>BLBF01000052.1:11731258-11865619 GCA_015471245.1 Laticauda colubrina | reverse complement strand
AGGATGGCTGCTATTTTTTTGTCTGTTTTGAAGGCAGTCTTGATGTGATGCCTGTGTAGTATCTTACTGATTTTATCTGTGGTACCTCTTATGTAGGGCAGGACAGCTGTTCCATAGGTCTGTTGATCTTCTTGGTCTCTGTTATGTCTTGGTGTGTTTTTGTGGATCAAGCTGGTGATTTTGTTTTTGTGGCTTCCACAAAATATATGCATGCAATGTTATTTTTCTTTTGTTAGTTAAATAATTTGGTTTTAAAAGACTGATGTTCAAAGATTCACTTCATTTCCAATGTTATTTTTTTTCTCTTTCATATAGGCTAAAGAATTAACCTCTGATACAGTTGTTCAACAGAATGAGAACCTAAACACAGCTTTGGACCGCTGTTACAGTGGTGATAATGTGCTTATTTTCCCTGGAGAATATAAAGCAGCAAACCTGTCCATGTTAACTGAAGATATTATTATTAAAGGCATTAGTATACTTTCTCTTTTTTTTTTTTTTAATTTAAAGTTGCCAAATTGAAAGAACATTGTAATTTTCTGTTGAGGTGAAAGAAAATATTGGATAGAACAATTTCCCTTGGTTTGTATGTCAAGCCCAAAATTAAATTTTTTCAGACCTTTAAATATGAAAATTTTAAATTTGTAAATTTTTCAGAGACTTGTTTAAATATGAAAACCTTTCTCATTTTAATCTGCTACAGCCTCTTAATGCATGCATAAAGTAATTATGTGTGTGTGTGTGCATCCTGGACTGTTAAATGAGGCAAGCAATTGCCTATTGCATTAGTCTGTGCGTGTTCTCATAAGATTGCATTAATTTTTTTAACTGTACCACTTTAGCACTACCATATACTTCATATTTGGTATTTGTGAAATATGGTGTTAGAGTACTTAAAAAACTTAGAAACAGTCCTTAGTCCTATCTCTGTCTGCCTGGAAATCTCTCATCTATATCATTATCTATCCATTCAATACATTTGATGCATTAGATTTCTTTGCTGTCCAATCTTGCCTCGAGGCAACCCTAGATGGCTTACTTATAAAAACGTAAAACATATATATTTCTGAAAACAATAAAATAGAATTATAATTTTTATTTCACTGTTGGATGAATTAAAATACTAAGTTGCTTTCTAATATAATTTTCTCTTTTTCTCCAGGAGTTGGAAAACCAGAGGAAATTGTGATAATTTCAGAACCTGCTAATGAGAGTTTTGTAGTATCTAGGGCTAAAAATGTCAAATTCATGAATATTACATTGCTTCAGCAAGGGACTGTTGATGGGATTATTGTCGTTGAATCTGGACACACAATTGTGGAGAATTGTATATTGAAGTGTGAAGGAACTGGTATTTGTGTACTCGTCGGGGCTTCATTGACAATTACAAATAGTGAAATTACTGGAGCACAGGTATATTCTCTTTCAGTTCATTCAAGATACAGCATGTATGCATGAATGTGAACATTTTATTTAAGTTGAGCAATAAGTACCTGTACATTAGAAGGGAGATAGGGACAACACAAACATTTAATTTTTGCTGCCATCTAATAATAATGATTTTTGCAGTCCCAATTTGATAGCCCTGAGATTTCAGTTACTTAACCAGCCAATTTTTTTAATGTAATCTTTTGGCTGTTCTCAAATTCTTTCAAAAACATGAAAGAATGAAGTTAATAAGGTACAAGTCATGTTCCAAAGGCAATCTTAACTGATACTTCTTTTCTAGATTTGGTTAATGTAAATGTTGATTGTTGACTGACCTACAATTTCCTAATGCAATAAACTAGTCACTTTATCCCTAATTATTAAATATTTTACTCATCACTAGATGGCAATAAAAATATTATACCTATGTGAACTAAGCATTTTTTCCTTGTTTTTTTGTATCTTCTTTCCTTTAGGCTGCAACATATTTTTATCTCTTTTTAAAAAGGAAGTCGTTTATTTACACTATTGCCAATAAATAATTTGAACAGTAGGCAGTAAAATTAATTATTTGAGTGGTGATTGAATTCATTCTTTGGGCAGAGCAATTAGAGCCTATAGGAAAGATAGGCCCATCCATTTATTCAAGATACAAGTTTGTCCTCTAGTTTGGAGAATGGCTCTGTGGTATTTCTGCAAAAAATCAAATTGTGGAAATTCTTGCTGTCCCTCTACAAAACTTTTGCCAACATCCCAGCACAAGGAAATTACATTTCATTTTCTATTATATTCGTATCTTTAGAGAACTTGAAAATGATTATTAGAAAGATGTTTAGCAGTTATATTTCTCCCACTCTTTTGAGAAGAGACATAAAACTGGTTCTTGATGCAGTAGAAGCAGTAGATGCTTCAAGGAAACCCTTATTGTAGATTTGCTGTTGACTGTAGTCCCTAAGAATAGGGGATGTACAGCAATTGAAAACATTTTCAGGCTAAATGTTTAAAGATGGGTAGTCCTTGACTTACAAACACTATTGAGATAGAAAATTATGTCATAAATCACTCCAATTGTAAGTCAAGTTGGATTTTATAACAATTTTTACTGCAGTCATTAAATAAATCAATGTTGTTAAGTGAATCCAGTTTCCCAGTGGCCATGTTTTGCCACTGGGGAATCAAAACCACAAGATTCTGCAGCTGATCAAAAATGTGAGCTGGTTTCCAGGTATCACAACTGTGGTCAGATGACCATAGGGAGATTTAGTATTTTTTGTAGAGAAAAGAGTAGGGCAATAATCAAAGTAGTTGTAATCATAAAACACTTGAGAGCAGACATTTGCGGGTAAGTTTGGAGGTTTTATTTGCTTTTTAAGCAAGGTAAAATTCAATAGTTTTATTGAGTTAAAACCTGAGAGTTTAAACCTGAGAGGACATTAAAGGTAATAGGAGTTCTTGTATTTTGCATTGTGGTCTGTAAATAATTAATTATGACACAGGAAGATTCAAGTATGATTCAGCCAGCTCTCAAAAAGATATGTGTGAACTAAATATATAAGATAAAGAGCATGAGTTATGGACATTTTGTATGCATGATTTTAGTTTCTTTTGCTACTGCAAAAGAAATACCTATTTTGACTTCCTTTTGTTTTACTCATGACTATTTTGGGTTTTATTAAAGGACAAGTTTATCTTCCATTTTCTTTCTTCTGACTAACCAGATCTCATTTTCCTTTGCAATGAACTACTAGAATTTTTATTCATCACTGCTACATTAAAAAAAATTATATCTAGGGAGCTGGTGTTGAGTTATATCCAGGAAGTGTGGCTATCTTGGAGGATAACAAAATTCACCATTGCAATAACTTCAGAACGGGTGACTCTTCACGGGGTAGCCTTGGTGGAATTAACATAAAGGTAAATCATTGCTGACAGTGGATTGTCACTCATAAACTGGTGCTCGCATAATAGAATCAGCCATTTGTTTAAACTTTTAATTTGCTTTTACTAAAGTTCATTTGCATATTTCAATGTTGATGGTTTTTCATAGTTGCTTTCTGCCTCAGGCACATTGCTAATGTGAAAAACAAATAAGGCAATTTTTTCAGACTTGGGTGAAGTAGCTGGTTTAATGTACTTATTTTCTTCCTTCACACATCCCCTTGTTCACAAAAGTCAGAATAGAGTTGGTAGGGACCTTGGAGGTTTTCTAATCCAATCCCACACCAGGCAGGAGACTATAATATTCTAGACAAATGGCTGCCCAATATCTTCTTAATAACCTACAATGAGGGAGCATCTACAACTTCTGAAGGCAAACTGATTAATTATTCTCATTGTCAGAAAATGTGTCCTTAGTTCTTAGTTGGATCTCTCCTTGACTAGTTTCCATCTGTTACTTGTCCTGCTCTCAGGTGCTTTGGAGAATAGGTTGATCCCCTATTCTCTGAGACAACCCCTCAAATATTGGAAGACTGCTGTAATGTCATTTCCTAATTCTTATCTTCGTTAGACTACATATCCAGTGCCTGCAACATTCATTGTAGGTTTTGGCCTCCAGCCTCCTAATCATCTTCATTCTTCTTTGTACTCTTTCTATAATCTCAATCTTATTTTTTTAAAAAAAAGTTTTTTATTTTTATAACATACAAAATAATAAATAAAACTATCAGTTATACAGTATCGGTTTGGTATATATATCAAGTGCACAATATCTATAATCCTTTCCTCTTAACTTTACATTTGTATTATATTCTAATCAACATTTCATATCATATCATCTCATTATACTATTATTTAAATTTTAATTTCATTTCCAGACTATCTTTAAAAGCAAAACTCAATTCTTACTAAATTATATTCGTAGTATAACTTATTTAAAAATAATCAATTATATCATTACTATTGCAACATACTTCAATTTCTTACTCTTCTATCCAGCCGTTGATAAAATAAATCCCAAATCTTATAATACTTTTTTTCTTCTTGTTTTCTTCTTGTTCTCTAATCTTTTTTCTTGTTCTCTAATTGCTAATGTTTCTACTCATTTCTGCACATTCCATTATTTTCTTAACCAACTCCTCTTCTCTCGGAATTTTCTCATTTTTCCATTTTTGAGCAAATAAAATTCTAGCTGCGGTTAAAACATTAATAATCAAATATGTTATTTCTTTACTATAACCTTCAGATAAAATCCCCAATAAAAATATGTCTGGTTTTAAATCTCAATGCTGTTTTATCATTTTTCCAACCATGTGTGTATTTTATCTTTTAGCTTGTGCACATGTCCACCACATATGGTAATATGATCCAGGTATCTGATGACAATTCCAACGTTTCGCCAATTTGTCCTTGAACTTCTTTACTATTCTTGCCGGGGATAAATTCCACCTGAAAAACATCTTGTACAAATTCTCTTTCTTGGCTGTTGACATTATTACTTTGTAATTTCTAGACCATAATTTCTGCCATTTATCCAAATCTATCCCATATCCAAAATTTCCCCCCCAAGCAATTTAACTTGTTCTTCTAATTTCATTCCTATTAAATAACCATAAAATTTTTTCATCATCTTCTCTTCAGTACCTGTTAAAATTTTATCTAATTCAGTCAATTCTTTGTAAAACCTATCTATCTTGCTATCTTTTCCATATCCTGAATGTATTTGCATATATGAATACCAATTCATCTTTATCCCTTGTTCATTTAGTTCTTGCTTTGTTTTGAGTTCACTCTTTTCATTTAAAATTTCAGTGTATCTAACATTATTTTCCATTTTAAATACATTTGGATACGCAAATGCCTCTATTGTTGATAACCAAACCTGGTATTTTCAAATAATGTTCCCTTATTTTCTTCCATCTCGAATATGTCTCCGAAAGTTTACTTTACTTTCTGCACTTTACTGCACTTTACTTTCCTTTTACCATAAAAATGCATGCCACCCTGAATCTCAATTTTTTTGTATCATGACCAAAACTGGACACAGTATTCCAAACAGTGTAAGCATTTTTTATACTAACACTTCACCTGACCACTGCTGGCTCTATTTAAGTTGTCCACTAGGACTCCTAAATCCCTCTAAGTTGCTGTTGAGCCACATGCCACCTATCCTACATCTGTGCGTTTGGCTTTTCTTGACTAAGTATAAAATCTTTTTTTTCCTCATCACTGAATTACATTTGTTGGATAGAGCCCGTGTTCAAGTCTATCAAAATCCTTCTAGATCTTGAGTTTTCTAAAGTGTTGGCTATTCTCCTCCCCAGCTTAGTGTCATCTGCAAAGTTGAAGAGTTCCTCTTCTATTCCCTCATCTAAATTGTTTATGAAGATATTGAAGAGTACTGTGCCTAAAACAGAACTTTGGGGTTTCCCATTGCATACGTAACCTCCATGTAAATGCAGTTCCATTAAAGACTGTACATTGAGTGCAGTGGTTCTGTAAGTTACAAATCTATCTGGTGGTGATGCTGTCTAACCCATATTTATCTATCTTGACAAGGAGTAAGTTATAGTCTATTTTATCAAATGCCTTATTGAGGTCCATGTAAATTATGTCCACAGCATTTTCCTGGTCCAATAATTTAGTCACTTTGCCAAAGAATTTAAAACAAAAGTAAAATGATTGAGTCTGCCTATTTGGGAAGGCACAGGGGTTGTAAAAAGGTTTGCAGTGCCACACTTGAACTGTAAGTTAAATCTCTCCTGTCCTAAACCATGTGTAATGGTCTACTTTTTGCAATTGGCTTGACTCAAATTACATGCTAAACTAGTAGCCTCCCAACACCAAAAAAAGTACATCACAACTAAGCCTAGCTTATGAATTCAGTGGCACTCTGCATCAAATATCAGTGACAGCAGCTGGGAAATTTGAAATGATCTCCATGTTTAACTAGATAATTAAGAAGAAAAAAAAATTGAAATTATTGAAATGTTAATTCCTTAACAGGTCCTCCCTGCTCCGAAAGTAAAGATGAAAAATAATCATATTTACAGTAACAATGGTTACGGAGTGACTATTATGAAGCCTTCTGAACAGCTGGGCACTACAGCAGAAGAAACAATGGAATGTGCTGCGGCAGGAGATGGAGAAGATTCTGTTTCTAAACTGATGCAGGACCTGACCCTTCAGATAAATGCAAACACACTGGAAGACATTAAAGGCATCAGCATGGTTAACTGAAGCTGCAGGGTCTCATGGTTTAGCTATGTCCAGTAGCACAAGATAAAAGTTTATATTAAAAAACATTGCTGTATGACAAATACTGTTAAAACAGCGGCTTTATAAACATTTCATAGGTAAAGAGAAAGCTGAAAAGTGGTATGAATACATTTATTTTTTATCTAATAACTCCCTGTATCAGTTATTTAATAAATCAAAGATTGAATTTTATATGTACCCTTCCATCATATTCATACATGTTGTTACTTGTAATCTTTCGAAACTAGGACAGGTAGGCTTTAGGAAAAAGTTAAAATCAATTCATCATTTAATCTACTATGCTTATCAATTTTATTTTTACTACTTAGAATTAGCAATATTAGATACCAGGATAAATAGAAATTTTCTTTTACCAGTCTCCATAAAACTTTATATTAATTTTGAAAAATAAGGGAGAAACTACATCATTAGAAATATACAAATAATTTGTAAAGCTGCAACAAGGACTTCTCTGTCTATATTATAGACTAGTGTATTGTCCATTGTAGGTACAAAGGTGGCTCAAAAAATCAGACTTAAAATCAGTCATTTTTTACCAAATTGGAGAGGAATTGAATGGGATCTTATTTTTAATATTATTTTGAAGGAAGAGAAGATGCTTAACAGATTTATAGATGACGCAATATTTAGTGGGATAGCTAATGTCTTAGTTCTTAAAAATCTACAATACTGTAACATTAAAAAAAGATGAATAATTATATATTCCAGTAAATCTTAACTTTTTACACAGCTGCAGTTCTTTGAGCTTTACATAGCAATACTGGAAGGTTTGGAACCATTCTCAGGTATAAGGTAGAAGTTGATGGCAATAAATTCAATCTTTGTGCTGTCACAAGTTACATCAAATAAATTCGATTTGTGAGGGCCCTAAAGGCCAAACCCTGATAAACATGCAGCAGATGCATTTTACTGATTTAATCAGTTTTAATTCATTTAATGAATTGTGTTAATGAATTAAATCACTTAGTTAAAATGCCATCCACGTAGATTAGTGTGATGTATGAACCCAATCACATAGAAACCAGATCTGTCTACATTCAGACCTTTATCTACTGAGGCCAGTGAACATAAGCCATAATCCACTTAGAAAAGTAGTTGTGCATAATGAACATTTTATTGGGTAAGAAAAGAATTCCATCTCTGAAAATGGCATATTTTTCTTGAAATAGCCACTATTTTGTGATCCTATATATGTAATTACATGCCATATTTATTTGATTTCTATCTCCCTTTTTATAGCAAAGTGAATGAACTAATTAACTCATATTATGGCTAATATTATGGCTATTAGAGGTAGGTAGAGATTTAATTTATACATTAGTTTTCTGCTCAGAGAAGCATTCAGAGTGGTTAACAAAAATGAAAATGGGTAGAGAAAAATCTAGCATCTAGTTCATTTTCAAACAACATATTGAAAGTGATCCAATTCCTAGAAATTGTGCATTCTGGAACTATACATTCATGTGTTCCAGTACAGATGAAACATCTTCATAAATTGTAGGATACTACTGGAGTTGTGTTGGCCATATCCCTTCCAAAGTTTTCTGCCTTGAGCAGATGCTGCAAGTCCTGTGACATTAGAACATAATGACTGCTTCAAATGTCTGGGTGATTCAAGAATATTGGGGGAGGGGAGCATTTTTTTTTTTTTGTTAGCAAAAAAAAAAAGCAAGCAACTTGCTTTTTCAGCAATCATCCAAGATTCCTTGGATGACTGCTGAAAAATCCATTCCAAAATCAATGAAGGCATGATTCTTGTCTATGAGCTGCTGATTACTTTTCATATATCCCGCTTCCACCATTGATGATGCAACTTTTAGGTTTCATAGGTTCTGAGCAAACAATATCCACATTTCCATTCCCCAGAAAAGTGGCTGTTGAATATTTGCATTTTTTTCCCAGGCTCATATATTCCAGAGGCAGAATTAATAAACTGGTGAAAGCCACTTGAGCATTACAATGTGTTCAAGTACGTTAGTGATTGTGAAAATTATTGATACAGAAACTGAACAGCCTAGGTATTTGAATGCATCCACTTGCTCAGTTGATTCATCTCTAAGGGCAGGGGTGGGATTTAAATTTTTTAACAACTGGTTCTGTGGGCGTGGCTTAGTTGGTAGGCATGGCTTGGTGGTCATGTTATTGGCTGGGCATGGCCATCTCAATTTCACTCACATTGAGGCATGCATCTCCTTGCCTGGCCTCATGTCTGTGGGGATGCTGCAACAGTTGTAACTGAAAAAAAAAAACACTTTTTTCAGTGCCATTGTAGCTTTGAATGGTGATTCCACACAAGTAAAGTACCAGCAAAGGAGGGGAAAAAAACTCCAGAGACATTCCTGAGACAGGAAGTCTAGTCCTGCCCAAGAATGTAATAAAGGTTAACAGAGAGGCAGTTTCTGTAAGCAACACCAGAATGTTTCCTTCCTGCCTTTCTTACAGGATTAGGCCAGTAATTTCTTCTAACAACCGGTTCTTCAAACTGCTTAGAATGTTAACAACTGGTTCTAGCAAATAGGTGAGAACTGGTAGAATCCCACCCCGGTGTAAGGGAAAGATTATGTGCCATCAGCTGACACATCGGTCTTTGTATATCTTTCTATTCTTAGGACATCTGACAGTTTCTGTTGATTCCTCTATGAAAATACGATTGGCATATGCTGGATCTATGAAGTTCAGCTCATCCACTTCATACTGAACTCCTGTATAACCATCTTTCCCCCCCAATATCAGTCTACTTTAAAACTTTCCACTTACACTTACCATAACCATTAAAAGGACAAAAGGTGCATCATAGGGCAACAGTTTTTGAGGCAAGATACCTCAAATAGGATAAATTACAGAACATGAACAAAATCCAGGATCTATGATTCCAATGAAATTTTGGTAAGTCAGTGGCTACTAGCTGCTGCTGTGGTCACATGATCTTCATTTACAATGTTTCAGGCCTTTCCAAACCAGTCTTGCAATCTCATTTCTCCCCGCCCCACAGCAGAAGCCATTCACCTAAGACGGGAAGGGGTAAGGGGTGGAGGAACAGTGGGAGAAAGAAACTCCATACACCCTTAACTGTCCCACCCCCACTCCCAATGTTCTCCTAACCCGAGCTCACTATCCTTTTGCGCTTTCCCCAATACATGCAGCACCTTTTTTGCGCCCCATGCATCCTTCCTGACCTGTGCTGCCCCATACCTGACCCACACCTCTTGCAGCCCTCCTGCACACTTTCCCCAACCCATGACGCTTGAGCACCGTCACATTCTTCCTGACCTGCGCTCCCCCTGTCCAATACCATCCCTGACTTGCACTGCACTACTTTCTCTTTATACACCCTTCCCAGTCCGCTCACCTACCCCCATACACCAAGAAAAGGGGAAACACCCCAATGGCACATGGATTGTCTAGGCCAGCCTACCACATTGAATAACTATCTGGAATCCTGGCAAACACTTCAAAGACATTCAGCCATTAGTATGTTTCTCAAGTACTTGCCTGGCAGAATTTTTTGTTGGTCCACATAGTCACAGACTGATTTAAAGCAGCACTACTATTCTTGAGGCTTCTCACGCTGGCTATTGGAAAGTTCTGAGAACCTGTCCAAGGACCTTTTCAGTCAGATAGGACTGATTCCATGACAATTTTCCCATTATGTCCAATCATTCTATTTAACAATGGGCATAGTATCAGCAAGTTCTCCAGATGAGCTGTTCAGAGCATCCATTGTTTGGGATGATGCTTCTGTTGCTTGTTTGATAGGCTGGGCTTTGAGAGGACGCTCCTCCTCCTCCACGGGACTCCTCCTTCGCGTCCTCAGTTTTTGCTCAGCCTTCATGGATATAGGCAGCTTAATATCCTTTCCCTTGCCCAGAATAGCAAAGGCTTCAAAAGGAGTCAATAAAAAGGTTTGCTTTTAAACTCTAAACAAATCCTTTAAGGCTTTTAGTTTCAATGAGTCAAGCAGCTCCCTACGGCATATAACTCGAGCCGAGGGAGCTCACCGTAGCTTCAGATAATGATGTCTCGCCTCCAGGACGATTGGAGGTGATAACACCTCAGCCGCATGGCTAACAACTCACATTACGATCTTTTCAAGCCGAGCTGGTACGATTGCCGCCGCCCACGCCCGACGGGAGAGGCTCCATTTTAAAAAGGTCTGAGGCTTTTTTCTCTCCCCTGGGAACACCGTCTGGGGTGGGGGCATCAGCACGCATCTGCCCCACTGTGCCTTTTTATTCAAGGGGAAACTCTGCAGTATTGACTCCCCACAAGGAGTGGAAGTGCTGCTGAGCCGATTTAACTCATTACGTGCCTAAAGAGATAATGGCTGGCACCATTGCAGACTCACTAACCATGTGGTAGTGATCTGCATTTTATTTCTGGAACTGTGAGAGGCTTTTCTTTCCCCAAGCAGGGGTCTCCTTCCTGGAACCCGAGGGAAATCATCCTAATATATATGTGTGTTTGATCGATAGATATTCAGATATAATTATTCTATTTTGGACCCTTATTCATTAAGGAGGAAACTGTTGGCTTATGCCCTCACAGAATTAAACAGCAGCACCACAGCGAGCACCAAGGCCCATGTCCGCCTGTGCAGGAAGTTGTCACAGGCCTACATCTTATTTCAACAATTCCTCCTTTCTAGGCCTATGAGGTGTTCCTAATTTGGCTAATTCGGAAATAATATTAATAACAAAATAAAAATAACAATAATAATAGGAACAAGAATAATAATTCAGTATTCTTACATAAGATTGTACAAAACTGGGGAGCATTGTTTTAGGGTTCCCTGGCCATTGCTGGTTCAGGCCCTCGGGCGTGCCAACCGCCCAATATTTCAGCCTCATTAACAGTAAAATTTAATAAGCGGTCACAATGGCAAGTGGCAGTAGCTCAAGAGCCATGTCAAATTCTCAAAACAAATTGAAGCATTCTAAGGGTACCTCCTAAGCAGCAGAAAAAGACACTAACAAGCGCCATAAGGTACTAGAAAAGCACATGTGGGAGGATGAAGAAAATTCTCAAACCTCATCTTCTCCAGGCCTACTTTGGCTCCAATCCCCCTCTGCAACCACCCCTGAATCTGTCTGTGTAATCCAGATGCAGCACAGCTGCACAAGATCAGGTAGCCCATCTAGATCAGTACAAGTGACTAAAAGTGACTCCATGGCCACACTGCTCCAACAGCGGCCAGATTCTGTCAAGATGATGACTTACCGGAAAAGACAAAGATGTGACTGTGGATGAAATGAGCAATCTCTGCGGGGGTGCAGCATACTGCTCTGAACAACAGAGCGCTCCTTCTGACTGGAATTTCCTATAACTGCGGTCACTAAGCAGGACAGAGCATTCTTACCCTCTGGTATCTCTCCACAGGAGATTCTGTAGTTTCAGATATACTCCTGCAAGGTATTTAGAAGAAGCAAGGGAGATTGATCAGATGGAGCCAGAGGACTCAGAGTTCTCCTGCTCAAATTCTCAAATTCTAGTTAGATTTGCATCGGCTCACATAAAGAGGTGATGGTTGATGCTACATCTTGATGACTAAAACAACGCTGGCATCATTTTGTTTATAAGAATTCCATGGCATTATCTGTTGAGAGCTCATTTCCCCTCACAAGGATTTCCGCGAGGGTCCAGGGGACATTTATGCCGATTATGGACCTCTTTCAGAGGTTGACTATTGGGCTTCCTTTTTCAGTTGGCAGCCCTCACAGAATTCTAGCAGCACAGTAACAGTGAGCACCAAGGCCTGTGTCCTCCTGGGCAGGAAGCTGTTGAGGGCCAGTGACTGCAGGATCACCCAATTGCAGTAAGGTCCTGAAAGGTGTTCACAATTTGATTCCATATTCAGTCATCTAATTATGAGTTTGGTCACAGCACAACAATTTATGTTAGTAGCAGTGCACAGATATAACAAAAGTATTATCAATAATAACAATATTAATGATATCAATATTATTATGAATAATAATACAATAACAAATTGAATTTACCAAAAAAGGGGGGAGGGTAGAGCAAATATCAAGAGGATTCCCTGCCTCTGTTTATATCAGTCCTCTGAAACAGTCAACAGTCCATTAATATCTCATACACATATAAATATATAGATATGGGTATCTCACCTTGTGGGCTTTAGGTCAGAATCTTCAAGGGCAACCAAAAATACCCCCAGAGGACAATAAACCAACTCAAAGTAGGTAAAAACGTCCTAGAGAGACCGCTAAGTCAACAAAGGATGCCAAGGGACACCAAAATGCGTTAGATGACCATATCTTAAATTAAAAAAAAAAAGAATGCATGAGGGAGATTGAACAGAAGTCTCAGTCCTCTTCCCCAGCCAGGCTGGTCCCAGTTCCAGAGTGCTTGCTTCGGCAGCACATATACTAAAATTGGAATGATACAGAGATCAGCGTGGCCCCTGCACAAGGATGACACGCAAATTTGTGAAGTGTTCCATATTTCACCTTGCCACCATCCCTGGATCTCTCAACGCCATCCAGGAGAGCCTCAGAGGGACCAGTTCAACCAGGCCTTCAGCAGCGCAACTTGCCTGACAGACAGTTGTGGGACCACACCAGAATTCCTCCTCCCAGAGGATATCCCTGACAAATTGAAGGCCTGGGAGGACATGGCAACTTGAAGAGGCATTGCAGCCACGGCACAGAAGTTGATGGCTAGGCAGCCTCCACAATCTGACCTTGATTCTCTCTTGATTTAGTTACTATGCAGAATAGACCTTCATTACCAGCAGGTACCTCCTTCAGGGGAGTGATAAGCCAGTTGCACATTCACATGATGCACAGAATCAGGGAGAACTAGAGACCAGATGAAACAGGTTGAGGAAGGGTCTACTCACAACAGTGACCAAAATCTGTCAGAGACAGATCCCTTTAAAAAGGGGAGCATGTCAAACATTGAAGGCATAAAGCCAGACCTTCAGGTCTGTTTCGCCCTGACTTTTTTCAAGCCTCTGTTGTTTAAACAAAAAACTACCGCCTGCCTTGATATTCCATTCCCCTCGGCCCAACAATCAGCCCAACAATCGTTACTGTAACGGGGGTCAGACGATTTAATCTTCTCCCAACCAATAATTAAAGAGGAAGTCATAACTGTCCCACAGAGGTTCTTGGACCTCATCCAGAAACAAGGGGTCTCCAGTGGCGTATACCCCTCATACAGGATATGATAGCAAAGTTTTAATTTGGTTTCCTCATTCTACTAAATTTCTCATCACCACGATAGTAGATAAAACAATAATGGCAATTGTCATCTTCCTCTGCAATTCCAACGTAAGCAGAAGAGGCTCTCAAGTCAAAGGATATACAGGGTCGAGTTGTCCCCATGTAGGGCATGTCGATCTGATGTGAGGACCATAAGCGGAGTCGGCCGTACCCCCCCCTTTTTTTTACTAGATCGTCTCTCAGGTTGCTCCGCCATCTGAGAGAGATTATCTCAAATTCCAGTATCAGGGCACACAAGGATGCCGCAAAACTCTATTAAATTATCTTCTCAAGCCAGGGCATCTCAGGTTACTCCTCACCTACTGCTATGGCTCAGACATTGGCAAGCAGATATCACACAACTAATGGACGCTTGCTTCCTCCCCAGTATAGGGAGATAAATTGGTTGGTGGTGCCCCTGTCCTATCTCTGATAGACACTAGAAGCAGAAAATAAGTTCCTCTCTTTTCAGACCCCAAAATAGTCCTTCCTAGCTTTTTGGAGGGTTCCTTCGTTCCCTCTACGAGGGACTTTTTCTCTCCAGTCTCCAGGGACCATCTGGACACATGAATCACCAACAGTCAGATAGTTTCCGATCTAGAGATACTGAAGGGGAGGGCAGAGCAAAAGAATCTCTTGAGGAACATGAAATAGAGCTCTCCGAGGCACAATATAGGCCTCACAACTGTGCCCCTATTGATGGAAGGCTCAAGCCTTTCATGGACAGACGGGATGCCTCGACCTCTGTTTCCTGGGTTAGAGATATCAGAAGATTAGGCCTGGCTATAGAATTTCCATCCTCTCCCCGGAATCTTTGCATTACTTGGCCTCTCTCCAGGGATCCTGCTAAAAGGAGCATGATGGAGACAGCTATTATTCATTTATTGGAGATCCAGGCAACCGACCTGTGGCACCAGATCAGAAGGGGCAATTTTAGTTTTAAAATGATTTAAGCCCCTGTCCCACTGCACCAACGGATGCAAAGAGGATGTAAAACGTTAAAAAAGTTGGAAAACGCTATGCATCCGTTGTGTACTCATTGCATACGTGTTTCATACGCTCTATCCTTTGAGCATCCGTCCACTGAGATTTCATCCGCCCAAGAAGTTTTGAGCTGCACAAAACTTTTTGAGCAGATGAACTTTCCGCTGTGTACGATGTAAATCCGTGACATACGAGCAACAAATGTTCTATGTCCGTTTATCATCCATTAAACGTCCGCTGTATCCTCTCTGCAACCTCTGGCCATCCCCTCAACTCACATCCGCTGCAGCTGAAAACGGAAAGAGGGAGGAAACAAAAGGTACACGGAACGTCTACACAGCATTAGTAGCACGGAAATAGAAAGGATGCACAGTGAACAGTTTGCATCCTATATACATCCTCTAGGCTTCCTATGAACATCCGTTTAACATCCCCACTACATACTACCCACGTCCGTTCTTTTCCTTTCTTTTCCGTTCTGTTTATGCAAATTTCTGCTACTTTCTAAGCGGATGACAACAGATGGAGCACCCCCAAAATTTTGCTCGTCCACTGTGTCCTTTTTGCATACATTTTGTATCTGTCGGCCAGTGGGACAGGGCCTTTAATTGATCCATTGTTCATAGGAGGCTTAAGATGAGTGTACTGAACTCCATACTTCTGAGCTTCAGAAGGGGTGATTTTCTACCTTCTACTGACTTAATGGAGGCCCATCCCCACATTCCAATTAGATCCTCACATAGCAAAACTCTTTACTTTTTATTATAATACTCAATGCTTTGAATACATTGCACTGTCCTTTGGGTTGTCATCTGCCTAAGGTTCTTATGAAGGTTCCGATGGCTCTGGCTGTCCATCTCAGGGGAAGCCTGCTAGACGGCAGTGTTATTTATGTGACATTTCATTATTACCTTGTTCATATAAACAGGCAAAGGGGAGGTCTTGGCATCAGTCATCACCAAGAGAGACTTGCAGTCCATCTCTCATCACTTACGCATAGACCATTTTCTCGCATGGGACTACAATCTTACAGTCTCCTGTAGTGCATTGATATCACACGTGGGATCTCAACAGGGTCCTTACCGCACTTAAGAAAACTCCCTTTGACCCCTTGTAGACCATGCGTCTCCATTCCTAATGTACAAGTTGGTTCTCTTGGTTGCCATTACATTGGCCAGTTACATCTTGGATCTAGTAGCCTTGTCAGTTAGACAGGAGCTCTGTATTTTTCACACAAAGTGGTCCTTAGTCCAGAGCCATCTTTCACCCATGGATAATTTTGGGTTTCCACAGACCATAGGACCTGATACTCCCATACATTTGTCTGAAACCAACATAAAATCTGGAACGACAATGCCACAATCTAGATGTAAGGTGAGCTTTCTGCATATATTTCAACCGTACAATGTGTTTTAGGGAACAAAGCTTCTCTTCGTTTCTTTTCAACCAGCCACCATTGGGTGCAAGACCCCTTCCTCAATGACCAGTAAGTGGCTAAGAGCACAATTCCCAAGTCCTATGAGACACAATCTCTTCCTGTACCCAGGGGCATCACTGCTCATTCGACCTGGAGCACTGTGATGTTGACAACATGGGCCACAAGCACCAATAGCAAAAATTTACAAGACGACAACATGGGCCTCACCATCGGCTTTTATTTAGAAACTATGAGAATGATGTCTTCGCCTCTACGGAGGCTGCCTTTGACAGGAGAGTGTTACAAAGGGTCCATAGGGACCAAGAAAAAGGGGAACCCGAACCAGACAGAAGCCCTCCCGTAGGACACGCCAAGCTTTGGTATGTCCCAAACAATGGATGCTCTGAACAGCTCATCTGGAGAAGGGGCGTTGGTACTTACCTGACACGCCCTTTCTCTGTGAGCTGTGAAGAACATCCATCCCCATCCTATTCGTCCGGTGGGATGCTATTCCAGCCAAGTATTAGAAAGGGTAAAGAAGAAATATTTCAGCACTTTGACTTCTCCTAAACTGAGGATGCTAGGGAGTCCCGTGGAGGAGGAGTGTCCTCTCAATTAAAGCCCAGCCTATCAAACGAGCGACAGAAGCATCATCCCAAACAATGGATGCTCTTCACAGCTCACAGAGAAAGGGCGTGTCAGGTAAGTACCGATGCTCCTTTCTAATCAATTGGGACCCATTTTCTTTCTATTCTCTTGGGAACAGCCAATAAATACAATCATTACAGCGCTTGCAACTTAACTGTCAAATGACTGGAATTAGGTAAGAATGTAACTAAAGAGTCTGCAGGCTACTTCTGTCGGTTGCTGGCAGTTTGCAGGTTGGCAGTTCAAATCTCATCAGGCTCAAGGTTGATTCAGCCTTCCATCCTTCCGAGGTGGGTAAAAATGAGGACCCAGATTGTTGGGGGCAATAGGTTGACTCTGTAAACCGCTTGGAGAGGGCAGTAAAGCAGCGTGAAGCGGTATATAAGTCTAAATGCTATTGCTAAACAGTAATAATATACTCCAAAACCTTACAAGTGTTTTAGTCATGCCTATTTGGATGTAGTGGTAAAGACATCAAGTTAGAAACTAGAAGACTCTGCAAGAGGTGCTGCTTGGGTCTGAAAGGGTGTACAAATGGTCAGTATAAGCGCAGAGGGGCAAGAGGAGGGTGTACAGGTGTGGGGGACACATCCCAGTGACTTGTGATCTTCCCGGTCACTTACCCTGTTGACTTTCTGAGGAAACCAGCATGGCAGGTGATCAATGGCAATCAAAGGGTCATAAAGTACTTGGCAGTAATTATAAATGCAAACAGGTTGCCAAGCATCCAGACTGCAATCACATGACCATGGGGGTATTGGGATGCCAGGAACTCCAAGGGCTGTCATAACCGCCCTTCATTCACTATTGTAACTTCAGTTGCTGAACAAATGGTCCTAAGCCAAAGAATGTCTGTAGCTGAGGCTAAACTCTCTAGTTAGAAAAGGATACATAATTACAGTGGAACTTCAGGTCACAAATGCTTGTTCCTTACCAAATCTTGTGGCAATCAAAAATTTAGAGAAATTGTTATTTCTGATTGTGAACGGATCCTTGGATCAAATACAGCAAGTTCCCCTTCCTCACAGGCGCAGAATTGTAGGCACATGCGTAGTCAGTCTCACTTCTGTTCATGACCAAATTGGGTTGTGACCGAAGTCCTGGAACGGATTATGGTTGTGACCCAAGGTTCCACTGTATATATTGAGTTGGCAGTTTAACTACATGGAAGGTATTCAAAAAATGACATCTATATTTTATGACATTTTTGGATTTGTATTATTTTTATTTTAGAAGTTGCTGTATGTGACAAACATTTGAACAGATAAAGAACTTTAAGCTTCTAGCTGGCAATCCTAGTACCAAAGGCATCAATTAATTCAGTTTTTGATGATAAAACTAACAATCAAAAATTCAAGCCTATATCTAGGACTAATCTGTTAAAAATTAACAACTTCATTAGGACCAAAATAAACATACAAAATTAAAGCAATGTGAATACTGCATATAAATATAATTTGAAATTAATATTCCAAAGTATGATGAACTCCTAAATCAGGAAGAGATCTGTATGACAAATAAAGAAATGTATGGAATAAAACAAGTTCATGCATACTTTTATTCTGGAATTACTAACATTTAAGGATGTCTATGCTTTGAATGTGGCCAAAATTATGCTTTAGAGTAGAACAGGCTATTGGCAACACCTTGACCCTGAACTTATTTTCCAGAGCTCAGGTGCTTACCATGGAATCCAGGAAGGACTGAACTTCTTTAAACTCCTTTTCAGCTTTAGATTCAATGTGCAACACATCTTCACTAGTATTTTGTCAGTAAGCACTCCACCCTCCTCTAAATCCACCACCTCTGTTTCTTCCAGTTTGGTATCCTCCTCCTGAACCTTGAAAACCACTACCTCGAAATCCACCTCCAGCACCCCCTGAATATCCTCTTCCCCCAGAAGCACCACGATAAGAATTATATCCACCACGATATCCGCCTCCATATCCACCTTGGTAGCCCCCTCTGTAGCCAGTTCCACTTCTTCCTCTGTAGCCACCTCCACTGTCATATCGAGCCATTTTAGATGGACGAGGTCCGTCGCCAAACCTAGGAGTAAAAATTAAAATTCTTTGTGCTTGTCTAGAAAGATGAATAAATGCAATCCTCCAAATATACCATTGTGTATGTATATTACCAAGAAACACTTACTTTACCTAAATAATTAGAAGTGTGAGAAAACTGCCTTTGTCTTCAAGACATCATTTTGATCATTTTAACTGTCAAAAATTCCTTATACTACTTGTATTTTAAAAAAGATATACTTTTATCCATGTATACCTGAATAGTGTCCCATAATCACCCAATTTTAAAATTCACAATAAAAAAAACTAAAGACTACTGTCAACTAATTTTAAACCCTTTTTGTTACACTTGTTTTATTCTTTGTCAAAGTAGTTCGCTAATATGGATTCCTGTGGATCCCATGTTTAATCATTATGTATCTGTCTATTTCAATTTTATACTCACTATAAATTATGTTCAGTTGCAGGATCACAACGTACTTATAAAATATATATTGTAAAATTTCTGGTTAAAGGAGACTTCTTTCAAACCTCAGGAGAACATTATTAAAATATAAGCATTTCATTATGATTCTAAGCTAACAGCTTCGAAACTAACCTCATACTGCCACCTGCTGCAAGATTAATCCCAGCAGCCAAGGGTTTGGAGATTTCGGAAATTACGTTCAGCATCTGTTTGTTCACATGGTCTAACTCACTGATAATTTCTGGATTTTTTGTTACTTCTACCACAAGAGCTTCCATTGCTGCACGCAAAGAAATAATACAGGCAGCTGCATTGTGTGGCATCCTCAGTTTGATCCTAAAGCAAAGAAAGCAATTTAGCAAATGAAAATTACTTTTCCTTTCTACTAAGTATCTTAGACTCTTCTATGAAGATAATCCTAAAAGAGAACTTGGATGTCTTATACTAAAAACTGCATTACCCTGCATAAACAGTAGTTTCAATTGCAATGAAGAAAGAAAAGAAACCAAAGCATAGTAGTGTATCTCTTTTTCAAGCAATAAAAAGTACATGTATTTAACAAGAACTACTAAATAAGGTATTATCCTGCTTAAAACAAAAAAATTCTGAGTTCATTTTTCCTTATGAATTTCTTTTAAATTATGAAACCAACTATTGTTTTGCAATCCCCGCCTTGCCCACTCATGACACCTTTATTATGTAACATCATACCAGTCATCTAGTGTAATAATCTCTCCATCAGATACCACTTTATTTGAGCCAAAGAGAAGCAGCTGTAAAGGGCTCACTAAGGTCATTGCTTTGGCCGAGATAGCCCGTGTCCGGATCTGCAGAAAAATGTATATACATGATATATTGCATAATACAAAATATGACAACTTTTTATTATTTACCCAACTGCTCAGAAGTATTGGACTCCCACACATTGGATGTCCTCAAGTAGTATTAAGTCCACCATCAATGTGATGCTTTTACTTATTTGAATGTGCTGTCCCAGCAGATGATGGCAGTCACATGACCTTCACAGATCTTTAAAAAGTGAAGTCGGTTTGAATCTGCTTACTATCTGAATGGGAGAGCTGTACTGTTCCCACTCTTATGACTTTCCATAATCTATTTAAGATCTGGTTGTTCTCCCAAACACTGGGAGGCCCAAGGGAGCCCAAGCTTCTTTGGATGGTTTCTGTTTTACTTTCAAGATTTTAGTCATTGTCTTTTTTTTCGTTGATAAATTTTGTTTTCTTTGAATGTTTAATCTGTAGTCACCCAGAGTAACTATCGTGGAGAATAATTGAAATATTAAACAAATACATAAGCAGGAAAAAAGATCCCGATTTCTTCAAAGTCCATAAAGCACAAGTCAATAAAGTCCATTTCACAAATTTGGAATTATTAAAAAATAAGTATTAATAAAAATGTGTGCTGATCAAACTGATTGAAAATTAGGTTTTATACAGGTGAAACTCAAAAAATTAGAATAGCGTGCAAAAGTTCATTTATTTCAGTAATGCAACTTAAAAGGTGAAACTAATATATGAGATAGACTCATTACATGCAAAGCAAGATAGTTCAAGCTGTAATGTGTCATAATTGAGATGATTATGGCTTACAGCTCATGAAAACCCCAAATCCACAATCTCAGAAAATTAGAATATTACATGCAATCAATAAAACAAGGATTGTACATAGAACAATATTGGACCTCTGAAAAGTATAAGCATGCATATGTACTCAGTACTTGGTTTGGGCCCCTTTTGCAGTAATTACTGCCTCAATGCGGTGTGGCATGGAAGCTATCAGCCTGTGGCACTGCTGAGATGTTATGGAAGATCGGGATGCTTCAATAGTGGCCTTCAGCTCTTCTGCATTGTTCGGTCTCATATCTCTCATCTTTCTCTTGGCAATGCCCCATAGAGTCTCCATGGTGTAAAGGTCAGGCGAGTTTGCTGGCCAATGAAGCACAGTAATCCCATGGTCACTGAAGCAGGTTTTGGTGCTTTTGACAGTGTAGACAGGTGCCAAATCTTGCTGGAAAATGAAGTCAGCATTCCCATAAAGCTCGTCTGAGGAAGGAAGCAGGAAGTGCTCCAAAATCTCCTGGAAGATGGCTGCGTTGACCCTGGACTTAATGAAGCACAGTGGACCAACACCAGCAGATGACATGGCTTCCCAAATCAACACAGACTGTGGAAACTTCACACTGGACTTCAAGCATCTTGCAGTGTGTGCCTCTCCATTCTTCCTCCAGACTCTGGGTCCTTGGTTTCCAAATGAGATGCAAAACTTGCTCTCATCAGAAAAGGGGACTTTGGACCACTGAGCAACAGACCAGTTCTTGTTTTCTTTAGCCCAGGTAAGACGCTTCTGACCTTGTTTGTTGTTCAGGAGCGGCTTGACAAGAGGAATATGACATTTGAAGCCCATGTCCAGGATCCGTCTGTGTGTGGTGGCTCTTGATGAATTGACTCCAGCCTCAGTCCACTCCTTGTGAAAGTCCCCAACACTTTTGAATGGCCGTTTCCTGACAATCCTCTCCAGGCTGCGGTCATCCCTGCTGCTTGTGCACCTTTTCCTTCCACACTTTTCCCTTCCACATAACTTTCTATTCATGTCCTTTGATACAGCACTTTGGGAACATCCAACTTCTTGTGCAATTCCCTTTTGAGGCTTTCCCTCCTTATGGAGGGTGTCAGTGATGGTTTTCTGCACAAGTGTCAGGTCAGCAGTCTTTCCCATGATTGTGATTCCTACTGATCCAGACTGAGAGACCATTTAAAGGCTCAGGAACCCTTTGCAGGTGTTATGGCTTCATTAGCTGATGAGAGTGGGACACTTTGAGCCTAGAATATTGAACCTTTTCACAATACTCTAATTTTCTGAGATTGTGGATTTGGGGTTTTCATGAACTGTAAGACATAATCATCTCAATCATGACACATCACGGCTTGAACTATATTGCTTTGCATGTAATGAGTCTATCTCATATATTAGTTTCACCTTTTTAGTTGCATTACTGAAATAAATGAACTTTTGCATGATATTCTAATTTTTCGAGTTTCACCACTTACGCTAATTATAAGCAGGAAATCCCCACATGCAGATGGAAACATTTTATTTGGAAAACAAATGAATATCACCAAGAGTGTGAATGATTTGAGAAAAATAAATTGTTTTGAAATCTGTAGCAAACCAGCATGTTCCAGAGATTCTGCTAATGCATTTCATAACAGCCACTGTTTGACAAAATGTAAATGCTGACTTCTTGTTCTAGGTTCTGAATGAAACAAAATCCAGGTGGGGCAAACTTGGTACATATTTCTCCCTCTCTGGTTAACAATTTCCAATGGAGCATATTTTTCCAATCCTATTTTTGGAGCAGTTTCCCTTCCTTCTCCCTGCACCTTTCCCTCTTCCCCTGATATTTTTTTTCTCCTTCCTTTCCTGCCTAGTCCATAAAAAAGAGGTCCATTTTGTTCCACACAAAGTCTAATGTCTGCATAATTAGGCTCAGCACTGATCAATCAAAACCAGCTGTTCTGCATACAAAATGATTTACGAGTGGCATGTAACCTAATGTTTCCATAGTCAAATGGACATTTGACAGTCCAAGGGCTCCCCCAAAAAATTTTTTTTACCTTTTCTCCAAAAACAAAGAAAGGAGAAGGATACTTCATATCCTGGCTGCTGAATGGGCAGTTAACAGAGGATTTATGAATGAGAGCATTACGTCCTTCGGTAGTGAGAATCTTCCTCTTTTCTTTGTGAAAGCAGACATTGGGATACAGGCCAAAAGCCAGCAGAGAAATCACAACATCCAGGTTGTTATCTGGTCCAGTGTTGTTGAACACCTGAGTCATTAAACTCTCTAGAAAGAGACAAAAATGGGCTTTTCTCAGCATCTTACCAACAATGCATAAAACTAATGTAAACTGAATATTATTTCAATGTTTGAAACTTTTCAAGCCATGCCTGTTACTCAGGAATGCATGAACTCAAAGCACATATGTACTTTATTTAATAGTTTGTTTGCAATGAATAAATTAAAGATTAATTATTATTTCAACACAATGTACACTGTGGAAAGTTTATTTTCTCCTCAGTGACATAAAACTTCAAATATACTTTGCATAATAGTTATGTATTGAACATACATTCTTCTCATATTCTTCTCACAATCCAGATTGTGTTTATGTAAATTATTTCAAAATGAGATTAAAAGTAACAGGAAAGCAAATGATAGAAATTATTTCTGCAGAGAAATCATAAGACTTTTAACAAGTTATAAAACTATTTAAGCCCCTGTCACACTGCACCAACGGATGGAAAGAGGATGTAAAACGGAGAGAAACACTTGCCATCCGTTGGTTAATGCGATTCATCCGTTCTGTCCTCACTGTGTCTGTTTTTCATCCTCTCCATCCATCCAGCATCCGTCGACTGACATTTCATCTGCTCAAAAAGTTTTGAGCTGCTCAAAACTTTTTTAGCGGAAAATGTATCAAACGCGTCCGTTCTGCATCCGCAATGCATACGGGGAACATCCGTTCTACATCCGTTGTCATCCGTTATGCATCCGCTATATCCGCTAGGCATCTGCTGCGCATCCGCGCAACTCAAATCTGCTCCAGCGGAAAAAGGACACAGGGAGGAAGCGAAACGGACGCGGAACAGACACATTAGTAGCACGGACGGAGAAAGGATGAAAGCGGATGCAGCTCGCATACAAAGCATTTAAAACGGAAAAAACGTTCGCAGAGGGGACCTATCTCGGATATTAAGGATATCTAGAGGATGTCTAGAGGATGCAAAAGGACACATAGTGGAAAACCTATATTGCCTATAAAAATGGGGAGGAACTCACCTGGATCTCACTTTCAGTCCAGCACCCCTGCTGTGCAGACCTCTGCACCCTTCATCTGGCTCTTGCTCTTCCACAACAAACATTGATGTCCACCATGGATCGTAACACACTCCTTTTGGTAGCCACCATCATTCTGCAACAGTGCAAACCCATCTACAGGCTCTTTCAACTGTTCTACGGGAAGAAAAGGAGGTGGCCAAGAAGCGTCTGGGTCCGAAGATGGATCGGGAGAAGAGCAGAGTACGGACTGTACAACAAGCTGATGGTGGAGGTGAGGAACGAAGACTCTCGTGCATTCCAGAACTTCATGAGGATGCCGCCAGCCATGTTTGATGAAGTTGTGGAGCGGCTGAGACCCAGGCTGACCAAGGCAAACACCAACTTCTGGCCCAGCCTGGACCCTGGGCTCAAGGTGGCACTCACTCTGCACCACCTGGCCTCAGGGACCACGTACAGGAGCATGCAGTACGGCTGGAGGGTGCCACAGAACACCTTCAGCATTGTGGTCAGAGAAGTGGTGCAGGCCATCATCGAAGAATACAAGGAGGAGCTCCTCCAGTGCCCCTCCACTGAAGAAGGCTGGAAGAAAGTTGCAGAGCAGTGGTATCAGAAGTGGAACTTCCCTCACACCGTTGGAGCCATAGATGGGAAGCACGTGGCCTGCAAAGCGCCAGCCAAGTCGGGGTCTACTTATTTCAACTACAAGGGCTTCTTCAGCATCATCCTCTTCACCATGGTCGATGCTGACTACAAGTTCATGTACATCGATGCTTCAGGCAATGGGTCAGCTTCAGATGCCCAGGTATACAATGCTAGCCACCTCAAGGAGGGGCTGGAACGCAACCTCATCATGGGCTTCCCAGATCCAGACCTCCTGCCCAACGACACACAAGATGTGCCCTACTTCATCGTGGGGGATGACGCCTTCTCCCTCAGAACCTACCTCATGAAGCCCTACACTTCCAGACTCCTCACCCGTGAAGAGAGGATCTTCAACTACAGGCTGTCCAGGGAAAGGCGGGTGGTGGAAAACGCCTTTGGCATCCTGGCCAACAGGTTCCAGGTACTTCTCACCACCATGCAGCATCGCCCACAGACCGTGAGGAGGATCGTGGAAGCTTGCTGCATCCTGCACAATCTCATGCGCACCCGCTACCCAACAAGGCAATGGGGACATGAAGCCTGGGGAATGGAGGCAAGGACAAAACCTGATAGACACTGTGAATGTGCAAGGCCCCAACAGAGCCTCACGTGAAGGGAAGCAGCAGCGCAACCTCCTGAAACACTGGTGCAACTCCCCAGCTGGAGAAGTGGAGTGGCAAGACAGGATGATAGATGATTAATGGATGCTTCCTTCAGCCTGTCTCATCACACTGATGAGATTGGGCCATGTATGTTAGGTGGGCCTACAATGAACAGGGCATTTAATAAAGAGTTGTGTTTATGTTGACATGTGTGGATCAATGATTAAATTGTTATTGATAATAAAGGGCCATAGGTGTGGCACCTAGGAGGGTGGACCATACAGTCCCACTATGCTTGCACTGGAGGTTTATCTATCCCACAGCTATTACCCATCCCAAAGGTATCCCTGACCATCCCACTGCTATCCTTACCCATCCCACAAGCATGCAAAGGCTTAAACCATTTCTAAAAGTTTCCACCAATACTTTATTGACAAAAATAAATGAAGCAAGTGTGTGAAGCAAAGATAAATCTTTATTAATAACAAGCTGTAAAAGAAAAATGACCCAAGTCAAGTGTCCAAAGCAAAAATAAAGTCAACAGGTAGCCACCCAGTCTCTGGCACTCTTCTTGGTCATTCGGAGGTGTGCCCAGTCTCAGGGGTGAAGGGTCCAGGTGCTGCGGAGGTGGCTGCTGCTGGAGTGCTGGTCTGAAGCGCCACTGGGATGCCTGGCCCCGAGAGGACAACAGGGGACGGTGTGTTGAGGAAGCTCTCAGACAGCTGGCTCAGCCCCGTGAGAGCCCCTTCCTCCATGACATGGCGTGGCTGGCATTGGTGGCTTGGGTGGCATCTGTGGCGTGGGTGGCATTGGTGGCGTGGGTGGCTTTGGTGGCATCAGTGGCACCGGTGGCGTCCGATGTACCTGTGCCTGGACTGGGAAGGGCTGCCTGAACTGCTGGACCTCCTGGTAGCCGTAGCCTTGGTAGGGTAGGGCCTGTGGAAAGCCTTGGAAGGGCAGTGACATCACCTGGGGTGGAGGAGCAGGCCTGGACTGGGTGGGAGCAGGTTCATCTTGGTCTGGAGGATTGTGAAGAAGATCGGTGATCCTGTCCTTCACCACCTGGTACTGGGTTCCGACATGTTCATGAGGGTCTGGTTGACATCGGTGAGGAAGGGCTTGCGGTTGGAGGATGGGATGTCGGTGTGTACCAGCTGAGAGAGGAGATCTACTCTGCTCCTGATGGTGTCCCTGATCTCCAGCAGGACAGTGTGGCTCTGCCCCTCCGGTTTGCCTCTCTGCCTTTCTGTGGAGGTGGAGCTGGGGGTGGATGCGGGTTGGGCTGTGGTGGAAGTGCCGTCTCCTTTCTCCCACTGCGTCAGGGGGTCCTCCACGCATTCCGCCACGGGTAGTACAGCTGTCGTCCCCGACAGCTGTACCCCCGTTCTCCGTCGTGGCACGCTCCACAGATACCTGCCTGGAGACAGGAGGTGACTCTTGGCCGGAAGTGGACTGGCTCTCAGCAGGCTGCCTGAGAGAGAGGGTTGTGAGAGGGGCTGCTCCTCGGTGGCGGATCTCATCCTCCAAGAAGCTGCACTTGGCCATCACGTAGGTTCTCTGTCCGTCAGCTTGACCGCGGCCTGGCCAGATTTCTTGAGGTGCAGCTTCCCGTACCAGGTGTGCGTGTGCTTCCACCAGCCGAGGAGCACCTCCGAAGTGTAGCCCAGGCTCTCCGCCTTCTCTCTCCAAGCAGCCTGCTTCCTTTTGGTGTCTTGATAGAGCCTGTGTCCCTTCTGCCATAGATACTCGTTCTCCCTCAGCCACTCCAGCACCTCCTTCTCATGTTCCTCTTCTATGTTGTATTGCCTCCTCTCCCGTTCACGCGTCTGCCTCTTCCTCCCTTTGGCCCCTCTCATCAGAGGGGCTTCAAGGTTGGAGAGGCTGCTCCTCCACACCACCACCACCACCAGCAGCAGCAACAACAGAAGCAGCAAAAGCAGGACCAGCAGTAGCAGCAGCACTGGCAGGACCAGGAGCAGGACCAGGAGCACCAGCAGGACCAGGAGCACCAGCAGGACCAGCAGAACCAGGAGCAGCACCAGCAGAGTAAGCACCAGGACCAGCAGGACGAGGAGCAGCGCCAGCAGAGTAAGCACCAGCAGAAGCACCAGCACCAGGAGCAGTGCCAGCAGAGTAAGCACCAGCAGAAGCACCACCACCAGAAGCAGCATCAGCAGAGTAAGCACCACCAGAAGCACCACCTCCAGAAGCAGCATCAGCAGAAGCCCCAGCACCAGAAGAGCGAGCCCGGGCAGCAGAAGCCCCAGCAGAAGCAGAGTCAGGGCCAGGGGGTGGGAGGGTGGCCCTGTCCCTCTTGCCAGGCCTGGCAGCAGATGGCAGAGGCTTCCATTTCTTCCCCATGGTTGTTGGGTTGCTGGCTGGCTGGCTGGCTTGCAAGCTGTGTCTGGAAGCAGGTCTTTCCTCTGAATGGTGACCTGCTTGGGAGCTGCTTCCCTTTATATCCGCGGGGCTGACGCAATGCATCCTCCCCGCATGCACAGTGAATGCTAGGCATCCACTAGGCATCCGCTGTGCATCCGCTTCATCCGCTCGGCATCCGCTGTGCATCCGCTTCATCCGCTCGGCATCCGCTCTGCACCCGCTCTTTCCATTCCGCGTCTGCTTTGCTGCGCTCCCTCGGAAGCCTTGCGGATGTGGTATCCGCTTCCATCCGCGAGGCTTCTGTGGAGCATCCGCTTTCCATCCACCCTACGTCCTCCCCCCGTCCGTTCCTTTCCGTGTTGTCCGCTCTGGTTATGCAAATTCGGGGCACTTTTGAGAGCGGAAAACAATGGATGAAACATTTTTCTCGTCCGCTGTGTCCTTTTTAGAAACGTTTTGCATCCGTCGGCCAGTGTGACAGGGCCTTTACTATCTATGTATCTGTATGTTTATGGGGGGGATACACACACAGATACAGACACACAAACACTTTCTATAGCCTCCATATTCCAAAACCTTAAATATGAAGAATGATCAACTTATGTGTAATAAAAAATACAGCTTAGTCTATCAGGTTCAGAATATACAAAAGTGTTATCACAAATAGCTACACGTATTCCACACTTAATGACTGTAATTGGGACCAGCAATTCCACTGCTAAACTAAGTGATCATTAACTGGAAGCCATGTGCATGCTATACAAACATTTGATACTGTCTTGAAATCTCTTCCTCTGTGATCTTTCTGCTCTGCAAGGGGGGAGGGGGAGGAAAAAAGTAAGCAATTTCTATATGCAATCTCTCTTTTGCCTGACCCTTACTGCTCACTTAATTGCATTGATTTTGATGTATAGAATAGTAAACAACTTATTCTCTTGCAATTCCTTCCTCTAATCGCTTTGCTAAGTGAGGGGGATGGGGTGGGGGAAGAGACATTTGTGGAAGGATTAGGCAAAGAAGACTGTCTTACAGAAATTGCTTGCCCTTTTTTTTCTCCCTACCACCCTTGCAGAGTGGAAAGATTGGAGAGAAAGTAACATATTTTTGTAGTGTGCCTCTGGCTCCTAGCCCTCAGTTGCTGGCATCATTGCACTGCTTTTGATGTGTAGAAAAGCAATCAGTTTATTCTTCAGAGATCACATTCCATACTTTCTACTCTGCAAGTGAGGAAAAAAGAAAAAAACGCAAGGCACAGACACAGGACAATGCATACTGAGTGTAATGTTGATCACGTAATTGAGGGATACTGTAAAGATCCTGAATGGGCCATAAAGTTATTTTTTCATATCTCTGAATGGTTGCAAAACTAATGGTCCATAAACAGGGATTTCCCTTGTATTCAAACAAAGGTGTTTGTTTTTTTTTTTACCTTCTGGGAATCCAGAGTTAACCAGAATTTCTTTCAGCTGTACTTTGGCTTCCCAGGTCATTCTGAGTGTTGCCATATTGAGTCTCTTAAACTCACAGAAACGACTTTCAGCATTTTCTCCACCCATTCTGCAAGAAAAATGGGTAAAAATCAGTCAAACCACTCCATTTCAGTGTAACATGCTGAGTTTTTTATATAAAGTAAGATGTCTTGTGTATTGCACTAACTCAAATTACCTTGCATTATCCCAGGCTTGGAAGACTGAGAGCAGGGCCACATGATCAGAGAACCGGTTTCCAGCAAAATTCCTATGGACATAACCCAGCCTTTTACCCTCACTAATGAATGGCTCAGGGAAGCAGGTGGCAGCAGAGATAGTACATACAGCATCACCAACACTGAAAGAAAAAGCATAGAATTAGCTGAGCTACATTGCAATATAACAAATGGCAGTGTCGAGCAGAAGAAATGAATGGGACAAAGATTCACTTTATTGTTCCTGGGTAAACAGGACTTTATCAAAAAAATAATTCTCTTCGTCCTGAGCCCCCTCCTTTTCTCTTCAGTTACTTTTGAAGTTATTATCACTTACTAAAATATGCACCCCATTATCATCATTTTGCCAAGTCGAGGTTCAATGGGGAGCCTTGCTAAAATTCTCCCAAGGGGGGTCAGTTCATCATTGGTATCCAGGGCATCAAGCTCTGAAATAAAGCAAAAGTAAAATCTAGTAGAATTTTCAACTGATTTTTTCCCCGTTATTGCAATTGGCAAAATATTTAAATCGTGAAGATGGAAATGAAATGAAGAACCGATATATTTGCTGCTGTCCTGCTCATTAATTTTTCAAAAGGGAAGGAGGACCTATTACTGCAGAAATTTTTTTTGCATATTATCTGTGTTCCAATGTGGATCTCTGACTGAAATTATAATTTGTTTATTTTGCGAAGCGATTGTAAGATAACAGGTATAAGTATAAACATAGTTATGAATACATGAAATGGATACATATAAAAAAATAAAAAGAAACAATAGGACAGGGATGGAATGGCACGTTGGTGAGCTTATGCACGCCCCCTACAGACCTCTTAGGAAAGGGGTGAGGTCAATAGTAATCTAGTAGATCAGAGTTTTAGTTTTGCTACTCTGAAATGGACATAAAACATGAATGAGTGGTTTTCAAATCTATACTTTCAAGTGGTTCAACTCTTTCTCTCTTTTCAACTCACGTTTACTGTGTAGAACAATACAAGCAGCGTCAAGTGATTCAGATAAAGAAAAAATTGCGTTGTTCACTGGATAACAATTTTGGAAATTATAAGATTCAGAGTTGATCAAACCTCTAAGAGAGGATTAGTTGGGAAGAAGAAAACCATCCTGTAGTAGGAATTTTGTTGTGAAAAGAGTGCAATTGGTAACACTCGATTGCATCATGTGACATATCGTGATGTATCAGAACTTTTTTTTTGCCTTTGCAGGGCCAAGGTGGGCGTTGCCTGTGGGCCGCCATTTTGGCAGGCCTCTACTATGTAATAGCAAAGCCTCAAGCAGACTGAAAAGCACAACTCAAAAGATTTTTGAAAGAGATCTGTGTGAATGTCACTTCAGAAAGGGACCTAAAAATTTCAGGACCTGGGAATGCAAAAGGCAACAAAATTTTAGAAACAAAAGAAGAATTAAATCTGTTCTGGGATTTTACAAAGATCTTGGATGCCCAGGTTCTTAACTAGATGGTCAGCAATATAAATTGGAAAAATAAATAAACTGGATTTCTTTTCACCAATGAATGGGAGCTATGAAAATATATACCATATTTTCATTGACAAAACAATTCAACAGATACCTCGGAGTGTATGCTCTGCTTCAATCACTGCATCCAAAGGGGGCGGCTCTATAGCTTTGGCCAGAAATTGTCCAATCCCGCCTAATCTTAGCAGCTTGATGCTCAAAGCAATTTCATGCAGTGGTGTTCGAAACATTTCAGGGGTCATATGAGTCTCAAGTCTGGAAGAGAGTGGACATTTTGGATATATTCATCTCTTACAGTTCATTACAATCTAATAATGACCTCTAAATTGCTTTTATATTTATCTTCTCATCCCACAACTCTTCATAAAAACCACTGTTATATCATACAACAAATATATAAACCTGCTTTGTAGGTTATTAATGCTGTAAGAAATTTGTTGTTGGTTCATACAGTACCCATGAATGCATATACGTGCGCGTGTGCACACACACACATACAATTCCTATTCTCTAATCTGGGTTTCAATTTGATTTTTCACATTAATTACTTAAAGACCCAGAATATCTAGAAGTGCAGAATATGAACCTACCTGTCAAAACGTGCTCTGCTGCAAAGGTGAAAGCAGAATCCAGGACGGACACGACCTGCCCGTCCTTTCCGTTGCTCCAGATTTGTTTTCGAGGCCCACACAGTGGCATAATTGGTCATGTTGTTATGAGCAGTGAATAGTTTAACTTTCTGTCTGTGGGATTGGAAGAAATACCAAATTAACTCCTTAACATTGGAAAAATGTTGTAATGCATGGGATAATATTCTGCAGTGTACGGCAAGATCAATTATGTTAGATACAATTTTGTGAACCCTACTAGCCTTAACAGGTGACAGCACCTAGATGACTATGGTAGATTTGGAAAAAAACTAAGAATGAAATCGATTAGTATGTGGATAATTCAGAGAATTCTAAGGCTACACTAGGAAGTTCTTCCCTATTTTCATCCATTTCTTCACCAGAGGTTAGCAATGGCAATCCTGACTGTATTGCAGCCAAGGAAATGGACCTATTTACAGAAGCTTCAAAAGTTGAGCTTTTCAAACTGAAATTAAACTTAATCTATTTGATCTTCATCTAAAGGTAATACAGCTCTGAAAGCTACAATTTCCTTGAAATCCTGACTCTTCTATCTTCTCCATTTGCTACTTCACTACAGATCTCCTTCCCCATTTTCAGTGTGGAAAGAATATTATTTCCTTGTGGAAAGAAAACAGGGGTTCAATTATACAACGAGAAGCCTGAACAAAAAGGAGACAAACCAAATTGATATAAAAAATGTGAATCTGAAACTTTAGCATAGCCTAAACTTAAGCAAAAAATAATTACTGCATAATGTTTTCTTGGTACGACCAACAGTACCAATGCTCAAGTGCAGGTTCAAAATCAAGCTAAAAGAAAAGAAGAAATCTATCCATCTTCTAAAATAAGATCTTCAAAGGATACCCATCATTTTTAAGGAGAGTGCCAAGAACAACTCTGAAGTCCTAAAGCTCACTGATGAGGAACTGTGGACTCAAATAATAATAAAAAAATGTTAAGGACACAAGTGAAAAGAGAGTACCGAAACCTAAGAATTACAGAAATTAAAAAATATATCAGACTCAGTGATGGAAATTGTTAAGAATAAGAAACAACCTCAACTGCATAAAGTTAATGATCTCATGAAAGAGCTTACTAAGATATTTCAGAAAACTTCCAGGAGATAATGGGCCTTATAATGATGACACCTATAAAGAGACTGAAGATGGAAATAGACATGGAAAAACCAGTGAACTTTTCTAGCACCTCTCAATTCAGAAGCGCACTCCAATCTGAATTAGTTTGCTAAATGAAACCAATAGACACATGTTAGTGGAGAAAAATTCAGAGACAAAAGTATAATAGTGAAAATCCGTTCAGCAGAAATGCCTACTTCCAAGATAGTTTTGAAGACTGTTGCCTACAGGCAACTATACTATTGGAATATGAAGTCAGACCAGCAGGCTGCTTATGACAAAGTGATACATTGTTTACAAAAATACAGTGCATAAGATTCAAAAACTCTAACCACATTACAAATGCGACAAATGCGAAAAACAACACAGCAGTAAAAAAATACATATTAATACCAAAAAAAGAACTTTAATAGACTGAAAACTATCAATTTTACATGCTAGCAAGATCTCTAAATCATTCAACACAGATTAAAACCCTACATGGAAACAGAAATACCTATTTGTCAGCCTTCAAGATTTTCTTCCTTTGTTTTCCATCTTTTGGCTGTCATAAGTAACAGGGGGAGGAGGGGGGAACGGTTATGGGAAGCGAGCTGGAGGTGCTACGAACCAGAGCTGTATAAACTGGGGGGGGGGGGGTACATTCTTGCTTAGGTTTCTATTCTATGCTATGTGCAGCTGCAACTCTTTATCAAACTATGTCAAGGCCAAGGGACAGAAGCCCCATCACCACCTGGAAATGCCCACATGATGATATACACAACTTTTAATTGGATGAACCAATTGAAGTATTGGGGGTGGTAACGTTGCCATTACTTTGTATATGTGATTTGCGCACCCATTTTCTCAGATTCAGAATTCTTTTGTTGCTACCACTTGATTTCCAGTAAAATATATTTTTTCTCTGATTAAAGGAGTCTAAGTATTTCTTTCTTGGGTTTTGAATGGAGCATCACCTGCCATTATTCTGAATCTCTACATTACCAGCCCACCCGGAGAATTAATAAATTTTCTTCCGAGGGGGTCTGAATACAATGTCAAATCCAGCCAGTGACCAAGAAGACCTGGGAGGAACTGGAGGACAAGATTCTCTGCTGCTAGAGGAAGCAGGGGAAACCGACTTGTTAGCAGAACTAGTTGTAAAACCCAAATGGTCCCTGGGAGTCGGTTGGAAGGATCCTGAGGAAAAGCCTCCTCCAGGAGTGACCACTACCCGTCGATGTGGGAGAGAGGAGCCATGGCAGGAGAAGGAAAGAATTTTTTACGAACCCAAGCCATACATCTTCTAAATGAAGCTATCGGAGAACCTCAAACTGAACAAAGGTATGAGGGAGAGGAGGGGTAGGCAGCCCCAGCGAGAAGAATCAGAGCAGCCACCCCCCATAAATCAACCCGGGCTAGCACAACAGGCAGCAGCAGCCCAGGGCCCTCCAGAGGGAGGGGTAATTGCCAGAAGACGTAGAACTCCAAAGGTGCCTCTGTTGGAAGTAAAATATGGGGGGGATCCCAAGGAGTTAGGATTCTTCCTGGCACAAGTCTGGAGCCATATGGAGGAATACGGAGATGATTTTTCCTCAGAAACAGCCAAAGTTAGATGTGTTACCAGGGCTCTGGAGGGAACAGCTGCAAAGTGGATGGTGACTTTGCATAATGATAATGCCCCATAACTGTTGAATTATGACCTGTTCATGACTGCGCTGCGGGCCAGGTTTGAAGACCCACTTGCTGAACGTAAGGCCAGAATTAGGATGAAGACCATAAATTGGGGCGGTGATCAGTGGCCGACTACACCCAGGAATTTAGAGAGCTGTCGTGTCATATTCGAGGCTGGTCCCAGGGAGCCCACATAGAAGCTTTTAAAGATGGGTTAAGTGAAGATGTATATCAAAGCTGTATTGCCGCTTAAAGCGGAGGAGGCTGTAGAGATCACCCCTCCGAAAGGAGAGGAGCTGGGAACTCCAACCTCTTCTGAAGAGAGTGAATCCGAATTGGAAGACAACTCACTGGTAAGTCCAAAGAAGGGCCCTATGACCATTCCAGTGAGATTAAGGGTACCCACGTCAGGAGCCAAAGGGGAAATGGCCTTGTTAGACGTGCGTAGTAATCAGCTCGGAGGTAGTGGAGAAAATGGGCTTAAGGCTAAAGACTTTAAAAACGCCCATAGCCTTTTGCCAATTGGATGGATCGGGAGCTGGGGGCGGCCCTGCCCATTTCATAACGGAACCAATAGAAATGACGATGGGGAAACATAGAGAGACTTTGTGTTTTATTCTGGCTCCTGGGATGGAGCGGCCCCAAATACTGGGGTTGCCCTAGTTCTGGAAATAGAACCCCCACGTTGATTGGAGAGGGTCATTGCACATACGTACTGACCAGCGCCCAGAAGGGAGGGGCAATATTAACCAAAACTCAAGAGTTCCACTGAACTGGCCTCCACTGGCACCGAGAACCTGAAGGGGGAGGAGAAAATTCCGGAGGAATATTGGGACTTAAAGGAAGTATTCAGTGAAAAGGCCTCGGATGAGCTTCCACCCCATCGTTTAAGATTGTAGTATTGAAATTTTACCCAGGGTGAAACTTCCAAAACCGAAACTGTACTCGATGACACCAGGGGAGCTAGAAGAGCTGCGGTCATTTATCAATAAGAATTTGGAACGTGGTTTTATCCAACCTGCTAGATCCCGGGTAGCAGCCCCAGTATTGTTCCGTGAAAAGAAAGATGGCTCCCTTCATTTATGTATTGACTATAGAAACCTGAACGCTATTTCAGTGGAGAACGTGTACCCCCTTCCCTTGATGAAGAACATGCTGGCCCACTTGGCCAAAGAGAAAATTTTTAGGAAACTCGACTTGAGAGAAGCATACTACCAGGTTCGAATTAAGGAAGGGGATGAATGGAAAACTGCTTTTAACTGCCCAATGGGTTATTTCAAATTCAACGTTCTTCCATTTGTCCTACAGGGGGCCCCTGCAGTATTCATGCAAATGATCAATCAGGTGTTGCATGAACATCTATACAAAGGGGTGTTGGTTTATCTTGATGATATCCTTATCTACACGGAGACTCGTGATGAACATGTAAAACTAGTGCGGTCATTTCTGGAAAAACTTCGAGCCGCTAAGCTGTATGCAAAGTGGTCCAAGTGTAAATTCCACCAGGAAAAAAATAAACTATTTAGGTTATCACACCTCACATGAAGGCATAGAAATGGATCCGGGGAAGGTTCATGCCATGTTGGAATGGGCCCCTCCCTGCACCAGGAAACAACTTCAAAGTTTCTTGGGGTTTGCCAATTTTTACCATCAATTTATCCCTGCTTTTGCGAAGATAGCAATGCCTGTCACAAATCTCCTAAAAACCAAAGGGGAGGTGAAACCAAAGCCTAGTAAACCACTGGAGTGGTCCATGGAATGACAAGCCGCTTTTGAAAAGCTGAAATGATTGTTTGCTGCTGAACCAGTACTCAAGCACCTGGACGTGGATACTTCGTCATCCAAGTCGATGCGAGTGACGTAGCAGTTGGGGCAGTGTTACTACAAGCAAACGAGATGGGGACTCTGCAACCGTGTGCATATACTTCCCGTAAACTGAAACCGAAAGATGGGCCATCTGAGAAAAGGAAGCTTTTGCAGTTCGCTGGGCTCTGTTAACATGGAGGCATTTCTTAGAAGGGGCAAAACACCCATTTGAGGTGTGGATGGATCATAAAAATTTGGTGGCTTTGAAAATACCTCGGAAGTTCGGAAGCTTTGAAAACACCTTGAAACACCTTGGAAGCTGTCTCCCAAGCAAGTTCGCTGGGTGCAGTACTTTAAGCACTTTAATTTTTCATTGAAGTACATTCCAGGGGGGAGGAACTTCATGGCGGATGCTTTATCTAGATTACCTCAATATAATAGTGCTCGCCAAGAAGTGGTACGGCTGATTGTCCCAACCAAACAGTTGGTACCTCCAGTGGTTACTAGAGCCCAGAAAAAGGAGGAGGTTGATTTATCAAATGATTTGACTGCACAATTAAGAGATGCTCTAAAACTTGTTAATTGGTTCCTTGCTCACTCAAATAACTGTACGGTTAGAGATGGATTGGCATGAGTGGGGGCTACAATTGAATGGAAGAGGATACAATTAAATGCAAAGCAGATAGCAAACACAAGCATAGGAAGCAACTTCAGGACAACTCACTTGCAAGAATCAATAACGTAGACCACATCATTGATGGTTATGCTGGTCTCTGCAATGTTGGTTGATAAGATCACCTAGGGAGACAAACAATACTGTATGCTTGAATACAAGGCTGTATTCACAAATGCACTCACACATCTGAACTCTCTAAATGTGCTGGGATTATACCTTCCCAATGTACAGATAGTCCTTGAGTTACAAGTTTGTTTACTGACTGGTCACTAAACAGTTGTGTTAAGTGACTGTTGTGTAACTTATGATCATTTTTCACAGTTACGACATTTGCAGCATTCCCATCATCATGTAATCAAAATTCAGATGCTTGGCAATATATTTATGAAAGCTGCTGTGTCCCAAGGTCATGTGATCATCTTTTATGACCATCTCACAAGCAAAGTCAACAGAGAAGCCAGCTTCACTTAATTGTGTTACTAACTTATCAATTGCAGTGATTCATTTAATAATTTCTGCAAGAAAGATTGTAAAATGAGGCAAAACTCATTTAACAAATGTTTCACTTAACAACAGAAGTGTTGGCCTCAATCGTAATCATAAGTTGAGGACTGTCTATATATAAATTCCCGGAACAGAAATTATACAACCGCTGAAAAGCTGCAAGCTGGAAATTGTTGAGCTACACCTATTCCAAGAGGTTCACCTTGGTTATTCCAGGGGCCACTGGATCAAACACTTTGCGTTGCTCTTCTCGTGGTATCTGGGAATGCAGAGGAAGAACTCGGTATCTCTGGGTTCCTGCAGTAAGAGTAGAAGTAGGAAATTATTTTAAGCAAGCTTATTTCATTTGTATATCTCCTATTTTAAATATTACATTTTCTTTTCAGCAAATATCCACCCAGAATTGCTAAACAGTGAGATGGGTGGCTTATAGATTTAATAAATAAATAATATTCACTCCTCCATAGGGAAGCTCCTTCAGTTTTATTATCACCACAGGTGGGAAAAACTAAAAAAAAAATACAGCTGAAAATTGCTTGTACCGAAGTGTGGATTCATTTCCAGGTATTTCTGCATCGTGTATATTAGATTCCAGCCAGGCAAGAAGACAAGGACTGCTCCTACAACATTCAAGGTCTCGATATATTTCAACAAAGCCTCAATGAGTTCAAAAGGAGTTTCCTTCTCATTCATCTGAGTCATACGGCTTTTTGTTTCTAGGCCATATTCATCACCACAGATAAGGTTGCAGTTTGCCTAGAAGAAAAGTGAAATGATGGATGAAATGTCTTCATGAAAATAACTAGGTTCAGAGAGCGCAAATGATTCTACCATTCAACTAAGTCATACATATCATCTCCTATTAGAAAATTTTATATATCAGCATATGGCAGACCTCTCACTAATAATAGTACTAGTATGCAGGTCACTGCTGGAAGATTGAAAAAGCAGAAAGATATATGAGCACTCCAAATCAAAACTACTGCAATGATTGACTCAAAACAATCATCCTAAATCCCATATTAGTTCAATATAGTGTCCTATTTTCAAATAGAAACGTTATGTATTATATGTTGCTTAGCGTAAGAAGGCCCAATAAAGCTCAAAGTACTATACAGACATATGCCATTATAAAATATGGATCACTATGCATGCTTTGTTATTATAATTCTAGCTTTTATAAGCAATATTGTAATTGTATTTGGACTAAAAATCCTTAACATACTTACATCGTCATCTTCAGTACCTTCTTCATCCTTATCTTTCTTTTTCTTATCCTTCGGTGGAGGAATAAATTTAGTCATTTGAATACAGTCTTCCAGAAAATATTCTATAAGCAAAATAGTAAAATTACTGTAGAAATCATCTGATCAGGTAAATGCATTTTATGTTGCAATTTCCAAAAAAACATATTTATTTGCTAGATTTATATTTTGCATTTCTCCCTGGAGTATTTTTTCGTATCCCAACAACTTTTTCCCCTCAGCAACAAAATTGTCTGTAGATAAGCCTCAAAGACCTCAAGTTGAAGATTCATAACACAGTCACATGAAAAAAATAAACATTTTTTTAAAGCCTATTTTTTCCTTCACGGATCAAGAAAAATGCTTTTAATGGTTTTTTCTTTGTATAGTATCAAATCATATTTTTCATTCCTCCATGATTTTTGGCATTCAAAATATAACCATATCAGCCATTAGGAAATGGCTCAAAATTATGCAAATAGCTCAAGCTTCTCTAATATCCCCAATCAAAATAAAAATAAAAATAGAAAACTTTTTTTGAATGTTCTACTAGGCAGGTGTTTACCTTGAACTGGATAGGTTCTACCAAAGACTTCAATAATAGGGCAATTAAAAAAATATTCACAGAACATGCTGGTGTCAATCGTAGCAGACATGAGAATAACCCGGATTTCAGGATAGGCTTGAACAACATCCCGCAGAACTACCAAAAGAAAATCAGTCTGTAAAAGAAAAAAAAAAAGGCTGTCCTTTATTAGATTTTTAAAAATGGAAGTAATTATCATACTTAAGGTTATCAACTTCATCTTGCTTTAGATACCACCATTCAGTGGTATATAGCTAATTAAAGTATTTTCCAACTGTCTGAACTATTTTCATAGCATAGTACAGTCCAAACGGTGGCGGCACTCCAAATGTGAAAGCAGCAGCTCCAAACACTGCGGCAGCGCTCCAAACGGTGTCTGTGCTCCAAACGCACAAGCAGCAGCTTCAAACGCGGCAGCGGTACGGGCAGAAGGGAAAGCAATGGCAGCGGAGGAAGCAGCAGTGGCAGGAGCCGAAGCTCTCAGGTCTGCAACAAAGGTGCTTGGCAGGAGTAGGGAGCTCTCCGTGCTCCACCATAATTGTCCATTAGGAACAGCTGGTGGCAAGGCATGGCTGCCCGCAGGGCGCTCTAAGCGAGGATGCAAGGGGGGAATTAAGTCACCCCCGAAAAGACATCCTAGCTGTTTATTCGGGGCTCAAAAAAAGAGAGACCCAGCCTTATTTTATGAGAAACATGGTATGACTCTTTAGAGCAAGTATTTCCAATATGTTTTCAATGTTCAGTTTCTTTCTGATCCTCCCTTTCAGATACTATACTGCTTTCTCTTCTGCTTCCTTTCCCATTCTCTCCATTTCTTTCCTCTGTTTATGAGATTCACAAGAAAGAGACTGAAAAGAACAGTCTGGAATGTACTCTCATGTGCTCATCATGGAATTGCTCAGCCAAACACCTATTATAATGGAGGAAGAATCACTTATTTCAGGGTTTTCTGTCTAGTCCTTCCCCACAGACCAGAGCTTCTCTACTGATAGCCAGTCTCCTCCTTCTACTCTGAGGTCTTGGGTGAAGCCACTATCTATAACCAATCAGGTCCCTCCTTCCTATTCTTGAATCCTGACTGGAGCTCTAATCCCTCTGGATCTTGGCTTTCCTTCTTCCAGGAACATCACCCAGGACCTTTATTCCCCCTTTCTGATCATGAGCCCAAAAATTTCTACACATTTAAACTTCTTATGCCAGTCATTCCATATTCATACATTTTTTCTCCTCTCCTTCTCTCTTTTTCACTCTAATGTTTGGTCATATCAGCAGTGGGTCTCCCAGCAACTGAGGAGGTTGATGTCCCTCACAGAGATCTAGTATCCAACACTTATATGCCAGACTGCACTCCTGTCTCACAATCTCCCTACAGCAACCCTGGCTAGCTGCCAGGTCAGTTAATCAAACCTAGTGACAGTACAGCTGTCAGATCAGCATTGAGCTGTATTTCCCCCTTTTACTTACACAACAGCAATCAGCAGCTATGCCAAATCACAAACCCATATGCCACAATATTTTTCCTATAATGTAGGCTAAGTAATAATGCTTTGTGGATGTAACCTACAAGGGTTATTTTTTAACCATCACATTAGAAGTATGAGTGCACTGCAATCCAAACTTCCCAGATTATGTTGTTACTTCTAAATATTTATTGTATAATAAATACTAGAATTGTGCAATGCTGTTTCAAAAGAAGAAAAAGGTGTTTTCAAAGACACAGGGACACTGAAGGTGTCAGCTCTGGTGGCAGCTCCTTTAGAAAAGGAGCTTGTGCAGCTCCTGCTTATGATTCCAGGAAAGGATGTGATCAATTTAAGCAGGAGTCAGCATGTATAACTTGAGCGAATCTATATGTCTGAGTCATCTTTTCCTTTTTGAATCTGGGTCACTGTACTTTTCTAATAATTACTCATACTGGATGCAATAGATGGCATTTTTCAGATTTGTTCAAGATTACTAGATTTTTATCTTGACCTTTTTATTTATAACTCCAAGTAGCAAACATAATACTCCTGCCGCCTCTTATTTCTCAATAAAATCCTGTGAGGTGGGTTGGGCTGAAAGAGAGTGAGTAAGTCACCCAGAGAGCTTTCATGCTTAAGGCAGGGCTAGAATTCAGTGTCCTGGTTTCTAAGCCAGCACTTTAACCTCTACACTGGGGTTAAACTGGCTAGATGTATAATGTTATTTTACTTATATTTTTCCTCCTACAAGGGAGTAACTTTTATTATAGATAACTCTAAGAAGCTATATGTGAGCAAAGCAACTATTTAAAAAATGCTCATTTTTCATGTAAAAATGTGTGCAGTACTTCAATTACATGATGATAGAAAGTGTGTTCGCTTTCATATGGCACAATAGCAGGAACACTTACATAATTTAGAGCAAATAAACTCTGGATAAATTAAAAGCTTACTCACATTAATGTCTCTCTCATGAATTTCATCCACTATGACATGACTGATTCCACGAATGCCAGCTTCCAGCTTTCTCAGGAGGACACCTTAAAAAACAGGCCTTTATTAATGAGAATGGCTTAATTAGGATAGATGATTCCTTTACAGAACAGGTTAGGGAAGACACTGTAATGCAACACAGTTACTGATTATGAACATATCATGGAAATCCATTTTAATCGTGGTTTGTTAAACTAGCCAAATACCAGTCAAACTGAGTCATATAAGCAAGCAATCATGCTGAAGTCTGCCAATTCCTCATTTATTTTTCTTCTTAGCACTTTGAACTGTGGAAAGCTTGTAAGATAAAAATGATTTACAACCCAGAAACTAAATAAAAACCTTGTAAATCCTTGATTTCAATTCACTGTGGATAGTAATAAGAAATGGCAGAAATGAAACACCCCACAACTTACAATTGCTACTATCTGTTTGGCACTTATTTACTACTCGGACAAGCCCAGTCCCAATACACAACAAAACGCTTTCGTTTTCAACCACCTCTGAATGGACAATTAGGAAGCACATCTATATGTTGCTGGCATCAGCCATTTCATATTGTCCAACAGAAGTATGAGAAAAGATTCTCTATTTTTGTCAAATTCTATTAACCACTCTGTCATGGCCTATACATTTTAACAAGCAACACCCACCTACAGTGCAGAACATCACACTGGCATGTGGCCGGGGAAGCATTGATTCAAAGCGAACACTATAGCCACAACTATTTCCAGGTTCTTCTCCTCTTTCATAAGCAACTCTTTCTGCTACAGAGACAGCACTGATCCTCCTAGGCTGTGTAAGAAAAATATCCACAGGTTGAGTAAGAATCCCAGATCATCTCATCAAAAGAAACAAGTCTATCAAGAAAAATCACAGAACTGAATGAAGTTACACAAAACATGAAAGATTTTTATAGATGTCCTGAGAATTTGAAATTAAAATATTATCTGCTGGAAATCTAATTATTTGCAGTTATTTGTGTATTAAGGTGCTTAGACATTCCTACTAGTAATTCACAATATGAAATACTGCTTTAAGTATTGCCTTTATAAATAGTTAACCCCAAATCTATTTTGGAGATATAAAAAAAACCCTATGGATATGAAGCACTTCAGATTAAAAATAGAAAATAGTACTTCAGTCTGTTTACTGTATGAATTCAAGAAGAAATATGGCATCTTTACGAAGGCATGATGTATGTCATAGGGCACTATGCATGATGTACACACTCATGTCTGCTACAAAGCACCTTTTCAGCTTTGTATCTAAAAAGCCCCTATTCAAAAAGTAATTCTAATGCCATTAATGTAAAATTGTAGGCTAACTGGAAATATTGGCTTGAATAGATTTTTCACCTGAGTGACAACAATATTACATTCTGCAGCTCTTCCACTGTGGATGCATTCATCTAAAATGTACTGTGGAACCTGTGTGGTTTTGCCACAACCTGTAGCTCCACGGATGATCACAACAGAGCTGCGATGTACGGCACCTAGGATTTCTCGCTCAAAGTTCTTCACAGGCAGGGTTTCCCTCTCTTGAAGAATCTGAGACAGGAAAAAGTTGTTAGTATTATGCAATTATGATTCATTAATGTCCCAAAAGTGCTTTTTCAAGGGACAACTGGACTTTCTGCTTTTTCTTCGAAGGTATTTCGCTTCTCATCTAAGAAATTTCTTTAGCTTTGATCCATCACTGTATTTTTCACACTATAAGATGCACTCCCCCCCCCCCACAAAAGTGGATAGAAATGTCTGTGCATCTTATAGAGTGAATATTGTGGCGGGGGGAGAGGAGTTGGTGCCTGTCACATTGCCAGGGAATTCTAGAGCCTTTGCTGCCAAGCAACTGATTGGCGGTTGGATTGGCCTCCCGGAATATCGCCGATCAGCTGTTCTAGGCGGTGGGGATTGCCACCGCCTATCCCTGCCGCCTAGAACAGCTGATTGGCAGTATTCTGGGAGGCCGATCCAACCGCCAATCAGCTGCTTGGCAGCAAAGGCTGCAGTATTCCTTGGCAGCAATGGCAGCTCAGCTCAGCTGACCAGTGGTGGGTGCAAAAGAGGGCAGCCCTGACAAGCCATGGGCTATGATAATGTGCTGAAGCTGACCAGGCTGTTTGCTGCAAGGACTCTAGCCAGATGAATATTAGATGGAGGCAAAGGCAGATTTTTTTTTCTTCTTTTCCTCCCCAAACCTCGGTGCATCTTATGTTCTAGAGTGTCTTATAGTGCAAGAAACATGGTAATTATTCTTTTGTAAGTTATTCTGAGTATATCTTTTTTGCAAACTACTGCCCTTCAAGTTCTGTAACTGAGATTTTAAAAGGAGCTTTAAACAGGCTCTTCAGCTTATTAATGTAAAAAAGAAACATACTGTTAGGAAAACCTGATAAAATGCTAGATAACTTGTGTCCATTTTTTTATCATAAGCAGAGAAACAAAATAACCAGCTTTCTTGGGGGGGGGGGGTGTTGGAAGCAGGAATGACTTTACTTGCTGCCAGCTTCCCAGTTGACTTTCCTTGTGTAAATCTGGCAGGGGGCATCAGAAATCTTCCTTCCTTCTGTTTCCAGCAGCAGGTAAGTGAGTGCTGCTGAGGGAAGGAGGGAGCAATGGCAGCAGCTCAAGAGCAGCCAGTAGTAGTGAAGCAGCCACTACTTCTCCAAATTTCATTCTCTTGGGAATTTATAGGTCCCAGATTTTTGACACATTTTGTAACTTAGTACATTTGAGGTATCTTGGTTCAAAACTGTTGCCCTATGATGCACTGTTTTATCCAATTAAAGGTTATGACAACAAGAGTTTTAGAAGTACATAGAAATATATACTCTTCTTTTCATAAATGCTGAAGACTGGATAAAGTTATACAAATATGTATTTTAAAAGTTTGGCTCTCTATCTTAAGGTATAGCATACCCTTAAGGAATCTACAAATTCAAGTATCTGCACACTTACTTTCTGTAATTCCTGGTCATTTTCCAGCTGATACAAGAGGTTGCTCTTTATGTCAATGCTTATCTGTTCTGGTGTAGCCTGGAAACAGAAGATAATTAAATGCATAGTTCATCTATTTCTAAGGACGCTTTATTTATGCTTCAGAATGGTGCATGTACTGTATAAGATGAGCTTTTTATATAAATATAAATAAACAGGAAAAATAGAAAATGGTGATAAACAAGACTTACATATGCCAGAGGACCCTCATCAATATTGCTGCTAGTCCATGGATTCCAGTTTGACTGAGGTGGGGACCATGGCACAACGCCTGACTGATTCTGCTTCTGGGATGGTTCAAAGTGAGCTAACTTTCCAATGCTAAGCAGAGCAGGTGAACTGGGATCTTCAGGCTGCCAAGTAAAAAAAAAAAAGGCTGTTAAATTAACAAAATTATAGAAAAGGAAACACAATGCTTTCTTGAACACATACTCACTGGTGAAATGACTTCAAGACACATATCATCTACAATTCTCTTCAGCTGGTTTTCCAAATTAGAAGTGAGGTTGACATCATAAGGCTCTACCTATTGAATTAAAATAAATATCCAAAATAATCATATAAAATTAATCTCAGACAATAAAAGAAATTAAATATCTCAAATTATTGACTAACACTGATACAGCTGTACAGAAAAAAGTTATGGAAAATTTGTGGCCCATAACACAATCACCTAAAACCATCAATGTATTTAAAAAAAACAAACAGTATTATGGACCATGTTTAAATCCACACATATGAAGAACCTAAACAAGAGACAATAAGAATGGAAACAGGAAACATAAACATATTTCTAAGTATCACAAAGGGAAATCATAGCAGGAAAACACTTCTAATGTATTTTAATACTTCATTCTCCAAACGTTTTCTTGGCTGATGTCTATTTGGGAATATCTTATTATCCACTATATGCATTAATTTAATTTTATCCTTTCTTTAGCTTAATCATCCCACTTTTGATATATTTTATAATCCTAGGAAAATGACATTGCAATATCATCGTTATTTATGTAAGGGAAACTTTACATTTGCTTCCTAAATTTCTAAATCATATACCGTATTTTTCAGATTATAAGATGCTCCTAAGTTTAAGATGGACCTAGCTTTTGAGGAGGAAAACACGAAAAAAAAAATTGCCTCTGCCTCCCAGCAATTTGCCTCCTTGCAGCAAACAGCGAACAGCCTGGTCAGCTTCGGCACAGCCTGATTTAGCACAAGCAGCTGATTGTGATTGAATCTGCCTCTCGGCAATCAGCTGTTTCAGACTGCAGGGATGCAGTATGCCCCATTTTCGGCCTCCACCTGCCACATTTTCGGTCCGTTCCAGACAACAGGGATCAGAACGGGCCAAAAATGGGGTGGGCAGAGGCCAAAAATGGGGTGCACAGAGGCAGCAGATGGTGATCCCTGTAGCTTGAAACAGCTGATTGCCTCCTGACTTGTGCTAGGTCAGGCTGTGCTGAAGCTGACCAGGCTCTTTGAAGTAAGGAGGCAAATTGCTGGGAGACAGAGGCCGAAGGGGCTGGCAGGTAGGCAGGGCTTCGGCAGCATTCACTGTATAAGATGCATAGGCAATTTCAATCCACTTTTTTGGGGGAGAGTGCGTCTTATACACCAAAACTACGGTATAGACAGTCCTTATTTCTCCATTTTTCAGCAACCATTCAAAATTACAGCAGCACTCTAAAAATGACTGGTCCTGTTGAAGCACCCCTATGGTCATGTGACTGTTATGTGGATGTCCAGCTCACAACACAGCATTGGCAGTCATATGATCATTGTATGCAACATTCTTCTTCACAAGCAAAGTCAATGAGAAGCCAGCAGGGAAAGTTATATAGTAAGTTGCTCTTGCTTTTTTTTCTCCCAAGGAACCTGTTATGGAGTAGCTGATCTCATACTCTATGGCGCTCACCATATTCTGTAGTATGCACCTTCCTCAATCTGCATGTAATCTGCCCTGTACCACCTCCCCAGAGCTTCAGTTGGTGCATCCATGCACCGTAACATCTGTCTACAGCACATCCTTTCTCCTTGCGCAAAGGCTACTTGTGTGAATTTTTCTTTGTATCCTGCTTTCCACACTACATTATTCCCAAATTGGATCACGAGCAAGTCAAGCAATATGTACTAATGAATCAGTTACAGAATATGATCTGCAAAACTCACCGATTCACCTTCCTTCTTCTTGGTTTGTCCAGAATAAGCCTCAATGATGCTCAAATGATAGAGCTGTCTGACCAAAGAAAGAGCACAGGATTGTGCTGCCAGCTTTTTATTTGAGCCATGCTCACGAGCAAAGATTCCTGAAATAGAGGAATGCTACTTCTGAGAAAGATTAACCAAAGGGAATCTTTTTATTCCTTTGCTTTAGAAATCTGTTTTCCAACTCTGACAACTTTCAGGTACATAGACTTCAACTCTCATCAATGGCTATGTTGGCCATGATATTTTGGGATTTGAAGTCCACACATCTAGAAAATACCAAGCTTAAGAAACTGCTTTAGAATGAAAAAGTTAAAACACAACCATAATCACAACTGCCTAAAAATTTATTTGTAATGTGATTTATTGGGAAAGCTATCCAATTTCACAAGCGACTTGGGTAAATAGCTGGAAAGTTAATGCTGATAGATTGGTGGGAAAATTCCATGAAAAATATCCACACAAGCCTAAGGCAAATTCTGCGGGTGGCAAAGGAGGTTAAAATGCACATTGTATGATTGTGTTTAACCTAATTTCAATCTTTATGTATTCTATGTTGTTGCAGGGGTTTCTTTTCAAATGAGGGAGGGCAGTCTGTCAAGCCCGAAACTGAAATATGTGCAGCCATTTTAGCTAGGCTTAGTATACATTCTTTTTCTTACTTTCTCTTTGGCTATTATGGGGGAAGGGTTTCAGGCTTGCCATATTCCTAAGGAGGGAGGAGTGGAGATAAGAGAGAGTTGTTTAGGCTAGGTGATTCTTCTTCCTATGGGAACACGAGCTACTATGCTAAGGCCCCTTGAGGTGGAGATTTATTACATCAAGCAATGCTGAATTACTTTTATTGGAGAATGTGACTTTTGGGGGTTGTTTCTAACTTCTAATATTGTGGGGTAATTCCAGGCTGTGTCAGATCCAGAATTACCATGGACTTTGCCAATTGATGCTTTCCTAAATAAAAGAAATTGTTTTAGAAGATGGACTTTTCTCTTTTCTTTTTAAATGAATTTCATCGCTTGGAAACCTGACATGCGTTGTATAAGACACACAGACATTTCCACCCACCTTTGGGGGTGGAAAAAGTGTGTCTTATACTCCAAAAAGTACAGTATATAGATAGGAATTTTGTCAGCTGTGTATAACGACAACTCCAGGTAATGGGGATGCGAGGAAAGGGTATTTCAGTCTGAAAGTTCTTTGCTTGCCAACTCCTAATCAATATGAAGCATTCTAGTATACTGAATCAGTTCAGACTCACTAATTTCTCTAAATGGAAAAGAATTCTTTTAAATTGTATTGCTGTATTATGTCATGATGTTCACTTCCAGTAAGGACTTACTTCTGCCCAGCTGTTTGACATAAATAGTCATTTCTGCAATGAAGCTCCTGCAACACATTCAAAGAAGGCAGCATTAGTACTTTAGTTCTGGGGAACCAAACAAGGGATTTCCAACATAGTTGTGTAACAGAATGTTATGATGAAACCCATTAATATTCAAATTGATGAATTAGAATTGATTTAGAATTCACATTTTAAAATAATTCTACCCCGAAGCAACATTAGAGAGTAGTTTTTCCAAACATATGCAATTCCCATCATGTCTTAGGGGTTAATATACTGCTGAAAAGAATTTAGAATCTATAATCTGTATTTCTTGGGAGCAATGATAAAATTTAACAGATGAACCATGAAGCTCTTAAATGAATATGTAATTAGGATTAAAGAAGTCATGCAAAATAAATTGTTATATTACATCCTTTCTGCAGACTAAAAAAACTAGTACCAAAGACCCAGATCACATTATAAATGCTTGACTAGAATTTTGCTTGCCTCTGCCTAAGAGGAGCCAATATATTATTAGATTGGTTAGATACTGTATATACCTTTCTTTCTATAAAGGCAATACATCGCTAACAAGATATCCAAGGAATATATGCTTGGGCTTTCCTCCAATAAAACAATTAAAACAAATAGCCCTATGTAATTATTTCAGTCATTTTTAGGATCTGATCAGAGTTAGGAATATTTGGTAAAATAAATTTATACTGTGATAATTTACCTAAATGTTTTGTGAACAAGATTCTAATATGCTTATTTTGAATATGCATTAATTTATCCACAGATAATTTAATCCTCAAATTTTAACCAAAATACCATAAAAATCAGCCATCTGCAAATGAATCAACCCTTTAAATTTTTGTCATGTTTTAATTTTCACGAATGGCTTATCTTTGGGTAGCATGTTTTTCATGGTATGTATGAGTTAAACATTCAAGGGATTTATATATCTACAAATGGGCTTAGCATGACTATACACGGAAAATGCAGATAGTCCTGGACTGGGTGGCACTACCCCAGATGGACCTGGTGCATAATCTGGGGGGTCCTCTTGTACTCCCAGCTCCTGTGAGAATATCAGGAGTTAACAATGGCCAAGAAGGCCTTTGCACATCTTAGAGTTGTGCGCCAGTTGCACCCATTCCTGGATTGGGAGTCTTTACTCATACTCATGCCCTTGCGATTTCTCTTCTGGATTGTTGCATGAGTTCTACATAGAGCTGCCCTTGAAAAACATTCAGAGGCTTCAAATAGTGCAGAATGCAGCTGCACAGATAGTAAATTGTGTCAAAAATATTCAACACATGTAACACCAGTATGCTTCTGGATGTAATTCAAAGTGCTTATCACCTTAGGGTTACCTAAGGGACTGTCATCTTCCAGGCATTTCTACATGTCGATCTGGCAGATTGGGCGTGTTACGGGTCCCATCAGCTGATGAATACCAGCTATCAGGGACTAGGCAACATGCCTTCTGTACCATAGCCCCTGCCCTCTGAAACATTATTCCTTCAGAGATCAGGAAGACCCAGACCTTACCGGCCTTTTGTAAGGTCATGAAGACTTGGTTGTATGCCCCAAGTGTGTTAAGGCCCCATTTCTTGGTTGTATTAGCATCCATGGCTATAGTTCTATTTAGTGCCATATATTTTTGTATTGTTTCAATTATTTTAAATTTGTTTTTATATTCTATGCCACCCAGTGTCATTTGTTGAGATGGACAGCTATAAAAATCATATCAAACCAATCAATTAATCAAATGCATACTTTTAAAAAGCATTATCGTATATATTCATTCATAAGCCCAACCACTGATAAACTGAACTGAGATTTTGCACCTAAAATTCTCAGCTTATCCACAAGTATTTACGGCATATGCTTTTAAAATTATTTGCTCAGCATTTACTCAGCAGATATCTCTAGCTACATAAACATGCATAGAAACAGGCTGTTAGTTTTACTAAGGAAATACATTTAATTTTAAACATTCTAGAGTGCTATAGAAACTTGAGATCAGATACTCAATATTACAGGAGCAAGACTGATCTTTCGAGCATTTCTTCTGGAAAGTGATAGGAATTTAGCCAGGTTTTGTAAGAATGACTCTTTTTAAAATCTTGCAGAGACAATCACCACAGATTATTTTTAAAGATAAAATAATAATTGTAATGCATCAAGTATTCCTATTATACTGTAGGAAAAGCAAGTTTTATGTAAAACTATGTCAACATATTATTTCACTGCAGACAAAAAAACAAACTAGATGATACTAAGTTCATTCTTAGCTCCTTCCTAAACCACCAATGAACTGACCTTCAGGCACAGCGGCTTCATGAATCAGAAGACCACTGGCTCTCAGGGACAAACAGCCACCCTTTCATTAATGACACCGATGTCAGTATGTTTCTCAGCCAGGCTTAAATTCAGCACTCATTTCATTTCCTCCACCTGGGGGGGAACAACGACACCAGAAATCAGTTTACAATAGAGTCCCATGTGATTGCTTAGTACAGCCTAAGCAGCAGCACATGTGTGAACAAGCCAAAATCTCTGGTGTCGCAGTTGCCACCCCATTCTGCATAGAATTTATATCGAATTACTATTGAAGTCCTTTTCCTGATGGAAAATCAGTTTTGTACAACAGGAAAATGTGTTTAGGTTTTTTAAAAATGCCTTAATTGTAACTTCCAGTCACAGATTTTACATATTCACCAATATAATTATGTAATTAAGTACCTATTCTGTTCCATCACAGGTGAAACTTGAAAAATTAGAATATCGTGTAAAAGTTCATTTGTTTCAGTCATGCAATTTAAAAGGTGAAACTAATATATGAGATAGACTCATTACACGCAAAGCAAGATAGTTCAAGCTGTGATTTGTCATAATTGAGATGATTATGGCTTACAGCTCATGAAAACCCCAAATCCACAATCTCAGAAAATTAGATTACATGCAATCAATAAAACAAGGATTGTATATAGAACAATATTGGACCTCTGAAAAGTATAAGCATGCAGATGTACTCAGTACTTGGTTTGGGCCCCTTTTGCAGCAATTACTGCCTCAATGCGGTGTGGCATGGAAGCGATCAGCCTGTGGCACTGCTGAGATGTTATGGAAGACTAGGATGCCTTCAGCTCTTCTGCATTGTTCGGTCTCATGCCTCTCATTTTTCTCTTGGCAATGCCTCATAGTGTCTCTATGGGGTTCAGGTCAGGCGAGTTTGCTGGCCAATGAAGAACAGTAATCCCACAGTCATTGAACTAGGTTGTGGTGCTTTTGGCAGTGTGAGCAGGAGCCAAATCCTGCTGGAAAATAAAATCAGCATCCCCATAAAGCTTGTCTGCGGAAGGAAGCATGAAGTGCTCCAAAATCTCCTGGAAGATGGCTTCGTTGACCCTGGACTTAATGAAGCACAGTGGACCAACACCAGCAGATGACATGGCTTCCCAAATCAACACAGACTGTGGAAACTTCACACTGGACTTCAAGCCTCTTGCAGTGTGTGCCTCTCCATTCTTCCTCCAGACTCTGGGTCCTTTGTTTCCAAATGAGATGCAAAACTTGCTCTCATCAGAAAAGGGGACTTTGGACCACTGAGCAACAGACCAGTTCTTGTTTTCTTTAGCCCAGGTAAGACGCTTCTGACGTTGTTTGTTGTTCAGGAGCGGCTTGACAAGAGGAATATGACATTTGAAGCCCATGTCCAGGATCCGTCTGTGTGTGGTGGCTCTCGATGCACTGACTCCAACCTCAGTCCACTCCTTGTGAAAGTCCCCAACACTTTTGAATGGCCTTTTCCTGACAATCCTCTCCAGGCTGCGGTCATCCCTGCTGCTTGTGCACCTTTTTCTTCCACACTTTTCCCTTCCACATAACTTTCTATTCATGTGCTTTGATACAGCACTTTGGGAACATCCAACTTCTTTTGCAATTCCCTTTTGAGGCTTTCCCTCCTTATGAAGGGTGTCACTATGGTTTTCTGCACAACTGTCAGGTCAGCGGTCTTTCCCATGATTGTGATTCCTAGTGAACCAGACTGAGAGACCATTTAAAGGCTCAGGAACCCTTTGCAAGTGTTATGGCTTCATTAGCTGATGAGAGTGGGACACTTTGAGCCTAGAATATTGAACCTTTTCACAATAGTCTAATTTTCTGAGATTGTGGATTTGGTGTTTTCATGAGCTGTAAGCCATAATTATCTCAATTATGACACATCACGGCTTGAACTATCTTGCTTTGCATGTAATGAGTCTATCTCATATATTAGTTTCACCTATTAAGTTGCATTACTGAAATAAATGAACTTTTGCACGATATTCTAATTTTTTGAGTTTCACCTGTATGTGGACAGGAAAATCTCCATGATTTTATTTCTATAAAACATTTCCCATTTCATGAAATAAATTAATTAATAAGTTAGTAATTAATACAATACTTATAAAATTTTAAAAATTTATGGCACAACCAACCTACTGGAAGCCTTGAGCATGCTCTTCCCTCCTCCGCATACATATAGGAAGAAATTCAAAGTGCTAACTACTAGTTTTCAATTAACCAGTTATTCATTAATGCAAATTTCTGTCAGTCTGAATTGTGATTAATGGAAAAAAATAAGTCTGAAAAATGATTTTTTGTTTGTTTGTTAGAATCACAAAGCCATCAATTTAAGGTAAACAGACTCTGATTCTGGGTACAACAGAGAATTCTAGTAAATTGGGAAATAAGAGTATTACAATCTCAAGCATGGCATCTGAAAGAACAGAAAAGATGAAAAGAAGCATAAGAGCCCAAGGCTTGAGAAGGTTGTATTTAATCTAGATCCAAAAGCAACAAAATAAAGTTTGGGTGTGTTTAGTGGTATTTAATCCAAAACATATGTGCCAATTTTGTAGCTTCTATATAAGTTCTGAAGCTGAAAAGGTTCAATGCTATTATATCTATATTCAAATATATTGAAATATTAATATTCTAATATTACTAATTTCCAAATTAACAAATTGATTTGTTTAAATATACCATATTAATGTACCACCCCCTTCGCTCCCCCTTCCCCCATATCTAATGAACCCATTTCAACTACTGTCAGTTACTCGGAAAGACACTGAAAGAATGTTTTGAAAAAATTTGTTTGGTTATTTTAAAAACCTCACATTACTTTAAACAGAAAATTGGGAAAAAGGGACACAGTATTTGGCAGGATACATTAAACATTACAATTCCATGGGAATTTGTCTTCTAAGAGCTTTTATATCCCAGACAAAATTACAGAGGTTTGATATAACTGACAGTATTATTCTTCTTTTTAAAGCTATGCCAATTTATGCCTAAAAAAACTGGGTACCCCATAGTATGTTTATTTATTTAGATATTTTTAACACAATTTTCTTCTTAGAGATGTAAGAAATCCATCTAAGCCTTCCTGGGAGTAACAAATTCTACACCCTTGAAAGCTCTTGGGAAAACAGCAAACAGACCGAGAAACATACTGTCATCCATGCCTCCATCTTCACCAAGTAAGTATTAAATAAAACTTGTCCTTGGAAAAATTAACATAACAGCAGAACTCCAAGAGCTATAGAGGAGAAAGTCTAAAATGGTAATTTTATGAAGAAATTAAGCAACAGCATTTTTCTGGGCAAACTGTCAGAATGGGAGAAGTCTCAGCTATTTCACTTCTGAATGTTAGAATGATGATAAACATAAAGCAACACTACTATTATTAAATATGATAACCCTGATAGTATGCAACAACTGCACAAAGAACTATCTTTTATGGAAGCTCAAAAGGAAATGATATGAAGTACTTCAAATCAGAAATTGAATCTAACTTCTGAATTCACGTATCAAACTAGATCAGGCATCATCTATCATTTGTTGGAGTCAACCAGGGAGGCGTTAGAAGCTTTGGTAGCTTTCCCCCTTATTTCTTTTCTGTTTTGAATATCGAATCCAAAACTATGTACACCTCTATTTTGTTGTTCAGCATTCACAGACCTACATATTTCATTTTTAGAAGGTATGTATCATGTAAAAGCAAATGTTTTCATGAAAAAAATACAACTGAGATACCAACAAAAACAAGACTAATTTATGAAATTATTAGAAGGTGAATAGCTTCACCTTGGTTAATTTTGGATATTTGAAGGACAGGTAAGAACAGGTAAACAACTGAAGGCAGAGACAGAGGGGAGAGAATTATTTCTTTATCATCCTAATAAATATATTTACTCAATTATATATTTATATACTTCAGCTTTATTTAATATTATAAGAAATTTTGCAATAACAAGTAGATGTCAAACATACTGCAAGTGACTGGCAAGCCACTTTAACATTATAAACCTCTTCTGGGATTACATGAAGATAGCTGCATCTCCAAACAAATGGGATTAAAACAAACATCAGGCATGCAAAACAAATGCAAATTCCAGCTATTTTGATGTGCATACACTAGTTTTCTATATGTATTTTTTTTATCTTCCCTACTCCTTTAAGAGCCCAGTAATATTCTGCCAATATTCTGAGTTTTTGTTCAAATTGTAATTCAGATTTTAAGAACAGGCATGATACTGATTTTTTTTTTCACACATCATGTTAACAAACACTGTTCCCAGGAATTTCTGCTTTTCAAATTTAATAAGATACTGTATGACTATTATATAGACTGTGAGGCAGCACAAAGTACATTTTATAAATCTTACCACTAAACGTTCAAAAACTATTTCCAAATTCAATGGAACAGCCCATGCTCAATTACTCTGCCAAACCATTAAGGTATCTCTCCATTTATAGAAGAAAAGCATACAACCAGCTATTAACAAATAAAATGTTTTTCAATAACTTTATCAGTTTTATGGGGAAAAAAAGCTACCAAACCTGTTGTGATCAGGTCCCACTTGAGTATATTTATATTCGCCTTGGATTTTCTCCTTTTGGAAAAACTGATTCAAACGGGCTTTAGCATTCTCCAAAGTCCAATTTCCATGAAGGCCAGCATTTAAATCAATTTCTTCTGACTCCAAGGTCTAGTAGCAAGAAACAATTGACTTTAAATTGCTACAAGCTCTATTCTTAATTTGCTTACATGCTACTGTAAAAATATATTTTAACACTGAATTATATTCTCTGATAACCAAGTGGATTATTCCCAGAAAATGTAAGACTTAAATGCTCCAAAAAGTTATGTTCTTACTTGGAGAACTCTGAACAGATAGCAATAGGAACCCTTGAAATCTAATTTCCTAGAATGTACAGTGTTATTGTACTATAATTCAGACATATTACTACATATTTAGTTAGCAAAATAACAACTAAACTTTATTTGTACTATCAGTTAATCAAACTAAAATTGTAAAAATGTTAGCATGATTTTATATATAGCATTATATACACTATAGAATTATATCTGTGCTAAAGTATGTTAGTCTTGCATCACTATCTTGTTTTACTTAAACAAGAAAATCATAGCTCTGTTGACAAACAAAATCTTTATAATAAAAATTGAGCTTGGTTAGTAAGTCTTCAAGAAAAAAACCTTACAGCCTGGACTTCTTGTTCTTCCTTCCGGGAATAATAATCGTTCAAGTTAGCTCCACGGTCCCACTGAGCTCCACCATAGCTCGAATTTCCAAATGCTGTTTCAGTAGAATTGGCAACAGCATCTAGCAATGGGAGGGAAAAAAACATGGTTATTCATAGCATTAACATCTGTGATGCAGATAGTTTTAATATAAATGTCTGAACCTCACAAATCCTGTCTTTGTCCTGCCAAAAAAAGCTTCATTTGAAACTGTGACAATATAGCACCGTTATTAGTAAACAGAGTAATGGACACTCATTTTCTGAGCAGCTTTCAAGATTTATTACAATTTAGGATTATTATATCAAATTGAACAGATGCGAGGACAGTGACAACTAGAAAATCTTTGTTTATTTATGACTCCTAAGAAACAAACAGGTCTTGTAGCTTGGGTCTGGGGAAAGGAAAAAAAGGATTCATCCTCTCAATTTCCAATGCATTTAAAATTGGTCAACTCTAAATTTTGAAATTACTTGCTTTAAGTGTAAAAGAATAAATGCAAAATATAAATAGATGTTTTGATTTTTTTTCTGATTATAATTTCCATCTTTTTTCTAATTCCAGGAACACATATTTCATGAATTTAGATTAGGAAAAACATGAAGAGAAAAAGAATTATTTTGGCTTTTTCTATATTGTTTACCATACTTCCTGATATTTGGAGAGCTGTAAAGTAGGATATAAAAAACTTAAAAATAATCTTTTATACTATAGTTTTATGTACTATAAGATGCTCAGAGTTGTAACAGTGAGTTGGATGGCAAATAAATGTAATAAACAAAAAATGCAGAATATTTGACATTTGAATCTATGTGAAACAAGTTTTTATTAAGAAAAACACAAGTTTTACAAATACAGAAAAATATTTTGTCAACAACTCTTGAGGTGAATCTAGATTAAGTATAAAAAAGCAAATATGTCAATTATGTTGGAACATTTTGGATGGGACTGAACCTCCATTGCCTAATAAGAAGTTTTAATTTGTTTGGTAATATACAATGTATTGAGCATGCAGAGGTTGAATCACTTACCTGTTTCTGATTTGAGCGCCAAATGGGGGGGAGCTGGCGCACCCAAAGGAGCATCAACTCCATCTCCAGCATCTTCTCCTAAGGCACCTTCAGTAGAAGTACCCACTGCTCCTGCCTAAGCATGATCAAAAACTCTGTAAAATTGCAATCTTTAAGTATATTTTTAAGTCAGATGCACCCTCAAGTAGAATTACTATAAAATTCAGGTTTACTGCTACAAAACAAAAGTGTACGTACAACTGCATTTCTCTGCATGACTGTGTTACAATATGTTGTCCCACCCTCAAGAAAGAATGTACCGTTTAACTTGAATAATTAAAAAAAGTTTAAATGTTTAAAATGTGCTTCATGAAATCTCAGCATCTAATCCTGAATGCACATATAAGGAATACATTCCATAGAATTCTAGACAAAAATATTTCTGAATAAATGCCTGTCTCCCTCCCAGTGGTGTCTTCCCTTTCCCTTTTCAAAACAAATTGTGTATAAATCAAAACATTCAGCATCTGAAATAAAGGATATAAAGCAAATTCTATGCACAGATGCAAAGAAAAAAAAAAGTGACTTCCAAACATGTTTCCTCTTAAAACACATTTTGAAAAAAAGGTTTCAAGTACTGTTACAGTATTACTAAAAATACTACTTTATACTGTCTCTCTTCCCCAGACAGTGAAATAGTGTGCAAAAAAACCAACAACAGATAAGCACCATACACTATAAAATATAACATACATTCTGCAGGTGGTAGTATCACTTACTCCAAAAGCTGGAATTTCTTCACTCTTGATTTCATTCACTCGAACAAGATAATTAAGGAAGTCTCGTGCAGCATTGGTCTGAGCATCTTTCTTGTTGGTGGAATTGCCCATACCAATATAGTTGAAACCTGTCACACGAACCTATTATAAACATACATGTATTACTAAGTAACTTCAGCAACGTACATGCTTCCTGTATAAAGTTCAGAACAAGATACAATTAACATAGCTGTACAAATCTTCTTAAAACGACCCTGGTCAAATAGCAAATCCTATAGCAGGATTTGTATTTGCAGCTGCCATGGTTTATTTGACATGAAAAGTATAATTCAAATGAGAGTAGTAGCAAAATGTGCTGCTCTATCCAGCAATGATTGCATGCTTGCCCAATTCACTCTATGATCAATTATTTGGATTAGTCAAATGATCAATACAGGTTCTGATTGTTTTCCATTATGATCCAAGTCTCTACCTCTGCTTTCTTTTGAGTTTTGTTTCATTTTGCAAGCCACCTTAAGGTCCAACCTTCAGGAGCAATAGGATCTGAATTAAGTAATGGGAGCATAATATATCTAGGCAAATAATTTTTAGCATTAATTTAACTAAGAAGGCTAAACACATGCTTAAGTCTCCCTGAAATAAAGGAATCTAGGGTTTAACCTGGATTGCATTGTATCTAAATATTACACTTCATTTATAAATCATTATTTCTGGCTAAGCCATATATTGTAGTTCTCCATGCAATATAAATTTAGATAAATGACTTAGATAAGTCATTAAATGCTCACCTCACACACGAATTTCTGCCTGTTCTTGTTGCCCACAGCACGGATCTCATAAGCAATGGTGATTTTTCGCTTGCCACACCAAGCATATAGGAAGTTCTTCACATCCCCCATGGCTGAAGCAGCCTGGGGTAGACAGAATCTATGGAATAAAAGTACAAAGCATTAGATTGCCAATGTATTTGTATGGGAGACAAGCCTTCTCACAAATGGAATAAACAATAATAACTGGTCATGGGACAAATCCAAGAGTTGTATTTATTCTCCCACACGCATACACATTCAATTCCAAGTAAAGGTAAATATAGGAAAGCATTTTGGTTCCTTACATGTATTATTTATTAATCATATATATTTCCTGTTACCAACAGAGCCAACAAATAGCTTTACAACCTAAAAACTCCCTTTTATATCAGAATTTTTTTGGGAATGGAACAATAAAAAAGCCTTACCCAATGGGACATATTACCCACCCGACATTTTGTTAACTGCTATTTCAGATACTAGGACAGGGTCCCTGCAATCTCAGGAAAACAGTATTTTCCTATTCCATTAAAAAAAAACAATACCCCTCTATATTCCCGCTATTTACTTAACTCAAACCTTGTGCTCAATCGAATAGAGACGCGCACCTTGTAGTGAAATGACCACGTTTTTCTTATACCGCAGCAAGCGAGGTTTGTTAAATCTCAAATGGATTAAATGACCTCTTCCCACCCAGTTTCAGAGATGCTGAACCCAAAGCGGTATTACACCACCACATTCAAGGCAAGTTGTAGGCTAACGGATCTGAAGAGTGGCAGCTGCTGTTATCCCCACCTCTGTGGAAAAAGGGCTGCGTTTCCCTCTCAACCAAGCAGCTCTACTGCGCATGCTCTTCGACATTCGCCTTTTCTCTCTTCCCTCCGCTCGTGCGAATTCGGCTCTCGCTTGTCGAGTCGGCCCACTCCTTCCCCAAATTTCACGCTGTTTATATCCAGAAACCCACGGCCTCATTGCGCAAAAATACATAGTTATTATTATTGCTATTTTTTTGCTAAATAGACACAACCTGGTCTGGTTTGATGCGGAAAACTTTGTCTCGAGGAAGGTCGTTCGCTCCGCTCAGGCCCCTCTCGCAGACTCCCGTTCTGAGCACATCCTCAAGATGGCGGCGGCTTGACGCTTGCGCAGGACTGCACGACTAACGGCCTAGTTTCGAAGAATGTCTCTGCGGGAGAGCGCTGAAGCAAGCGCCTCCAGTGGGAGGACGTAAAATTGCAAGGAACGGCGGAATAGTGGCACAGCGTCCATCGGCTCTCCGAATGGGAATGGTGTCATGTGTTAGTTCCTGGAAATCACACAAAGATGAGAAAAAGCCTATAGAACTTGCCCTTAGGGTAATGAACAGATGATAGATTACAGGCTAAGAGGTCATCATGGAAGCCTATTGATAATACTCTTTAAAGTGGGAAACTACGGGAAGGGAATTCATTTCTTTTAGCAAACACAAAACTTGAGACACCATACATGGATATCAGTAAAGCTTTAGGAGTCAGATATTATTTCACAGGTCCATGAAGTAATTGCTCCATACATGACTGCAGGTGGGGGAGTAGGAACCATAGAGGTAGCTTAAATTATCATGAAAACTGAGGATACAGGCTTAGCACCAGTGGTGGGATTCAAAAATTTGTAGGACTGCTTCTGTGGGCGTGGCAGGGGAAGGTTACTGCAAAATCCCATTTCCTCCCCACCCCGCTAACCTGTTTTCCAGCTCTGTTCTCCTGTGCAGGACAACAAAAAAGACTCAACCAATCAGCTGGGACTCGGGAGGCAGAGAATAAATGGGGGCGGGGCCAGTCAGAGGTGGTATTTGCTGGTTCTCCAAACTACTTTAAATTTCTGCTACCGGTTCTCCAGAACTGGCCAGAACCTGCTGAAGACCACCTCTGCTTAGCACAGAAGCTTGCATGTATATGAAAGCAGCATGGAGATTGTTTTAGGTGGCAACATAACATCCTCATGTTGGTAAATAACTCCTTCAAGGGTATAGAATACTATTATTGTTGCCCAAGCCCAAATATAATTATTGGTTTAATTCAGCTATATCTATGATGGTGAACCTATGGCATGCATGTTGGAAGTAGCACGTAGAGCCATCTCTTTGGGCACTCCAGCTATCGCCTGTTGCTCTTCTGGGTTTCAGCACGTGCATGCATGCCAACCAGCTGATCTTCGCACGTGTGGAAGCATCGGAAATCCGAAGAGCAGCTCTCTGGCATACATGCGCATGCCGGCCAGCTGGTTTTCACATGCGCATGTGCATTAGAAACCGAAAGACCAGGCATGCTTGCTCCCGTTTCAGCGCCAAAAAGGTTAACCACCACTGAGCTACATATTGGAGCTCTTGTAGAAATTTCTCCTCTAAGAGTATATCATCTTTCAAATCTGCAGTCGACTCATTTCAAGTGCACTTAAATCTTCACTCAGAATTTTCTTGTTCATCGATTCTATATACATTTTCACAGCAAAGTGCTCTCTTTAAACATTTTGAAAGCCAGAGAACCTTGCCAAATTAGAAAAATATGCATCAATGAACAGGTTTTGTTTTTATGGAGAACTGATCAATTGGCGTCAGTGGTGGGATTCAATTTTTTTTACTACCGGTTCTATGGTTAGCGTGGCTTGGTGGGCATGGCAGGGGAAGGATACTGTAAAATCTCCAGTCAGAGGTGGTATTTGCCAGTTCTCCGAACTACTCAAAATTTTCACTACCAGTTCTCCAGAACTGGTCAGAACCTGCTGAATACCACCTCTGATTGAAGTGCCATCAAATCACCGAGTGTCTATGGAGATTCTCAGTCATCCAGGTCATAGTTGTCCCGAAGGTGCTTTTTCAAGAGGCAGCTGGACTGTCTTGTTTTTCTTTGAAGAAGTTTTGCTTCTCATCCAAGCAGCTTCTTCAGTTCTGTGGGGATGGTGGAGAATGGACTGATTTATACTCCTTGCAAACAGCTGATCATTTGCATTCTTTTAGAGAGTAGTTGAGGCCACTTGGAGGCTTGTTTGCATCCTCAGGGTCACCCGTGTAGTGTAAAAGGGTGTGGAGACTTCTTGGAACTGCTGAAAAGACTGTTTTGTGAAGCTGTGTCCCCTGCAGAATGTTCTCAAAGTTGATTTTTAGGGATCACACACTTCTCCAGAGGTATGTTAGAAAATTAGTAGTTGAGGAGATATGTCAGGGTTAATTAAATCTTCTGCATCAATTGTGATTGATGAGCAACATTTCTAGATGCTTATAAATGTAATAGCAAATACTTTAAGTGAAGGCCCATGAAACTAAATAAGCACTGCCTAGGGAGGTGGCTGTAATTCAATGAAGACAGTGCAACAGTTTGCTAGGGAATATAGTAACAATGAATGCTACCATGGTCTGAGTCTGTAAAATTTAACAGATCCTAGTCTGCTCTTCTCACTTAATTTCTCTGGGTGCAAACGATATCCTATTCAACAAAGTGGAACAAATATATGATTGCATATATTTATAAGTCCGCTTAATTTGTGAAAAAAGGAAAAACCACTTTTCATCAGAATCTCAATTATTAATGGCAATGTTTTTGAATCCAAAATGTTAGATTTGGTCCCAATCTGTGGTGTCCAGACATACTCATATATTCAATAAACATTCCTTGAACACTCAATATGTTCATTGTCCTTGTTAAAAAGAATCTTAGTTGTTAAAAATTGGAACATTAACATATGGCAAAACAAAATACCTATTGAAGCATAATCTACCTTTCTAGGGATACCTTTCTTTGGGCTTATCAATACCCTAGAAGCATACTTAGGCAGTAAAGTAGAAGACAGTTATAGGTCTGTGTGTAATATTGAACTATACTCATTGCCGAGGGATTGGGGGGGAGGGGAATGGAAGATAGTAGAAACATCTTGGAAAATTAGACAGATTTATGAGAATATCCTGAACTTACAGCTACTGCTTGAATAGCAGGTAGCAGCTGCGGCCAGGAGCAACTCTGGGCAGGTCTATCTTACGCATCAGCTGTGGTATTTTATTAGAATGGGGAAAGTGCCTTCAGAAAATCACTCATGCCCTATTCAACTTAATGAATTGTTACAACATGTTATACACAGGGCTGCTGTTGAAGACTGCTCAGAAGCTACAGCTGGTCCAGGACATAGGGGTGTCAACAGTGTTGGGTGTGCTAATATATGCCTGTGTCACTGCTGTTCACAAGCTACTTTGGTTGCAAGTTGGATTCCAGATGCAATTCAAGCCCTTTATGCCATAGGGCCTGGTTATTAGGAAGATTGGGTATTCTCTAGGACCCTTCATTGGGATCTGGGAAATCTGCCTTATCTGTTATATAATACCTGCCCTCTGGAGTAGTATCGTTTGGAGGTTCCTATGGCTCCTGAAGTTGTTCAAAAAATCTTCAAAAAGTGGCTTCGCTCCCAGGCCTGGTGTTTGAGTGGCTGTTAAGATCTGCTGGTTTTCTTGTTCTGGTGTTGGGCATGTTTTCGTGCATGACTCATTTCTCTTTTTAGTTTTTACTTTAAGCCACCTAAAGCCAACAGGGAATTGGACAGCCTTTAAATACAATAAATAAATCAATCTTGATTAATTCCGTGTTCTCGAAAAGGGAAGTTCTGTGCATTTTTTTGTGCATACTCAATCACAACCACTACTTTCTGAGAATGCTCATACTATCAGAGTTGAAAGGATGCTCATTCACTTTGCTGCAGGATCCATTCCAGCATCTCTGACAGGGGACTGTCCAGCCTCTATTCAAAGAACTCCCTTGTAGCTCTGCTGACTTACAACTCATACCATCAGGAAATGACACTTTTATGTTTGGCCTGGCACTGGATCTGTTCTGCCCCCTGGGTCAATAAAAAGTAAGGCAACCCATTCTCTTTAAGTATTTGAAAACACTAATATATGTTCCTTTCACTTGCCTTTCCTGTAGTCTAATCATTTAACTATACCTCAGAGCAGTGGTGGGATTCATTTTTTTTTTTACTACCGGTTCTGTGGGTGTGGCTTGGTGGCTGTGGCAGGGGAAAGATACTGTAAAATTCCCATTTCCTCCCCACCCCACTAACCTGCTTTCCAGCTCCATTCTCCTGTGCAGCGCAACAAAAGAAGACCCAGCCGATCACCTGAGACTCAGGAGGCAGAGAATAGATGGGGTGGGGCCAGTCAGAGGTGGTATTTGTCAGTTCTCCAAACTACTCAAATTTCCGCTACCAGTTCTTCAGAACTAGTCAGAACCTGCTGAACAGCACCTCTGCCTCAGAGGGTTTGGTTTCCAAATCCTTCACCACTTTGGTAACCCTCTCTGAACTTGTTTTAAGGTTGGAGTATAGAGTACTCCAAATGGATCTGACCAGGGCAAAGTAAAATGAAACAATTACTTCCCATCTACCTCAAAATGGTAATCAAAAGCAATCCTCCAAATGGACACATTGCAGAGTTACTTGGGAAACAATCTTTACTCAACCAATAGCATTTAGTAAACAATTATCAGTCGTTAGAAATGTCATCAGCAGGCAACCAGCTATAACAATTTGTGGTTTCTCCTTTGTTTTCCTGTTCTGCCAACCTTCCATATTTATTAACAGAATCAGAAATACATTTGATATTAGCTTTGAAAGTGCACCTACTCGATCAACTCAAGTGTATGTCTCAGACAGTAATAGTATTCCTAGGCAGAGGACTCCCATTTGTAATGATCAAAAGGCATCATAAAGCTCTTGTATATTTTTCTCACTAATGGAATGTTGCAAGCAAGACTATTAATGGTAGTTATAGAAGGGGAAAAAAGCAAGTGTAAACGATGGGTGGGCGATTATTCATTAAAGCCCTACTTGGAAGCACGCTATAATTAAGATATAAAGAAAGAATATGATTCAATTTTGAAGTTCCTGGTTTTCTATAAGACCAAAAACTAATGGATTATAATAGAATTTTAATAGTCTTGATTAAGAAATACAAGGATGAACAATTTCCCATGAAGAATATCTTGCCCATCTTCTAATGCAACAGGCAAGATGTTCAACACATTTTAAGATATATTTTCAGGGGTGTGAAATCTTAATCCCAATTACTATCATAATCCAAGGAATACCTGCATGCTAAACATACAATGGTCAGGATGTATCTGACACATAATCATTATTTGTAAAGAACTTTCATTTTTCCTTTTTGATCAGCAAAAGGGAAAATCTTCCAATAATAGCATGGGTTAAAAAATATAACAAGTTAGTTTAATTGAGTGTTGTTTTAAATTCAAGATCTTACTGCCTCTTACAGTTCTTTTAAAGAAGAACTCTACACTGTTTCTAGATAGCTGTTTGGTGACAAAATGATTGTATCTGCTGTTTCATCCATTTATTTGAACTACAACTCCATAATCAGGATAGATTTGATAGCTTGGACGTGGGTTAGTTTAACACACTCAGGATATTATCGGATGGAAAGGAATTTCTTTTCATGATGTCTCCTTTATCATTCCTGAGCCTAGTAAACTAGTAATTCTAATTGTTAGAATTTCAATTTGATCAAGGAAATGCCAGCTTTACTCATTTTCACTTCAAAACAGTGTCATCCAAGGTTAGTATAACAATCCTTCACTTTTCCTGCAATATTATAATATACTTTGGGGCTAATACTTGTCTCATAGGCTGCCTATGGTTGAAAACTTGTTAGTAAACAAAAACATAAGGCTCAAAACATCATGCTGAGAATAAGTTCCATTTCATGATTTACTTCTTTGTAAAGGTGAATGCGTGTATCCTAGATAAGTTGAGATGAAATCCCAGGTTATTTTTTTTAAAAAATAATACTTTTTTGTTTAGCCTTCTAGGCAAGGAGCATACAATTAGCTTTATTCCTTTTTTTTATTACTCTTTCATTATTTTAAAAAATGGCACTTGTTTTTTTTTAAAGCTAGAAAACATTTGTTAATTACAATTCATTATTCCAATTGGACATGTTTTCAACTATGTAAATTTCAAGAGTAAACATAAAAGACTTCCAGAGTTTGGGTTCTATAAACGCAGAGCTTTGAGCACTACGTTATTGTTCATCCAGATATGAGAATAATAAAAATAAATCAGTTGCTTAAATTGTGCTAAGCTCTCTAATGTTGCAGAAGAATTTCAGGAGATAAGACTTCTTTATTTGTTGGAAACAAAATCCTCCTGTTTCAAAGTTAGTTTCTTTCATCTGTAAAACTTCAGTATTGGCAGACTATAAGCAGGTATCATCTTCCACACAAATAAGGCCAGATCATTCTGGATAGGAAGTAGTCCAGGCCAAATTCCTGAAACCTCATGAAAATGGTGCAATCCACAAGTATTTCAAATCCTACATTTCAAGTTACCTGTTTATCAAATTATATGGACTATTCTTTTAAGACTGAACCAGAGAGACAGTTATTCAGGCTTTCCAGTTTGGTTTTTACTTTAACAATGTAGTCATCAGAGACAGGTGAAAGTGGAAGTCGTGGTGGGCCCATCGGGATCCCAGAAAATAATGTCATGACCGCTTTGATTTGTGGAACACCAAAGCCTGCCCAAAGTGCAAAAATAATTCAGTTAATATACTCTAGCATATCAATTGATAGGGTTTTTTTTAGTGATGTGTTAATGTAATGCAGATAATGGCTAAGCAATGCAGTTATAAAACACAACCATGTTGCTTTGCAACAGCAATCCTTGCAACTCTACTTGCTTTCGTTATCCAAATCACAGGGTTGTTAGGTGAGGCAACTTCCCACAGGCTATCCATGACCAAAGTCGGGGGTGGGAGGAAAGTTGGCAGAAATCTACAAATCTTCGGCCAGCAGGAATGGTGCAGGTTGGGGAGGGTGCGTGAAGGAAAGCATGAGAGGTATTGCATGGATCAGAGTGTTGTGGTTAGCTAGCAGCAATGAGGATGTTCCTGAGGAGCCTGTGCTACCTGTGAGAGCAGGATGATTCATGGAAGAGCAGCACAGGTGACTTGGGAGTAAGAATGCTAATTAATGGCCCCTCCCTCCAGGGAATGTAAGCCTGGTTTCAAACGGTTTTTTCCTTTGCAAAAGGCAAAAATGTTCAAAGGATTCAGTGTTGTGATTAAAAACTCTGATTTATTTGAAGACCTCTATCAAGGTTTTTCTAATTAGACTAATTGGCTGCAAGCCATATGTTATCTACAAAGAGATTTATTTGTTGATTAAAGCCTTGAAAGTTAGTTACTGAGTTTATCTGTGTTTGCTCTCAGGGAACCGGCTAGGGGTTCACAGAACACAGACAGGGTGCATGAAAGTTGCAGTCTGGGTTGTGTAGGGTACATGAGGGTGGCACAATGGGGGTTGTGGAGGGTGTGCAAGAGAGGAGGTGCAGTGAAGTTTCAGGGTAGATGTGGGAGAGTGCATGAGGCTGGCGTGATTCAGGCACACAGAAACTAGGGGAAGGTGCACGGTGGGAGATACCCTGGTGATCTGTGACCTTCCCTGCCAGCTTTGTAAGAAAGTCAGCAAGGAAGATTGCAGATAGCGATCATAACTAGTCATAAGTTGCAGCCTAAGTTATTGATAACAATCATGTGACTTGTGAGAGTACCGGGATCGCCAAAACTCTGGTTGTAACCTACCATTCATTCAGTGCTGATGTAAAGTTTGAATGGTTGCTGAATGAAAGGTTGTAGGTCAAGGAGTACCTATACTAAACTGAGAAAGATAGGGATTCAGATTCAAAGTAGAAGAGATGTTTCAAATCCAGGATGGATGCAATCATTGTCCCTGTCAGTGGCTCCTAAAAAAGGCACACTTTTTTTTCTGGGCTTGAGTTAAGGAGGTGGGAACAGGTACAACTTTTGTCTTTACTACCTCCTTAATTCCTGGAAGTGAATGGCTACTACTGGTATGTGATACTAGCAAAACGTATGGCTTCTTTAAGGATCACAGCTATACCTCCTTCAGATTGCAATAGCTACACAATCCTTAAAAATGCATTTGAAAAAGGAAAGTCTGAATAAACAGAAAACAGGAAATCTAGAAATACAGTGAATCTTGGTTAATGACCACTCGTTCAGTGACTGGTTAAATTTATGATAGTACTGAATGAATGGTACTTACAACCAGCCATCACACTCTGCCCCCCTCCCCCCTGATCTGGGTGTGATCCTGCCCAGATTTCTAACCTTTACAATGCCCCACAGTCATGTGATTGTGATTTGTGACCTTCTCTGTCAGTTTCCCACAAGCAAAGTCAATGGGGAAGCCAGAAGGAAGTCAAAATATGTGGTCACATGAGGTCTTTGCTGAACAACATAGTGATTTGCTTTACAACAGTAATTAGGGACTGCTGGAATTGTTGCTAAGCAGCACTGTTATGTGGTATTGCATTTCAAGACTGCACTGCTTAACAATGGAGTTGCCAGGCCCAATTTCCGTTAAGAGAGGACCACCAGTAGAAGAAAATATGAAGAGCAATTTATAAAAGAAATGAATGAAACATGCTTGAATAGAATTCTACAGAACTGAACTTCTGGGAGATGGAAACTATTTCGGGAAAACTGAGAAGTATTCAGTCCATTCTAGCGAGCTATTTAGCAAATGGGTTAAATTACTGAAATACTTACCTAGTGAAATGAGAAAGCCGAAAAACTCCTGAATACAGAACTAAGAGAAACAAAGTATTATTACTATTCATCTAATGCAGTCAGTATTATATATTGTCTTGATGGAAACAACGAGGAAAAGGTTTCTGAAGTAACTGTAATAGCTAATGGTTATTTATATATATTTCTTTGTAACAAGGCATTTGGATTGAGTAGTTCCTATATAAATTCTTCATACAATGCACACTGAAGTCTATGGCCTATATATTTCTTATCATAGAAATAGCTGTCAACTTGGAAATTGTCCAAATTATTTAAAATAATTCACAAAGCGTTAATGGGGGTACAAGAGGGAAAGTACTGCATCTCTCTTGTCTCTGTTGGCCACTATGAATGAAAAGAACATAAGAACAGTTCTGGGATTCAAAAGATCTATATAGGAGGGGTGGGATTCTACCAGTTCGCACCTATTTGCTAGAACCGGTTGTAAACATTCTAAGCAGTTCAGAGAACCGGTTGTTAGAAGAAATTACTGGCCTAATCCTGTAAGGCAGGCAGGAAGGAAACATTCTGGAGTTGCTTACAGAAACTGCCTCTCAGTTAACCCTTATTACATTCTTGGCAGGACTAGACTTCCTGTCTCAGGAACTTCTCTAGGGTTTTTTTCCCCTCCTTTGCTGGTACTTTGCTTGTGTGGAGTGACCATTTAAAGTTACAATGGCACTGTGACTTATGACCATTTTTCACACTTACGACTGTTGTAGCATTCCCAGTCATGAGAGGCCAAGCAAGGAGATGCGCCTCGATGTGATATTGAGTTGGCTACACCCAGCCAATAACAAGCCATGTCCACCCAGTCACATGACCACCAAGCCATGCCCACAGAACCGGTTGTTAAAATTTTTGAGTCCCACCCCTGCTATTAGGCTAACATTTATCTGATTCATTACACAGAACTGTTGTTATATTCCAGATTCTCTTTTAAGAGACTAATTATCTGATTATATTTTAATCTGCTTTTAGGTATGGTTTTGAAATGGACACTGATTGGATCACCTTCAAGAACAGGGGTCACCAACCTTTTGGACCTCAGGGACCACCAAGCTCATAATTTTAAATCCCAGGGACCACTAACTACGTGGCCTAATTTGTGGATGTGGCTTAGTGGTCATGTGATTGTCTGGGCATGTGTGTATGTAAATATTATATTTATATAAATATTGATTTTTTTTATTAAAAAAGAGTAACTTTTACCCAAAATCAGGCAAAGCAGGCAGGCAGAATGAATCGCTTACAGAATCATTCAGTGATCTATCTATCTGCCATCGGCTAGCTCAGTTCTGTCACATAAAATTTGTTTGCTGTCAGTCTGCACTGAATAATAGAACCTTCAGTCCTAAGGGAGATTCGGCTGTGCTGAGCCGAAGATCTAAAGACTAGCTAGAAAGCAAGAAATCCAACTATTTCCTGCTTCCTAGCTAATCCAAATCTCCAGGCACAGCAGAACAGCTGATGTCGGAATAAAAAAGGAAAAATAGCAATTTAGCTGGTAAGTTTGCCGTGTAAGGAGTGAATAGGCGGGGAGGGTTCCCGCAGGCCATGTGGGTGGCGCAGCCTTGTGTTTCTGCGCAGCCTGGATTAATTGCTTTGGGGGGTGTTCTGGGGGTGACATTTCTCTGCGGACCACCAAAATTTTCTCGCGGACCACCAGTGGGCTTCCACCCACCTGTTGGCGACTGCTGTTCTAGAAGACCTTCTCAAGAGCAAATATGACTGTTAATTCTGGAATGTTCTGTTACTTTTGACGCTATTAGTCATGAAAGCCTTCTGGGGGAGATAATAACTATATAATCATTATATTGCACTCTAGTTCCTGTTTGGACATATTGTTTCAGAAAGTAACAGCAAAGGATTAATGATCTACATGACCATACTAAGCAAGATATCATTACACAGATGACATTCCAATTTTTTTAAAATTTTCACTTCAAAGTTATCCAGGATTTGTATTGATATATTGAATCCCAGAGGATTAACGGGGCTGAATTAATTACATTCTATTGTGACATTTCACACTAATTTGTATAAATGACAAATGGGGGACTCTTTAGAGCAGTTTTCTTTTCAGATCCCGACCTCCTATGGATCACAACCTGATATGTTCCCATCAGCAGTAATCTACTTGTTTAAGAATGCTTGAAATCTGTTGCTATTGTCTTGTCACTTTCTAACTCTTTCTATTTATTTATCCAAACACTGTTCCACTCTCTTCTAATCTGTATAATACTTCTGAATCAATTCCACACTTTCAATGTCATAATACTTTCATAGGACTGTAATACATGCTATGGCTTAATATTTAATTTAGTTTAATTTATTAAATTTACCATGATGTCTGAATCCTAGTGGTAATTATTGCAAGTAACAAGCAATTTGCAATTGGCTTTAGTCAGACACACACTCACACACAGGGATCTAATTATGTGACCTGTTAAGTTTACTACTTGGGTAAGAGATCAATGGGAGATCCCAGGTTCTAAGCTAGAGTGAAAAGTAACAACAACAACAAAAATCCAGAAGGCAGCAATGGCAAACCACTTCCATATTAGTAAACAAAACTAATATGAATAGGTCCATGTAATTCATAAGAGGTTGAATTTGACCTTAAGACTTACTTTTCAGCAGAAACATCATACCTCATATTTTTGTGCTGTATACAAATCTCCAGAGGCAAAAGCTTCCAATATTAAGTTATGTATCCAGCCCAAGTAGTTATATGTACTGTTAAAAAAAGAGAGAGCTACCAATAGTGAAAAAGTAAATTAAAGCATTCAAAACTTGTCTGCACAAAGCTGGCTTTGTAACAACAGTATTTGGAACCAGAATTTCCATTGCTAAGTGCTGTGATCATAAAATGCAACATGTGATTGCACTGCTTAGTGACCATAATCCCAACAGTCCATTGCCGTTGTTAACTGACTATCTCACTGACTATTAGGTGAGGATGTACCCTCATCCAAATCATTTTCCCAGCTTGGTTCCTTACAGCTCCAAGCCTTGGTTAGGTAAGATACTGCCTCCTCTGCCAACTCTTGACAGCAACTCTGCTGTTCACTTACCGGTTACCATCTTTGACCCCTGCCTGGAGCACTAGGCATCACTTTTGTACTAGCTGGGGGGCTTCTTTCATGCTGCTTTTTTTTTACATTGGTGCAGCCTTTGCTTCTCTTGCACTGTGCCTCACCCAGGCCTTCTTTCACAAAAGAAGCCAAGCATGTGAAGGAAGGTTGATCCTTTTGTGCCAGGGCAGTTGAGGGTCTTCTTTCACATGCCAAGCTTCTCTCATGAAGGAAGACCCTGACTAGGGTGCAAACAGAAAGCCCTGGTTAGCCTGGGAATGGATGCCCTTGGCAAGGCACAAGAAAAACCACATATGTACTTGCATGAAAGAAGGCCCTGGCCAGCACAATAATGGTGCACAATGCAGCGGGACGTGTAGTAGGATCAGGCCATGGGGACAGCTGGTAGCAGTGGGTAGGCAGTCAGTCAAAAGACAGTCATAAATGTGGATGGGCCCAGATTTTATTCATGTGCCTGCAGGGGTACTGCAAAGACTGGTAGAAAATCTTTTCATTCAGCACTGTCAAAATTTCAAATGGTCACTGAATGAATGGACATTAAGCAAGAACTACCTACAATTGCAATTAGAGCAAAGCAAACAGTGTAGCAATATTATTCTGTGCAGATGCAGAAGGATATGTAGCTGTACAGAAGATATCAGATTTCAGAAATTATCTGAAGTCTAAATTTTGATGGAATTGGTGTTAGAAAATGTGCTTAGTACCCTTCCATACAAGGAAAAGTATGTCTCTTCAACCTTCCTGTTTAAAAACAATATTCCTTCCAACCACCTAATCAATTTTAATGGTACATTGTTCCATTCACACTGGAGTTTGGTAAAGCATTTCCCTCCAAATTTTAAAATTGTGTATACATGCATATTCCAGAGTGAAACAGTCCAACAATCAAGAAAAGAAGAAAATTAACTGGTTCACAAGTACTTGGGGTGGGAAGAGAGGAGGAAAGCCTTGTTATCAGTGGTGCATTTCAAAATAGTTTACCACCGGTTTGATGGGTGTGGCTTGGTGGGCGCACTTTGTGCATGTGCACACACTTTGCACGCACACCAAGCATGCACTTTGCGCAGGCACAGAGACTTTCCAACTCATCTTCTGCAATCCTGCATTCTCCCTGTCACTTCAACAGCTGACATGCAGCACAGCAAAGCAGCTGCGCTTTAAAAGCAGGGTATATAGGAGTAGGTCAGTATTGGAGCCCAGAAGGGCGAGCCCAACAGCAGCTCCTCAAAGAGAACCGGTTTGGTCTCTGCTGATCTTAAGTGCTACTGGTACGCCAGAACTGGTCCAAACTGGTAGAACAGCACCACTGCTTGTTACTTATTATTTTTCTATTTAAACTGGCTTCACACATAAGGAAGCAGATATAAACAGGAAAGAACAGAGGTTCTTCAGCTAGGAAGGACAAAGGGTCACCCACCACTCATCCCTAACAGCCTGTATATTTATCCAATGGATTCCTGGGACATTTGTGCAGTTATACAAAAGGAACAAAGATATTCATATTTCAAGTTAAATGATCAAGTTCAATTACAAGTTAAATGACCCAATTCAAAGTATAGAAGAGATGAGCAATAAGTTTTCCATGTGTGTTTTAACTAAAAAAAATCTAATGTAGAATGGCTCAAATTAAAAATATTGTCTTTGCTTACATAGAAAGGAGTAATTCTGATTGTAAAAATTATTTAAAAACTACCGGCATGGTTAAATGCCATGCAGTTCTGCAATTCTACTTAAATCACATCCCCCCCCCCCCCAGTGCTGACATAAGCCAATCAATAGGCATACCACAAACTACCAATACTCACCTAGAGAACCTCGGAATTTTGTTTATAAGTTTAGTATCTGTATGTGAAAACTGAATGTGTAGAAATGGAAACATTCAAGAAACAGAAGATTGGCTCAAGTGCTTCAAACCCTGCCTGAACAGCTTAGACTTCAAAAGTTAATGTTTAGACATTGTGCAAAAATATAATTAACTTTAAGCTGGTCTCACATTTATACATATGTCTCAGTGATAAGTACAGTAATAATCCACATGCCATTAGTATTTATTACACCAATGCAATATTATTCAACATCAGTTGAATTAACTGGACCTTAAATGTATCAGAATTGTAATGAGACTTGGGGTTTGTCTAACAGGAGTCACAAAGATTTTTCTTAACATTTAATTCTCAAGGGCTAAACAATTCTGAGAAAATACAATTCTCAAGATGGGTGCTTTTAGTTAATGTTTCAAAAGATCTCGGAAAAATGCTGGCTGATAATTAGAATAAAGTTAACTGGGAAGTTTTAAGTGCAGTTCAAGCACACTTTAATAAGCATTCATTTGGGAAAGACTGTTCTGCAGAAGGGAATGGAACAACTTACCACATCCAACTTGCCATGGCCAACTCACCATGGGATAATTTAAAAATTCTATTTAATTATTTAAAATAAATAAAAAATATTTTAATTTTTGCGTTTCACATTTCATTCTGTCCCTTCTTTTGCATCTTTTCTTTAAAGTTTCTATTCCATAATTTATTTGATATTAATGTAACTCTTGTCCCGCAGTGAGTTGGACTCAGCAAGTTGGCTGTGGCGATCCTCTACACAAGGTACAGCACCCAATTCAAAAAGGCCCTTCAGTCATGTGCAAAAGACAACTTACCTTCCAACTGCCCCATTTGCTCCTATCACCAGTGCACTCAGGAGTTGCTACTTAGGAAGAAAGAAAAATGGTATTTACACGTTTTATTTACATATCACTGCAGCCAACAGAAGTGTTCCCATAAAACCAGTTGTAATTGACATAGTTCAATAATAATAATGCTATTTTTGGCAAGATAGCAATCATTTCCCAAACCCGTCTATCTTCCTGGACAGCCCATCCAGCTATTCATTCCTTCCTCCTATTGATTTTCCATTCTTTCTTGGGATTGTTCTACTCAACAGATTGTAGCTTTTACACCCAAACCAGTCAAAGACAAAGGCTCTTGCCATGTAGAGATTTGCATCTTCATTAAAATGTATCACATTTTGCTCAAGGAAAGCAATAAGAATATTCAGCATTCAGAATGCAACTCTACTTCGTCATATTCTCAGAGGTAGCCACCATGTGTCTACTATAGTTAAAAACTTTGTATATAAAACTCTTACCTCATCCACACCATACATAAACACAAAATGGTCTTGTTCACTTTTTTGCACGCATTGCCTCAAATCCAGGAGGTCTCTGTCACTGAACTTCACCCCCTTAAAGGTGGGAATCTGCTCTTTCATACTATCTAGTAATTCTTCAGCACGAACTGTATAAAGAGATTTGCAGTAAACCAAGTGTTCATGTCTGATCAAGAAAGAGTCATTATCATTGTTGCATCATTGCAATAATAAGTTAAAGATAAAATTGTTTATTGCACATGTATACTGTGTTGCAATTCTACTCAACAAAGCCAAGAGTGGTTATTAAAAGTGGGAAGCTTTTCCTACAGCAGCTTTTTGCAATGTGGCATCTTCCAGAATCCAGATTTTTTTTTAAATCACTCCCAGTTCAGGTATTTGGGCCTTATCCAACTACAGATAGTCTTTGACTTACAACTACAATTGAGTCCAAAATTTCTATTGTTAAATGATATATTTGTTAAGTGAGTTTTGTCCCATTTTACCACCTTTCTGGCCACAGTTGAATCTTTGCAGTTGTTAGGTTAGTAACATGTTTGTTAAGTGAATTTGGCTTCCCTACTGATTTTGCTCATCAGAAGGTCACAAAAGGTGATCCCATGACCCTGGGACACTGCAGCGGTCATAAATATGAGTCAATTGCCAAGCATCTGAATTTTGATCATGTGCCAAGCATCTGAATTTTGATCATGTAACTATGGGGGTGCCACAACGGTCGTAAGTATGAAAAACAGTCATAAGTCCCTTTTTTCAGTACCTTTGTAAGTTTGAACAGTCATTAAACAGTCATGAACTGTTGTAAGTCGAGGATTACCTATACTACGTTATTTTGAGATGTCTTATTCTCTATCTTTGCCAATAAATCAATTCTACTGTGTTCAAGAAAAGTTTTTTAGAAGAAAACAACCATAGAATAACGGTCTTAAAGGAACATTACTTAGACATGGTTTAAAAATTCAAGAAAAATGAATTACAGAAATTTAAAATGTAAACTGAATAATTAAAAAAGAACTGCTTATCACTCAAGTTATTTGAAATATACTGGATTTCTGCATTTGTATCACTTACATTTAATGCCAGTAATAGGAGGAATGTGATAATAATAGAATGGAATATTAGGAGCTTCAGATGCAACATCCCGGAAGAAGGCAACCAATTCATCTAAAGTAGGACAAGGAAAGCAATGTGGAACATAGAATAATTGTAAATATACAGCTGAAAATGGAGAAAGTATTATTTTGGGCTTTCATTCTAGGTCTATGTTCTTCAACTTTACACATTTTGGTTATTTCATCATCCAGACCAAACTGGAAAAGATTGATGGAACCTCAGTTCAGCCCTTTTGGAAGGCACAGGGTTGTCAAAGTTGAAGATTTTAGCTGCTGAATTCATATTAATTACTTTAAACAGTGGTTCCTTGATTAACCACAACTACAGGGTCTGGGTTTTTTTTTTTTTCAGATCAAAAGTTGACTCATTAGTTGTGACAGGAATTGACTAGCTGGCTTTACGTTTGAGCCTGATGTTATGGGCTGAGAGACTGAGTGACTGGCTCAAAGTCATGCAGCCAACTTTCATGCTAAAGTCTAGAACTCATAGTTGGCTTCTGGGCTGTTACGTTAACCATGAGACCAGGTGTGTCCAACCCATGGCCCACAGGCCCATGAGGTTCTGGACATCTAGTAATGCAACCCCACAAGATCATAAACCTGTAACATTATTATATGATTTTATGTTATAAAACTTGACTGAAATCCACAGATGGGCCCGGAATGTCTGTTGCTAAGTGAGACAATTATTGAGTTTCTCCCCATTTTACAACCTTTTTTGCCACGGTTGTTAAGTGAATCTCAGCAGTTAGATTAGTAACATGGCTGTTAAGTGAATCTGGCTTCCCCATTGTCTTTGCTTGTCAGAAGGTCATAAAAGGTGATCAAGTGACCCTGGGAGACTGCAACAATCAAAAATATGAACCAGTTGCCAAGAATCTGAATTTTGATCCTGTGATCACAGGAATGCTGCAACAGTCATAAGTGTGAAAAATGGCCATAAGCCATTTTTTTCCAATGTCTTTGTAACTTTGAACAGTCCCTAAATGAATGGTTGTAAATTGAGAACTATCTGTGTATTATATATTTTATATGTAACCCAAAATAATTCCTCTTCGCTCAATTTGGCCCAGGGAAGCCAAGAGGTTGGACACCCATGAAATAAAAACCAAACGTATCTTCACTGCTTATAAATATTCAGGCATCTGTCTGGAATGAATAAGAACAGAAACACGTTCAGCTTTTTCTTGAATGTTTGTTCCTAGGCAGGCTCTTCAGTAGATGCCTGGAACAAAAAGTAATTATTTCCAAGCAAGGATCCCATAGAATCTTCATTAGCCAGTTTGAAATTAAAGGGATAGAATTATAAAAGCTGGACTTTTCTGTGTAAAGCACTCTGACAACTATAAAACATGCATACAAAATGTTTTATGAGTTGACAGTGAATTATGTGTCTCAGAGTTGGCTATGCCCAGGCTAATGCCAGAATGTCAACTTCAAATACAGCCTTTTTAGTTTTGGGAGTGTGGCTCGAGGCTCATATTTAATTGGAGTAACTGTCGGAATCCTGACATTACTCTAATTTGCAGAAACCCAGAATGCTCAGCTTGCCTTTTGTCATCAAGGAAGCAACAAGGACTCCAAAAATCTCTTTTCTGCAAACTTCATCTGGCTGCTGAGATTTCACAAGATCTATGGGCTGCTCATATACTATCTGCATGCAATGCTATATTCATCTTTTTTTCCCCTACACTCTCACCAAAAAAAAACCACACAGCTCTGCCTGTATGCATTTTGAGGAACCTGGAGAGAAAATTATAGGCTGGAAACAGCAGTCAGTTAAAGAGCTGGTTTAAAGGCAGTAAAAACTGCCTTCATTTCCAATATTTTATCACAGCTGTGAGCAGCTTATGGCTTCCCCAAACAGCTTTTTCTACAGAGCTTGGAGCTTCCTCTGAATAATGGTGCAGTTTTCTATTCAAAACATTTGCAGAATCTTTAATATCAGCCCAAACCTCTAACCAAAAGATTGCCCATCTTTACTATAATTTACATGTTTATGTATTTATGAAACCTGTTTAAGAAGGGGCTGACAAGTGGGAAAACAATTTGGTGAAATGTAATGATCTATTCACCTTTATACATCTGTTTGAAGAAAAAAGGGGAAATGACAGATATGCCATCCGCTCCTATCTGGGCTGCATGCTTGGCCTGGAAACAAAGAAAGAAAATGAACTGAAAAGAGATATTTATATGACTATTGTTAAATAAATAATGCTGAAAAAAATGAGAAATGTTCAGCAGTTAATATGGCAATAGGATCTGATGATGTCAGACTATAAAAGCTCCCCAGTGGTTTAACAGCAGGGGAGGTTAAACTCGCGTCGTCATGTGGCATATTTGGGCTTTTTTCCCCTTCACTAAACTGGGTAGGGGTGGGGCCCACAGGCTATGAAGTTCACACCCTTGCTTAACAGTCAGAAAAAGACATTTAGGAAGAACACATCCTGATTGATGAAGCAGTTAAAAGTGATAGGGGAGTATTGTACCTTTAAACTTGGAAAATTCTGTTAATGAAGCCTTAAGGAGAACTAGTTAATCTAATCATGTTTCCTGCCTAGTTTTACCTGGAAAATTACCTATGGCGATAATGAAATTGGCTCCCTTTTTGATCGCTCAGACCATATTTGGGAATAATGCCTCATTTTTGGAAAAGTTTTCTCCTTGCTCTCAGTATTCTGCTGTGTAAAAATCAAAGCACAGCCAAAGAGAAAAGTACACAAACAGACACACTCACCAGATCTTTGGATTCAGGCAAGCTCAGTGATCCAACATGAATTATTACATGATCCAGCCTGCAGGGAAAGAAATTTAATTTTTTTTATCAAAATATGGGAGTGTGATAATTAAACTGATGATCAATTATTTCTCAATATTATCTTGCTTTATGTGTTATATGACCCTGCTGTCTATCACTGATAAACTCACATTTTAGCAATCTTATATGGGGAGAGTTGGAGGAGGAGGAAGAGCTTTTTTCCCTTAAATAAAATGCAAATATCCCTTAGCTCAGAGGTCTTCAAACTTGATAGCTTTAAGACTTATGGACTTCAACTCCCAGAATTCCTCTTCCATTCATGTTAGCTCAGGAATTCTGGGAGTTGAAGTCCACAAGTCTTAAACTTTCCAAGTTTGAAGACCCTTGCCTTATAGCCCCATGGTTGCAGCCACTACTGAGGAGGAGGTGCGTTTAAATGGGTGGTATTAAGCCTATGGTTATTCCTGTTTATTAAAAAAAAAAAACATTCCCACAGCATTGATTGATACTTTGGCTTCACTCTCTATAGCCATCTTACTGCATCAAGCCTGAATTTCAGAATTTGGAGGCAATGTATGATATATAACTTACAATCACAATTGAGCCCAAAAGTTCCATTGCTAAGCAAGACAGTTAATGAAAAGTGCCCCATTGTACATCTTTTTTGACCCTGTTGTTACGTGCATCACTGCAGTTGTTACTTTAACAGCTGTTAAGCAAGTCTGGCTTTCCCTATTGACTTTACTTGTTGGAAGCCAGCTGGGAAGGTTACAAATGGTGTGCCAACCCTGAAGCTGACCTCTTGGAGCTTCAGTGTTGATCTCTTGGTCAATATAGGGATAGGGAAGGGGGATTAGAGATAGCTGAGCTTGTGTAGTCATAATAAAATATTTTCTCAAGACTTTCTCCTGGGAGCCAAGGACAGTCTCACACCTGGCCGAAGGAAGGAAGAGTGATGTCACCAGACCAGCGGATGCTGCAGTAATAGGGCCATGTGACTGATTGATTGGGGTTGAGGGAAAAACTTTTATTTTTAATCAGATGAAAACCAAGGGCCCCCTCAAAGTTGGTTTTCACCAGATATGTGCCAATATGATATTTCCAATAAAGCTATTTGAGTAATTCACTTGCCTCTGAGTTTTTGCTTGTAATGGAGTCATTACTTGGAACCCTGACATGGTGATCACCTGACCTTGGGACAACTGCATGCTAATTGCCAAGAGTTCGAATTTGGATCACATAACCATTTGGATCACATAACTATAGCATTGCAGATGCTACAATGGTCATAAGTATTAAAAAATGGTAATAAGTCACTTTTTCAACGTTGTTGTAACCTCAGTCACTAAATTAATGGTTGTAAGTTGAGGACTACTTGTATTTTACGTATCTGCAGAAAAGGGAATAATTTCAATTACATCATATAATCTTACACGCAGGTGCCCAGAACCATTTATTTGAGACTACATATTAAGTGAAAAAAGTCAAACCTGTAATTATTTTGCATCTGTTAAGAGCTGAGAGCTTTTCTTTGAAAAAGCATTTATACTACTGACTCCAAAACTTAAGAATCTTTTTTCTGTCAGCTCATGATCATTTTGTTGGAGACAATTTGCTGACACTGTAAACCACTTAGAGAGGGCTGTAAAGCACTATGAAGCGGTATATAAATCTAAGTGCTATTGCTATTTTCATTGCCAGCAATTTGTGGATTTTCCCTACTAGTATCTAAGCATTGTATGGACATGGGTTGGTGTCTCTTATTCTTTCTAACCTGTTTCTGTGATGTTGCCTTCATCTTACCCCCAAACCATGACTGAGGTAGCTTAAAATTACTCCTATCAGTTACTGTTCAGGGTGGTCAGTTATTTTACCATTCCAACTAATGTTGGCCTCCACATTGGAGATAGGTTTGCAAATCTAATGATTGAAGAATTTTCTTTTCCTCTGCCTAGTCTGCCTATCCTACCTGGCTCAAGGTTGACTCTGCCTTCTATCCTTCCGAGGTCGGTAAAAGAGGACCCAGATTGCTGACTCTGTCATCTGCTTAGAGAGGGCTGTAAAGCACCGTGAAGCAGTATATAAGTCTAAGTACTATTGCTATTGTTTCTCCTGGCCAGGCAGTGAAAATTAGTAGGTGAAAAAGAGAGTTCTAACTCTAAACCTGTGCATCTAGCTATCTCTCCAAACCATACCTAGTACTTTGTTCAGTGGATGGTTTTGTTTTTTTTACTGGCTGGTGATACTGAGAGGATGTGGGAAAGGAAGCATCCTAGCACAGGAAATAAGGACACTGACATGTTAGGAACAGAGGCAACTGGGACTGACAATGACAACAGCAGCATCTATAACTGAGACAAGGGACAAAGGTCTTTGAAATGCTCAGAATTTCATACAGCCAATCAGCGCAATTATCAGCTTATCAATAAGACAGCATTGTCAACAACTCTCTATCAGCTCTCTCCCCTGTTGCCAGATCCACACTTTTATATTTGGTGTTTTATCCTTGGAAAAAGGATCTTTGCATAGAGCTTAAGTGATCATAATGACAGTAGCTACAAAGTCACAGTAGAAATACTCTCATGGAGTGGAGTTCATAAAGGGATTTTTCTTGTTTCTGAACCAGAATTATAGCACAAGAGTCCTGTCTTGGTCCACAGCATTATCCCTTTCCTCAGATGCAATCTTTTTTTGCCTCACTGTCAGCTCTGGATCAACAACTAGTGCTGAATTACCATTTCCAAGGAGCCTCAGCCAACATGACCAATGGTAAGGCATGTTGGGGCTTATTGATCAGCAGCATGTAAAGTCCCACTTCTGCTTGAGACAAAATAAGGCAGATAAAACTAATTCAATATATCTAACCTGGTATCTTCCAGATGTGTTGAACTTAATTGACAGTTGCATAGTGAACCATCAGGAATTATAAACAGTGAAGTCCAGCATCTTTGAAATAAATCAGGTTGAGGAAACTGTCACAGTAATTGCTTCCTATTTTCTCTCTTTGCTCAACAGGAAGAAGCAAGAGAATTTTCAAATAACAATTAACTTATTATAAATGACCAATTCTGCAAAATTCTGTGAAAACAATCTCATTCATTGGCATTATCCCCACCCACCCCCAAGCAACAGCATCAATCTGAGAATGCAGATTTCACAGTCTAGTGTCTTTGCTTAGTTATGCAACAATTTCACAGAAAACATTTAAACCTTTGCCATAAAGATTACTTACTTATTCTTGCCTTGAGTCACCCATTCCTCTGCCAGCTGTTTTCTCTCCTGAATGCTTAGGGATAGACCTTCTCCTGTTGTTCCATTCACTATTGTTAAAATATATACATTTGACATATAAAAAGAATAGAATATAAAGTGATTTAACAAAGAAAGTTAAAAGACACATTACATTACACTACATTGCCTTCAAGGCATCTAATGCGATTGTAAATATCAAAACCTAATGGTGACAGTTCCCCTAGAGTTCACTTGGCTTCATCCCTCAAAACTTCAGGTGGCAGGTTAAAACATTTGGAAACATTCACAACAGACATATTTGGAAATAAAAATAAAGCAAAATTATACAGAAACTAATAGGAGCAATTAAAATTAAACCAACTAGAAAAAATGGAAATGGAAAAACCAAGCAAGGATGGCAGACATTTTCTTATTACTGAGAAAACTGAAAAAATTCAGTTTAGTACTTTTTAAACTTACATGCATTTATTTCTTATTTCTGATGGTTTTACTATTAACTCCCAAGTTTTCTTAGTGATGCAGGAAGATTTTCTCATCTAATGCCTATCAAATGTGTCAAATACTTGGAAGTTCCTAGTCACATCTCAGCATGAGGGGTCCTTGGTACTCTCTGCACTTGTTTTCTTGCAGACATTTCATTACTCTAACTAGGTAACATCATCAGTGGTAGTAAACAGTGCTGTTTGCTGTTATGCTGATCTGGTTGTTGATTACTGGTGGAGAGATGCTAGCAACCAGATCAGCACAGATTAACTTCAAGGTTAACTTCAGGCCCAACAATTAAGTAAGCAATACCCCAATATAGAAACTGCCAAAGTTAGCAGTAAACAGGCCAACCAAGGAACCTCTAAAATTGATTTTGGGTAAAAGTTGCTCTATTTTTTAATTTAAAAATCCATATTTACATACATGGTGTGTTGTGAGTTAATTTTGTGATTTTTGCTCGCTCATAAATTTTATGTGACAGACTGAGCTAGCCGATGGCAGATAGATCTCTGAATGAATCTGTGATTCTGAGCAACTCAATCTGCCTGCCTGCTTTGCCTGCTTTGGGGTAAAAGTTGCTCTTTTTTAAATAAAAAATTCAATATTTATATCAATATTTATAATATTTACATACAAGCCATGCCCAGCCAGTCACATGACCAAGCCACACCCACAAATTAGGCCACACCCACAGAACTGGTTCGTGGTCCCTGGGATTTAAAATTATGAGTTTTGTGGTCCCTGAGGACCTACAAAGACTCTTCCAACTCCATTAATTTGTTAAATGGACTGAATTTGTATTCAGTTTAGTTATATGCTGGATAAATCACCATTCATCTCTTCATGGTTATCCATATTTGATACTGTATCTGTTTCTGAACCAGAAGCTGTTCTTTTTATTCAAAAGAAAAATTTCCTTCAAGTACATCTTATCTATATCTTACCAAATACATTCTTGATACCTTGTTGATTTATTAGGTAATCCACATACTGTCTGATCAGAGAGAGATTGATGTTTCTAAAAAGAAAAAGAAAAAGGAACATAACAGAGCAGATGGAACTAGTTATAAAAAACTTTTTACAAGTGACATCTTACAAATTAAAGTTCTTCAAGAGTTGGAGCTTATGATTTCCCCTCCCCCCCACCCCTTCTGTCATTGGCACAAAATAGTGAATAAGACTGAATAATCAACTTCTACTACTTCCCTCAAAGTACATTTTATGAAAGGGGAAATTAGTTTATAAAAGCAAGCAGAAAGTGGTTCAAACAGAATAATCTGTTAAGAGTTGAATTTCGGTTTGACTTTCAAGGTTTTGCTTTGGAACAAGTTTTAGCACCCATAGAAAGGCATTTTCACCATCACCTTTCCTATTAAAATCCAGGGAGGATCAATGAAGAATAAAAGGTCTCAAATATTCCCAGCTAGAGACAGCTTTTGTCCCAGAAATATGAAAGTAACCAAAGGCATTGTCCCCTGTGCTATACATTCTCATTCCAAATTTACTACGTTTTGCTCAAAACATAAATAAATAAAGCTGACAGTCACATTATCTCCAATAGATAGCCTGAGGAAGTCAAGCTAATTTTGGATGCCTTCATCCCTGCACAATATCAGCAGCAGCCTCATAGTTTACTAACTGCTCTTAAGTTTACCAAACAAGAGTTACCGAGTGATCTACAGTTGTATAAAGTCTGACAGGTGTATTTGTTATAGAGAAAATTGATGTGCCACCAAGTCAATATCAACTTTGAGCAACCACACAGAATTTCTCCAGGATAATCAATGCCTAACCTGGACCTTCAAGTCTTCCAATAATGTGTACCCATTGCTATTGTAATCATGTCTGCTGCTGATCATACTCCTCTGTTTCATTCCACCTTTCCCAGTACTATGGACTTTACATGGGAGCTGGATGTACCTACAATGTCTCCAAAATATTAACAAAAGACTTCTTACAATATCAGGCACAAGTCTGTTAACAGCATTTTCTTCTTACAAATTGACTACCGTAGTGCCAAATGATACTGGTAGTATATTTTCTAAAAATCTTGGTTTATTCTATATTGCAGTGACATGACTCTGCATTCGGCCCTTCTGCATCTGACGAGAGAATCTATATAGACTAGAAACTGAAAAACTACTTCAGACACACCTAAGGATTTGAAAACCAGCTATATTGAAAACTGTCACACACAGAGATATATGCACAATGTAAGTCTCAAGAATTACTTTCCAAAGTAATTATTAAATACAGGGAAGATAAAAGCCAAGTGCAGAATAAAAATGGATTTTAGCAAATGTAGAAGACAGGAAGGGAAAATTGCAAAATATAGATTCCATTTGTGCAGTTGAGTAAAGGTATTTCAAGCAATTCAGGCATGTTAAATACTTCTAAAAAAAACCTAAATATAATAAGACTCAAGGCACTAGTTAATTATTGCTATGTGGAAGGCCATTGCACCTATATTTGAAAATGTTTGAAAATAGTACATTTAAATTAATTTCTGAGCCCACCAAACTGATCTAATACTGCTTTTAGCATCAATAAACCATTTACCCATCTTCAGTCATTGGGGTAATGGTGGCAGCAACCAGCCCCTGTAGCTTTTTCTGGAGCGCCATGAAACAAGCCAAGTCAGATATAGAAGAAATCTGTCTGGAATAAGCAAAAAAAATAAATAAATACTGAGCAGTGGGTGATTTCTGTTAATACTAAAACTTTAAGGCAAAGTTCAGGACCAAAAATACGTAAACATCTTCCAAGAACATTGCTTACTATTTCTGGTATAGGACTCTGGTCACAAATCTTGTGGTAACATTAGACTCAAACAGCTTTGTGGAGTTTCATCAACAACATATAACAAATAATACAATATGTTGAGGCCATCAGTAATATATAATGTTGAGGCTATACGTTGACTAGATCTGACTGGCCCTGAGTGACCAGGGCCAGATAAATATTCTTGGATCAATGGAAGATATTCAACAGTCTTATTACTGATGAACAGAGGTTTTAATTTGGACCCAGTTTAATTTGGATTTGGAAAACAGGTTTATTAATTGGTGCTGGTCCAGAGACCTATCAATTCTTCTAAGATCACAATTATCTTTCATTGGATAGCATTGGAATTAATAATATTTTTTTTAAAAAAACCCTAAATTTCAGGAATAGTAATTTCATTAAGAGGATATGAAATATGCTAACTTTCAGTGCAACAGGTTGATGAATTTTGTTAGGTGTTGTTACATTTTAATTTGTCCTAATCCAAAACACATCCTATGCTTTTTCTCCAGCTTACAAAGCAATACTTCCCCCCCCCCCCCACTCCCATTACATGAAGAGTCTGGAGAGTTTTCTTTTTGGCATTTACCCAATATTACTGTCAGATTTAGCATTTTTTTCCATGGACTCAGTGCCTAATTTATTTTGGTTAATACTATAGAGCTATTTTGTTTGTATAAAAGAGTGCTAGGAGTGTTCCTGTTCATTGTAGAGAACAAAGGTAATTCAAAATGTAATCTCTTCCTTTGTTTTCAGACAGAGAGGAATCATTGCTTTCTATCTACAATAAACTAATTTAATTAGGCTTTTTTCAGAACACCGAACAGGCAGCAACATGTGATAGGTGGAACTGCTGGCACAGCTTTAAGGATTGCATAAACACAATCATCCAGTCTGAGAAAGAATTTTGTAAAACTCATTGCTAGCTCCAATATTTGGTAAGTTTCATCCAAGCGTTGGACAAGTAATGCTTCACATGGACACAAGTTCACCCAATTTCCTTGACAGAAGCCAAACCTTTTCATTTTATGAAAAAAAAAAAACAACAACAACAACCCAAAACCCAATTCCTAAATTTCTCTAAGCTCATGTGAAATCCTACTTTCAGAGCATTGCTCCCTCCTGGCTTTTGCATATTCACTCTCACATGCTTCTTGCAAAAGGGCATCAAAAGTAGATGAAGCCGCTATTTAAACTTAAGAGTTTACATTATTATTGAAACAGTTATATAATTATTTTTAAATAATTTAAAAACAAAATTTTAATTTAATTTAAATCGTGCTTTAACTTCTTTAACATACTTAAAACAATTTACTGAAATCATTATTATTGTCTCAGTGTTGAACAAAACTAGAAGGTCACTATAGAACAGCTGTTTGATGTGGGGTTTGTTTGTTTTTTTTCCTTTGTCCCGATTTCCCCTTTTCCCTTTTTATGTTAGTTGGTATTTTCATGTTTGATTTTGAAATTTAACCAAGCTATTTCAAAAGAAAAAGATCAGCTACAGCACAGATGTTTAGCCAGTCACTAGCTTCGCTTCCTCAGTCTCAGTTGTTGTGTTTTCCCTTGTTTTTGTTTTCTTTTATGGGTGTTTTGAGATCTTTTTACACCCAAAGGGAGGCTTCTGGCCTCATCCTCTCCTTTTCCAACCCAAGTGAAGCCAGTGCTTCCCAAAGATGCAACAACACACAATAAACTTACCACTCCGCTCTTCGGGATCAATGAAGTTTCAAAACCACACCAAGCAGAAGAGACGTCTCCTCTCTCCGCCCTTCTCTCTGTTTTCACCCCCCTCTTCTCCCTCCCATTTTTTTTTTTGGGGGGGGGGGGGAAACACTGAGCATGCCCGGAAGCAATAGTTAAATCCGCTGCCTTGAAATTAACTCTTCCCGGTATCCGAGGTTGGAAAGTTGCCCGCCGAGAAGCGTCAAAAAGGGAATGCATAGCGGAGTGAAAATTGAAACGCTTCTCTCCGACGGAAACTGCGAAGGGCTTTTTGCACTGAAGAAGTTCGTCCCCGCTTTGTTTTTATTTTGTTGAAGCAACAGTTCTTTTTAAGACCTGTTAGTTAGTTCCGCGTTTGGAAAGGGCTACGCCGAAAGTATAAAAACCTTTATGGACCCAACAGTCCGTTCCATTCAAATCCAGAAAGATTTTGCCTTCAGATCGACAGGTGGAGGATTGTATACAGTCTATAAAAATGTAAGGATTATATAACGTAATGTCAGGATTCTTACATGACACCCGTTCCTGTCTTTGGTACTTTAGTGTGGTAAATGTACTTTTCCCCTTCTGTTTTTATTTTTATTTTTATTTTTCTTTACAACAATCCCGAAGAAATTTAGCCTGGTGCTAAACCAGGCATTCATTCCATTAATCTTTCATAGTTGTGGCATCTTTAGTTTCCACGGTTTTTTTTGTTGATGCAACTAGGTTTGAAAGATTTGTCTCTGCCTTTGTAAAATGATACCAACTGTCAGAAATGATAGGCTCTCTTGCTTGAACAGGGGGTTGGACTAGATTACCCACAGGGTCCCTTTCAACTCTGTTATTCTATTATAAAAGAAAGAAGGCTAAAATGTTGGCTCTAGTGGAGAGGGCAACCATAGCAGGATGGGAAAGTGACAGTAGAATGAAGAGATAGAAGCCAAGCTGTAGAAATGCTTCATGTACCAGTAATGCTGGTGACAGATCACATGTTTTATACTTCTGAAATGCTGGCTGGAATTGCAACAAAATGCTTGTGTTAACTACAAATTTTAAAAAAATCCAAAACCATCAAATTAAGGATAATAATTTTTATTAGACCAGCCAAGGATTTATTGGAATTAATTCAGTATCTGGCTGAACTTGTCCAGTCTCAAAAGGTAACAGACTCCTGATGTTTAATTGGATGGGAATCTACTGAGGAATTTCAGAGAAGATGAAAAAATATACTGGAAGAAGACAATTGGAATCCCCTTCTGTACCATTGCAAAATTAAATTGTAGGGACATGTCTTCATATTTATCAGGGATCAAGCTGGACTCAAGGGTGTCTGCATATTTTTTTTAAAAAATCTTACACGATTTTTTTAACCAGTTAGAGGTTTTGTGGATCTCAAACTTTTCAGATAAAGTGGCTAAATGCTGAGGGTGGGAGTATAATTGGAACAATTGAGACTATAATTATTTTTTAAATGGAAAGTTTAAAATGTGTTCTTTTCCTTCTTTTTCCTTCAGTTTCAGAGTCTCTAACTGCAGTCTGCAATCACTCCCTACGAGAAAATCTGCATACCTGAAAGGTCCATCTATCATTCTAAGAAAACTACTTGGTACAGAAATGATTTAACTATCAGCAGCCATTTTCCAGGGTCACCTTCTTGTTTATTTCTCACTTTATTTTTAAAAGTTACAAGGAGAATAGAGATGCTCGTATTCTCCATAGCAAGCTTGGCATGGCGATAGTAGTATTTAATTTTCCCAGATAAAATAATTAGCCTAGAAATTATCATAATGTCTGAGTGAAGACACTGCAACTCCATTGTTCCAGTTCCTATAATATAATAAGTATTGTTCAACTTCAGGTTCTTCCTAATGCTTATTGACCAAGCGAAATCTTTATAGGTTTATAAGTTTCTTTTATTAACCATATATTTTTTCTTGACTGAATGGCATGGCCCATACTAGCTCAGACAGTTGTGTTCTTTGGTGTGTGGCTATAATTGGTAACTTGCATCTGAAGGCTCTAGGTCAGGTGCATCAAACTCATGTTGTCACAGCTGCATCACATGACTTTTTTCCCCTTCCCTAAACCAGGCATGGCCAGCATGTGACGCATCCAACTCACAGGCTGGGAGTTTGACAGCCTTGCTCTAGGTCTATCACTTCTTGTTCGTAAAATGCCTATGCTGGGTTAACATGGGAGGCAGCTAAAGGAAGAAAACCAGGAATTAAGAAAACCTGTGTGCTAGAAAAAGCATACTGTGAAATAATTAAGTTGTGGAAGGGGATTCCTTGTAGGAGGAAGGCTTGCTTTTGTGGACAGGGGGTTGTGTGCATGGCCAGAAAACCAAGAACCAAAGGCTGTGCAAAAGCATTTTAATGCAAATAAATAATTTGAGAGTTTGGGAGTTGGGGTAGGAGATGTTTGCAATGGGGGATTGAGATTTTTGTTTTGTTTTTCAGATGGAAAGAACAAAGATATTATCTAATGAGGTTGGTGGTTCATGTGAACTGGAATGGAAGAAAGTTAGATCTCTCTCCCTCCTCATCCCTTTACACACACACACACACACACTGCTCCTTTGGCTTCAGTTTGTGACTTCTTATTCGGCCTAATGCTGTGTTTCTCAACCTGAGCAACTTGAACATATGGAGACTTCAACTCCCAGAATTCCCCAGCCAGCCCAAAGTTGAAGTTCACAGAACTTCAAGTTGCCAAAGTTGAGAAATACAGGCTTAAGGTTATTATATTTTGTGCAGTGCAAAGGAGCCCCCAGGAGTTAAAATCAAGCCCTCACAAAAGGCTAAATTCTGTCAGTCCCTTTGCTCTCAAAAGTTGAAAAAGAGTTGTTTCTTCCTTGGGATGCAATTAATACGCTTTCCACTAATGGACATCACAGAAGAGCTAATTATTTTTCAGACCAAGCAAGTTAAACTACTTCTGTGGTTGTCAGTGCATGTAAAACAATTTGTTTGGGAATGAATAAAGATATTTCAGGCAAAAAATAAAGAAATCCTTTAGAAATAAAGGGTTCTCTTTATTTCTCTTCCAAACAAACTTGCTTAAATTAGGAACAGAAATAAATATAATAGAATGACGAAAAGTTGCAATAAAAAAAGATGTGGCAAAATTCAGCTGTCTTCAGAATAAGTTCCTAACTTCAGTAATTTGATCTTTGCTCATGCATCCAGTCAGAAAGGTGTGCACTGTTTAATACACTTGTACATCTGTATACTGTTTCTCAATTTGTGCTCTTGCTGAGAGACAAAAGCAAATAAGATGGAGTATTTGTAAGAATGGTCAGGATTTCATATATGCAGACTGTAGCTAAGACAAGGTAGAGTTAGGATTGCTTAATTTTAAAATTTCATAAATTAATATTCAATGCTATTAAAGTAGATTTAAATTAAATTCACAAGAGCCAGTTTGCAGTATTGGTTAAGGTGCTAGCCTAGAAAGCAAGAGACTGAATTCTAAGGCCTCCCGAAAGGCTAGGTCCCACTGGCCGACGGATGCAAAACGTATGCAAAAAGGACATAGCGGATGAGCAAAATTTCAGGGGTGGCTCCATCCGTTGTTATCCGCTCCAAAAAGTGGCCCAAATTTGCATAAACAGAACGGAAAAGAACGGAAAGGAACAGACGGGGGTAGTATGTAGCGGGGATGTTAAACGGATGTTCGTAGGAAGCCTAGCGGATGGAAGCGGATGACACATCCGAAGGGTTTCTGGGGGAGAATTGCGAAGTGGATGCATAGTGGAAGGGGCGGATGCGTAGCGGATGACACGGATGCATCACAGACACCTATAGGAAGCAAAGCGGATGCATAGCGGATGCAAAGCATTCACTGCACATGTGGGGAGTATGAATTGTGTCAGCTCCACGGATATAAAAGGATGCAGCTCGCTAGCAGTCAGCATTCAGAGGAAAGACGTGCTGCCACAGACATCTTGAAAGAACACCATGGTTCGTCAGTCAGGGAAGAGAAAGCCTGTGCCTACTCCTGCCAGTCCTGGCAAAAAGGACAGAACCACCATCCCACCCCCTGGCACTGACTCTGGTGCTGCTGGTGCTGGTGCTGGTGCTGCTGTTGCTTCCCCTGCTGCTGGTGCTGCTGGTTCTGCTGGTGCTGCTGGTGCTGCTGGTGCTTCTCCTGCTGGTGCTGCTGGTGCTTCTCCTGTTGCTGGTGCTGCTGGTGCTGCTGCTACTGCAACTGCTGCTGCTGCTGTGGTGGACCAGCCCCAAGGCCCTCAAAGCCCTGCTGTTCAAGCCCCTGAAGGCCCTGCTGCTGAAGCCCCTGCCAGAGGGAGGAAGAGGCAAGGGAAGGAGAAGGGAGAGAGGAAACAGTACACCGTTTCCGAGGACCATGAGGAGGAGGTTCTGGAATGGCTGAGGAAGAACGAGTACCTGTGGAGAAAGGGCCACAGACTCTATTGCGACACCAAGAAAAAATAGGCAGCTTGAAGAGACAAGGCAGAGAGCCTGGGCTACACTGCAGATGTACTCCGGGGATGGTGGAAGCACATGCACACCTGGTATGGCAAGCTACACCTCAAGAAATCTGGGCAGGCCACTGTCAAGCTCACTGACCAGGAGATGTACGTCATGGCCAAGTGCAGCTTCCTGGAGGGTGAGGTCCGCCACCGAGGAGCAGCCCCTCTGACACCCCTCTCCCTCAGACAGCCCACAGACAGCCAGTCCTCTTCCAGCCAGGAGACAGCTGCCCTGTCCAGGCAGGTGTCTTTGGAGGACCCCACGGCAGAGACCTCCTGACAGCTGCACTCCCCATGCCGGAAGACTTGGAGGATCCTCTGTCACAAATGGAGCAAGAAGCGGCATCCACCAGAGACCAACCCACCCCCACCCCCAGCTCCACAGGATGCAGGCAGAGAGGCAGACTGGAGGGCCAGAGCCACACTGTCCTGTTGGAGATCAGGGACACCATCAAGAACAGCACAGATCTTCTCTCTCAGCTGGTCCACAGCGACATACCATCCTTGAACCGGAAGCCCTTCATCACCTACGTGAGCCAGACCCTCATGGACCTGCCCGAGGCCCAATACCAGGTGATGAAGCAAAAGATCACAGCACTTCTGCACAACCCTCAAGGCCCAGTTGAACCTGCTCCAACCCAGTCCAGGTCTGCTCCTCCACCCCAGATGATGTCACCGCCTTTCCATGGCTTTCAACAGCCCTCACCGACCAAGGCTACGAGTACCAGGACTTCCCACAGCAGAAACAGCCCTTCCCAGTCCAGGCCCAGGTTCATCGCACGCCACAGACGCCACACCTCGCCCAGCTGCAGACCAGACAGCCCCACTACACTCCTCCTTCCTCCAACCCACAGCCAAGCCCCTCAATGGACAATCTGTCATCAGTCTTGTGCCTGACATCCCAGGTACTTGATGAAGGGCCTCTCAACCTCACGGGACTGAGTCAGCTCTCTGAGAGCTTCCTGAATACACCATCCCCTGTTGTACTCTCGGGGCCAAGCACCCCAATGGCGCCTCAGACCAGCAGTCCAGCCACAGCCACCTCCACAGTCCCTGGCCGCTTGACACCTGAGACCCTGGACATGCCTCAGAGTGACTGAGAATAGTGCCAGAGACTGAGTTGTTACCTGTTCACTTTATCTTTGCTTAAGACACTTTACTTGGTTCATTTTGCTTTTTTAATAAAGTCATACAGTTTACTTAAAACAGTTATTAATAAAGGTTATCTTTGTTTTGCACACTTGGTTCATTTTTTTTACTTTATAAAGTGTTGGTGAAAACTTTGAAAAAATGGTTAATCCTTTGCATGCTTGTGGGATGGGTAAGGATAGTTGTGGGATAAATAAACCTCCAGTGCAAGCATAGTGGGACTGTATGGTCCACCCTCCCAGCTGCCACACATATGGCCCTTTTGTATCAATAACAATTTATTCATTGATCAACACATTTCAACATAAACAAAGCTCTTTATTAATGCCCTATTCATTGTAGGGCCACTCAACATACATGGCACAATCTCATCAGTGTGATGAGACAGGCTCAAGGAAGCATCCATTAACCATCTATCATCCTGTCTTGCCACTCCACTGCTCCAGCTGGGGAGTTGTACCAGTGTCTCAGTAGGTTGTGCTGCTTATTCCCTTCACGTGAAGCTCTGTTGGGGCCTTGTACATCCACGGTGTCTATCAGGTTTCGTCCTTGCCTCCATTCCCCAGGCTCCATGTCCCCATTCCCTTGTTGACGGTCCACAAGCCTGTTCTGCAACACTGGGTTGCGGGTGCGCATGAGATTGTGCAGGATGCAGCAAGTTTCCACGATGCTCCTCACAGTCTGTGGGTGATGCTGCATGGTGGTGAGAAGTACCTGGAACCTGTTGGCCAGGATGCCAAAGGTGTTCTCCACCACCCGTCTTGCCCTGGACAGCCTGTAGTTGAAGATCCTCTTTTCACAGGTGAGGTATCTTGAACTGTAGGGCTTCATGAGGTAGGTTCTGAGGGAGAAGGCGTCATCATTCACGATGAAGTAGGGCACATCTTGTGTATCATTGGTTAAGGGGTCTGGATCTGGAAAACCCATGATGAGGTAACGTTCCAGCCCATCCTTGAGGTCACTGGCGTTGTATACCTGGCTATCTGACCCGTTGTCTGAAGCATCGATGCACATGAACTTGTAGTCAGCATCAACCATGGCAAAGAGGATGATACTGAAGAAGCCCTTGTAGTTGTAATAATTGGACCCTGAGTTGGCTGGAGCTTTGCAGGCCACGTGCTTCCCATCTATGGCTCCAATGGTGTGGGGAAAATTCCACTTCTGATACCACTGCTCTGCAACTTTCCTCCAGCCTTGTTCAGTGGTGGGACAATGGAGGAGCTCCTCCACATATTCTTCGATGATGGCCTGCATCACTTCTCTGACCAGTTTGCTGATGGTGTTGTGTGGCACCCTCCAGGCATACTGCATGTTTCTGTATGTGGTTCCGGAGGCCAGGTGCCATAGAGTCAGTGCCACCTTCAGTCCAGGGTCCAGGTTGGGACAGAAGTTGGTGCTTGGCTTGGTCAACCTGGGTCTCAGACGCTCTACAATTTCGTCAAACATGGCTGGAGGCATCCTCATGAAGTGCTGGAATGCACGAGTGTCTTCATTCCTCAGCTCCACCATCAACTGGTCATACAGTCCAAACTCCATTCTTCTCCCGATCCATCCTCAGACCCACACAGCTCTTGAACGTCTCCTCCTTGTGTAGAAAACATGAAACAGTCGGAACAGGGCTTGGTTCTGGTGTTGAATGATCGCAGCTACCATAAGGACTGTGTGATGATCCATGGTGGAGAACAATGGATGATGTGGAAGAGCAAGACCAAGGCTGAAGAGGTCTGTACACCACGGCTGCTGGACTCATACTGAGATCCGGGTGATTTCCTCCCCCTTTTTATAGGAAATATCGGTTTTCCGCTAGATGTCCTTCTACATACTCTAGACATACTGCAGACATCCTAAATATCCGAAATACATCCCATATACAAACGTTTTGTCCGTTTTAATGCTTTATATACGAGATGCATCCGCTTACATCCTTTCTATTTCCGTGCTACTAACGCTGTGTGGACGTTCCATGCACCTTTCGTTTCTTCCCTCTTTCCGTTTCCAGCTGGAACGGATGTGAGTTGAGGCGATGGCTAGAGGATGCCAAGAGGATACAGCGGATGTTTAACGGATGATAATGGACATAGAACGTTTGTTGCCCGTATATGCCACGGATGTACATTGTACATGGCGGAAAGTTCATCCACTCAAAAAGTTTTGTGCAGCTCAAAACATCTTGCATGGATGCTCGACGGATAGAGCGTATGAAACACATATGCATTGAGTACACAACGGACGCATCGCGTTTTCCAACGGATGGCAAGCTTTTTTGTCCGTTTTACATCCTCTTTGCATCCGTTGGTGCAGTGGGACATGGGCTTTAGGCAAGAAAGCCATTTGGGTGACTGGGCTGGTCAGTCTCTCTCTCTTGTTCTAAGCCAACTGTCAAGGTTGTTGTTAGGTGGCAAACAGGAGTATTAGGTATTTTTACCAATTTGAGTTATCTATCTAAATACTCCTAAAATTCTTGTTATGACTCTTACCTGGGTGAATTGGTATGTTCATAGGGGCAACATTTTTTGAACCAAGGTTCCTCAAATGGGCTAACTTGTTGAATGTATCAAAAATTCAGGTGATTCTTTATTTTCAAAGTTCTCTGACAATTTTCCAGTCAGTCTTGCAATCCCTCACTCGCCACCACCCTTTGGTAGGTAGGTAGGTAGGTAGGAAGGAAGGAGGGAAGCAAGGAAATAATAAAATGGCAGGGAGGAAGGGATAATGTCTGATGTTTCCTGCCAGTTTCCCACAAAAACACTCACTAGAGAAGTTGGCAACAATTGGACATTGCTCTCATCCTCTTTGCTATTTTGCCCGCCTATAGTCATACTATTTCTCGGTTTACATAACTACCTCTGACATGATGACCCAGTGTGGCACAGGTTGTTTGTATACTATTAAAACTCTCATTCCCGTAACCTATAACTGGGCAAAAAAAAAAAGCAAAAGGCCACACTGCTTCGATCTACAGATATACTACACTGATACATTAAGACATTGTAGGTTCTTGGGAAGAACTTGATCCATATGAAGACCAACTTTAGCTGAAGACCTGGCAGCTATGATTTCACATTGTTGGGAATGTAATAATAATTCTATGTTATTCTTATTTTCTTCATTTTTGGCTTCCTTAGAGGTTCATGTATCATTTTATCAAAGAGACTTCAGAATTACTTGCATGACATTGCTGCAAATAAGAGAAATACATGCAATAATCTGAATGAAATGAACACATTACATTGACATAACAGTATATCCAGTACTAGCAGTTCTTATACTAGGCTGTAGATTAAATACTGCCTGGTAGCCAAAGGGGAGGTAGCATGCCTGTATTTATATGAAATTTCCAAGAAACACTTAGGATTGAAGGTTTGCCCACTGGCAAGATTGTATATGTTGTGTATATACTCAAAGGCAGAATAGGAACCCAGCCTATGAACAAGCCAGTTAAAGTGACTAATAGGAACTGGGCCAATCCATCTCACGGAAGATTCAGTGAAGCATATCAGCAACAACCACAGATTGGGATAGGCGCTGGAAAACAGCTAAGGACAATCTAAGGCTTTATGGATTATGTGCCATCAAATCAATGCTGACACTGTGTAATCACACAGACAGATTTTCTACATTAGAGGCAATTACAGAATTTGATGAGGGTAGGATGATGATTACATGGCAGGAACATTGTGAGAACCTGTTTGTGTCAAGGTACACATGAGAAAAAGCTCAGGGGAGGGGAGAATTTGACAGAAAACAGAATCAAAGCGAGATTAAGATGAGCACATACTTCAAAGGGATTGAGAGGGAAGTGTGAAGAATCTCCTGTTCTAAGAGACAAATTGTGCCTAGACCCAGAGGAGAGGGATTCAAATATTACTTTTTTGGAAGGATTAGTTTATAAAGTATGGTAACTGGAAAGCAGAAGTTGGACAATATTTAGTCCAAAAAATACAGAATATGCTGAATATTAGATAGCCCTGATCTTACAATGTTGTTGTTGTTTCTTCTATTAGCTCTTGATAAACTCAATTTTATCCTAGCAGCCATTCTTATTTTCTTCAAATCTGATACCCTTCAAAACACTTTGTGCATTGTTTAAGGTGTAGATTACCAAGCTCAACAAACAGCAAAATCCCAGAAATACGAAAGAGTCTGGTGCACAGGAATATTTGAATAACTATAATCATCCTTACTCCTATTAAGACAGAAGTATAGTACCTAACAGAATAACAGAGTTGGAAGAGACCTGTGAGATCTTCTGGTCCAACCCCCTGCTCAGGCAGGAAATTCTATATATGATATCAGATAAATGGTTATCCAATTTCTTCTTTGAAACCTCCAGTGTTGGAGAGGTTTTGTGATGACCCGGAGTGTCCCACAAATGTAACAAAAACCAAAATGTAAATAAATGTTCTTTAATGCCTTCAACTTGGCTTCACTGTTCAATTGTTCACAGTTGGAGATTAAACTCTTTCCAAAATAACATTGCAAATGAAAGAAATAAAGTCCAACTCAAAGAGCAAATAACGAAGCAATAAAAAAACCAAAAACAAACCGCACTGAAGAAAGTTCCATGACAGACCAGGATAATTAATTACAAACTTCAAGAAGATAACCAGGTATATATAGTCCATTGGAAGAACGCCAACCAAGATAAACCTCATCCAGGAATAAAACACTCTTTGTCTCCAGCGTTTGCCAGCATGCAGGTCCAAACTCTTATGCAGTTCTCACACCTGCATCCCATGAAGAGGATCAAACTCTTATGCAGTTCTCACACCTGCATCCCATGAAGAGGATCAAGGCCCTCTCCTCCCGAGTAGACCACATATTTCCCTTATCCTCTCCTCCCTGTGTGCCCTAGAATGGATAGGGGATGGGCCTGGATGCTCCTCTTGACTGCTCAGCTGGCCTCTGCCCTTCCCCAGCCTCCTCCACAACTTCTGGAGTCACTCTTCCACTCCCTGTTGGCTGTTCCTCCTCTTCCCCCAGAGTCAGTTGCCACCAGGGGCATGACAGGCTTGAAATTTGCAGATAGGGCAAAAGGCAATGATACTTTATTTTAAATTTTAGGACTGGGAGAATTATAACCTAGACATCACTTTCTTTGAATTGCTACCATCCTTCAACATACCAGTAGATATCTTTTATAGATTTCTTGTACACAAATTTTAATCAACAGGGTAAGAGAAAGGAGGTAAAATCATAGAAACAATGACAGTGGGAACTGTCCTGGTGAGATTTACTGGTGAAGAGTTGACTTGATTAAGAAGAATGCTAGAGCAATCATTGATTACACTAACTGAGATATAGGGATTCAACAAGAATCTTGATGAGGATAAATTGAGAATTTTAAACAAGGTATTGTCCCAGTCATTTAAAGGTCACTATTAGTTGAGCTCCATTTGAGATTCCTTGATTACTTCAGGAAAAGATTCTGTGCAGGTAGCCCTCGACCACAATTGAGCTCAAAATTTCCATTGCTAAGCAACACATTTGTTAAATGAGTTTTGCCCCATTTTGCAAACTTTCTTGTCACACTTGTTAAGTGAATCACAGCAGTTGTTAAGTTAACAGGGTTGTTAAGTGAATCTGGCTTCTCTGTTGACTTTGCTTGTCAGAAGACCACAAAAGGGGACTCCAGGACACTGCAACTGCCATAAATATGAGTCAGCTGCCAAACATCCAAATTTTGATCCTATGGCCACGGGAATGTTGCAAGAGTCATAAGTGCAAAAAATGGTCATAAATCATTTTTTTCAGTGCTGTTGCAACTTCAAATGGTCACTAAATAAACTTGTAAATTGAAAACTACCTGCAATGCTGAAGATGATTGGAATAACAAAGGAAAAAGCAGGTAGGGATATTTAATATTAATACTGGCAGATATTCAGTATTTAAGGAAAAGGGAGCTTGGCTTGCCTTTTCTATAGATCAAGATGGTCATAAATAAAATAAGAGCTTAAGGCTACAGCAACTTAAAAGCAAGAAAAATAACAGAAAAGATAACAGGAATATAAAATTTCTACAATATGACCATCCTAGGCTTACAATCTCCCTGTCTCTATAAAGATTGGATGTATGTGAAGGGGGCTGAATTCACTTCCACTTTGCTGGGAAAGTAAAGCTGTGTGAATGATCAGCTGCTTGTCTTGAGATACTGCAATTAGAGATCTTATAACAGAGGAAGCAAAGACTGGAACACGTATCCAGATAAAAACATATTGGAAGGATGAAATCACTGCAGATGAAGTGAAAATATATTCAAAAAGTAATTGACCGTAATTTGATCAATCCATTTGCTGGGAAATTCGCTTTTGGCTGGATTAGCTAATATTCAAGAGAAAATGCTAAAGCTCATCGCCAGGTGTCTCCCTGGAGCTATGCCTGTCACACCCGCGAATTCGACAACTTGCCCAGATTCAATTAATGCTCAGGTTCATGTTTTCCCTTCCCAGAAATAACATTTTAACGTTTCTTGAGAAATAAGATTAACAGCTGAATATCATTACAGAAAGCACATCTCTGACACTTCACTCAAAGGAACATTTCGATTTGCCTTTTTCTGGTGTCAGGAAGGGAGAAAATCACTTTTTAAAGACAAATGTTACAGTAAAGACCAATATTTTGTACCCATACACAATACAACCCTCAGAAAGTGGGTTCTCTGCAATGAATGCAAGCTGTTGTGAAAATTGCCTTTAATTTTTCCTTAACAGCATCAACACCTAGCAATTCTGGGAAGTCCATTATAGCAAGAAACAGTCAGAGAGAATAGGATCTCAGTAACAGAAATGTGCTTATGCTCAATTTTTCTCTATTTTCATGGAGCTCTTTTAATTTGTTCTTGATTTCTTCCATTTCTGTGCTTCCTCATTGCCATTCTTCAACAAGAATGTTGTTCACCTCTATCTCTTTTCCCTAGAAAGCTTTTCCAAAGGTATTTTCTAATGGTGCTCACCTGCAGCCATAGTATTTCTGAAGAACAAAGAATATTATGGCAAAAACCAACACATTTGTTATGGCAACATTTTTCTGAACTTCAGCCTACTTTATTAAATGTAGGGAGCATTCTCCTGAAAAGGGAGTATATCAAGGTAGTTTTTGCTTATCAACTGCCTCATTTAATGACTGTTCACGTTATGATCATGCAAAAAAACAGTTTTGCAGTCCTCTTATTTATAACTGTTGTAGTGCCTTGCATTTATGAGATCGCTATTTGCTTGCTTCCCAACTGATTTGTAACAGAGTTGGAGGATGGAGGTCTCAAAGTGTTCTGGTTCGCCGGTAGCAGGTGCAGACGGCTGAGGCCTCGGAGAGTGAGGACTCAGATGAGGGGCCTGTATGTGATGAAGGGATGGGGCCAGGACCATCAGGGAGTGGAATGCTGCCTTCAGAGATTGTGGAGGCCGGCAGCAGGGATGAAGAAGTCCCAGAAGAGCCTGTGCCCAGTGTGCATGCACGCAGGGCTGCTTGAAGGAAAGAGCAGCTGCAGCAGCACGGGTGACTCGGGAGTAAGGCTGCAAGGTAATGCCCCCTGCCTTAAGAGATAAAAGCCAGCTGAGAAACTGGAGTTCTTTGCAGGAAGCAAAGAAGTTTTTGCACTCAAGTCTTGTGGACATTCGGAGTATCTTGGTTGGTGTTTGGAGTCTCTTTGTGTTTGAAATACTTCTTAGTAACTTTATCTAGTGTTTGGTAGCCTTGCCCAACCTTGTCAAGGCTCGTTCTTATCAGAGATAATTAATTTGAAACAGCCTTTTATCCATGAAGGAACAGAATTTGTAAAGAATCATTAAAAGGTTTTTCTGTTACCTCTGTTTTGTGCTTGTTTCCTTGGAACAAGGTTTAGGTCAGAACACAAAGTTGCTTTTTCAAAAATCGACTGGACTGTTTGAGGCAACTGTGACTGACTGTCTGTTTCTTGAATGAGAAGCAAAATGTTGTCTTCTTCCTGAAAGAAAAAAACAGTCCAGTTGCCTTTTGTTGAGGCAATTATGACCTGGTTGACTGAGAATCTCCACAGAGTTCATGGTGAATGTGGAATTAAAATTCTACATTGCAGTCACATGATGTTCTCTTTTCATGACTCTAGTGCATTGTTTAACAACCAATTGGGAATTAATGTTGTTAAGTCCATGACAGTCATGTCATTTTCCACTTAGCAATGGAGTTGCTGGTTCCAGTTGTGGCTACTAAGCAAGGACTCCCTTTTTTATAAGCAGTGGTGGGATTCAAATAATTTAACAACCAGCTCTCTGCCCTAATGATTTCTTCCAACAACCAGTTCACCAAACTGCTCAGAATGTTAACAACCGGTTCTCCCAAACTGGTGCGAACTGGCTGAATCCCACCACTGGTTATAAGGTATACAGTCAGAGGGAAATGAAATGCAAAAGGCACAAGCTATGATAGTTTACCAATAGAGAGCAGTTATTGAGCCTGTTCAGGGTAACAAATGTAGCTTTGGTGAGAATTGATTCAACAAAGTATAATAAGCTGTCATTGTTCCTTGTCTTTGAGGAAAATATTCATTAAATTTTAGTTTAATTTCACAAGGCACCATTTATTTTTGTAGCCATAGCGAAGTGGACTAGTATATGTGTGTGTGTGTGTGTGGGAAGATTCTGTATGTCACATTAAAAGATGAGCAAAAGTATGAAGACCTGTTGCTGAGCATGTCAAAAGTATGCACTTTGTGGGCAATGGGGTTTCACAGCACCTGCTCAATTAAAACATCAATTCTGCCTCCTATGTAAAGCAACATAATACTCAATCAAATTTAATCTCAAAGAACTAAGCCTCTTATCCCATATTCTCAGAAATGGTAAATCTGCTTTCCAGGACACAAAAGGATTCTCTCTCTCTCCTCTCATTTACACCCCTACCAATTGATGTCACACAATTAAAATATTCAAGTCATTTAAACCACTGGTTCTTGAGGCCATATGGCCCCATGGGGGGCCTTGAATCTTTCAAATGGGCCACTGATAACACCCATCACACATAAGCTGAGGGAGATACAGAGAGGCAAAGTCTATTGCACTGCAAAATGTTGTCTTGTTGACACCAGAGAAGGCATCAGTTACTGTCCTGAGGGTTACATTAATTGACTAATAAATTATGTTAAGAGTAACATGTTGCATGTAATTGTGTATTGTAAACTGCATTATTAAAATTATCATAAATAAAAGCATACATTATGTTTACAAGCCCAGTTTGTATCTAGTAATCTTTGACAGCAGTAATGGGACTGTGATGGGGGATGGAGGGGTCTACCAGAGAAAAACAAGATCAGTAGGGGGCCATGGGCAAAACGTGATTGAGAAATACTGGTCTAAGCCAGAGGTTGGCAACCTTTTGGACCTCAGGGACCACCAAACTCATAATTTTAAATCCCGCGGACAAGAGAACCTGAGAAAATCCCAAAAAAAGTCTGCAGGAAAATTCCCCACCCTGTTTTCCTACCAATGGATCATTCTTTATTTGGGATCGCTGGATACCATCTCCAGCTCTGTTCTCGAATGGGGGGAGAGAGAGACTTTTGGCTTCATGCAAGGAAAGCAGCAGAAGCAACAGAAGTCTTTCTTTGTCTCCCCCAAATTCCACCAGAAATGAGTTTTTGTGAAACTTGTTGCGCCACTGCAGCCTCTTGGACAGGATGCCTTGCAGGATCCCAAAGACTCATTTCTGGCGGAGTTTGGAGGAGAGAAAGAAAAATGTTTACTGCTTTCTTTTCATGCAGCCAAAAGCAGAAGAAAGAAGAGAAAAGAAGCAGTCTGGTGGCCAGGCTAGGCACATGGGGCAAGTGGGGCAAGTTCCCTCCCTCTGCCATTTTCCCCCCTCCCCTCACTACCTGTGTTATATGCAAGTGATGCAAGCCTTGTATTCCCGCGGGCCATGTGGGTGGCGCAGCCTTGTGTTCCCGTGCAGTCTGGATTAATTATTTTGGGTGGTGCTCTGGATGTCACATTTCTCTGCGGACCACCAAAATTTTCTTGCAGACCAGCAATGGTCCCCATCCCACTGGTCGGTGACGACTGGTCTGAGCAACAATTTTGCTATTTAGAGAAAGAGCAGGACAAAGAGCAATACAAAGTTAAAGCCTCTTGCTTGGTTTTTTGCTCTCTTTTCTGTGGTCTTTTCATATTTCTATGGCTACTTAGTGAGACAGGGCAGTTTACTCATTTATTTAATTGGCATTTAATTGGTAATTGGGCCCCTGACTGTAGTCATGCACAAACATTTGCTGATGCTTTGGGTGTTGGAAAAATTAATGATTTAAATAAATGCTAGGCATGTGATCTTTGTTACAAAGAGGTGGGTTAATTACTATTTTTACACACTAATATGTTGTGCTAATTAATTAGTGGGGGCCAGTCACTGACTGAAATGAATGAAAAACCTGGTATTACCACGTACCCAAAATAAACATCACATGTTTATTGAAGGTCCAAATGAAAAGGTGAAAGATGACACATTTGTTTGAATTAAAGATGCAAAAATAACAACAACAACAAAAAAAAGCACTTTTAATATCACAAGTGTGAAAATGTCCTAAGACCTGAAATAATATCCACACAAAAAAAGAACATCGGCTGAATATATTAGGCTAATTGGGAAGCTTGAGAAGAAATTCAATTTTTTTCTAGCTAAATGGGAACGTAAATTTCTATATCCTGATCTTGGATTTACATATCTTTACAATTCAAATGAGACAGTTTAACAGCTTCATTTGAATTGGTTGCAGTGAGCAGGCCTCTTTTCTGAACTTGCTTGTGTATATTCAACTACAGCTTTTAAGTCAGTCATTTATAGACATCCTTTTTTGGTGCAGCACTGGCTGACCTTTTTTATTTCAAATTTGCAGTATCAGCCCAAGTTAATAGCTAAAGCCCATGTCACACTGACCAACGGATGCAAAAAGGACACAGCGGATGAGCAAAATGTTCCATCCGTTGTTATCCGCTCTCAAAAGGGGCAAAAATTTGCATAACCGGAGCGGATAACACGGACGCAGGGAGGACGCAGGGCGGATGCAAAGCGGATGCGGAACGGAAGCCCAGCGGATGGAAGCGGATGGGAGCGGATGGGAGCGGATGGGAGCGGATGGCGCATCTGCTGGGCTTCCGGGGGGTCTTAGCAAAGTGGATGCGGAACGGATACAGCGGATGCAGAGCGGATGCCTAACAGATAAAGCGGATGCACAGCGGATGCACAGCGGATGCACAACGGATGCAGAGCGGAAGCCTAGCGGATGCCTGGCGTTAATTGCGCATGCGGGGAGGATGCATTGTGTCAGCCCCGCGGATATAACAGAAGCAGCTTGGAAGCAGGTCGCCATTCAGAGGAAAGACCTGCTGCCGGACACATCGACTGCCTTGCCTGCCCTGCCTGCATGTCTGCCTGCAAGCCTTGCTGCCAACCTTGCTGCCAACCTTGCTGCCAGCCTCCCTGCCAGCCAGCAACCCCACAACCATGCTGAAGCACAGCAAGCCTCAGCCATCTGCTGCCAGCCCTTGCAAGAGGGACAGGGCTACCATCCCGCCCCCTGGCCCTCACTCTGGTTCTGTTGGAGCTTCTGCAGCACGGGCTCGCTCTTCTGGGGCTGGCGCTTCTGCTGCTTCTGCTTCTGGAGGAGCTGATGACAAGCACTCCAGCATCAGCCACCTCCACAGCACCTGCACCCTTCACCCCTGGGACTGAGCGACTAAGAGGAGTGCCAGAGACTCATTTTTGTCTTATAGCTTGTTGTTAATAAAGTCTATTTAGGATTCACACACTTGCTTCATTTCTTTTTTTTAATAAAGTCTTGGTGGAAACTTTTAGAAATGGTTTAAGCCTTTGCATGCTTGTGGGATGGGTAAGGATAGCAGTGGGATGAGCAGGGATACCTTTGGGATGGGTAATACCTGTGGGATGGGCAGGGATACCCTTGAGATGGGTAATAGCTGTGGGATAGATAAACCTCCAGTGCAAGCATAGTGGGACTGTATGGTCCACCCTCCCAGGTGCCACACCTATGGCCCTATATTATCAATAACAATATAATCAATCATCCACACATGTCAACATAAACACAACTCTTTATTAAATGCCCTGTTCATTGTAGGGCCACTCAACACACATGGCCCAATCTCATCCGTGTGATGAGACAGGCTGAAGGAAGCATCCATTAAGCATCTACCATCCTATCTTGCCACTCCACTGCTCCAGCTGGGGAGTTGTACCAGTGTTTCAGGAGGTTGCGCTGCTTCTTCCCTTCACGTGAGGCTCTGTTGGGGCCTTGCACATCCTCCGTGTCGATCAGGTTTTGCCCTTGCCTCCATTCTCCAGCCTCCATGTCCCCATTGCCTTGTTCATGGTCCACAAGCCTGTTCTGCAAGACTGGGTAGCGGGTTCGCATGAGATTGTGCAGGATGCAGCAAGTTTCCACGATCCTCCTCATGGTCTCTGGGCTATGCTGCATGTTGGTGAGAAGTACCTGGAACCTGTTGGCCAGGATGCCAAAGGCGTTCTCCACCACCCGTCTTGCCCTGAACAGCCTGTAGTTGAAGATCCTCTCTTCACGGGTGAGGTATTTGGAGGTGTAGGGCTTCATGAGGTAGGTTGTGAGGGAGAAGGCGTCATCCCCCATGATGAAGTAGGGCACATCTTGTGTGTTGTTGGGCAGGGGGTCTGGATCTGGGAAGCCCACCATGAGGTTGCTTTCCAGCCCCTCCTTGAGGTGACTGGCGTTGTATACCTGGGCATCTGAAGATGAGCCATTGCCTGAAGCATTGATGTACATGAACTTGTAGTCAGCATCGACCATGGCGAAGAGGATGATGCTGAAGAAGCCCTTGTAGTTGTGATAAGTGGACCCCGACTTGGCTGGCGCTTTGCAGGCCACGTGCTTGCCATCTATGGCTCCAACAGTGTGGGGGAAGTTCCACTTCTGATACCACTGCTCTGCAACTTTCTTCCAGCCTTCTTCAGTGGAGGGGCACTGGAGGAGCTCCTCCATGTACTCTTCAATGATGGCCTGAACCACTTCTCTGACCACAAAGCTGATGGTGTTGGATGGCACCCTCCAGCCATACTGCATGCTCCTGTAGGTGGTCCCTGAGGCCAGGTGGCGCAGAGTGAGTGCCACCTTGAGCCCAGGTTCCAGGCTGGGCGGGAAGTTGGTGTTTGTCTTGCTCAACCTGGGTGTCAGGCGCTGCACAACTTCGTCAAACATGGCTGGAGGCATCCTCATGAAGTTCTGGAATGCCCGAGTGTCTTTGCTCCTGAGCTCCACCATCAGCTTGTTGTATAGTCCATCCTCTGCTCTTCTGGCGAACCATCTTGGTACCCAGACTTTTTTTGGGTGCCTCCTTTTCTTCCCGTAGTAGAGTTCACAGAGCCTGTAGATGGTTTCGCACTGTTGCAGAAGGATGGTGGCTGCCGATAGGACTTTGTCACAATCCACGGTGGACATGACTGGATGCTGTGGAAGAGGAAGAGCCAGATGAAGGCTGCAGAGGTCTACACCGCTGGGCTGCTGTTCTGAAAGTGAGATGCAGGGGAGTTGCTCCCCCTTTTTATAGGCAGTATAGGTTTTCCTATTCTAGGCATCCTCTAGGCATCCTCTAGGCATCCTCTAGACATCCTTAATATCCGAGATAGGTCCCCTCTGTGAACGTTTTTTCCGTTTTAAACGCTTTGTTTCTGTTCTGCATCCGCTAGGTATCCGTTCTGCATCCGTTCTGCGTCTGTTCCGCTTCCTCCCTGTGTCCGGGCGGATGCGAGTTGTGCGGATGCGCAGCAGATGCCTAGCGGATATAGTGGATGCGTCGCGGATGCAGAATGGATGGACTGGATACATTTTCCGCGCAAAAGTTTTAGGCAGCCCAAAACTTTCGGAGCGGATGAAACGTCAATAAACGGATGCTGGACGGATAGAGAGGAAGCCAAACGGAGGCAGTGAGTACATCGCGTTTTCGAACAGATGGCAAGGTTTTTTGTCCATTTTACATCCTCTTTGCATCCGTTGGTTCAGTGTGGCATGGGTTTTAGATATGCCAGACCTCTAGGCTAGACTGGGCAGTTGAAAAAAATACCCCCCACACATACACAAAAAGCAAAAGAGCAAATCACTTCTCTAAGGCTGCCAAGAAAATAGCATAGATGCTCCATGTTGTGATCAAAATGAACTTTGGGAAATATGAACTTTATAATAAAAGAGGTCCCATGAAATGTAATTTATTTCTGAATAGCTTTGTACTAAAATGACTTGAGAGTAGTTGCACAGAGGGTTTCCCATAGTTTATAACTTTCTTTGACACTACTACTGCTTCTGATAAAACAGATTTTGTAGGGTTTGGGCAATACAATGTTCTGCAAAGGCATTTTATTTCACACACACACACACACACACACACACACCTTGGATTGGATCCTATGCAGTTTACAACATAGATAATAAAATATATTAAAATGAAATAAAATAATGAAGTAATATAAAATATAAACAATATATAATTGCAATAAATAATTGCAATTATTAATCTTTAATAAACATTAAAACCTAGATTTACATTGATGGCTCTGGAATCAATCTTGAAAGAGCCAAAAAAAAAGGTCTTTCTAGAAGGCTGAGAGGTTTGAATTATTCAATGGGAGGAAAAGCTCATGCCCACATCCTCCCACTGTACTTCCTTAGTAGGTTCTTTAATTGGACTGGATAGGAGGATTTGATTAAAGAAATTTCTTATATATCCAAGCTGTAATCTATTTAGAGGCAGTGACCAGCACTTTGAATTACACTCCAGAACATGCTGATAGGCAATGCAACTCCTACAGCATTAATATAATATGGGAGAACCAAGATTGATGAGTAAGGCTGTGTTTCATACTAGTGGAAGTTTCCAAGTGGCCATCAAGGACAAATTCGTGCAGAATTTATTACAGTAATCTAAAAGGAAAGACGACAAGGACCTGAATAATTGTGCTTTTCTTTCCAGTTAAAACCACAATTGTTGCAGCAGCTCAAGATGAGCAAATGCTCTCCTAGTCAAGGTCTCCACCTACTTCTCTTGTAGGAACATTAGTTGGGGGAGAGGGAGACTTCAGATTGCAAGCCCATTATGATTGACTGATGGACAACTCACATTTTTAAAGCTTTTAAAGCTTCTCAATAGCTCCGGATAAGCTAACAGTATAAAACAACATCAGACATAGAAAAAGGACATAAGTCTGCCTGATCAGATCTAGGAACCTCTGAGAGAGGAAACCACATCTCACCTTAGCTCAAAGTTTGGAGAAAGAGCCAAATTTTCGGGGCTCATTTAAAGGAGAGGCAGAGGCCAGGCTCCTATGTGGAGAAGGCATGTTTCCAGGTCCCATCAGATGACATTGTTTAATAAATGGGACTCGGGACATGTCAGCTGTATCTGATCTTACCTGATGGACAGAAACAATGGAAGAGATATGGTCTCTCAAATAACTAGCCCTGTGCCATGTAACGCCCCGTAAGAAATAACTGACTTCAATTGCCCTTGGAAAACTATTAGTAACCACTTCAGCTCCCAAGTTGAGGTATTCCATGGACGTACCACAGCATGCCCATAACTTAGACTAACTTTATTGTCACCTTAAATATACACTAATTGGCATACATTAAAATGAAATATCCTTGCATACAGCTCTCAAGGGGTCACAATCTCCAGCGTACACTACATAAACATGACAAAAATATAAATAAATTAAAAAATATGCATATACCCAAATATATTACATGACAAAGAGAAACAACAGTCTAGTTTGGATGTATGGTGAGAAAAATGAATCTTGCGAGTTCATAGATGGCATAGGGAACAAAGCCGTTACAGAATTGGGCAGTCCCACTTGAAATATTTCAAAACCTCCTGCTTATGCTGCTGCATTCTGCTACAGCTGAAGTTTCTTAGTAGTCTTCATAGACAGCCCTATGTAGAGTGCTGTTGTCCACATCCAAGGTCACTAAGACTTGAAGAAACTGATAGAAGAATAATCCAGTACAAAACAGTTAACAAATGATACACAATACAAATCTGTGCAAATGCCTTCCTCACCACAACTGCTATTTGCCCTTTGAGAAGGAACTGATATTCTAAAAGACCCCAAAATTGAAGTCTGTTCTATCTGGGAAAAGGCAGTTCCATTCAAAACCAGACATGGCAAGTCTCTGGATCCAGAAGGTCCGGTCACTCATACCCACCCAGCTTTGCTTACCTTTGGTCCTTCTCATCTAGACTCCCACAATCTCCATTCATTGGGACAATATTGTCACTCAGTCGTCCAGTATCAAGTTATATTGCTAAATACTGTCAGCATACTGATGATACCATATCCTGCACCAATAGGTGTTTTCATTCAGCAACTGTATGTAGATATTAAACATAAGAGTGAGGTGTTGAATGTTGTGACACCTCCAGATGAGAAATGGATTTCTCTATCTGAGAAAGCCATAGAGAAAGGAAAACTACTCCAACATTCTGTCCCCACCCCCAATTCCAATCCCCACACATAGTCCAGAAAGATATAATAACTGATGGTATTGAAAAACCAGGAGAGAACAAGGAAAATCAGGATTGTAGATACCTGGAATCAACAAACTTCTGTATTAGCTATCACACTATATTGTTTGGGTTAAGTCCTAATCCTGTTTCTTTCCATTCAGGGCCTCCAGTCATTGGTTTAGGACATTTATGGCATCTCCAATTTGCTCCAGGTTAGAGGTTTACAATTGGGAATCATCAATGTATTTGTCAGGGTTCCGATGGATGCTCTAATTAATTCATGAGCCTCAAGCCAAGTTTCAAAAGAAATCCAATTATTAGGAGCAACATGGCAGCACTTTTCCCAAGTGCAGTTGGCTCTGCCCTACATAATTTACTGTTCACCTGTGACCCTGTTTCCCCTCACCTCCCAGAGTGTGTCATAAATCACATTCTCCAACCGAAGCACTTTTGTGGGCTGTGAAAACATACCTCTCCTGACTGGGCTTCAGAATTTGAGACACAAAATGGAGAAAGGTATGCATGGAATGTGCTTCTGATCATAGCAACAAACTGCTCCATCAGATCTGCCCCCCTCCTTCTTATGGCAACTTGAGAGCAAGCCAGGAATGCTTTACGAGATGACAGTATTATTAATAAATTAATTTTTCACATGTTTCAACTGTGATTCATTTTCACTTTAATATTTTATTTCCCTTGGACTGGAAATCTTTTCCAGTCATTGGTGAATCCTGAAGATTTCCAAAGGGAGCTTCAGGATTACCAGCAATCTGGAAAGCAGTCCAGTTGAACATTTTGCTGGAACTGAGAGGTAATCAGAGTGCTAGATAGAATTGCTGCTGTGTGGTGTCTCCTTGTCCATTGACTCCAACCATCTCCTTGCTTAGATTTCTGGAAAATAGGTTGAAGAGGTGCTTGGAGCAATGCTTGTGGAAAACGAAGTCAAATTTCATCTGCTCTATATATCAGAAGTGAAAGGATGAAGAACTATAAACAAAAGGGATTTGTTTTCTTAGCAATGAAAATGCAATAGTTTAGGTATTAAACTGAAGGTGCAATAGTTCAAGTATTACAATCTTGCCACACAGAAAAGACTTTATTAACAGCTATAAAAATAAGTGCTATATTACATAATATTGTTAGCAAAGTTGTTTTAAAAAGCCAGGAATCTGACTGTCTATATTTTAAGGGGGAAAAGTAACATTACTGTCCTGATGCAGTTTGGCAACACATTGCATGAATTTCAATAATTTTTCTCCCAACTGACACTATATAATTTAAGCCCTCCCCCACCTCTTTAATTACTGTTTTCTTCTTGTTCTACACATTAGTCTTTTTTATCTGTCACTGCCTCCTGATGGAAGAAGTGACAACCTATAATTTTATTTTCTGTTTGAAACTCAGGTTCTCAACTGGCAGAGAAGACTTCATTCCAAAGATTATTCAGGATTATAGGATGATTCATTTGTAATTCTCCTATACAAAAAGAAGCAATGAAGTAATATTTCCAATAAATATTTTGGAGACATTTGAAACTTTATACTCTTTGGAAAGGTGGGATATTGGGGCATCTAATCATTGTCCTCAGGACTATAATTGAAAAGATCCTGTCTTTCTTTTATATAGGTGTTTAACAGTATGTTTAAATTCTTCTCACAAAGATCATCCGTACTACAGGATCAAATTTCCTTCTGGGTATTGATGCAGATACAGATCAACCCTTTGACATACATACTGTGTTCTTATTAAGAAGATTGTCTTTGTACAGAGAAGGTTATAGGTATTCAGAATTTGGACTGAATTATGAAATCCCCTAGTTGCAGTGTTCTTTCTACCTGTCTTCTTCTCCCATCTTACTTCCTGTCTTCCATAACAAAACCTTTGAGCTTAAATTTGAAACCATAAGCAATGAAAAGATCCAGAATCATTATGCTTGTGGACCTAGTAGCAAAATAAGTTCTAAAAACAAATCCCCATCCAGGCACCTCAATTGGTCTCTGTGACTGAAATCTAAATGGGTAGGCTGTGTTGAGAGTGTTTACATTTTCCTAAGAGTTTTGGTATTTTTCATCAAAGAATTTCACCAACTGGTACAAAAACCCACTACACCTATATTTCAACAAATTCTGAGCCAGGAATCTATTCTGAGTATCAAATCTAATTACAGTTGTATTTCCAAACCCAACTCCTAATTTCTATAAGGAAGGGAGGGAGGAGGCAGAATTGGCCCGTGTATTGTTTGCAGCTCCCAAGACCTTCCAAGCCAGTAGGCTCAGGTCAGGTGGAGACCATATTTTAAACTGTTTTTCTGTCCTTTTCTTCCTACATAGACTCATGTAGCTATTTGCTAATAATATGATTCAATGAACAGGGAAACAGTTATACACTTGAGGCCCATACATTTTCTCAAGTGCCCTACACCATACATTGATATATTCTAGCTAGATGTGTTGTTAACACATACTCTTGGGATATGTCTTCCATGAATTCCTTGAGGATTCAAAACAATTCTACCTTGTGGAAGAAGAACCCAACCAGAGGTGGTATTCAGCAGGTTCTGACCAGTTTTGGAGAACTGGTAGCAGAAATTTTGAGTAGTTCGGAGAACCGACAAATGCCACCTCTGACTGGCCCCACCCTCATCTATTCTCTGCCTCCCGAGTCCCAGCTGATCAACTGGGTCTTCTTTGGTTGCTCTACATAGGAGAACGGAGCTGGAAAGCAGGTTAGTGGGGTGTGGAGGGAATGGAGATTCCCCTGCCATGCCCACCAAGCCACACCCACCGAACTGGTAGTAAAAAAAATCCCACCAGTGAACCCAACCTTCTGAATTGAATCATCCTTTAATTTTCTGGCCAGAGAAATGTCATAAAACCAAGACATCACTTGTTTGGCTTTTTTTGTTTTTGATTTTTTAAATTATGCTATGTGTCCTATGGAGATTCTGCTAGGTTTGTATAACTTTAGCATGGAGCATGAGGTAAGAAAAGTACACCTGCCTAGCCAGCCAGCTTAATCCTGGTGAGCAGCAGGGTGATAGATGTCACAGTCAAGTCCAGTACAAATCCCTCACATCCAATATTAGACTCTTTAAGACCTAACATTTCTCCAAAGGATACTGCTCAGCTTGCTCTCTGGGTCACTGTCATCTACAAATTTTTAAAATGACATTAGTATTATTTTAAGATTAGTGGATCTCTGCTACAAAAATCCAAATGATCACTAGAAGGCAAAAGGAAGTTACTAAAAACTATCCTTTTGCTGCTTTCTACTGATTATCATTAATCAGATTTTTGCAGCCTATATCTGATATCCCAAAGTAGCAATCGCAATTAGACTTATATATTGCTTTACATTGCTTTACAGCCCTCTACAGAGTCAGCATATTGCTCCCCAACAATCTGGATCCTCATTTTACCCACCTTGGAAGGATGGAAGGCTGAGTCAACCTTGAGCTTGCTGAGATTCAATCTGCCAAATTGCAGGCAACTGGCTGCAGCAGAAGTAGCCTGCAGTACTGCACTCTAACCACTGTGTCACCGAGGCTCTAATGTATCTCTAAGTATCTGGATATCTGAAGATAATCTCATGTGACCAGGATAAATCTGGTATTTGTCTAAATAAAAAAAATGCAGAATGAAGTTAAATTTAATTTAAAATTAAGTTCAATTAAATTGAATATTAAATTAAGCTTAAAATCAAAATTAAAGTGATGGAAAGGAGACCTGACAGTGAATTTGTTAATTTTATTTGCATTAAATATAGTTTAAAAAAAGATAGAGGAAGCACACAGAATATGGTTCTGGAATTCTTCCCAACCCTTAATAGCTCCTTTCTTCATATGATCAGGAGAGTCAGGAAGGGGATTTTAAGAGTGAAGCAGTGGCAGCATTCCAAAACCCTACCCAGAGGAATATATTGTATATTAGGATATTTTTTTCTCTCCATCCTCCTGTCACATCTGGTCCATTTTCAAAGCCAAGTCTTTCTTTTGCCAGTTTTTCTTATGATGGGGAACTTGATTCTATTCTCTTTTCAAAGAGTTATCCTGCTTGTAAGGTTTCAGCCTCCTTCCACAATTTCTTTGTAATATTCCTTTGTGCTGGAAAGAATTAAAAAGAGGAGGCACACGCATGCACACAGAGAGAATCATTTAGTTAAAACCAAACATTAATTCTCACAAATTTATGTAAAACTAAAAGATCATATTTGTGAACACCAAACCAAACCTGGTAACTATATGTTAAAAAATGGAAAAGTATTATCATATACTTCTGATTAGAATTTACCCAGTCCTTAACAATTGTATCAATAAAGAAGAATATTTGTAGCTCAGGGTTGAAATGAGGGGCCCTTGGTGCTCATAATGGACTGATGAAGTTACCTAGTTTTGGTAATGGAAATGTCTGCAGGAAATCAGTGAGATAACTTTGTGGGAAATAGGCAAGAGGGCTGAAACCTTGCTTAAATGCTCAGAAACAGGATAGCAGTTGGAAAAAAACACTCCTCTCTGGATCACTGGATGCAAGAGGAAAGGGATGTAAAGCAAAATCCAGCTTGCAGGATTTTGTTGTTTTAGCCAGCTGGTCTACAGTAATTCTAGCCTTCCTGTGCAATCTGTTTCCTCATCTGATCCACCCTGAAGGGCTGATAGTAACATGGCTCCTGGTTGTTTAGTAATCCTGTCAGGGTTTCCATATTATATATTTTACTGCTTCTTTAGGTAATAATATACCACTTGCATCACTATATAAGCCATTTTTTTGAAACCTATTTTATGCACTCTAAAACAATCACACTGGCTCAGAATTCTGGGAAAGGTAGCCCAACCTACCTCAGCATCCGATGCCTCACATAAAGAGCTAGGTAACCATTGAGCACCTTCATTTTCTAATCCCATCACATTCTTAAATGAGGCCAGGTGCTTCTGTTTTCAAGTTCACGAGCCTATTAAAATAATTTTCAGTTGAGAAAAGTCTCAAACTGACACCACATTGTGAGCGCTGCAGGCTAGAGACAATTTAAGCTACTTACAGATGTAAATGAGATCTGCATTTCTTCCTTCTGCAGTGCAGCCACACACCAGTAATGTTTCCTCAGCTCATTAGTTAGGAGAATCATTAAAGTGTCTATATTTGCAGAGAGATGTCATGTCTGTTTCTTGGACTACTCCTTTCTGTTTCCATAGGGACTCTGAAAATCAAAGCGGTTCCATTTTTCAAAAGAGACATCTCTCAATATTTCAACACAAATCATGCTGTGATGTGCCTTATAATTCAAGTATTTCCTATCCCTGGAGGATGTCTAATGTAGATCTAATTTGTAACTGTTCTGTATGAAACTTGGTAAGTTCCAAGTACTTCATTCTGATTGGCCGAAAAGGCCACTTACAGATTGGTTCGCTAGGAACCAATCCGGGAAGCCGCCAAAGGGCAGGAAGAATTAAATAACTGTCATTGGCCACAAGCTGGCAGGCTAGCCGCTATATAAAGGGCTGCCGCGGCTTGGGCTATGTTCCGTTTCTTTACCTAGCGGTTTGAAATAAAGAGTTGTTGTTTGGAACCCGGCCTCACGCGCTTCTTTCCGGACGGAACACTGGCGACGAAGGTGGGATCGTTGTAGAAGCAGAGACCGAAGCACACGGTGATCTGAACTGAGCGAAAAGAGATGGCTGGTTACAACGCACCGCCCGCACCCTTCAATCCAGATGTAGAGGACTGGGAATCGTATATCGATTGCTTTCTTATATTCTTAGAAAGCAACGAGATGGAAGAAATATCAGATCAAAGGAAGAGGGCTGTCTTCCTTACGCACTGCAGACCGGCCGTATTCAAAATGGCGAAGGCGCTGGTGAAACCCAGAGATGTCAAGCAGATGACCTGGTCCGACCTGAACCGAAAGCTCCGAACACACTATGCATCGGTGGTCTCCAATCTAATGAAAAGGCACGAATTTTACAAAAGGGACCAGAAGGAGGATGAAACCATAGCAGACTTTGTGGCAGCCTTGACATGCATTGGAGGAGCATGTGAGTTTCAAAACATGGATGAGGCTATGAGACCGCATAGTCCTTGGCCTGAAAGACTCTACCCTTCAGAGCAAACTACTCAACAGGCCAAACATAACCATGGCCGAAGCCATTGCTGAGGCAACCGCTGCCGAAGCAGCGAAAAAGTCAGCAGCTACCATGTGGCAAATGAATGCAGTTCCTGACCTGCCGACCCAAACCAGGAAGAAGAAGGCAGAGGGAGGAAAGAAACAACCCACAGCAATAACCCACCACTAGGACGTTGAAACCCAGAGTGACACCGAAGATGATGACGAAGATGTCCATAGACTCTATTCAGATAGAAAATGGCACGAAAAGAGGAAGAATCGGCAGGAATTTCAATGTGCGGGCTGCGGAGGCAATCACCCGCGGTCTGAATGCAGGTTCCTTGACACAATATGCTGGGCTTGTAATAAAAGGGGGCACATCGAAAGGGTCTGCCACAACAAAAAGAGCTATAGTCCAAAAAGACATGGCAGCAGCCCCCCCCAGACACGATGACAGACAAGCCGGCAACCGATGGAACTGAAATAAAAGAACCGCTGACAGAGAAGAAACGCATCAGGCAGTCACCATCGATAATGACAGGGCGGAAAGCGGAAAGAAGATTCAGATAGAGGTGAGCATCGAGGGGAGACCCTGCGAGATGGAGGTTGACTCAGGGTCGTTCCTATCGATGGTATCCTGGAATACCATCTGGTGCCTAATTCTGAAAATCAAGCAGAAAGAACTAAAGAAACAAAAACTTGTACTAAAAGACTATCAGGGAAATCGAATCCCAGTAGTTGGCCTTGGATATTTTTTAGTTGAATTTAAACAACACGCTGAAGTCTTGCCTCTGACTATCGTCGACTGTGACTGCCCTAGTCTGCTAGGAATCGAATGGTTCGCGCCTCTGGGAATCGGGATGATCGGGATCAACCGCATTGCTACTACCAAATGGGAGGAGAACCTACTCCACGAATTCCAAGATGTATTCAACGGGACTCTAGGCAAGTACCAGGGACCCCAATTTCATTTAGCCTAGACCTGAAAATAGCCCCCATTTGTTTAAAGGCCAGATGCGTTCCATTCACACTTAAACCAAAAATTGACGAACAGCTGAATAAGTTGATAGTGCAAGGGGTTTTAGAACCAATCGACCACTCCAAGTGGGAAACCCCTATCGTCACACCGGTGAAGCCAGATGGGTCAGTGCGTATCTGTGGGGACTATAAGGCAACCCTGAACCACGTGCTCCAACAAAGCGCATACCCAGTGTCAGTAGTGCAACATTTATTGCACTCGCTAGGGGGAGGAAAAATATTCTCAAAACTCGACCTAGCACAAGCTTATCAGCAACTACCCAATGATCCAATAACAGCAGAGGCACAAATGATAGTAATGCATAGAGGGGCATTCAAATGTAACCGCCTCCAATTCGGTGTTAGCGTTGCTCCAGGCGTTTTCCAAAGCCTCATGGAACGCCTACTAAATGGAATCAAAGGTGTCCTCCCATACTTCGACGATGTACTGGTCTCAGCAAAAAATGCCAGCCAGCTAGAGACCAGGTAAGAGAAGTCTTAACTCGCTTTAGAAAATCAGGCCTAAAAGTTAAGAAGGAAAAATGTGAACTGGCCACTAACCGGGTTGAATTTTTGAATAAAAATGTGAACTGGCCACTAACTGGGTCGAATATTTAATCGATGAGCAAGGCATTCACCCAACCGAAAAGAAGATGAAGGCTATCAAAGACGCTCCCAGACCAAAAAACAAAACCGATCTCCAGGCATTCCTAGGCCTCATAAATTTTTACAATGTGTTCCTACCCCATGAGGCGACAATAGCAGAAACCCTACATCGACTGCTAGATTAAAAAAATGCTTGGACATGGGGCCACTGGGAACAGAGAGCTTTCCAAGGTATTAAGGACCTATTAACGTCAGACACCGTTCTTATCCAGTTTAGCAACACCCTGCCTCTGACAGTCACCTGCGATGCTTCACCTTTTGGGGTCGGCGCCGTCCTGAGTCACCAGCTTCCAGATGGCAGAGAGGCACCAGTCGCCTTTTACTCAAAGACGCTCTCCAAGGTGGAACACAAGTACAGCCAACTTGATCGCGAAGCCCTGGCAATCGTTGCCAGGGTCAAACAATTCCATGAGTACCTTTATGGTAGACCCTTTTCTATCGTAACCGACCACAAGCCTCTCCTTGGAATCCTAGCGGGAAACAAGCCAACCTCGAACATTCTGTCTCCTAGAATGACAAGGTGGTCTGAATTCCTCGCTGCCTATTCCTACACGCTACTCCACAGACCTGGCAAAGCCATCTCGCACGCTGACGCTCTGAGCTGTTTCCCGTTCCCCGTCACAAATGACCCTGCTCCAACTACCTCCACATTTCAACTTGAGACCTGCCCGGAGCTACTGCTGACTGCAGCTGACATCGCAAGAGCCACAGCCAAAGACCCTTTGACAGAGCGAATACTGAACTGGGTAGGTAAAGGCTGGCCGGAGGAAAATAAAAAAACTGAGACTTTTAAACCTTTCCGTACCAGACAGACCGAGCTTTCTATCGAAAAGGGGTGCATCTTATGGGGTGACAGGGTGGTAATCTTCAAGCAGCCTACAGGAAACTGTCCTAGGCATGTTGCATGAGGGTCACCCAGGCATAGTCAAAATGAAAGCCCTGGCCAGGAGTTACGTCTGGTGGCCAGGGCTGGACAAAGACATTGAATGCTGGGTTGCAACATGCCACAGCTGTCAGAAAGTGAGGCCTACCCCTCCCCCCCACAGGCACCAATACGGGACTGGGAAACTCCCTGGGGTCCATGGTCCGGGGTGCACATTGACTTCGCTGGGCCAACAAAGGAGAACACCTTTTTGATTGTGGTCGATGCATATTCGAACTGGTTGGAAGTCATCCTCATGGCTTCCACAACCACCGAGGCTGTCATGAAACAACTCGACAAACTGTTTGCGACGCATGGCTCCCAGATGTACTGGTTTCGGACAACGGGCCTCAGTTTACCGCCTTGCAGTTCGAACAATACCTGGCTGCCCAGGGTATCCGTCACGCCTTAACCACGCCGGCCCATCCGGCTTCAAATGGCAGGGCTGAATGCATGGTAAGGTATACTAAGGAGGGCCTAGAGAGAATGGACAAAGGGGACGTGCAGGACAAACTCAACCGACTTCTAACCTTGCAACATATTACCCCTAGTAGCACTACAAATAAAAGCCTGGCTGGACTGTTAATGGGTAGGAAACTACGGTCCTACCTGGACAGGTTACACCCCACCTACACATGGGACAAGCCCCCCGACTCCTCCAGCAAATACTGTACCTTTGAAATCGGAGACCTAGTCTATGCCAAGAACCTTACCGGGGACCCTCTATGGCTGCCAGCCACCATCACACAAGTCACAGGCCCCCGGTCCTACCGACTAATGCTAGACGATGGGAGGGAATGGAAGCGGCACATAGACCAGCTTCATTCCCGCAACCTCGAAAGAAAAACCACCACAGAACCGAAAATAATAAATTCCTACGAAAAAACAACCAAGGAGGGTGGGGAAGTACAAATAAATAAAAAAGGGAGAGATGAACCTCCCATAACAAGACAACAAACTGCAAAACGACAATCTAACCAAACAAAAAGAGCACTCACGGTTAGATGAACCCCAAGAAAGAAGTCCGAGAGCAGGAGAGCGAAGTGAGGCCTTCCTGGAAGGTGACAGCCAGGCCAGCTCAACCAACACGGCCAAACCAGGAGGGAGCCATCTCAACCGGCCCGAGAGACTCAAGCGGGAGCGGCATGGCTGATTCAACCTTCCAGGAGGTTCCATGGAGAAGGTCGAGAGAAGCAGCGATTCCGTCCGAACCGCTTGAAGACCAAAACAAGACTGAGCCACGCAGGTCAACTAGAACTTGGAAAAGCCCCACCTACCTGCGCGACTAGGTCACCCACATTGGACTGAACTAAAGGGAGAGGGGTATTCTGTATGGAACTTGGTAGGTTCCAAGTACTTCATTCTGATTGGTCGAAAAGGCCACTTACAGATTGGTTTGCTAGGAACCAATCTGGGAAGCCGCCAAACGGCAGGAAGAATTAAATAACTATCATTGGCCACAAGCCAGCAGGCTAGCCGCTATATAAAGGGCTGCCGCGGCTTGGGCTATGTTCCGTTTCTTTACCTAGCGGTTTGAAATAAAGAGTTGTTGTTTGGAACCTGGTCTCACACGCTTCTTTCCAGATGGAACAATCTATAATGTAATTATAATGGTTGTGATTTCATGGATACACCTTCTTAAAATCCTTATTATTTTTTCTTGATCTAGCTAGGGAAATGCATACCTAACAGGGTGATTTTTTTTTGTTCATTTACCAGCTACACCTATCAAAGAGATGGAAGCTTACTATCACATTTACAGAGGAAAACTGGGGGGGGATTATACATTTTAACAACTGCAACAACAACAACAAACATTTGGGGCAGAAAAATGGAGGGGGCAATATAATCCTCTCTACCAATGGGTCTGCTTGTGCCTCTAAGACAGGGGTGTCAAACTCAAAGCCCGAGGGCCGAATCCAGCCTGCCAGGTGCTTAGATCTGGCCCTCAGGACTGTCCTGGAAACAGTGAAGTACTGCTCCACAGTGCCTCTGTCAGCAAAAACAGAGCTCAGGAACGCTGCACGCAGCTCTCCCAAGCTCCATTTTCACTGGCAGAGCACTGGAGGAGGCCTTCACTGCAAAAAACGAAGCCTGGGATGGGTGCCCCTGACACTCGAGACCATGCCTACCCTGGCCATGCCCACCCAGCTCCCTGAAGTCAAACACAAATCTGATGCGGCCCACAGCGAAAACGCCTGCTCTGCACCCCTGCTCTAAGAAGCCATCTTAGTGTCACATTTTTAATGAAATGTTATAGAAGTTTTCTTCTTGTTGGAGAAATTGAATGAAAGGGTCTCTTCTCTGAAGAAGAAATGGTCTTCTTCTCTGACCAAAAGAACATTTTAGGATTAATGGATCTGAAACAAGAAACTTGGAAAACTGAGCTGGGATCTGCAGTCATTTTTTACAAACACACACTTCTTAATAAATATGTAATTTGTAATGACTGATAATTATTACATCAGTAATAGCATAAATTATATAATTCATGCTATTTCTTACTCTATACATATGCACACATATTTGATTATAATAATAAAATCTAACTAAATTTAAAGATAGAAAAACAATTCAAAAACAGTAAAAATAATCAAGAAAAAAGGAAAAGAACAAAATAATAATATGATGTTCAACCTTCATCACAACAAATATAAACAAATTTAGTGACTCTTTACCCCCCTCCAAGGTTACAAGCATTTATCTCTTTATTCCATATCCCATCTCTTATCTATAAACAAATTAATAAAACATAACCTTCTGCCCTGGTTTCAGCAGAAAGTCCATAAAAAGTTGCCAAAAGTGACAACATACCTCAAATAAACCAGCTTTACTGATTTTCTTTTACTTTTAACAGTCTTAACCTTTAGTTCAATATTGTCATATTTCATTTCTCTTCCTTTCTTCTTTATCCTATTGCACATAATTCTTCAAGGCTTTAACAAACCTCTTTGGTAGATCCAATTGATAAAAATTGTCTGAGTCACTCTTGGTTTATCATTTATATTTCTCTTTTACATTTTAAAACCTCAACCAATTTTGTTTGTTATCAAGGGAAAATCTTTTCTAAGTCATTCTCTTGATTTGTCAGTTGGAAATTCACTTTCAATTCCATCTCTATCTTGTCAGATAAAATTTGTTTTACAGCTGTCATTACTTCAATAATATCTTTGGACATAGTATGTCCATAGAAGCAGACATCATTAGGGAAATTGTTGATCTTATGGCTACCATTTGCTGATCCCATTGTTCAAAAGTGTCCTTCAGGATTTTTGTTGTTATGTTTTGCATCATATGGTAGCCTTGCATATATTTCCTCTACCTAGAAGTCTTTATTCCCCTCTAATGTCCAGTTTCCAAAAATGTGAAATTGTTAATCTTAATTATGTGTTATAAAAACCAAAACAGGATCGATTTCTCATGAAAAATTGCTTGTTCTTTATAGGTGTGGAAAGGGAACTTCACGAAGACAGTAGTGTCACAAAAACAGGAAAAGCCCAAGGGGAACATCAGGCCAGCCAGAAAACAAACTTACATAGGAAAAGGAATCAAATAAAAAATATTAAAGAATCCGTATAGACAAAAGCCTAAGTAATTAAGAAAACTAGACAAATAGAAAAACTAAAGATAATTCAGAAAACCCTTACAAACATAGGACATACCAAATAAAGCAAAACAAACAGACAAAAGACACAAAATAAAAATTACAAAAGGGACAGACAAGATATTGCCACAGAACAAATATGAAAAACTATTTTAAAATTAAAAGAGATTACAGAAAACCAATAATACAATCTGGCTCCCCTGCGGAGTTTGCCTTCCACACCCCACGGAGTTTGCCCTCCAGCGGGAATAAAGACAAACTCAAACAGGATTTTAAACATTAGGCACAAATACAAACACTCACACAAAATCAACTTACAAAGGGAGAAAAGGGTATAAAAAAAACCAGGGACTTACCATAAAAGCTAACTAGCCCAGGAACACAGACTTCTTGCTATTCTCTGCCTTCCTGAAAAAAATAAAAAGATCCAGCTTTCAAGCAGTTGTCCGTATCCTTGTGCCAGAGCTCTCCCAGTGGGAAAATTGATTCCTTGAAAGAAAGGCATTTTGACACCTTTCAACACAGGTCATCCTTGACTTACAACCAGGGTGGGATTCAAAAATCCCAGCAACAGGTTCTCTGCCTGGGTGGGTGGGCATAGCGTGGTAGGCATGGCCTACTGGAACTTCTGGTTCTGCCGTTTTTCACCTTCCCCAGAGTCTGGAGGTTTCCTTCGGGCCTCTGGGAGGGTGAAAATGGCTTCCCCTGGGCTCCGGAGGGTCTCCAGAAGCCGGAAACAGGCCTGTTCCCAGATTTCTGGAACTTTTGGTTCGGCCCATTTTTCGGCCTCCAGAGCCTCTGCACGGACCCTGCACTTACTTGCATCCAAAATGGGCTGCGTGGAGACTCCTGGGAGGGGTGGTATGGGCATGGCTAGCCGGTTGGTTCAACTGTCAGTTCAGTGAACCAGATATAAATTTAACATCTGGTTCATCTGAACTTGGCCAAACCGGCTGAATTCTATCCCTGCTTACAACTATTTATTCACATCTGCAAGTAGCTGGGGAGACCTAGTCCAGCTTCTTGCAACTTTCCCTGCCAGCTTTCCCAGGAAGCCAATGGAGAAACTGTCAGGAAAAGTTGCAAGTAGCTGGGATACTTGTTGCTTTGTGGTGTTAATTGTAGTCATAAGACAAGGACTGCCTGTATAATGAATTCCAAAATCTTAATGTAAAAGATTCAATATTCCAATTTTATCTGGGCCCTCTGTCCATTTACCATTTTCTAAAATAAAAAATAGTATGCTGATTTCAGATTCTGTCTCTCCCATCTTCTCTTTATCTGAGAGCTTCCAAGGAATCAGAATATTTACCTGTAACTTCACTTTCAAAGAATCATCTTCAATTCACCATATTTTACCTAGAACTCCTGCAGTCATCTTAAATTGCAACTTTTTAAGTGATGGTTTATGTATCCCCAAAATTTATTCTTTCTCTATAAAATTAAAACCCTGAACACTCAGAAAATGGTGGTTTCTTTAAGTTATGTATAGCTATCTTGCTATTTAAAGAACATTTCCCAGTTTCTGGATTCAAAAAGGAGATGAATCATAAGCAGCTTCCAATCTGCTGCTCAGTTGATCTTAGTTCCTACTTGTCATGAACCAGGCTTGCATAGATACCATTAAATCTATGGATGCATTTGGAGAAAGAAGCCTTCCTACGAACTTCAAGATATGATATTCACTTAGTTGGACTTCACTCTTCCTGACAAAAATCTCATCTTGATATAAGGGGGGGAGGCAAAGAGAAAAAGATTCAGGTGGACAATATGGAAGCCTCACATTTCACATCTCTCTTTTTTGTTTTAAAGAAAGAAAAAAGTACACATGATTCTATGTTCAATTCTGGCTGTTGATTTTGTTTTTACAATGAGGAACACTTGGATCAATAGCTCTGATTTGATTATCTTGGTTTTGAAATAAAAAGTCCAATGGTATGATTCACTATGAACATTCATGCCTTTTAGGACTCGTGCTGATTCCAATGCCTTTTAGCCTGGGGCTTATTAATTAAAAATAATAAAGAGCCAAGTCCTTAATATTGATGCCTCTGATGCTGAGAAAATGAAGCAAAAAGTGAGGATGCTTGCAACTTAATCAAAAATTTCTCCTTTTTATTAAATAATTTTAAAAAAATTAATAGCAACTTTCTATTCTAATTTAATAGAACTCATGAAGCCTAACAAAGAAGTATGATCTTAACGTTTCACCTTGCCTATTAAAATCAGCACTTCGTTAAATTAATCTTTCAAATTTGATTAAGCCAGCAATTAGCCAGTTAACCTTGCAGTCTGAATGATTACCCTTGTCATCAAAGTATATGTAATGAGGGAAACCAGAGTAGTTAGGGAGTAGTACCCTTAACTGTTAGAAAAGAGTTCAACATGGATTCATAACTGTGGTAGCCATGGCCAGGAGGACTTTTGCACAGCTTCCAGTTGTGTGCCAGTTGTGCCTCTTCCTGGAATGGGATGCTCTGCTCTATCATTCATGCTCCTGTCATCTTTCAAATGGATTACTATAATGCAGTCTTCCTGGAGCTGCTCTCAAAGAACATCTGGAACAAAATGCAGTAGTATCATGGGCAATTATGTGAGGGATACTTTAGGGACTACCTCTTCCCAGTTTCATCTATGTATCCCATCAGGTGTTGTAGGAGAAGCATACAGTGAGTCCCATCCAGTGGTGGTATTCAATTTTTTTTACTGCCAGTTCTGTGGGCGTGGCTATATGGGTGTGGCATGGCTTGGTGGATGTGGCTTGGTGGGCATGGCAGGGGAAGGATACTGTAAAATCCCCATTCCCTCCCCACCCCACTAACCTGTTTTCCAACTCCATTCTCCTGTGCAGGGCAACAAAAGAAGACCCAGCCGATCAGCTGGGACTCGGGAGGCAGCGAATAGATGGGGCAGGGGCCAACCAGAGGTGGTATTTACTGGTTGTCCAAACTACTTAAAATTTCCACTACCAGTTCTCCAGAACCTATCAGAACTGGCTGAATACCACTTCTAGTCCCAAATTCTTATCTGGCAGGCCCAGAAATATACCTTTTCTGCTGTGGTAGTTGCCCTTTGAAACATTATTGTCCTAAAGTTTAAATTAGCAGTGTGGCAGCATGAAGTAGCCACAACTTTGCCAAATATCAATCCCATGAGAACCATGGGTTCTGGATTATAAACTCATCATGTAAGCTAGCCCACTTGAGGTATGTGCAGTATTGCACGTATGATGCACTATTTCGCCCAATCAAACAGCCATGAGAATTTTAGTAATAGATTATTCTCTTGTTATTCTGGCTGAGTATTTGAAGGGCACTTAGCAAAGATCATGACCCTGGTTTAGATTAAAGCCTGTTCACATTGCTCCCAGGTTTTGTTTCAAAGCCACCAATCTCAGAGCAATCTATGTCCCTGGTCTTGAATATCATGGAAGCACGACACAGAATACACCAGGAGTCATAATATATGGGAAAAGGAATATAGTCTACCCAGAAAGTGCCCAGCAATCCAAACTAAAGACCATGTTTTATTGAAACTTCATCAACAATTTAAAATAAAATTATTCTCCCTCATCCACTCTCCCCCATTCTTTTTCCATTCTTTCAATTTACTGAAAATCTGTGACTGCTTTTAAAAAAAGCAGATCATACTTACACCTCTCACACATATAAGCCTAGGACAGCATGATCCCTGGCCATAGGCTGTTTACTCATTATGCACACAATTTTCCCCACCTGTCTCTATTTGATCAAGATCAATCCACTTCAGTCTTTGCTCAGGTCTGGCAGGTTTCAAGCCTGATATGAAACATTGTATTAAATCCAATAAACCAAAAACTTGATTGAATACTAGTAAATGGTTCTCTTTAAATATATCCTGTTTTCCACTTGATGTCTCTCCGTTTCCTTGGAACATCTTGTACTCCCTCCCCCCATTGATAATGTTGATCCCTCTGGGTAGCTGCTGCCCTGGTTTCCAAAATAACAAATTCACAGATATAATTAAGCCAGCATATAACGATGCTCATTTAGAAAACATTCCCGTCTCTTCTCTTCCTCTTAAACACCATGTTCTTTTCAGTCTGTGGCTGTCACTTTGACATGTTACTGTTTTCGAATGAGATAGGCTTGTCTTCTTGTTTACAGCTCATTGCAAAATAACCGGTAGTTATATTTTTAACAAGAAAAGCTGAGAACATGGCACACCTCTTCAAAATTGCTAGTAATTGTGGGATGTCAGGGTTGCTAATTGTTCAAATATTGTTTGGAAATGTAAAAAGTCTTTTGGTTCAGCTCTGTTCCATATAAACAAAATATTGACCTCATTGCTTTCTAACTCCACCTCCCCAAATCTCATTTGAGAGCCAGAACTAAACCTCCTTAAATGAGAAGCTTACACCTATTTTGAAAATGATCCTAGAATAGGTAGATAACCAGGGGTGGGATTCTACCAGTTTGCACCTATTCACTAGAACTGGTTGTTAACATTCTAAACAGTTCAGAGAACCGGTTGTTCGAAGAAATTACTGGCCTAATCCTGTAAAGAAGGCAGGAAGGAAACATTCTGGTGTTGCTTACAGAAACTGCCTCTCTGTTAACCCTTATTACATTCTTGGCAGGACTAGACTTCCTGTCTCAGGAACCTCTCTGGAATTATTTCCCCCTCCTTTGCTGGTACTTTGCTTGTGTGGAGTGACCATTTAAAGTTACAATGGCACTGAAAAAAGTAACTTATGACCATTTTTCAAACTTATGACTATTGTACCATCCCCACAATCATGAGAGGCCAGGCAAGGAGATGCATGCCTTGATGTGAGTGATATTGAGTTGGCTACACCCAGCCAATAACACCAAGCCATGCCCACCAACTAAGCCACGCCCACAGAACTTGTTGAAAAATTTGAATCCCACCCATGTGGATAACTTATAGCAGGGATGTCAAACTCACATCATCACAGCAGTGTCATGTTATGTAGCGGAACTTTTTCCTTCTTCACTAAACTGGGTGTGGGTGTGGCCAGCATGCGATGGGCCTGGAGTTTGACAGCTTTGACCTATTGTCTCCAAATGTTGAACTGCAATTCCTGTTCTCCCTCCCCATTGGTCACATTATTTTAAGCTCCTGTGAATTGAAGCTTAATGTCTGGCAGCTGCACATTACCTACCACTCCCTTAAAGTATAAGTAAGGAAATAGTCAGCAGTGAGCCAGATGAGTTCCCCTCCCCATCCAGCCTAGGAATGCTCAGAAAATGTCTGAGCTCTAAAGTTTTAAACATCACTAAGGCCCACTCTAGGAATTTAAATTTTAAATTAATTAAAAATAAATTTCTGAAGCAGCCCATTCTTTCCCATTCAAAGGATCCACAAAATCCACTACTTTCATCCAACTGGAAAGTTATTTATTTATTTATTTATTCATTCATTCATTCATTCATTCATTCAATATGCTGACCTTACTGGTAAGGTGACTCTGGGTTGCTTACAAAATATAAAAAGATAAATATAGAAACAATTATAATGCTATATAAAAACAACAATCATGGATAGCATGGGGATGAGAACTTTCTGTCGACCATTTCCAGGGATGAGCTCCTCACTTGGGGCCTCGAGTCAACTGGCAAAATCAGGCTGTGATACCTTTCTGGAAGGCCAAAAGGGTGGGGGCACTTCTCACTTCCAGTGGGATAATGTTTCACAGGACCACAGTGGAATAAGCTCTTTGCCGTGACCCCACCAGCTGGAATTCTTGGGCTAGTGGGGTCCACAGCAAACCCTTTTGCTGGATGAGTGGGGTAGGTCAATCCCATTGGAGCAAGACTGTTCCACAGATACTCTGGGCCATAGTCTTTGCTACTTTTGGTTGGGCATGCAGCATCACAATACACATCCCAAAGGGCCAAAGTTTCACTGCATTGCATCGTTTCCTTGCCTTCCTGCAAATGCTGCTGCTTTGCATGAATAGCCCTGGACTCTGTTTCCATATTGCAACTCTGTCTTAGGACAAAAATATGTAGGATTTTTAAAAAAGGTGAAAAATGGAAGAGAGATGGGTGTCATTTCAAAATGTATCCTTCAAAGGATATTTTAAAAATCATGCTGGTAAATGCAGGATTTTAGTAGACCAAAGTAGATTATTATTATTTTTTAACATACTGATTTGGAAATGAAACATGCTGCATTAGATGACTCTATAGAGCAGTGGTGTCAAACTGGTGGTCCATCAGCCGGTTCCATCACATGCGGGCTCTGCAAAGGGAAAAAATATCACAATATATCACATGATGGCAACATGAAACTGCGAGTTTGACACCTGTGCTATAGAGCTACCCTGGCACACTAGATGTTACATGGCCCTGTGTTTTTTCAAGTTTGAGGAAAAAGAAGGTAGACTGGAAAATACAAAGGAGGAGTGAGCAGAAACAATTATCCAGAAAATGTTGGACAGAGGAAGAACTGAACTGACTTTTCTAGACTGGAGAAAGGATTGAAGAGTTGAATAGCTGGGGAAGTGTTTATGGAAGCCCTCAAAGAATATCTGGTCCTTCAGCTATGGCCCTTTCTCTTTCTTTCTGCCACTTTTCTGCCTAGCAATTATTGGTAGTGTTGAATCACTTCCAACTTTGTGTGACCCAGTAGGCAATAGTATTTCATCTGGATCCTTTGAGTTGTCATAAACAAATGTTTTTGTCATCATTGACAGTATCCTGCCATCTTGCCTTCTATTCTGTTAGCCTCTTTAATTTTATTTAGAGAACCTTTCTATGGGTGCAGACTAAAGCATTTTTTTTTAAATTGTTCTGGGAAAACATTTCATTTGGAGTAGCAGGGGAGTTACTACAGCATCACAACAACCAGTTCTATAGAAACAGTCTGAACCAACACAATCCCACCCCCGCTTGAGGTTCTCATTTCTGTTTATAGATCCTGTATGGAACCTTGGTTGGGTAGAATATGCAATGAAAAAGTACTAATAAAGAAAAGTATTAGCATTTTCCTTCCTGCCCTTTGTTTTATTCCTGCAAATCATCTCTCTGCTTCATATTGCAAAAGGAAAGCAATTCTCCAGATATACAAATTAATGTAGGTGTAATTGATTGTGTGGAAGGCAACACAATGAATAAGCAGATTATTCCAGGCAGCTGAACTGACTTTGCTTTTAGCATGAATATGTAAGGAAGAGAAAGTATTAAAAAAGTAAAAAAAAAAAAGAAAAGAAAAGAAATATTGTATTTTTCCCTTCTTTTTGACAATCATCAAAGCATTTGCTGATTTTTTCTCTCTTAGAGATACAGTATTTAGGGCAAATTAGGATGTTTGTGGGCTGGTGAGTTCCACTAACTGGGATGGTCATTATGTTTTTACAAAGGAAGTGGAAATCCTGAGTGTTCAAGGACACTAACTTAGAAAGCAAGAGTCTCTAAGCTAGATATCCCTTGTTAGAAGTTGGATGGAAGTATAAACTCCACAAGAACACAATAGAGAGAGGAAAAGGAATGGGAGAATTAGTTAAAATGGAAATAAATTTCTATAAAAATGTTGATATTTTTGCTAAACAGACTGCTGAGCTTGATCATCCATTTATTTGAATTCACAAGCTGAATTTCATTTTGCTTTTGTATGGAAAAATATCCTGAAGCGATGCTTTCAAATTAAAGTTTCAGAGATTAGAAGACATAATAAAAATAGAAATATCCTTATCAGCTTTTATAACGTGCAGCAAGTGAGCTTGATAAATTATCTCTTCTAGAAGCAACATCTTCTGACCCTTTCTTCTTCTGCTAGCCCTTTCATATACACAAAACTGAACATAGCTATTTATAAATAAGTAGTCATACATGCTGTTTAAGCCACAAGAACATGGTTTTGATCCTGAAATGAAATTCTATCATTATACTTAATAATGGAACCCAAGCACCCAATATATATGCTGAGAAAGGTTCCATTTTAAGCAGAAGACTTGAATTCCATTCCCACTAGATAATCTACTCATTGTATCATGAGGGGGGTGTCAAACTCACATCATCACGGTGGCATTATGTGACTTTTTTTCCCTTCGTGGCCAGCGCATGACACATCGGGCCCACAGGCTGCAAGTTTGACAGCTCTGATTTACAAGTATTTACTGAAACATAATTCTGCTGGCAGAATAAGGACTTGGTTCATTAGCTGAGCTACAAATATTTGTGCATTGCATAAAGCAGGGGTCCCTAATTTGTGGGCTACTGCCCACTAGTGGGCCATGAGGGGATTGCAACTGGGCCACGGAAATAGCCAACAAGCACATGCGCATGCACATGTATTCTCACTTGTGTGAGTGGCAGGTGCGTATGCATACTGCTCACGCAAGTGGAGCTGCGTGTGTGAGAATGCACCTCTGGACACTTGTGCAAAACCATTCCCTGTCCCCGCTGTCCGCAAAGCCAGAAACATTGGGGAACTCTGGCATATAGCACTTACACTGCTTCAGGATCAGCTCAGGGTTACCACAATCCAACTTTACTTATTGATTGATTGATTGATTGATTGATTGCATTTATATTGCTGCCTATTCACCCATGGTTACTCAAGTCAGCTTACCGAATATAAAACCACATTTAAAACAATAACAACTAACAAAAAGAATCAAATAAATTAATACAGTACAATATAACAAAATCACCCCCCACCCCGGTAACAGCAGATCACACAAGCCATTTAATGGGCTCCATCCCACTCTGGGTTCCCCAGGCCTGCTGGCAGAACCAGGTCTTCGGCACCTTCCAGAGAAGTATTAGCGTGGGGGCTGTTCTAATCTGTGGGGGAATGATATTCCTGTTGTGACCCAAACCCTTGTCCAATAAAACAAACACGGACCAAAGGGAACAGAAACCTTTTAATGATTCTTATGAATCCCCAGTTAAAAGGCTGCTGCAAACTAATTAACTTTGATAAGCACAAACCTTGCCAAAACTGTGCAAGGCTGCCAAGAATAACAAATAAGAAATATTTTACAACACAAAACGTCTTCAAATACCAACTAAGATACTGCAATGTCCATGAGGCTAGAGTTTCAAAATGTTTTTGCTTCCTACAGAGAACATCTGATTCACAGCTGGCTTTTATCTTCTTGAAGGAGGGGCCATTACCTTGCAGCCTTACTCCCAAGTCGTCCGTGCTGCTGCAGCTGATCTTTCCTATGAGCAGTCCTGTGTGCACACGCACTTGGCACAGGCTCCTCAGAAACCTCCTCATTGCTGCTGCCAGCCCCCACAATCTCTGAAGGCAACAGTCCATTCCCTAATGGTCCTGGCTCCTCATCTGAGTCCTTGCTCTCCTCAGCCATCCGCACCTGCTGCCGGCTAACCACAACAATTCTAGAGAGAGAGAGCCACCATGGAGAAGGCCCTTGTTCTGGGTCCCACCAAGTATATCTCCCTCGGGGATGGGACCTGCAATATTCCCTGCCTCCGTGTTCTGATGGGTCGGGTAGATGTGACCGGCAAGAGACGGTACCTCAGATAAGCTGGTCTCAAGCCATGAAGGCCTTTAAAAGTGACAACCAGCACCTTGAATTGCATCCAGAAGCGAATTGGCAATCAATGCACTCCTGCAGGAGAGGTGATACATGTGTACACTGGGGTCTGCACAAAAACATGCGGGCCACTGCATTTTGCCCTTACTTGAGAGCAAAGTTGAGATATTTGGCTCAACTGGCATGCAGCTCATTTAAATGATTTGGAATGAAAATGATAGTGCAGAACTCCTGGAAGTGCCCGAACTCCTTCTCAAACATGTTAACCAGCTAAAGCAGATGTTTCTTCTTGTTCTGTTTTTACAAGTGAAATCTATTGTATTTATTTGATTCCTTAATGCTAATTTTTAAAGTATCTGAAATGACCATGGTCATACAGCTATTTGGTGGGCATTAGAAAACTTTTGTAAAATAAACTTCAAAATATTGTCTGAAGTTCTGTTTGGTACACATTGTAGCACCTAAAACTATTAGCAAAAACTACTTGATACTATGTTTTTCTCATTCCTAGTTCTCCCAAAGTGCCAGTATACAGCACCACAAATAAGTCAGGAAGCAGTAATAATAGTTCACCTGCATGATATATTACTGCACACATCAAAACAACTGCTGGCTTAAAAACGAAATATTAAAGGCAAAAGATACCCGCACTTAAGAAAATTGTACTACTTTGGTCTTTCAAAAGAAGCATGATTTTCCATTGTCTGAAAAATGGTAGGAAGAAGCATAGAGAAAATAAAGGATAATAATAACAATTTGATGACAACATTTGACAAAGAGCTTGTATAATGTGCAAAACAACTTTTGGCTATTGCAGATTTAGAACATAGCATGGGAACTTATGTAACTTCAAGAAATAATCCATTAAAATTTCTGTTGCACAGAACATCCATAAAACAAACAGGAATACATTACCCTGTAACAAGTGGTTCAGAAGGCCTATTTCACTACTTCACTATGTTTGTATTGATTTTATTGAGAACTTTACAGCTAGGTTATATGGGGTTGAAAGTATGCCCAACATACTTTGAATTTATGTTAGATCCAATATATACACATGGATGTAATGATGATAGATCATTTAGTTTTAGAAAAGATTTCAGCAAGAAAATGAAGTTGATGTTTGGGTGTGAGAGAAAACAAATGAAAATTACTGTTATTCTACATTCTAAATTCTGTGTGATATTCTTCCTATCACTAATGGCTTCAAACTAATGTAAGCATGCACTTAAGCTCCTTTGCAAGATGTCAAAATTGCTAGGTAAAGCAAGAAAAAAGCAGATGTAGAAAACAATCCTTGGTCTTGACCAATTCCTTTGCTTCCCCCCATCCCCCAGTAAAAATGGATAAAGGTAAAGGTTCCCCTTGCACATATGTGGTAGTTGTTTCCGGCTCTAGGAGGTGGTGCTCATCTCCATTACAAAGGTGAAGAACCAGTGCTGTCCAAAGACGTCTCTGTGGTCTGTAGCCGTCATGACTAAATGCTGAAGGCGCACGGAACGCTGTTACCTTCCCACCATAATGGTCCCTATTTTTCTACTTGCATTTTTACATGATTTCAAACTTCTAGGTTGGCAGAAGCTGGGACAAGTAATGGGAGCTCATTTCATTACATGGTGCAAGGGATTCGAACTGCAGAACTGCCAACCTTTCTGATCAACGAGCTCAGTGTCTTAGCCATTGAGCCACTGCATCCCTATAAAAAAGGATACCAGGTTAATAATACTCTCAGTTGTACACATTATATAATTTGTGGGTTAAACTGTCTTTTTTTAAAAAAAATAGGTCCCTGAACAATACCTGGAGAAGTACAGGTAGTCCTTGACTTAGAACAGTTCATTTAGTGATTGTTTGAAGTTACAGTGGCAGTGACTAATAACTATTTTTCACACTTATGACCACTGCAGCATCCCCAGTGTCACGTGATCAAAATTCAGATGCTTGGCAGCTGACTCTCATTTATGATGGTTGCAACTTCCCAAGGTCATGTGATCCCCTTTTGTGACTTTCTGACAAGCGAAGTCAATGGGGAATCCAGATTCACTTAACAACCATGTTACTAATTTAACAACTGCAATGATTCACTTAACAACTCTGCCAAGAAAGTCATAAAATGGGGCAAAATACACTTGACAAATATCTCACCGAGCAACAGAAATTTTGGGCTCACTTGTGGTCATAATTCAGGGACTGCTCACTACCTGTATATGACTGGTTCAAGATTTTTAGTGCTTTTGGGTGGAATTAAAGGTGTAAAAGACCAAAAGGGGTATCATTGCAAAATGTGAATGTGAATATTTTGTGTCTCCATTGAGAGTTCTTAAATTCACTCTCAATTTATATGAGCGTTGAAGTGAGGTCTGTGTTTAACTATGGTTACTTATAACAGCACATGAGGGCAATAGAATATCTGTTGTGTCAATTATATACTTATTTTATTACCTCCTTTGACTTGCAATGCATTACTTGTCCTAAATCAGGGCTGTCAAACTCACGGCCCGCGGGTCATCAACGATAGCCATGCCCGGTTTAGCGAAGGGGAAAAAACTCACAATACATCATATGACGCCACCATGATGATGCAAGTTAGACATCCTTGTCCAAAATCCTATCATGGAATCTAATTTGGAGGTGTTTAGTTGATAGAGTCACAGTTTAGGAAAAGATATGTTAGTCATGTATCTTAATTTCTACTTCTGTTTGCATCAGATTGTTTGACAGATTATCAGATCCAGGCAGAATTTCAACTGAGTGATTATTTCTGTCTCAGTTCTTTCCTTTTTTCATTATTTCCTAGAGATCAGGGCAGTTATCTTGTCAAGGCTTTTCTCAGGCCTGACATTGCACCAAAGTTGTGGTTTATCTCCATATTCCAGTTGATCTACTGTGACTAGAAAAGTAATAGGAACTTATAGGCCTTTGACATGATCAGTTTCTTTGTGAAAACATTGATGGTGTTTATGCTATCAATTGACTTACAAATGTACAGCTTATAAAATATATATATACATCAAGATATGCTGTCTTTTAGAATAGCAACACTTTCTCCTCAAAAAAAAAAAAAAAAAAAAGAACAGCTCTAGGACCCTTCAGACAGCTTTGAAAATTAGATATTTTCTTTTTCAGCTGATTATGGAACCATTTTCTCTACTCAAGCACATACATAAAGTTACACTATTGCTTTTTGTTCCTGTCCTTAAAGGCCCTGTCACACTGGTCGACGGATGCAAAACGATTATAAAAAGGACACAGCGGACGAGAAAAATGTTCCATCCATTGTTATCCGCTCTCAAAAGGGGCAAAAATTTGCATACCCAGAGCGGACAACACAGAAAGGAACGTACGGGGGGAGGACGCAGGGCGGATGGAAAGCGGATGCTCCATGGAAGCCTAGCGGATGGAAGTGGATGGGAGCAGATGGCACATCCGCAAGGCTTCCGGGGGACCACAGCAAAGCGGACACGGAACGGATACAGCGGATGCAGAGCGGATGCCGAGCGGATGAAGCGGATGCAGAGCGGAAGCCTAGCGGATGCCTAGCGGAAGCCTATCGGATGCGTAGCGGATGCCTAGCGTTCACTGCGCATGCGGGGAGGATGCATTGTGTCAGCCCCGCGGATATAAAGGGAAGCAGCTCCCAAGCAGGTCACCATTCAGAGGAAAGACCTTCTTCCAGACACATCGACTGACTGCATGCCTGCCAGCCTTGCTGCCTACCAGCCTTGCTGCCTGCCAGCCTGCCTGCCAGCTTGCCTGCCAGCCTGCCTGCCAGCCTTGCTGCCTGCCTGCCTGCCAGCCTGCCTGCATGCCTGCCTGCCAGCCTTGCTGCCAGCCTTGTTGCCTGCCTGCCTGCCTGCCAGCCTTGCTGCCTGCCTGCCTGCCAGCCTGCCTGCCAGCCTTGCTGCCTGCCTGCCTGCCAGC
>BLBF01000052.1:11700201-11727116 GCA_015471245.1 Laticauda colubrina | reverse complement strand
CAACTGCCATTGGCTGCAAGCAGGCAAGCCAGCCTGTATAAAAGGCTGGCCTCAGCTTCAGCCAAGTGTTCCTATTTACTAACTAGTTGAAGAATAAAGTATTTGTTGTTGGAACCCGGTCTACCTCGTGTGTTTTCCGAACAAAACAAACAAATTTCTCATTTAGCAACATAAATTTGGGTCTCAATTGTAGTCCTAAATTGAGGACTACTTGTACTCCATAATCCCAACAGCAACATGGAAATTCCTTAATATGCAATTTTAGAGAACGCCAAAATAACAAACTGGTGGTATGAATAGTGCCACCTTTCACATCATTTATATTAAGGCAAGTTTAGGGGGAAAAACAGGTCTAAATAGAAATGAACAGAGAGAGGATGATTGTTGCAAAGAAGGCTTTGAGATTGCTAAAATATTCTACAATATTTTATATTTAAAATATTGGAATATAAATAGGAAACATGTTTTAAAAGCATCTGTTACAACAAGAGTGAGTGAGTGTCTAGCTAGCTTTATAATTAGTGTTCATCATTTTAATTGAATGATCCTGTATATGGTACTCAGAAGAAAATTCTGTTGAGTTTATTTGGACTTTGTTCCAGATGAATGTACACAGAATTGTAAACGAAGAAAACAATTGATATTTTTGAGCAAGATTAACATAGCTTTTGGATTAATTTACACTGTTAGGATTGGCTGATTGAAGAGTCTCTAAGTAAATAAATAAAATGTTGATTCTGGGTGGTTTCAGCTTTGATATGACTCTGACATACCACCTTTAATGTTTTGTGTTTAAATATTAGTTAACATATTGTAGCACATTTTGAATGTTCTAAGTGGTAGCCCAAACAGCCATTTGATTACATGGGGTGGGGTGGGGAGGGAATATTATCTCTTCATTATGAGAAATGAGATGATAGATATGTGAGACTGAAAGAAGAAAAATATTGGCTTAATTCTATCTACTGAACTTGTGTTGGTGAGCTGAAATTTGAAACGGGCTTCCTCAGCAGCTGCTTTTTAGCTGTCAACTCTCAACTTTTGCAGAATGGGGTGTCCTCTTCTGAGAGGGAACAAGGCAAGCTTTTTGAGGGATAAAATAATGTTGTCCCTCCTTTACAGCAAGGCCGTAAAATAATTTAAGAATACAACTCTACAAAGCCCTTGATTTATCAAGACAGCGATGATTCCTCCCTCTCTTCCATTCAACTCTGTGTTTCTAAAAGAGTCCAGGAAATGGCAAAAGGATCCAAAACCTGTTTTCCTTTTGATAAGGCTCTTTTGCCACACTCTGCTATTAATAGGTCTTTTTACTCTGATGCTGGGGTGTAGGGGTGATATTTAAAATAAAAATAAGCACTGCTGTTGCCAGGTAACTGCATTTCTGATAGCACCATAGCACTGGAGAGGAATTGAAAGCTGGCTTGAGGAAATGGCTCACTACCTACCTTTGATCAGTGACTCACAGATAGGGAGTTGAAGAAACATGACAAAAAACAAAGACCAAATGGGGGAAAAAAAATCTATCCGCATGCCACAAAAATGCAGAAAGATCATGTGTATTCATCAAAAGGAACAAACAAACCTTTTGTAGCTGGAAATCCTTTAAAAATGCCTTCTGGGAGGTACAAAGAGCAAAACAGTGACATGTTACCATGATCAAAATCGCAGGGCCTAAATTTTTGGGCCTTCCTTCCCCCCATCCCAAGGACAGAAAGAAATTGAATATATGTCTTTTTTTCTCTTCATAAAAAGTCCTGAAACAATGTGCTACCAAATTTGGACTTTACTAATCAAATTTAGAGGCAAGATCTGGGGGCTCCAGAAAGGAGGGAAAATAGTCTGGCTGAAACTTATAGGTCCACCACTCTCATTCCCTCAGCTGTTAGACATGCCAGGGATGGAAAATGAAATGTTTCCTCTGCTTTTTCCAGCAAAAGGGTTTATGTCCAGCTCTGATTGTAGCTCGGTACTAAGAGTAGGAAAAATACAGTTCTTCTGTCCAAATTCCCTTGAGGCTTTCTAATAGCCAGAGGGACACATGAAATTTTGGGTTTAAAGATGAAACTAGAATAAGATAAATGAACCGGATTGTTTATGCTCCTGTACATTGCATGGACCTATCCAATGTCCTATTCAAGACCCTAAAGAATGAAGCCCAGAGGGCAAAGTCCAAGAGCAGCAAGGAGCCAATGTATTGGGCACCCTGAGATCATAATAGAAAATATATGTGTTCTATATGTAAATTGGTTGACTCCAAATATGCAAACCTGATTGGTCAAATAAACTAAGCATTGGATTGGTTCACTAGGAACCAATCAAATGTGCTGCTGGAAAGCGGCAAATTTAAACAAATGCCATTGGCTACGAGCCGGCAAGCCAGCCTGTATAAAAGGCTGGCCTCGGTTTCAGCCGGGCGTTCCTGTTACTGACTAGTTTGAATAAAGCCTTTTTGTTGTTGGAACCCGGTCTACCTCGTGTGTTTTCCGAACAAAACACTGGCGACGAGGGTGGGATCGTCCTGAACGCGAAACCTGCATGCGGTGATAAGAAGCCAGACGACAGCAGAGATGCCTGGAAACAACGCACCGCCCGCACCTTCAATCCTAACGAAGAGGATTGGGAGTCCTATGCAGACCGCTTCCAAATGTATTTGGAGAGCAATGAAATGGAAGGCATTTCAGAGCAATGCAAGCGAGCTGTGTTCCTAACTCACTGCGGGCCAATGGTGTTCAAGATGGCAAAGGCTCTAGCGAAGCCCCGAGATGTTAAACAACTAACGTGGCCAGAATTGCAAAAAATTCTCAAAGCACACTACGCTCCGGTGGTGTCTAATTTAATAAAGCGACACGAATTTTACCGCAGAGACCAGAGAGAGGGAGAGACCGTCGCCGATTTCGTTCCTGCCCTTAGGCAAATAGGGGGTGAGTGTGATTTCCTGAACATTGACGAAGCGATGAGGGACTGCGTGGTGTTGGGGCTAAGAGACTCTACTGCACAGAGTAAATTACTCAACAAGCCCAACATCACCGTAACCGAAGCCATCGCGGAAGCCACAGCCGCCAAAGCCGCGAAAAAATCGGCTGTCACAATGAAGAAGTTGAACACACACAGCGAAGAAACAACCCCAGCCAAAGACAGAAAACAGCCTCCCACCACCACCCACTACGAAGAGTCTGGAGAGGCAATCGAGTCGAGCGAAGAAGACGACGAGGTCCACCGTTTATTCACGAACAAAAAAGAGCGCGAAAGAAGGAATTGGCGGGAGTGCGCTGGTTGCAGAGGAAACCATGCCTGAGCCGAATGCGGATTTCTTGACGCTATCTGCAGGTATTGCAAGAAACGAGGGCATATCGAGAAAGTCTGTAGAAACAAGAAAAGCTATAGCCCAACGAGACGCCGAAACTCCCCAAAGAAGCTGAGCCGAAACGAGCTGAAAGAAAGTGGCAACAATACAAGCGAGCCAATACACACCAAACTGTCACTGTAGAGAGCGCTCAGACGGAAAGTGGGAAGAAGGTTAAAGTCACAGTAAAAATCGAAGGGAAGCCCTGCAAGATGGAGGTGGACTCGGGGTCCTTCCTTTCTATGGTATCGTGGGACACAGTAAAACAGCTAGTCCCAGATATCCAACCCAAAAAATTACAGAAGCAGCACCTAACCCTCAAAGACTACCAAGGTAACCAAATCCCTGTAGTCGGCATGGGGCAGTTCCGAGTCGCCTATAGACAACACGTCAAAATACTACCGCTGACCATAGTCGACTGAGACAGACCAAGCCTCCTGGGCATTGAGTGGTTCGCGCCATTGGGCATCGGGATGACCGAGGTCGATCAAGTGAATACAACCGGCTGGGAAGAAGACCTCATCCGTGAGTTCCAGGATGTTTTTGACGGCTCACTTGGCAAGTATTGGGGAAATCCCATTTCTTTCAGTCTAGACCCCCAAATAGCCCCACGAAGAATAAAAGCCAGGCGAGTGCCCTTTGCACTAAAGGCAAAGATAGAGGAACAGCTAGACAAACTAATAGCCCAGGGGGTGTTAGAACCTGTGGACCATGCCAAGTGGGAAACGCCTATTGTCACACCCATAAAACCTGATGGGTCCATTAGAATCTGTGGTGACTATAAGGCTATCCTGAACCACGCATTACAACCAAGCGCATACCCGGTGACAGTAGTCCAGCATTTGCTTCACTCCCTGGGAAAGGGCAAAGTTTTTGCTAAACTCGACTTGGCACAAGCCTATCAACAACTCCCAGTGGACCCAGAAACAGCAGAAGCACAGACTATAGTCACCCATAAGGGCGCATTCAAATGTCACCGACTCCAATTTGGAGTAAGCGTGGCCCCAGGTGTTTTCCAGAGCCTGATGGAACGCCTCCTAAATGGCATACAAGGAGTCGTTCCTTATTTTGACGACGTCCTAATCTCGGCCAGAGATGAAACTCAATTAAGGAAAAGACTCAAAGAAGTATTAACTAAGTTTAGGGAATCTGGCCTCAAGGTAAAAAGAGAAAAGTGCTGCCTAATTAAGAATAGCGTCGAATTCCTGGGCTACTCAATAGATGGAGAGGGTATCCACCCTACGGACAAAAAAGTTAAAGCAATCAAAGACGCACCTGAACCAAGAAATAAAACCGAACTACAAACATTTTTAGGACTAATTAATTTCTACAATGTGTTCCTGCCAAACAAGGCCACTATAGCAGAACCGTTGCACCGTCTTTTAGACAAGAAGGCAACTTGGACTTGGGGTTACAAAGAAAAAAAAGCCTTCCAAAATATTAAAAGCTTGCTAACATCAACAAACGTTCTCATCCAATTTAGCAACACACTGTCATTAAGAGTGACCTGCGACGCCTCACCATACGGAGTAGGTGCCATCCTGAGCCACCAACTACCTGATGGCAGAGAAGTACCCATCGCATATTACTCTTGGACTCTATCCAAAATCGAGCAGAATTACAGCCAATTGGACAGGGAAGCTCTAGCAATTGTCGCTGGAGTGAAACGATTCCACGAGTACTTATACGGGTGGACCTTTCAAATCATAACAGACCACAAACCGCTGATGGGGATTTTGGCGGGAAACAAGCCAACACCTAATATACTGTCCCCAAGAATGACGAGATGGTCAGAGTTCCTAGCAGCTTATTCCTACACTCTGACACATCGCCCAGGGAAACAAATTTCCCATGCGGACGCTTTGAGCAGAGCACCCTTACCAGCAACCGACGAAGACCCGGCACCAGCGATGACAACACTACAAATTGAGACTTGCCCTGATCTACCCATATCAGCTTATGATGTCGCCAGAGCCACCGCGAAAGACTCATTGACTGCCCGCGTTCTTAGCTGGGTAGGTAAAGGCTGGCCGGAGAACCAAAAAACTGAAAACTTTAAACCTTTCCGGTCCAGACAGACTGAACTTTCGATCCAAAAGGGGTGTTTGTTGTGGGGTGATCGGGTGGTAATTCCTGCCAAATTACAACCCAGGGTACTTAGGTTGTTACATGAAGGGCTCCCGGGAATGGTTAAGATGAAAAGCCTTGCTAGAAGTTATGTTTGGTGGCCGGGTATTGATAAGGATATAGAGTATTGGGTAAGCTCGTGCAACAAATGCCAGGGAATTAGACCGTCCCCACCAAAAGCACCCGTTAAGGACTGGGAAACCCCTCGGGGACCTTGGTCAAGAATCCACATTGATTTCGCGGGTCCTACCAAGGAACATACCTTTCTGATTGTCATTGATGCCTATTCTAATTGGCTTGAAGTAAAAGTTATGCTATCAACGACAACAGAAACTGTAATTAAAAAACTGGACAACCTTTTTGCCACCCATGGCATACCGGACGTTCTTGTCTCAGATAATGGGCCACAGCTAACCAGCATACAATTTGAGCAATACCTAGCCTCCCTAGGTATAAGACATGCCCTAACCGCGCCGACTCACCCAGCTGCGAACGGCAGGGCTGAGAGAATGGTCTGGTTTGCTAAAGACGGTTTAGAAAGAATGGACGCCGGAGATGTCCAACAGAAAGTAAACCGTTTGCTCACACTCCAGCACATAATGCCCAGTACCACAACCAACAAGTCCCCAGCAGAATTACTTATGGGGCGAAAGTTAAGATCACACCTTAACTTAATTTACACCAAAATTTTACTCCAGAAAACCCCCCTGACTCCTCTACATGGCTTAGACAATTCGAAATAGGCAATTTAGTATACGCTAAAAACTTCACCGGGGACCCGGTATGGCTACCAGGACAGATTACCCAAATCACAGGCCCCAAATCCTACCGGTTAACAGTAGAGGATGGCAGGGAATGGAAGCGGCACATAGACCAGCTTCGATCCCGAATTATAGAAAGAACCACAGACTTACAACCATTCACTGACAAAACCGACGAATTGCAAACCAAGGTGGGGGGGGAAATGCGAGAAGTAAATAAAGAACTTTTTAAAACCAAAACCAATGAAACATAATCAAAAAGAGCAAATAAAAGACTCACTGTTTGGAGAGACTTGCGTGAAGAGCCCATCGGAAGGGGCCAGCTAGGCCAGCTCGACCTGCCCGGAGGAAACGGAAGGGAGCGGCAAAACCGCCAGCCTAAGAAACTCAGGCGGCGGTAAAATGGCTGACTCACCCTTCCAGACGGTTCCAGGGAGAAGAACGGACGACACGGCAGCCCCATCCGAACCGGTCGAAGACTTCACTAAGAATGAACGGCGCAAGTCAAGTCAAGTCCGGAAAAGCCCCGCCTACCTGCGAGACTACGTCACCACGTAGGACTGAACTCAGAGGGGAGGGGTGTTCTATATGTAAATTGGTTGACTCCAAATATGCAAACCTGATTGGTCAAATAAACTAAGCATTGGATTGGTTCACTAGGAACCAATCAAATGAGCTGCTGGAAAGCGGCAAATTTAAACAAATACCATTGGCTACGAGCCGGCAGGCCAGCCTGTATAAAAGGCTGGCCTCGGTTTCAGCCGGGCGTTCCTGTTACTGACTAGTTTGAATAAAGCCTTTTGTTGTTGGAACCCGGTCTACCTCGTGTGTTTTCCGAACAAAACAATATGCAACTCAGCTTTGAAGTGTTGGATTCTTAGTGTTCTCTGAGCTTGTTCTCTTCCTGAAGATATAGCATTACCAGCCTTGGGAACATCATTAGTGCAAGAGGGCAATCAAAGAAGAAACGATACCCTGATCAAAGCTGGAAAGACAAGCAACCACATATGAATAATTATTGCCCCATGCATGGATGATGTTACCTAGCTGGGTAAGGAAATGTCTGCAGAAAGAGAAGTAAAGTCAGAAGACCTAAAACTCAACAACCTAAGATTAAGTACAACACCAGCAGTTACCTGAGCTCCCAAACTGCAGTTAATGCTTTCAGCAATGAATTGTTCTCAGACAATGCCTCCTCATATCTAACTGCAGCAGAAACAAATCCCACTAATGGCTTTTTGTAACAAAATTTCCATTTTAAAAAAAAAGGACTGCCAGAAGTCATCAAGTTTAAAGAAGGATGAAAAATAGAATATTTTAATTTTGTCCTGCCATTGGATAATTCTCACTCAAAATCCAATGTTGTAGGAAATGTAAATGTGATGCATGACATACAAAACTTCTTATTCCCAATCTCCCCTTTCCTGTACTTAATTAAACTATGCTAGCAATGAACTTCTCTTTTTGCCCAAACTGCTCTGAGCCTTTAACTGAGAGGCAGCTGCAAAGGGTGGGTGGAATTTTGCACAGTTGTTGCTGCCATCAACTATATGTCACATTCCTTTCCCCCTCTCCTGAGCAAACAGCTTCAAGTAATTATACTTTAAGACTTTGATAAATATAGCATTACTGGATGAGATGGAGAGAAATGAATGGGACAAAGAGTGAAGTGCAGAAAGAATGGACAATAATGCAAAAAGTTTCATGTATCTACTAAAGAGATTGGCTCTAATTAGAATATTGAGTGGTACAGCAGGAAAAAACAGAGTGCTGAGATATTCTTCTCATTTTTTATTTTATTCATTTAATTTTAATTTATTTTATTGGGTACATTCCTAGTATTTTAGCATATCACCTGTATCAAAATTTTAGTAATATAGAATCCTGTTTTGTTGTATCTGCAGGGTCAAACTGACAAAACAATGTTGGCTTTGTTATCTTGCAGGTGCTGCTTCTTTTGGAGATGTGGGTAATGTCACAACACAGGTACAAAAAGAGCAGGGTTTTCATACAGAAGCCGAGTGGAAACTACTGTAGCTTGTGAAGCAATGATGGTACATAGCAGGCATCACCTGATATGCCTGAAACTGCACATAGTACTGCCTTCTGACTCAACTGCGGCTGCTGAATGCTCGTTGGGGGTAGGTAGCCCTACATAAAATAAGTTGTAATAGTCCAAATGGGAGGTGCCGAAGCATGAGAGACAGAAGATAGAATAACAACATTGGAAGGGACCTTGAAGGTGTTCTAGTCAAACCTCTTGCTTGAGCAAGAGACCCTATACCAGTGGTGGCTAACCTTTTTGGGCTCCTGTGCCAAAAATTGTGTGCACGCTGGCGCTCATGCACTCGCTTGCCAGCACCCAGAAGGCAATGTGTGCCCCCCCACGCCCCCTGTGCATGCACGTGCAATCCTCCTTAGCTGCACTGCACTCCCCCCCTTACCTGCACTGCACCTCACAACTGATTTTTGGCTGGTTTGAGGCCTTTTTTGGTCTTCCAGAGGCTTGAAAAGAGCCTCTGCAGGCTGAATAGTCCCGTTTCGTCACTTCTGGTATTAACAGGAAGTGATGAAATGGGCCTATTTGGCCTGCAGAGGCTTTTTCAAGCCTCTGGGAGGCTGAAAAAGCCCCAACCAGCCGAAAATCAGCTGTGAGGCACACGCATGTGCAGTGAGGTAAGTTTGCCTGCGGCTCATGTGCCGGTACAATTGGCTCTGCGTGTCACCTGTGGCACATGTCCCATAGGTTCACCATCACACCCTATACCATTTCAAACAAGTGGCTGTCCAATATCTTCCAGCGTTAGGGCACCCACAACTTCTGAATGCAAGGCATTCCATTGTTTAATTGTTCTCAGCAATAGCAGGTTTCTCTTAATTCTGCTTCTCCCCTGGATTAGTTTCCATATATTGTTTCTTGTGTTGCCTTCTGGTGCTTTGGAAACATCATGAAACCCTGATGAATTAGTGCATGTTCTGGATTTCTGCAAAGATCTTAATAGAATAACAGAAATGGAAGTGACGGACACTAGTGGTCTTTTAGTCCAACTACCCTGCTCAGGCCGGAAACCCGATACCATTTCAGACAAATGATTGTCCAATCTCTTCTTTAAAACCTCCAGTGTTGGAGCTCCCACAACTTCTGGAGGTGAATCATTCTATTGATTAATTGTTCTGCCAGGAAATTTCTCCTTATTTCTAGCTGGTCCCCTCCTTTATTAATTTCCATCCATTGCTTCTTGTTCTGCCTTCAGATGCTTTGAAGTATAGGTTGACCCTCTCTTCTTTATGGCAGCCCATTAGATATTGGTATCCTGTCACACCGAGCCATTCTTTTCATTAAACTAGATATACTTAATTCCTGTAACCATTCTTCACGTTTTAGCCTCCAGTCTCCTAATCATCTTTCCAGATCATTACTGCCATGTGCTCTTCAAACTGAACTGTGAAGCCAAGAGGATCCTGAAATTGAGTTGGCATGCTTTGAGTGTGTCTTTTGGAGTTCCTCCAGGAATCCATCTGAGGTCTGTTCACACAGGGAATCCACATTAGCATGATCTTATGCAGGACTACCATTGCCATCTCCTTCTATGCAGTGATCAACCATAAACAACTTCAGGGACAACCCCCAAATTCCCTCTGAAACACAAATGGATCCATCAGGCTCCAGGGCCAGACTGATCAAATAGATGTTTCCACCCTGCTACAGGGGCAGCCAAATCATTCCAAGGCCTAATGGAATATTTTGACTACACCAGAGAACTGACAATAATGTTGTACAACTCCAGATCAATAACAACAGTCACAAAACAAAAGTCAGAATATGATCCTCAATAATATGGATCTGGTTGTGGATGCTTTGGTGGTCATTTTGGGTTCTCTATTCAGGTTTAGGTACTCACCTAAGGTTTCTATTATTTGCTATACAAGAAGAATAAAGGTATTTTTTAAAAAGATCATTACATATGAATCTTCCCTTCTTTTTCTCCACACATACATGCATGTATATACTGTATATAAACACACACTGTAGGTATGTGTATGTATATATAGACACATACAAAAAATGTAGGGGGAAAAAAGGAATACTTCTCCCAAAAATAGTAAGAAAAATAAACTTTCCTCTTTGTTTCCAGCAAATATACCCAACATTAACAATTTCTCTCTTTCTTTTAAACAACCACCAGATACGTCTTCCTTCCATACCTCATTTTTTTATAAAATCATATATACCTTCAACTCTCCTTACTGAACAACAAAGGTCCAGTAAAAATTAATAAAAGATACCTAACAGCATAAATACTATATATAATCCTCTGCTCCATTTAGTCTAAATCCCCCTCATCTCTCTTAATAATTAAATATAATAATAATAATAATAATAATAATAATAATAATAATTATAATAATAATAATAATAATAATAATAATAATAATAATAATTTATACAATAAGTACCAGTGGTACTGAGCACACTGGGTGCTATGCCTAAAGACCTAGGCAAGCACTTAAAAACAATTAGCGCTGACAAGATCACCATTGGTCAGCTGCAGAAGGCCACCTTACTGGGATCTGCTCGCATAATCCGCTGATACATCACACAGTCCTAAACACTTGGGAAGTGTTTGACGAGTGGTTTGTGATATGAAACCCAGCATGGTTATCTCGTCTGCTGTGTATACTGTCATTTTTGTGAATAACAACAACAATAATAATAATCTGCTGATACATCACACAGTCCTAAATGCTTGGGAAGTGTTCGACTAGTGATTTGTGATACGAAAACAAGCATAGTTATCTTGTTTGCTGTGCACATTGTTGTGTCTTGTGTATAATAATAATAAAATTGAAATATATTAAACACCACCAGAAATAATAAGCCCTTAAGATATCTAAAATTATAATAAATATTAGTAATTACTAATCCACTATATCATTTAACATTTCAAAAAAAGAAGCTATCCAACCCAAAAAGCAATAACATCAATAAAGATAGCAACTCATTATTTAAACACAATCAAACAAACCAATTTTCTGGACATGTTCCTTTTTCTTCCCAGTCATCCTTAAATCCCATAGATAAAAATTTAACTTCTCTCTTCTTTTAGCATTTTTATCTCTTCTCTTAATGTTTTTTATCCGGATCCATTTGTACATTTTCATGAAATAACTCCAGTAAATACTTATATTTCAATTTAAAAGGATATTCTACATCACTCTTTGGGTACATTATTTGTAGATCTTTCTTGGTTTTTAAGTGATCAATCAATTCCATTTATAGATCCAATATTTCCTCTCTTTCATGTAAGTTGTAAATTTTAAATCCACCTTAAAATCGATTTTGGTTGTCTTCAAACAAATTTGTTCTATTTCAGGCACAACTATTAGTTCAGTAAAGAATTTAAAAGATAAAACAGTTCAAATATCCAGAGATCAAAGGTTTCCTTCAAAGTAGCCATTATGTGTTTTAATAAATCATGTGCTTTCAAAATCTTGTTTGCATTGAAATGTAAACAAAACAGATTTTCTCCACGTAAGAGTCATACTAATTAGTTTCAAAATCTTTCTTTAAATTGGCTTCACAAAACTTTAGCATTTAAATTGTTTATAAACAACTCTAAAATTTAAAGCCACTCATTTACTGTTATAATGGAAAAAGTGACAAAAAAATTAAAATCTTACAAAGCTGAAAAGACATAGTTTTTCTTTCTTTTAAACAGATTGAAGGGAAAGTCACTCAGCGACTTGTAGGGTTGTAGTTTTGTAGTTTTTTCAATCTTAAAGAGGCATACCAAGACAGCAACAATAGCTACAAAGTGATTAAAAAGATGAAAATTGGTTAAGCCTTGAGTCCATTAGGATTCAATTATGGTGCAGAGCATGATGGAATCCACTAGTCCAGATTTATTTTTATTTATTTTATTTTATTTGGTTTGTCAATTGCTTACAAGATAATAGGTGTAAGTAAAAACATAGTTATGAATACATGGATACATATAAGAAAAATAAAAGAAACAATAGGACAGGGACGGTAGGCATGTTGGTGCGCTTATGCACGCCCCCTACAGACCTTTTAGGAAGGGGGTGAGGTCAATAGTAGACAGTCTAAGGTTAAAGTTTTTGGGGTTTGGGGAAGAAACCACAGAGTCAGCTAGAGTATTCCAACAGTTTCTGCTGCCTGTTCACAAAAAATCAGCTGCACATGTACATGTAGACACTCTCCAGATCTCTCTTTCTTCCAGAAAGAATTTCAGCAGTCTCCATCTCATATCCAGCTTCCTTTTCATTTGAAATGCCCCCACAATCTGCAAAGAGCAGACAAAATGTGGTCACGAGCTTGCCCCATCTCACTCTATGCCAAGACATTGTCCTTTTTAAAGGCTGTTCTCAAAATTCAGTTTGCCTTGTTAGAAGAAATGTTCATGTGGGTTCAGTTCCAAGTGGGAAGAAAGACACTGGAAACATGAAGGCTGCTTGGAAGGATGGTTTAATGGTGAAGCAGAACAACCGAGCACATGTGATTCTGGGTATGACTGGCCACATGGAGTGGAGAGTGAGATATATTTTATGCCCTGTCTTGGCCCTTGCAAGAAATGTATCCTATTGGTTGTCAGACTCTCAGCGGCCCATATGGGGATCCAGCCAGAGGTGCTATTCAGCCGGTTCGCACCTACTCAGGTGAACCGGTAGCAAGAATTTGGTGTGGGTTGCCAAACTGGTAGCAACATCTAGCTGGCCACGCCCAGTTTCTGCTCACTCACTTGCCCTGCCCACCCGATGCTCGCTGCCCCAGTTTAAAGGAGGGCTGCTCCCCCGCCCTAGCCATGCATTTTCAAGCAGCCACTTGAAAACACATGACTGTGGGCGGAGCAGCGGTCCATTAACCTACAAAACTGTTCCAAGGCTGGATTCTTCATAGACACTAGAAGTATCACTTCCCCTTGTGAGGAAAGTGCCTGGAGCGAGAGGGAAAGAACGCTGGGGGAGGGGGGGGGGGAAATCCAGCCATAGGGAAGTTTGCAGGAGCTTCAAATGCAAGCCCATTTACCTGCAGAATTTATCTAATGCTGGATTCACTTCCCCTTGTGAGTAAAGTGCCTGGAGTGAGAAGAAAGAAAGAAAGAAAGAAAGAAAGAAAGAAAGAAAGAAAGAAAGAAAGAAAGAAAGAAAGAAAGAAAGAAAGAAAGAAAGAAAGAAAGAAAGAAAGAAAGAAAGAAAGAAAGAGGAAGAGAGAGAGAGAAGAAAGAAAGAAATAAAATTAGAAAGAAAGAGGAAGGGAGAGAAAGAAAGAGGAAGGGAGAGAAAGAAAGAGGAAGAAAGAGAAAGAAAGAAAAAGAAAAAGGGAGAGAGAGAAAAAAAAAAGGAAGGGAGAGAAAGACAGAAAGAGACAAAGAAAGAAAAAGAAATAGGAAGGGAGAGAGAGACAGAGAAAACTATTGTGCTATTATTTTTAATTGTTCCATGATTTATCATGTGTTAATATTTTATGCTGTCCCTACACCTAGAGTGATTTTTCTGCCTTTCTTTTGCCCAGGGCTACCACATATTTTTCAGGGTTTACATGCATTCAATGTCAATAGTCCAGAGCATAAAATACACATGTGGTTAACAAGAGTTGAAAGGGACTTTGGAGATCTTCTAGTCCAACCCCTTGCTCAGGCAGGAAAACTCTGAGTTGAGGTCCTGGGAAAGGTGTCAGAGTAACACTTAGAAGGGACTTTTTGGGGGAACCCTATTCCATTTCAGAGAAATGGCTGTCCAGTCTTTTAAAAATTTCCAGCGATTGATCACCCAGAACTTCTGGGGACAAGCAGGTCCACTGGTTAATTGTTCTCACTGTCAGAAAGTTTCTCCTAAGTTTTAGGTTGCTTCTCTCTTTGTTCAGTTTCCATCCATTGCTTTTTGTTTGCCTCCTGGTGCTTTGGAAAATACATTCCCCCCTTTCTTTGTGGTAGCCCCTTAAAAGCCTCTTGCCTCTATCACACTCTTGAGTAAAGCATGTGAGCCATTTCCTCCTTTCAGTAGTCCATGAAAGTACATCTATAGTATGCAGATAATAAAGTCAAAACAGGTGAACAACATTTTTACAGAACTATAGATAAGTTGCGGCTAGGTGACAAGGAATGGCTGGGAGGGGAGGGGCCAGGTGAGGCACCTCTTGATGTGAGTGACATTGAGTTGGCCACGCCCAACCAGTCACATGACCACCAAGCATGTCCACCCAGTCACATGACCACTAAGCCACACCCACCTAGTCACATGACCATGCTCACCAAATAAGCCACACCCACAGAATCGGTAGGAAAAATTTTGAATTCCACCACTGGATCCAGCTAACCTTATAGGCTTTCTGTGTCCCAGGCTTGGTTGAATTTTGCTGGGTGATGATGTAATGGAAAGGGTGTTGGGCAATTCCTATTATGGCTTAATGGCCTTGTCCTGGTTTGGAACTTGAGTGAGGGCTAATCCTATCACTCTGGAGCTGAAGGCCTTTTGTCTTGTAGGTAGGATGGCCCAGTCTTTCTGGGGCTATTAACAAAGATGGGGGCTGCTTTCCAAGCACATGTTTCTCCTTTTCTCATCCAGGGAAATAGAATATTCTGTTTTTTTAATATTTCATAGACTGTTTCATTCTTCTAGGAGAGGGGTGGGCGCTAAATTTCTATAGTTTTTCGGAGCGAGAGCAGAGGAGTCAAGATTGTCTTTCAATAGTAGGATACAGAGTGGAGAGATTTTCTCCAATATAGTGAAGAAAATGCATTTGTCTAAATTAATTTTCTAATTGCATACATACATATAAATCAGCCTGTGGGACATCTATTCCCTTGTTCAGTGGTGGGATTCAGCCAGTTCGCACCAGTTTAGGAGAACCGGTTGTTGACTTTCTGAGCAGTTTGGTTAACTGATTGTTGGAAGAAATCATTAGGGCAGAGAACCGGTTGTTAAATTTTTTGAATTCCCACCACTGCCCTTGTTGGAAGAATTATCCTTCTGGTTCAGTTCCAAGTGGGGAAAAAGACACTGGAAACATGGAGGCTGTTTGGAAAGATGGTTTAATAATGGACAAGACCACATGGCTTGGAGCTCCAAAGAGAAAAGAACGATCACATGCTTCAAGATGAAGGAAAAGAAGGAAGGGGTAATATGCTGAGTGTGCCTGGGTTTTATACCCTCTGTTGGGATTTGAATTTGAGCTTATATTCTGATTGGTTGTCAGACTCCCATGGGGCCATGCAGGGGCAAATCTGCTTCTGAATTTTTAGGGGAAATATTCTACCTTTTTAATATTTCCGAGGCTAGGAAAGCAGCCTAGGAAAGCAGCGTTTGGGTGCTGAAGGAATCCTCGCACCTTAGTTTCGTCGAAGGGGGGGGGCGGCTTCGAACGAAGAGCCATCCCGATGGCGGTGGAGTCTCGCATTACTCAGGTACCAGTCCGTGGAAGAATGAATAATCGTGAAGCCGGTCCCTGGTACAAAAAAGGCTGGGGACCACTGTCTTAACACACTCAGTCAAGTTTTTACTATAATTCTTTGATGTGAAAAAATTGTGGGGAAAAAAACTTACAGAAACTTGTCCTCAAGAGGAAAGAGCTAGGAAAAATCGCAAAGCTGTCTTCATAGGATCTGTAATAAAAAAACATTTTGTTCACAAAGCATTTCCTAGAAAGAAGATACATTATTTAAGGAAATTGTCCAGGAAGACATTCACTGTCACTGCAATAATTTATTATATGAAATGATATATTCTACTTTATAAAGAAAGTCTATTTTAAAGTTGACCAGTGTTTTCAAGAATTTGCTCATATTTTGTCAATTCAGTTTGTGTTCTCCCTTTCCCTGTTTGAAATATTTTCTGAACACCTTAATTGCTTCCTGTTTAATTCCCTCCCATCTGTTTACTATTTACATGCTTTCTTGTGCAGAATGATCCAATGTGTAATCCTCAAAAATGAACTAAAATCTGGTCATATAATATATTAAAGTCATGATTATTTTACTTTATTTAACAGATTATGGTTGTCTAGATTTTTATAATACACTAAATCACATTATTTTGTAATATTGTATGTCTAGAATTGCATTTCCACATTATATTTATCCCTGGATCTTAAGCAATGACACATAGAAAGGAGACCATGAATTCTAGTCCTGCCTTGGGCATAAAGCCAGCTGGGTGACCTTGGGCCAGTCACTGTCTCAGCCCTAAGAGGAAAGTTCAAAAATTTTGTCAGAGATTTGTCAGAAAGGTCTCTGGAGATCAGAAATGACTGAATAGAGGGAGAAAGAAATCAATTTTAATGAATTGATGAATACAGTTATGGGCTTCTTCTTAATCAGATATGTAAATTTTGCCATTTTTGCAGGTTCTGTCATCTTCACCAATCAAACATTCTTTATCTTCCAAATGCAACATTGATATAGAAGTAGCTTTGTCACAGAGCCATTCAGATTAGGGGGGAAACAGTTGCTTGATTAAAAAGAAAAAAATGAAATATTCTTATAACACAAAATAACACTAGTCTGCTATTGCAGTGGTTCTTAACCTTTTTGAAAAAAATTGCCCCCTTGAGCCATTGAGGAAGTTATCATCGCCTCCCTCCCCCAACATAACCTCTCAATCACAGTACAGGGAAATAATTCTTCAATTTATACAAACATGTTTTTGTTTTCTTTAAAATTGTCATCAGGACATATTGATACAAATAATTTATTTCCAGTCTTTTTCCCATATCTCAACTGTGTGAAAAATTGTGATGCCACCCGTCACTTTACTCCCAAACTTCATGATACATGTATTTCATTATTATCATATTTATTCAAGACACTTAAATGCAATGACCACTGAAAACAAAATTCAATTGCAAGAAAATGAAATGCCTGAAAAAAACCAGTAACATTTAATGATTTAATTATAAGTGAATTTTAAGACTCAAACAGAAATATAAAAAGGGCATAAGAACAAACTGCAATGCAGGAACTAAGAATTTCAAGATGAAAACTCTGAAATTAAATAAAGGTTTGTTGAGGTAATTCCCTGTTAGGAGAATGAGTACATACAGGGAGATGTATTTTTACGGTTTTTACTCCCAGAAAGGTTTAAACAAAATTCAAAACAAGCAGTCCAAAGTCATTCACAGGTAAGATCAGCCAGTTTTCAGTCCAGGGATAATCCAATAACAAAGTCCAGTGTCAAAAACAGTTCAGTGTCAGACTTACATCAAATCCAATAATAACAGTCAATTAGGAAAAATGGCAAAACTCTCCAACAGTCAGAAAAAGAGACTCACTGAGACTTCTTCTAAGACTAAGACTAAACAACCCAGGTTTCTGACTCCATCTTATGGCCGTTTGAGAAACCACATGCAATTACACTTTTAGCTTTCCCTTAAAGAGGCAGTATTAAAATGTCTATCCTAGTTTATATATTTCCAACCCAAATAGGTGACTTATATCACCTGTTAGGTGACTTATATTCCTAATAAGGTTTGAGGAAAATATATATTCATGCACACTGTAAAAAGGGTTAAAAAGACACAAAAATTTTTTTTACAGAAGGAAAGCAACAATAATCAGAGTGACAAATTTAATGCCTAAACTGAAGAAAAATATATATCTACACAAAAAGTTCACACAAAGAGCACAAAAAAATTGAAACCATAAAATTGAGTAACCAAAATATAATATCGAACTGGAGTGCACGCTAAAAAAGTACAATACAAAGAGACACACAAAATGTTTTACAGAGCACAAGAATTTGAAAATGAAGTGGAAAACTCAAACTGGAACGTGAAATCCAATGCAACCAAATACAATGATAATAGCTGAGACAATTATTAATGAAGAAAATGTATGTACACAAAAAGCAAAAAAAGAACATCAATGGCTGCCTTGGTGAGCTGATGCCAATTTCTTGATGTCTGGAACCATTTTTGTTAATCTCATTCTTAAATCGCCACACTCATGTTGATGTTCAACATGTTCCTTGACTTAGAAAGGATCTGTTGGATGGCACTGAAACCCCTCTCCACTAAGTAAGTGGAAGGAAAGGCTAAAAGAAGCAACTTAACTTCTTCCCACAATATTGGGTAAGTGTTCCTCATTTTCACCCAAAAAGCTTTGTAGCCGTAACTCTGAAAATGTGATTGGGCTTCACAGTCATCTGTCAGTGGCTCTTGCAGTTTGGGATGAGGTTTGTGCAAAGTCTGCTGTGAAAGGATTTAGTACCCAAGTGGGCACTTCCAGATTTATCAGATTTGGAAATCTGGAAATCTGGTTTCCATATCTTCTTTTAGTTGCTTCAAGTGGCAGCAAAAATCATCCAAATCTTCTGCTTGGAGTTGACGTTCATTACCAAGGTTTGGGAACTGATACAGCTCCTGGCAACTCATATTGCTTGCAAGGAGGTCCAATTTGGAAATAAATGAGCAGATTATAACTTTGGCCTTAAGAAAATTGATTTTATCTCCTTGCAGCTTTATATTCACTTCATTCAGCTTGTCCAAAACATTAGCAAGATAAGCTACATCCAGACGTTGAAGTTTAAGAGAACTGCTTAGACTTGGATCAATGGAGTCAAGAAATTTTACAACTATGTCAAAAAGTTCGTGGAATCACCGCAAACATTTTTCTTTGAAAGCCACCTTACTTCGGTGTGCAAAAGGAGACGTTCAAACTCTTCATCATTTTCTTCACAAAGCCTGTGAAAAAGTCGGTTGTTCAAGGCATTTGACTTAATTTTATACACAGCGTTAATGACATAACATATAGACTCGTGCAAACGGCCACCCAAATTTTTTGAGACAAGGTGCTCTCTATAAACGACGCAATGGACAATCATAACTCCAGGTACAACTGATTTTAGATGAGCTTGAAATCCGCGATATCGTCCAACCATGGTTGCAGCTCCGTCGGTTGCACATGCCACGACGTTTGTCAAAGGGCTGTTTTTCTCATTAAAAAACTCTTCAACCTTTTTAAATATCGAAGAACCTTTTGTGTTGGTGGCTAAATTTTGAGCAAATAACAGTTCTTCTCCAATCTCTTCATTTCCATTGATGAAACGGACATAAGCCAATAACAAGTCTTCATTTTCACGAATCATTAACTCATCAATCTGCATCACGAATTCTGCACTTTTCAAGGTGTCAAGTAAGCCTTTCTTCCACATCAGCAGCCATGTCATCAATTCCTTTTGATACGGTGTCATTGCTCAAAGGAATCAATTGCGTGACAGTGCTTGCACTAGGCCCCAACATGGTGGCAACAATCTGTTTCACTGATGGTAAAATCAGCGTTTCTTCGATAGTGTGAGGTTTGCCACATTTTGCTAACAACAAAGATACTTCATAGGAACAAATGAGCCCATGTCAGCGTTGAGTGACGATTTTCCAAATAACTTCTCAACAGACTCTCAAACTTGGCCTTTAAGGATTGGAAAAATGATAGTGGTTTGTTGGCTTTATCCGAATGAATTCTTACCAAATGGTCTTTCAGTCAGGAAGGCTTCATAGCTTCATTTGAAAATGTTTTCTCACAAAGAAGACAAAATGGAAGTTGTACGTTGGAAGGAGATGGAATGAACCCCAATTTTAGGTATTCCATTGAATATTGGTGACACTTCCTCTTCTCGGCCATGTTGAGAGGTCTTCGAAATGAAAGGCACTAACTGAAAATTAAATTTTCGACTGCACTGGAACACTATAAAACACACGTGGACGTCAGTAAACATAATTTCAACAGTTACGTTGACATCACAGGGGACAACGCTCACCCCTCATCACTGCCCATTCTGGCCAATGGCACACCGCTGCATGGGTAGAGTGATATAGGCTGCTGCACAACACGCATGAAGATGAGTGATGCATAATTCACCTATGTATGGCGTTCTGTACTGAAGCTAACTGGAATGACATTTTAAAACCCAGTTCAATCCACCAGTAGCAAGCGATCTGATGTTTTTGTATGCAGATATACAGTGGTTCACTGTACAAAAAAAGTCTTAAAAGTGTCCCCAAAACTTCTCACTCCAACGCCCCCATATCGCCCCCCCTTCCGTTCCTTTGCCCCTGCGTTGCCCCTTTTCCTTCCATAGCCCCCCTGAAAAATGAAATTGCCCCCTGGGGGGCGATATCACCCAGATTAAGAACCACTGTGCGATTATATGAATAGTTCAGTTTGCAGAAGGGAGGGAAAAAGAGAGAGATTCAAATGCTGACTGGAGATCACAAGGGATATGAAGGAAAGAGAATCCTCATCTATTTCTTAATTCTTACAGAGAAACACCTTAAATTTAGCATTTAGTTGTCCCATTCTTTCCCCACCTTCCCTGATTCTGCTTTTTTAAAAAACCTCCAACAAAAAGAAGGGTTTTAGGTTTTGGATTCTTTGTGAACATAAAAAAATAATATATCTTATTTTGGGTGCCAGGGGCTTATGGAGGCCTGTTTTTCCACATCCAGGCAGTGATTTTATGCGCTGCCTGGATTCTGCACATGCACAGATGGGGTTTCACTTATGTGAAACTTATGTGGCCTGGTTCCTGGTGGGCCACAGGTCAGTGCCAGTTCATGCACTGGGGTTTGGGCACCTCTTGCTCTTGGTGGACTGCAGCTTAATGTGCAATATGCATTTACAACACCACAAAAGACAAGAACATGCCTCCCCTCTCAAACATGTGGGGAAACAGCATCATCCAAAGTAAACAAGTAAACCTTGTTTAAATACAAGAAGAGCTGAGGTACAAACTGAATTTACATGAGAAAGGTCACAGAAAATGCAGCTCGATGATGGAAAAAAGATGAGAACCTGGTTCTTATTACTGTAAACATTGCTGACTCATTCTTTTGAACAAGGAAAATAAATTGTTTTACCAGCAATAGTTTTGCAATTAGCCCGCCCCATCGCCCTTTACAGCCGATGTAAGGATGTCCCACTGTTCAGGTTTTGATCTGACAAAAATCTGTAAGAAAGACTGATCACCTTCTATTGCATTGATTGGAATTGAAGGAGAATGCAAAAGTTGGCTTGAAACTCAACATTAAGAAAACTAAGATCATGGCATCTGGCCATCTCAATTCCTGGCAAATAGATGGGGAAGAAATAGAGGTAGTGACAGATTTTATTTTCCTGGGCTCCCAGGTCACCACAGATGGGGACTGCATCCAAGAAATTAAAAGATGCTTGCTCCTAGGGAAGAAAGCTATGGCAAATCTAGACAGCAGACTAAAAAGCAGAGATATCACCCTGCCAACAAGAATGCGTATAGTCAAGGCTATGGTTTTCCCAGTTGCAATGTATAGCTGTGAAAGTTGGACCATAAGGAGGGCTGAGCGCCAAAGAATTGAGGCCTTTGAACTATGATGCTGGAGAAGACTCCTGCAAGTTCCTTGGACTGCAAGGCGATCAAACTGGTCAGCCCTAGAGGAGATCAACCCTGACTGCTCTTTAGAAGGGCAGATCCTGAAGATGAAACTCAAATACTTTGGCCACCTAATGAGAAGGAAGGACTCACTGGAGAAGAGCCTAATGCTGGGAAAGATTGAGGGTAATAGAAGAAGGAGACGACAGAGAACGAGGTGGCTGGATGGAGTCACTGAAGCAGTCGGCGTGAGCTTAAATGGACTCCAGAAGATGGTAGATGACAGGAAGGCCTGGAGGAACATTGTCCATGGGGTCGCAATGGGTCAGACATGACTTCGCAACTAACAAACAATCCAATGATTCTCCAGCCTAATGAGGCTTACAGGAGGGTAGCATTCTATTCCCTTCATTTGAGTTTGATTGAACATCACCAGTTTCCAGTCTCTATGGTCTTGCTCTGGCCTTAGAGTACCAGAGGGAGAAAAAGAGGATTAGGGGCATTTTTCAATATTATTTTCACCTGTGATGATCTGGAGTGTACCATAAATATAATAAAAACCAAAATGTAAATAAAGGTCCTTTAATGCCTCCAACTTGGCTTCACTGTTCAATTGTTCATAGTTGGAGATTAAACTATTTTCAAAATAACATTCCAAAGGAAAGAAATACAGTACAAAATCAAAGAGCAGGTAACAAAGCAAAAACAAACCGCACTGAAGAAAGTTCCACAACAGACCAGGATAATTAATTGCAAACTTCAAGAAGATAACCAGGTACAGTCCATTGGAAGAACGCCAACCAAGATAAACCTCATCCAGGAAAATCACTCTTTGTCTTCAGCATTTGCCAGCACACAGGTCCAAACTCTTATGCATATCTCACACCTGCAACCCATGAAGAGGATCATGTCCCTCTCCTCCAGAGTAGACCATGTTTTTCCCTGATCCTCTCCTCCCTGCATGCCTTAGGATGGATAGGGGATGGGCCTGGGTCCTCTGACTGCTAAGCTGGCCCCTGCCCTTCCCCAGCCTCCTCCACCATCTCTGAAACCACCCTTCCACTCCCTGTTGGCCATTCCTCCCCTTCCTCAGAATCAGTCTCCACCAGGGGCATGACACCACCCAACACAGAAAGAAGTCAGCATTTTGTAGAGATGTAATTATTCTTGACCACTGGTCAGGAAATTTCCCTAAATATTTTCTTTTCTGCCATTTCCTCTGCCTTTATGAATGCTATCTCAACCTCCAAAATATATACATCTTGTTTCATCTACAAAACCAAGACTAGCACAGGGCATTTCCAGAAGAGGATATCATCTTGAAATTATCCTAAACCATTTCATGTTTTTAGCAAATGTTCAGATTATATGGCCTCGCTTGTCATCCATCCATGTTTCTCCCATCTTTTTTTCAAATTGCAAAATATTACTAGAGGAAGATGAAATAGAGACATAAGGCCTTTTGATTGCGGCTACTAGGAGCTCCCCATATTAAAGAACTCATTGAATAAAGTAAACTCACAGATTACATCAAGATTTATAGAGTAAATTGGATTTACATTGTAAAGATGGATGGTGATGGTTTATAAATAGCTATTCAAATGATGTCTCAGCTGTTCTATCGTGTTTAAGTAGGTGACTACTTAAACACTACCTTGTTCAAGCACTAAACCAAGTCTTCCCCAACCTATTTACCCTCCAGATATGTGGATTTCAACTTCCACAATGTTCAAGAATGGCCATTCTGACTAACACACTTTGGGTGTTGAAGTCTACACATCAAAGAATATCTGATTTTGTAAGGGTGCATAACAGTATTAACTTGTCGTCTATTAAATTGAAAAATAGTGAAATATCTGTGCAAACTCAGAGAGCCATACTAATCAATAGGAGGGCCCTATTCAGGGTTGCCTGTTTTCAAATATGCTTGCTCAAACATTTTAAAGAAGTTTGTTCAATTTTCTGCTGTTGAGTATTTGCTGGCTCAGTAAGAAAGGCAAAGCATTTTCTACACGAGTTCCATAGCTATGAAATAATATTTAGTAATTCTACTGAATTATTTAAAGCAAGCAAGGCCTCCAACCTTGGCCACTTCTTGTAGACTTCAACTCACTGAATTCCTCAGCCAGCAAAGCTTAGGAAATATTAAAAGGGCAGAATATTTCACCTAAAAGGGAGGCAGAAACTCAGCACCCCCCACCTTTGTTAATGAACCATTAAGGCCTGGGCCACTCTATTCTACATAACAAAGATCTTCAGGCAGAGCCATTTAATTGCCCTTCAAAAGCTGGCTGAGGAATTCTGGGAATTGAAGTCCACAAGTCTTAAAGTGGCCAAGATTGGAGACCCCTGCTTTAAACCATGCAGCCCCTAATTTTTGGAGCACCAGGGATCAGTTCTGCAGAGGATTATTTTTCCGCAGACTGGGAATGGGGCTGGTTTTGTCTGAATCCTGCATGTGTGTGGATGGGGCACTGCTTATTTGTTAGGCCCAGTTCCTGGTAGGCCCTGGACTAGTGCTCGTCCACATCGCAGGCATTGGGAACCACTGGTTTAAAGGACTGAACCCAAAAGAATATTTCTTCCAACACAATCATGTGTGTGCAATGATTCCCTTAACTGTAGCAAATAATGTGTAAAATTGGGCCCAACTCAATAACTTAACAACTGCCTTGCTTAGCAACAGAAATTCTGGTCTGTCAGTAATAGCAGTATTTTATGGAATCACATAGCATAGCAAAATATACATATCATTATCATTGTTTTATATAACTCAACAAACCCAGCCGGAATTAAAATAACCCCCTCTCCTTCATGATATTTTATTTTTTGCTGCGACTTTTCACAGTGAGATAAGCGTCATGAACTTCCTTGAAAAAAAAACTCCTCTGAATCAACTTATTCTAACTTTATTTATTCACACCTAAAAGAAGTTGACAAACTGGAATTCTCACTCCTGGAGAAAGATTTAAAAAGTTGGGTTGCAATGAATACCTATGGGAGAGGAGCGGGGATGTTCCAAAAGGGCTTAATACTACCAAATATCTCACATACTTAAGGCTGGCCTTATCTGTTCTTTAGAAATATTGGAATGTAACTGCTATTACTATTGCTTCGATGAGCCGTCATTGCTAGAAAACAGAATATCTTGGGAAGGATAGGTTTGGAAAGCTGACTTTGTTCAAACTAGTGGTGTGGAATCTGTGGCTTCCAAATATTCTTGAATTTTAACTCACAACATTCCTCACTACTGGCCATGTTGGCTGAGGAGGTTGGGACCTCTACCTTAGAAACATCTAGCAGCCCTCAGAAGACACACCAAATATGTGCTGCAAAAATCCAGACAACCATTATATGGTAGTAAAGAAACAGTTTCTTTGCTACCATTATATGGTAGTAAAGAAACAGTTTCTTTGCCATTTTTCTACAGATAACAATCAGATTTTTGTAACCCAGTTCTGGTAGCGTTGACTCATATGTCCTTTACTCTTTTCTTGAGACAATGGTCAAAATGACACATATTTATTCGTATTCTCTTTCCACCGAGCATTGCGTCAGATGTAAGAGTCCTAAATCCTGAGTCAAAAATAATCCAGTTTACTTGTCACAGGTAAGAGGGCTGTGGGTTGAAGCAGGAGGAAGTGATTGATAAGAGGTGACAGACTGCTTCAAGGGACTGCCAATTCTAATAATGAGAAGCCACGGCTGGCAGCATCCAATAAAAGTAGCCAAACTAGCATAGGAATAAGAAAGATGGTACTGTTTTTGCTAGAGTAACAAAGAGAATAACCAGGCATACATTTTCAGTTAAATAAGTGAACAATTGCAATGCATTATTTGATGACAGAACCAGCAACACATAGCTGGCAGAATCCAGCTTTGTTTCCTAGTATAAATAGATCTTCGCTGCAGCATCGAAATAACCCTCTCTCAGGGGAGTATTAGTTCCATTTTAAAAACAGGTCTAACATTCTTTCAAATGAATTCTAAACCCATGTTTAAACATATTAGACTAGTCTCTTTAAAAATAATTCTCTAAATTAGGGTGTCCAACTTTGGCAATTTAAGACTTCTGGATTTCGGCTCCCAGAATTCTCCAGCCAGCCAAGTTTTAAAGTTGCCAAGGTGGACAACCCCTGCTCTGAACCAATCTGTATGAGGATCCTCCTACATGAGAACACCTAAATGCTTTGGAAACCAATAAGTAAATAATCAGTAAGTAGCTGCCTCGGGTATCTGGCCTCTTCAGTGTTTTAAATCTAAATGACCTTGGGGGCCAGTGCCCAGTGACTGGAAGGGAAGGACCAAACCCTAAAGAGCTCAGTAGGAACTAGACAGATTCTAACCTTTGTCGGCAACAACAGTACACTGTTGATAAAAAAATCCAGATAGTACAAAGACAAAGAATGTGTGAGAAGAGAGAAAAAAGTACTTTTAGCATCACGATTCAGTTTACCTCTCCATATCTTTCAATCCTTATGAACTATCCTTGCTTCCATGACATCAATAAAGGATACAATTCCATGTATCACATTTTGTTTTTTAATCTTCTCATCTCTCTCTTGAAGATCTTATCAATTCCATTCAATCATTATTTTCTTGGTCTCCCACTTCTTGATTCCAATTTTTCTTCATGTATTTATGTTGGATGTTTTCATTCATTCTGTTGATATAGAGAGAATGAATGCACTTTTCTTGTAGAACTTCATTTTATAAAAGCTATATTCCTTCAACTCTATTCTTTCTTGACTCTGGGCTGATCCACATATCCATATATCCATGCTATTGTGGTTTCCTCCCATCTTTGAGTGAAAATTAAAAGCACTGCCTTCGTAGTGTACTTTACTATCTGTAACTCTTCAATGGGGTCAGTTTCTGTTGTTACCCACAAATATGGAATACAATGTAATTTCAGGGCAATGAAGATGGAATTCCTGCTGTCCTTTTCTTCAATTCCTTCAATCAATTATGGAGGGGAAAACAACTCACCCAATGTTCCCCAAAAAGCATGGTGGGGCAGGTCTGCTGGACTTGAACATCCCTTCATCTGCAATTGGTAAGAATATTTTTGGGGTGGAGGAGTTTTCAAAATACCAAAAAACGATCTGTGCCATATTCAGAACTTAACCATCTTTGTATCCTTCACTAATTCACATCATAAAACAATAAAATCAAACATATTTTAGATTTAAAATCATTCCTTTATCTCATGTATGTATATGACATACATCATTGATTAAAAAAAATCTTCTAAACTAATAGGAGACAACTTTCTGTTATTCTTGGGCCTCTAAATGTCCATATCACTTTTCTGTGCTCTCTTT
>BLBF01000052.1:11650152-11692504 GCA_015471245.1 Laticauda colubrina | reverse complement strand
TAGAATAGAATAGAATAGAATAGAATAGAATAGAATAGAATAGAATAACAGAGTTGGAAGGGACCTTGGAGGTCTTCTAGTCCAACTAGAAGTTTCCTAGGTAGGAAACCCTATACCACTTCAGACAAATGGTTATCCAACATCTTTTTAAAAACTTTCAGTGTTGGAGTATGTACAACTTCTGGAGGCAAGTTGTTCCACTGATTAATTGTTCTAACTGTCAGGAAATTTCTCCTTAGTTCTAAGTTGCTTCTCTGCTTGATTAATTTCCACCCATTGCTTCTTGTTCTACTCTCAGGTGCTTTGAAGAATAGTTTGACTCCTTCTTATCTGTGGCAGCCCTGTGACATTGGAACATTGCTATCATGTCTCCCCTAGTCCTTCTTTTCATTAGACTAGACACACCCAGCTCCTGCAACTGTTCTTCATATGTTTTAGCCTCCAGTCCCCTAATCATCTTTGTTGCTCTTCTCTCCACTCTTTCTAGAGTCTCAAAATCTTTTTTACATCGTGGCGACAAAAACTGGATGCAGCATTCCAAGTGTGGCCTTACCAAGGCATTATAAAGTGGTATTATCACTTCACATGATCTTGATTCTATCCCTCTGTTTATGCAGCCTAGAACTGTATCTTATCTCTTGATTTTTTTTCTTTCAGGCAATCCTATTAGCAACAATACATTATCTTATAATCCTGTGTGGGTCTTTCAGTTGGGGAAAAAAATACAACTAGATGTTGGAGGTTTAAGATTTATTTTGCTGTACAACTTCCAATGTATTTTAAAAGAAGATATCCCACAACCAGTTTCTCTTTTCCCTCTAGTGGTATTGATAAATTGACAGCAGCAGCAGCAGCAGCAATAACGAGAAACTGAACACTGCAGGGAGAAGCCAATATCAAGCAGAACAGCTCAACATCTATCTCATTCTTTACACTTTAGCTTCTCCATTCCGTTCACACTCCTTTTCCTCCCAACACAGAGTTAGCACATTTATCTCCATAGAAGCCTTGCCACTCTCCTCAAATGGGCACTTCCAAAGAGCTGTCATCCAAATGAAGCATATTATTGGGTGGGGGGTGGGGGCAGGAAAGAAAATCTTCAAGGAAGAAGCTATTGTTATATCATTGTTATCTGTCTGCACCGTTTCCACTACCAGGCTCTGGGGTAGAATGAAGAAAGCCTGGATTTAAGATCCTGCCTTGGCTGTCTGTGGAAGCTGAGCAAGATGTCTGAGAATGCATAAGATTGGAAGCCAGGAGGAACCTTTTGGTGCCTTTGACTTCAGTTGCGACGTTCAGTCCTAGTACCATTGGCACAATACTCAAAATCCACAAGCTTCACTGGGCAACATGTTCGTAAGAAGGCAAAATAACTGGTGAGTTTTTGCCCTTGGACCTACCCTCTGCATAGGCCTTTGTCATATGCAGCCCAAAGAGAGTTTAAGAAATAGCCCTCCCAGAGCATGTTAGCTATCTGGGTCAAACAGAAATCAGGACGACAGCCGTATGTTTTTGGAGCAGGCTAATTTCCCAAAGATTAATCCATATGCATATTTCTTTCCTACTTCTTACCTGCAAAGAATAGACTAAGAATGACATCTGGTTGACAAAGCCTGCAGTTTTTATAAGCACTCTATAATCCATGGATGCTAGTGTGATTTTTTTTAGTGACCTCCTTTTGGGTTACTTCCCTAGCCATTGCTCAATAGTCATGATAAAGAGGAGCCCTTTACTTTGCCTATCAATGTGACTCTGAGATTCTGATACTCATACTGTATAACTCAATTTGTAGTTGGCTGCAATGCTGTCACTTGTAAAGATTTGATCTTGACACCACCTTTAAACCTAACTAGTAAAGTCCAAATATGATATGTGATATTTTGGGTAAGCTGTGCAGCAAACAAGGAAGAATACAGACTTAAAACAGGATGTGATTTCCCTCTTATATCTAGTCATAGCACAAACATGCCCTACAACAATGGTCACCAGCCAGTGGGCCGGGGACCACTGGTGGTCTGCAAGAAAACTTTGGTGGTCTGCAGAGAAATGTCACCCATAAAGCATCCCACAAAGCAATTAATCCAGGCTGTGCGGGAACACAAGGCTGCACTGCCCACATGGCACGAGGTAGTGAGGGGAGGGGGGAAAGAGCAGAGGGGAGGAGCTTGCCCCATTTGCCCCACGCGCCTCGCCTGGTCACCGGGCTGCTTCTTTCCACTTCTTTCTTCTTCTGCTATTGGCTGCACGCAAGAAAAGCAGCAAAAGTCTTTCTTTCTCTCCCCCAAACTCCACCAGAAATAAGTCTTTGGGATCCTGCAAGTCATCCTGCTCCAAGAGGCTGTGCCGGCATGACAAGTCTCACAAAGACTCATTTCAAGCAGAGTTTGGGGGAGAGAAAGAAAGACTTCTGCTGCTTCTGCTGCTTTTCTTGCACGAAGCCAAAAGTGTTTCTCTCTCTCCCCCCCCCTCCCAGAGAATGGAGCTGGAGACGGTATCCTGCAATTCCAAATAAAAAATTATCAATTGGTAGGAAAACAGGGTGGGGAATTTTCCTGCAGACTTTTTGGGGGGATTTTCCCAGGGTCTCTGGTCCACGGGATTTGAAATTATGAGTTTGGTGGTCCCTGAAGTCCAAAAGGTTGGTGACCCCTGCCCTATGACATCCTTTTTGTTATGCCTCCATGATAGAGCCTTCATTGCATCTCTGCCTATGTGTGTTATATCCTTAAATTGCCTTTGGGTTGTTATTAAAGTGATGTTTTCTAGCTCAGGCTGTCAGCATGCAGAGACAGCTTTGCCATTACATTGGAGGTGAAGGCAGGATTGTAGCAGAGGTGGACATTTCAGATGGATAAAGGCATGGCCTGCAATCAGTATTCTATTGGTTTTTTTTCCCAAAAAGATTTGGGCACAGCAAAATTGTGGCAACCAGAATTGCAGAACATCACTTCGACATTCACTCCATCAAAGCTGACACCAGACAGAACATAGAAAAACTCAAAGAAATAGTGCAAGGTTGGAAAATGTGGAGAGATGTGGCCCATAGAATCACCAAGAATCATACATGACTGAATGGATAACCTCATTATCATTATCATCATCATCATCATTATCATCACCACCATTATCAACATCACCATGACGTTGGCGCTCAGCAAGTAGTTCTATAAACACATTACCCCCATCGCCTTAACTGAGTTAGCAAATAATATAACATCTCTTTTTCTCTTTCTCTTATTGTTCTGACGCTGCAGTAATTAAAGTGATATGGCACAAGTTATTCTTTTCTTTCTATTTCCTCTGTAGGCTACAGAAGCCCTACAGAAGTAGGGAAGAACTGATAGTTCAGTTTGATAGAAACAAAGCAGCAATATTCTTATTTGTAACTCAAAGTTAAGGAAAGGGAAGCTTTGTGGTATTGTGGGCAGGGGATAGGAAAGCAATAAGAGCATGTGTCATCTAGCCTATGAAGAAATGGAAAAGAAACTATGGTGTGAAGTAAGGACTGAATGTAGCATGAGTGCTCAGGGTTGAGTATTGCTTATTGACTTAATGGGCCATTGTTGGATCTCCTGCAGGTTTACATAGCAGCACAGGACCAAATGGCTGCTCAGAGGAATGTCTCGTTGCTGGATGGATCGGGGAATGCCAGGCACTGCAGTCAATTGGAACACGGTGCATTGGTACAAGGGTCACTAACCTTTTGGACCTCAAGGACCACCAAACCCATAATTTTAAATCCCGCGGACCAGAGACCCTGGGAAAATCCTAAAACAAGTCTGCAAGTAAATTTCCCACTCCGTTTTCCTACCGATCAATTATTTTTTATTTGGCATCACAGGATACTGTCTCCAGCTCTGTTCTCAGGGAGGGAGGGAGGGAGAGAGAGAGAAAGAGAGAGAGGGGGGGCTTTTGGCTTCATGCAAGGAAAGCAGCAGAAGCAGCAGAAGTCTTTCGTTCTCTCCCCCAAACTCTGCCAGAAATGAGTCTTTGTGAGACTTGTGGTGCCAGTGCAGCCTCTTGGAGCAGGACACTTTGCAGGTCCCAAAGACTCATTTCCAGCAGAGTTTGGGGGAGAGAAAGAAAGACTTTTGCTGCTTTCCTTGCATGTAGACAAAAGCAAAAGAAAGAAGCAGAAAGAAGCAGCCCGATGGCCAGGTGAGGTGCATCCCTCTCTCTGTCCTTTCGCCCCCTGCCTTCACTATCTCATGTTGTTCACAATGCAAGTGACACAAGCCTTGTGTTCCCATGGGCCATGTGGGTGGCACAGCCTTGTGTTCCTGCGCAGCTTGGATTAATTGCTTTGGGGGGTGCTTTGGGGTGACATTTCTCTGCAGACCACCAAAATTTTCTTACGGATCACCAGTGATCCCCAGCCCACTGGTTGGTGACCACTGTACTAGTACCCCATTTTTCCAACAATACGGCCTCCCCCAATAGGAAGTCCCAGCATGTTTTATAGGCATTAAATGAAATTAAGCCCCTCCCCCCAAATTAAGGCCCATATTAAAACATGCGAAAGGGGGTGGAATGGTGGGGGGGCTTGCCGTTAGGAAGTACTTTTGTTGCACACCCTGATATGGTGCTGCCTGCGTTGACCCCAATACGAAGTGCCCCACCAATGCCGAGGTCAATATCCAAGCCGTCGCCGCCCGCTCGCCCACCCGAAGATGCAAGGGGGTGAATTAAGTCACCCCCGAAAAGATAGCCTAGCCATTTTTGGGGGGCTCAAAAATAAATAAGACCCAGCCTTATTATATAAGAAACACGGTAGAATGGTAGAATAGATAGTATTGCTCTGAACGGCTTAAGACAGCTGAGGTTGGAAAGGAGCTCTTAGGAATTGAAGCTGAAAAATATAGGCACAGAGTGTATTTGCAATGGGTTGGAAGTGGAAGGAGAATAATGTTGTCTATCTTTGTGCCCAAGTAGGGGGGATAGCTTGTATAGAAAGGACTTGCCTTCTTCTGGTGTGGCACATTATTTATGATTTAAGCTGAGACCACGAGGAAATTAATTTAAAACGATTGCTTGATTCACACTTTTTTCAAGGGCATCATTGAAGTATTTTTATCATTGTGGTTGTGTTATGAAAACCTATTAAGTAGAAGCTAGTCTTGTAAGTTCTCTAGACCAACAAATAAATCAAACCTTAGAGAATGTTGGGGCAATCTATGTTCATATTTTCCATTTATTATTTTTCTTGCCTTGAAATAAAATATCTAAAACAGGGGTGCTTCGATCTGGTCCATGAGGCCACCATGGAAACAGCCAGGGACCAGCCTGCGGTGCCTCTGCCAATGAAAGCAGAGCTCAGGAGGCCTGTGTGTGACCCTCTCCGACTCCATTTTTGCTGGCAGAGGGTTGCAGGAGGATGTTGCAGCTAGAAATGGAGCTTGGGAGCCTGTTTTTGCTGGCAGGGTGCTCAGGCCACCACAGATGCCCTTGACACAAGTGATGTCGAGCTGGCTATGTTCACCATGGCCACACCCACCCTAGTTCCCCTAGGTCAAACACAACCCTGATGTGGCCCTGAATGAAATTGAGTTTGACACCCCTGATCTAAAATATTGGGAAATGCCAATCTGCTTATAGCAATAGCACTTTAGACTGATATACCACTTCACAGTGCTTTACAGCCCTCTCTAAGCAATTTACAGAGTCAGCATACTGCCTTCAATAATCTGGATCCTCATTTTACTGACTTCAGAAGGATGGAAGGCTGAGTCAACCTTGAGCTGGTCAGGATTGAACTCCTGGCAATCAGCAGAATTAGCCTGCAATGCTGCATTCTAACCACTGTGCCACCATGGCTCTTATTGTCCATTAATTTCATTTGCCATAAGACTTGCAAATACTTGAGCATCATTTCAATCCTAAATGACTGTACCCCTAAACTAATGAAAGTGAAAAGTAGATGCATTGGACTACTGTATAGATATTTTTGTTTAGCTTCCAGGAAGCAAGCTTCCTTATTAATAATTAATATCTACAGATATAAATATTTAAACTGACCACACACACACAAAAGAAAGTATCACATAATTTTATGTTTTAGCTTTTAAAGATGCCATTATTGCATTCTAAATTCACTGTTATGATTTGGATGAACTGGCTGAATTAAATACAGCTCACATCACCACATCTCTTTGCTCTCTTAGCCCTAAATTTTAAGAGAAAAGGAGATATGATGTATGAGCCAGTTTAGGGAGAATGGGAGGAATGCTGTGGAGAAGAACCAAGAAGACATGGAGATTTACCTTCATTCTCTGCATGAATTTAACCAACTGAAAAAGCTATGTTGCCCTGGATGTAATTTCTCTTTCAGAAAGAGCAAAGAAAAAGAAAAAAGAAAAGAAAAGCTTCTGTAAGCAGTTTCAGATTCACCATATTAAATTTAGCCCTTAGTATGGCAGCACATTTGAATGTTTGGGGAGTGTCATTTCAGACAGTAAACAAGGCTCATATAAATCTTCTTCCATCAAGAAATCCTGTACATAATGTGTTTGTTTCTGAATATTATGATCTTGTTTGCTTGTTTGTATGTACCACAGAGGATCATTCTATATAGACCTCTTAGCTTCCATCTGAAGAGATATAGTGCAAAGACAAGGCTTATCATGAGCCTTGACAAGGCCCATCTCTGACTTCTGCCGTTTTTCATCTCTTTCTGCCAAAATATGACTCCGCAGCTGAGCTATTATCTAGCTGGTTCAATCCGCTGCATTGGAATTGAAGCAGGGGTGGGCTGCTGGGGTTTCGCAGGGGTTCAGGAGAGCCCCTAGATAAGATTCTACGCAGTTCGGAGAACCCCCAAACCCCATTCCTGGATGGCCCCACCCCACCCCTCTCAGGAGTCCCCACGTGGCCTGTTTTGGATGCAGGCAAGTGCGGGGCACGTGTGGAGGCTCGGGGAGGGCAAAAAAATGGGCCTCCCAGAAGTTCAGGAAGGCCAGAAATGGACCTGTTTCCAGCTTCCTAAGAGCCTCCGGAGCCTGGGGAGGCAGTTTTCACTCTTAAGGAAAGCCTCTAGAGCCCGGGAAGGGCAAATCCGCCCCCCCGATGTGGTGCAGGAGGCCAACTAGGCCACACCCACCATGGCCACACCCACCCAGCAACCATGCAGAGAACCCTTTGCTAAAATTTTTGAAGCCCACCCCTGAACTGAAGTGATGTCCAGTCTCTCTTGAGATATCAGCCCTCTGCCAGGCTTTCTTTGGTAAGGCACCCTGGATAAATTTTGGTGCCAGCTTATCGTAGGTGATGGTGATAGCTCTGTCACAGTTGCTTCACTAAAGAATGGCCAGGCTTCTAGGGCCAAAAGGACACAGGGCTTTTGCTGTCTGTTCAGTTGAGACAGGCTTTCACTGACTGCAAAAAAGAAAAATAGCAGCCTGAGGTGACACTGGTTCTTGGGACAGCCTTGTATAACTAGCGGCCTTGCATCCAATCAGCCTAACTCACCTTCCCCACAACCCCCAGGAATTCAATGGGTGAAACTGAGTGTTCTGAATAGCATAGATAACAATGGTATGCGTGGTTTTTTTGTTTTTTTTTTAGCTTTTTTCCTCCATCAGAATCCCATCACTTCTGCCTTGCTTTAATTTTAACCTCTGTCTGGGTTCCTAGGTTGCTCGAGTAGCATGAGTATGTTTTGAGTATAATGAGACAGGCTCACTTGACCAAATCAATGATGAATGTATGAGTCCACATGGCGGATTGTGACATGAAATGATAGAGAGGTAAATGGCAAAGAGCAAAAAGGGAAGGGAAGCAAGCAAGGAAGGAAGATTAATGGATTGTGAAATAAAAGAAGAAGGGTATAAAAATATTACTGAAGATGCTCTGATATTATGAAACTGGGTTGATGAACACATGTTCTGGTTCAGTGAAAAATGGAAGGACTAGAAATGTATGTCAGAACAAAATAATTAGTGTCATTTAAGTTACATATGAAAGTAGTAATCCATAGACTGGAGATAGTTTCATTCTATGCCCCAGTGAGTGGTGATGATGAACCAGAAATCTGCAGGTGACATGGGTAGATGGATGAGATGAGTGCAAAAGTATAATTGGGACATCCAGAGTCCCCAAAATGAACAAGAATTTTAATCATTAAAAAAGTACATTCTGAATACATAATTAAAGCATGATTCTATAAATATGCCAAGGAATGTAATTAATATTAATCTAATTGACTGGTTTGATTTCAATTATGAAAAATAGAGGCAATTAGTGAAGGATACAAAAAATACGGAAAATGAAGGTGACAGAAAAAGAATGAAAGTAGAACAACTGCAGGAAGAGAAAGCACAAGTTCTATATAAAAAGGAGCAATTTATCTGCCATTCGAATGAATGGAAAGAAAATCTGTAAATTGCTTGAACAAAATGAATGGATAGTGTGTGCATGTGTGTGTGTGTGGGGGGATATCTCTGAAGTTTTTGGAGTTTTTAAAATAGAAAAAACACGAAACTGCTTAATGGAATGATAAAGTCAAATATGCTATGAAAAATGTATATATGAGAATGCTACAAAAATGAGGCTGATAGCAAAATAATGTTCAATGCTTGTGAGAAAAAATGATAATCAAAAGAATATCGTCAGAAAGAGCATGAAGGCATGAGATCAAAGCCTCTAAGAGCTGTAGAAAATGCAGGGTGATTTTGGAATGGATAAAATACCCAGCAAAATGAACTAAAGGCAAAAGCGATGAAATTATTTGGGATAAAACTGAAATAAAATTTAAGAGATTTAAGAGATTTGCATGAGAATGATGATATGTCAAAGAAAGGTATTGAAACAAATGCTATAAATGGTTGTGTCCAAGGAACAATTGATGAACAGATATAAATTCTGGGGGAATTGCTGAAAATTAGTAAGACTGCAGATGTAGGAATCCTAACTGTAAATGTTAAAATATAGGTATGGTTCGTTTACCGGACTGGTTGTAAAATGTATTTAATGTGTGTGAAGATTGCATTTGTGTCTCAGGATTGGAAAAATGCTATTATTATCCCCATAACAAACAGGATGAAGGAGTTATTTATTTTTTGCTGTCTACCAGGAAACTGAGTAATATATGAATGTGTGGAAGAAAACTTGTATTCTTTGTTTTTGAATTTAGGCAGTAAGATCCAAAACCCCTTCTCTTCTGTTTACTTAGATAGAAGGCTCAAAATTTCTACAATGTACATAATGTCTGAAAATCAGAAAGATAAGCCTGATTCCAGTCTATCATCAAATCTTATGAGGGAACCCTTAAAAGAAGGGGGTTACCAATCAGGAGTATGGGAACATCTGCAAAAAAAAGTAATATGTCCTCTCCCATTAGAAAATGACAAAATACAGCTTTCTTCTTCTCATGATTGCCATCAGCGGTCAGAGGTGGTATTCAGCAGGTTCTGACCAGTTCTGGAGAACCAGTAGTAGAAATTTTGAGTAGTTCGGAGAACCTGCAAATACCACCTCTGACTGGAGATTTCACAGTATCCTTCCCCTGCCATGCCCACCAAGCCATGCCCACAGAACCAGTGGTAAAATAAATTGAATCCCACCACTGTCAGCAGTACAAACTTTGGAGAATCAATTTTGCTAATAAGTATTTATTAATTTATTAAGTAAATTTATAATGGCTATCCATCTTATTACAGTGACACTGAAAGGCAAATTTTTAACCAAAACAATAATATAAAACCATTCAAACATGCAGTTCAGAACATACAGTTCATTAAAAAAAATGGTAGCCAAGGGTAAAAGCAATATAATATCAACCCAGCCATGCTTCACTAACTTCACAAATCCCTTGCCTGGGCAAATAATCAGATTTTCAACACTATGTAGAAGGCTAGCAGGACCAATCGATATCAATATCATTGTGCTTTATTCTGTCTATATTACATTCTGTCTATATTACATACTGCTGACTTTTTATCGAAAGATGATTTAGACACAAAGTCTGCATATAAGTTTGCCTTTTATAAGTCACATTTTACACAAACATATACTAAATAAACTATTATTATTGCTCTTACAACAAGGTGCCTGATGAAACTCTTACCTGAGTTGATTTGTTTCCTAATGTATCTGTGTTTTTTTTTGGGGGGGGGCATGGCAGTGTCAGCCAGTTAGAACACTTTGTATTATTCCTGGAAGTCTTTTTGTGATGTGCCTGCATAATGTGATAATGAGGATAATGGTAAAACACAATGCTTCAAGAACCTTGATCCAACTTGCTGGATGGGTATTACAAGATGTTAGTTGGGATGGCTTGTGTGTTTGTATCTAGCACAGCAGCCCTCAACCTTTTGAGCACCAGGGATTGGTTCTGTGGAGGGTGGTTGTTCTGTGGACCAGATACTGTGGTTTCAGGATCAAGCAGAACCTGGTTCCTGGTGGGCCATGGCTTGGCACTGGCCTGCAGCCTGGGGTTGGGGACCCCTGATTTAGCCTTTGAAATCACACCAGAAACAAAGACCAAGCAGAATTTGGATTATACCTGGGGATGCTTACAAAAGCATTATCAATCTATTCTATATATACAATCTCATCATTTAAACAGGTAGAAAATATTGACTCGCTGATAAACTGTAATCATATTGTCCGATACGATATCCATCATATCAATAACCACACTGATTATTTTTGACAATTGTTGTCATAGTCTAGTTTTATATACTATGTAATTGAATCAATAATTCAATTGTTTAATTAAGGAATGTTAAGTTTTATGATAATTGTAAATTTTCGCTTTGTTTACTGATATTTTATTTTTCATCTACACTGTCCTTTTTTACTTTCTTCTCTCTTTTATGTACTCATTTATTTTGTTCCTTAAATGTTTTAATAAACAAAACAAACAAACAAACAAACAAACAAACAAATAAATAAATAATATTCACCAAAAACCCAGATTGTTAGTAAATTCACATGTTACCAAGCAACCAAGCATGCAAAAATCTGATTCAGAACTTAGATATCTAAAACAACATTGTTTGTGGCTTCAAGGCTTGTATTATTACTCTAAAGGAAAAGATTGATTTTTGAGTCAAGTTTAACCCTGAATAGCTACATCTCAATGTTTGCTTTGGGCACAGTGCAAGTCAGAAGGGAATCAACACTGCCAATTGATCAGCAGAATGGAGGGATAAGACTGCTATTCAGTCTTGACTTGAAAAATATTAACTAGGAGAATTATTTGAGGTTTAAGCCAATCTGAAGTTTTATGGTACTACCTGTAGGACTTTTGAGTCAGTGACTTGAATGATTTCTCTTCAAGGACCAAAATGTTTGCCCTTCAAATCTTGACCTTCTGCTCTTGCTTGTTCAATCTGGACTTCAGGAGAAAGCTTCAATTATAGTTCTAACTAAGATGAAGGTACTGTATGCAACTTCATTGGACTAATGGCAGATTTAGAATTGAAGACCATGTCATGGGCATTATTTATTTATTTGTATTTATCATATCCCATATTTATTATTTTAATAAATAAATTAAGGCAGTGAACGTACACAATGCTTCCTCCTCCTGCTCCTAATTTCCTCACAACAGCTCTGTGAGGTGAATTGGGCTGAGAGAGAGAGAGTGCCTGGTCGTAAGTCACTCAGTTGGCTTTCATACCTAAGGCAGGCAAACCCAGTTTCCTGGCTTCTAGCCTGGTGCCTTCACCACTACACCAGACTGGCTTTATCACAGAATGTTGGTATAGACGTTAATAGGATCTGGCAGGCAGTACATCAGAGTGTTGATCTACTGTCAAAGAGAGCTAGTCCTTGAGTGGAAAGACATCCTTTTATCATCCAATAAAATATTTGACCTAACTATAACAAATGTTTCATCAAGCTTGGATTGTCATTAGTTTTGAGGGTTTTTCTTTCTTTTTAACCCCTTTAACTTTTGCATTATTTTAAGTGTTCAGAGCCTGCTCGGAACCGAGTTAATGTAAATTGCAAAAATAAATAATGAATAACCAAGCAAACTGTGGGTAGGGTAACCAACCAAAAAGTCTTGTAAAAAGGCTAAACCTTGGGAAATTCACTTGCTGCAAAGAGTCATCAGCAAAACTCTTTCCAGTCTCATTTTTTTTTAAAGGAAGAGAAATAGGTGCACGTAAGCTGGCAGGAGATCTGGACTGATGATGAGATTCAGGTGAGAGGAAGCATGAGGAAATGTGAGATAACACCAAGCTGAAGTTGGGGAGGAATTAACACATTTCTCTTTAGTTTACCTTTTATAAAGACTGGCTATGCATTTATCACATAGCTGCACCCAATGAGAAACCTTCATTGTGATTTAATAGATGCAATTTGACTTTCCTAGCTTTGGTGCTATTTAAGTAAGCTCAGTGATGTTATTCTTCTCTGCTTAGCTCCAGCCTAGAATCTGCATGGATCTCCCATCTTACCCTAAATCCACCAAGGACTTACATTAAACACTATAAGGAGACGCGTTATTCTAATGACTGGGGTAAACAATTGCCTGGAATGCTTATGGGAGAAGAGAACTTCTGTCTGAATCCGCTTCAGTCCGCAAATGTTTGCCAGCCAGGCATTTATTGAATACTCCGAGCAAAGCCTTCCTTTCTCAGAATCAAAAGAGATTTGCCATCAGGTGGAGAAGAAAAGAGCAAGATGAAAGAAGATGCTTCCAAAAGCTCTGATCAGGTGGACACTTCTCAAATCCCACCCAGGAAACATGTGAGCTGGCTCTGCAGTGCCGGACCTCAAGCCTGCTCAGTTAGATTGCTTTAGGGGTTTTGTGGGATGTGATATGTAGACGGGATGATCAGAGCTTTCAGCTGAGCTATTACTCAGGGGGAATACTGGGAGGGGGGAAACTGGGAGGTGTGTCTGTCTCTCTCTGTGGCTTTTGCCCCTGCTTAAGAGATTGCTCTATTCTCTTCCTAGAGCCTGTCTGATCACACGCTTGGCAAAGATCTCCAGAGTAGGACAGGTCAAAGGCAGTGAGTATCTTTTTCTCTTCGTTTGTTTATTTGTCTGTCTGAGATGCTGATCTCTATTGAATTGTTTGCTCTCCCTTATATATCAGCCTTTGATAGGTTCTTCTATTTTTATTTTTTCCCCCTGCAGGAATGTTTGCTACATCATTTTATTCTTCATGCTTCTTTCTGTACAGAGTAATTCCTACTGAATTTTAATATGGAGGGTGACTTAAATGTTAACAACTTGGTCTTGTTCAATGGGAAAATACTGGCAATTCTCCCTCTCCTTTTCATTCCTCTGTCCTCAAAATCTGTACCTGGAATCCATTGGAAAGATTTCTCCCTGAATCTATTCTGTTTACTACAGAGACAAATCAGAAAAAGATTAAAATCCCTTTGGAATCCGGGCGGAGCTGGAGAGAGGAAAAGAAAAAAAAGGAAGGAAATAATACAAAATCTAGAGATTGTTCACCTATCCTGGCAAATAGGGCACAGTTTAGCAGAGAAAAAGATGAATGGAAATTAATATGGATGATATGAAGCTTCAGAAGAGTTTACCCCCCCCTCCTTCCCCCAATTGGTGAAATGAGACCAAATGACACCTCAGCAAAAGTTTGAGATGTTTGCAAGCTGATGCTGTAGAGAGAAGAGCAAGATTGTCTCTCTCCCCAGCCACCCCCACCCAAAACCCAAAACCAGCATGGCAGGGAAGGTCAAATTCTTGCTCAGGCATTGGAGCACAAAAGGAGACAGAAGAGTCAGGCCAGTTTTTCTCACTGACAGTGGAATCCAGGAAGCAGCATTGGATGCTCCAAATGGCTTAAGGTGGGGGAGCTGGGTTTGCCTTAACGAAGTCTTTCAAGGGTCTTCCAAAATTGCAAGGATTGATTTCAGCTAAAGCCAAGCCAGGGAGTTGGGATGGAGATTTAAAGAAATCCATTTGCTGGCCAGTAATGCTCTCTGCCCCATTAGGTTAGATGGAATGAGATTCTGTGTGTGCATGGGTGTATTTTAATTTAATCAGATTTTTAATAGATGTTGGAATTAACCGCTGGGAACCTACGTTAGATTTTTTTTTTTTAACTGCCTTGAAAACCCATCTCATTATTTCTCTGCTGCCCATCTTTTTTTTTAAAAAAAAACCTTTGTTTTCCTCTTGGAGCAGCAAGGGAGGCAGATTGTGGGATCGTTCTAGCAGAGAGTTGCTAAAAATATAGAGTAACTGCATCCATTCTAAATTGGATACAACTAACAAGAAAATATATTGTTCCATTCACAACTCATTAGTGTGCTTCTTGGGCCATTTTGAAGCACTTCACATGTGCTCTACCAATAATCCTCAACAAGCTAACTCTCAAAGATAGGCCAATGATAGATACCCTGTGTTGCTTTTACAGGAAGCACAGCTTGTCTAAAGTTGCTGGTGGATTTGAACCCAAGGTGAGATTTAAGCTAAGGATTTCTTTTATCTTAAATTGTCTCTGTATCTGCCTTCTTTATTATTGGCCCTCAGCTAAGATAAGGGACTGCAGTTGAGAGATACTATTTATTCACCTTTAAAAAATGTCTGCAATGCTCTTCCATTTCCTCCCATCCCCCAGAATCTCAGTCTGCCATTCCTGTCTGCAACATTAGTTCAATTCTTAATTTGTTTTTTTTAAAACCCCAAAAACAAACCAAGACATTTTTTTCTGAGTACATAAAAAGCAAAGCAAGAGTTCTGCACTTGGGAATGTTTTTAAATTTTGGATAGATAGGATTTCATGTCAAGCATTGTTCAACATTTTAAAATTCAAAAGGATCTGCATGTATATCTGGTTGATGATTCCATCCCACTTGACTTACCTATAACCTCTTAAGAAAGATCAGGTTTTTACCAGAAGGCCTCTTGTGTCAGAGGGGACATCTGAAGTGGTAAATGTTGCCCGAGAGGCAGAGATTTGACATGAGCGGTGTAGGAACACAGAACTGGGTGTGCTTTGCAGTTGACTCTTATATATATTTTTAATTGTTCTCAGACATAGTGGAGGATGCTAGTGTTGAAATAAGAATTCAGTTGCCAAATGGGTTGCATTTTGTACATAGAACAGGAAGGAGGAATGATCTCCCTTGCTTCAGGCCACTAAAGGTCTTTAGGATGAACCTACTGCATGAAAACTAAAGAGAGAGATGGTGGAAGTAGACTTTTGGGACCAAACCAAGTCAGTATGTAGCCCAGCCTCTTCCAGACTGGATATGTGAAATTCTTTAGCTATCCTTTCCAGTGCAGAGAATGTGACAAATTAATATTCAAGCATCAGATCACCCAGGTTGAGCAAGGATGTGCTATCCTTCTCAATAGCATCGAGGAACCTGAAATAGACTCTATTGCACTAGAAAAAGTCCTTGAGGACAGACTTGGAGAAAATAAGCAGGTGTGGGTAGGATTAAGCTTTTTCCACCTGTCTGTTTAGCTATGCAAATGTCCCACTGAAGTGCCTCCTTTTCTGCCAGGGAGGTTATTTCTACTTCAGGATCAGCTGGAAACAAACATTCTTACAAACAATGAGGATATTTGCAAGTGAGAGAATAATGGAAGTCTGAGGCCTCTATCTTTCCTTCTTTTGTCAGCACAGGTTTGGAAATCTGAATTTGCAAAGATAACACACAATTGCACCCTCTGCCAGTAGCTACTACTGTGATTCTCATCAATTTACTTCCAGGTTATTCTTTCAGCAATTGCATTTCCTTTAGTCTTAATGCCTTTTGACAAATGTCTTCATCAACGTTCACATGCAATATATTGCCTTGTTGTCTCTATACATGCTCAGTTTTACTCCTTGCTTGAAAAATCTGCATGTGAATATTTGAAATAATTTTAACTTTCAATAACTTCAACACCACATCCAGTCCCCCTCCTCCCATTCTTTCTTTGACAGGTCAGTTCAGTGCCAACTTTTCTTTAGCATTTTTTAGAAGAACTCCAGCCTTGATGCAAAGAAATGGTAGCTTGCCCTTCTTAAATCAGTCTGATTCTTAATTGAAACTTCTTCTTCCATTCACTAGCTTTGTTCTCTTGTAACCTATCTTCCCATAGCTTAAACTTTATTGACAGAAAAATAGCAAAAATAGCACCTTCTGTGGGAGCAATTCTGTAGACAATTACAACAAAATTCCGTGCTTACTTCCAATGGAAAGCTGTATTTACCGAGTTAAGACTTATTAGCTTCCTTTGTAATTTTGTTCCTGATTTTAAACTTATAATTGTTGACATTTTGTATCTTGAATTTCAGCAACCACTCAAAGACTTTGGGTCTCAACAAGATTAAAAAATGCACCATTTTTTAAAAATATCCCAACATGCTTAAAAACAAAATGTTGTTACTTATTCATCAACTTTATATAGCTACTCATCTCGCAACAAATTTTTCTGGGCAGCATACAACAAATAAAGCAACAAATATAAAAAAAAGAGTCATTATAAAAAGATTAAAAACCATTATTAAAAATTATAATATAAACAATTAAAAATAGACAAACTGCAAGGCACAGGGAGAGAACCTCAAAGATAATGGGATAAGACATTCATGACATCACTTAATTCATCAGGGGAAGAGATATACAATTGGGTATCATTGGCTGATACCTCACCCCAAGGCAATGGATGAACCCACCCAGTGGTTTCATGTGGATGTTAAATAGAAGGAGAGAAAACATTGAACTCTATGGTACCAGAGGAGGGGCCAAAGGTGGGGCTTCTCCCCAGTCATCACTGTCCAGAATCAACCCCCACAGAAAGGAGGTGAACCAGCAGAGTATGAGCTGCCCAATCTTAATCCTCTGAGACAATATAGAAGGATTTCATGGTTGATGGTATTGAAAGCCCTAGAGAGATCAAGTGGGGCAAGGGTGAATGCAGAACCCACAACCTGTCCAAGCCACAGATCATCCAAAAGTGCAACTAATGCTATTTCCATCCCTTACTTGGCTCTGAATCCTTACTGAAAAGGTTCCAAATAATCCACTTCATCCAAGGTCCTCTGAATCTGCTTAGCAACCACCTTCTTAATCACCTTCCCCCAAAGGGGAGGTTAGATATTGGATGGATATTATCCAGTATGATGGGTTCCAGTAACAATTTCTTGTAAAAGGGAAAACCAAGGCATTTAAGAAGTAGAGGAACAATCCTCTCATTAACCACCATTAGACCCACTCACATTATACCCCGGGTCACTTTAGCAGGACAGGAGGAGTATAGATCTAAAGAGGTGAATGAACTCACAGTCCTAAGGGCCCGATCTACTTTCTCATATCCAACAAGTTCAAACTGTTCCCAGGTACTAGTAATTGGGCAAGACTCCTTCCCAAGCATGTCCTCTGGACCTGCAACAAGATTGACATCCAGCTATAAACAAATCCAACTAACTTGTCCAATAAATACTGAGTAAATTCCTCTGTATGCCCCTGCAAGAGAATCACCAACCCCCCCTTTACCTTTCTCACCCAAAAGAGGGCTGCAGGGCAGCAATTGATGGACACAGTAAGGATTGAAATGTATTGAGGCTTTGTACTCTTATCACTGCAAGATAGGCCTTAATAATAGCTTTAACCTATGTTTGGCTGAGTTCATCTTTTGTTAAGTGCTAATGGTGGTCTAGACATTTCTCATGTTGTCTCCCTCTACTCCTTTGTGAGTCATGGGAAGTTGACAGATTCCTCAAGGGTGGGGAGGTTGCATGGAGGTGATCCAATCCAATGCCTCTTAGTTGCACTCTTACTCCAAGTAGCAACCAAGGCTTGGATAGACCATACAGCAGACCAAAGCTCTAACTCTTTCTAAAACTTATCTGGGTTCATCGGACACTGGAGGCAGACCATCTAATGGATCCAGCCTCTCTGCAGTGGATAATGACACTAGGAAATTCCATGGAAATCAGGGCGCGATCTTACCATGACCAGAGAGACATCAAGAGCTTCCCCAGTTTAAGATTATATACTCACTGCTCGAAGAAAAAGGTTTTTTTTGTTGTTGTTGTTTACAATAATTTTAAAGACTCCACCATATTACTGAATTCCACTTGTGGAATGTTTTATCACTGGCTGAGGATCATTATTTTCAATAATCAAAAGCCACAGTAGTCTTTCTGCCCTGGGGTTTTGAATTCTGACTGGAATATATATTGCTGGCCATCCTTAGAAGGGAATTGTATGACCACAATATGGTAAAACTGCTGTTGACACAACTGCAACAGTTAAGAAAAATACCTATTTGGATTATTTTTATCTTTCTCAAGCATAGTTACCCAATTGTCACTCATTCACACAAGTTCCACATTCGTGGAATTTGACATGATGCTCCAAAAGTCAACTTTCAAAGATTGTGTTTTTCTACTCCCCCCTCCCTCCCCTACATTCAACTCTGGACTATCCACAGAGAGAAAAGAAAAAGGGTAAAACCTTCATAGGCTGGGAAAACAGCAGAACAGTACATTTTTGACTACAGGTGGGAGAAGTGTTTCTGTAAATTCATTGTATTTTATTATGTAACAGAAATTCTCAAGTAGGGCCAGCTCAACTATCATTTGCTTTTGGAAATGAAGTCATAAATTCATGGGAATATTCTTTCTGTCCCCCAGCTATTCTTTTCCCTTTCCACTTCACACATTTTGATCTCCTGTTTCTCTGCCTTGGATATTATAACCATCCAAGATGAGGCTTCCTACATTTTTGCTCAGCTCTCTACATATTATCATTGCCTCCTTCATTTCCTTGCTGTGTCCCCAAAGGAATTTAACCAGCATTGCAGTACTTTATGTCAATTGCTTTAAATAAGTGATTCTGAGCTTTCCCCAGTATTTTACCTACAAAAGTGGTGGGTGGAGAACTTTATATTGAAATCATCCAAATCAGGGCAACTCAAGGATTTGAATCAATCTCTATTAGGCACTTTTCCATAAGAGTCACACAGCATTTGTTTTTCTGACTAGCCGGCTTTAGTGTAACCTTGTCCTTTGGTGATCTCTTTAGACTGGGATATTATGCAGTTCTTTGTATAAAGGGTATGCCCTCCTTGGGTCATCACTATGCCAAAGTAGGACTCAGGAAACTCGGGTTCAAAACCTGATTCACTCACCCAGATCAGCCTACCTCATAGAATTCTTTAAGCAGAAATAGGGGGTTCATGAGTTTATTAAAGAAAAGGCAGGATATGTATATAATTAATTAACTGACACATCTACTTTTTTGTTAAATGAACAGATCATACTGTGATGATAACTGAATTAGAACTTATCCATCTTTTTGGCTGGTAAATGCAGTATAATGTGCTTGGGAGAGTTCTTCTGATTTTGTTATTTGTTACTTGGTGTGCAATTATGCCAATGATTGTATTAGTTTGAAGGATACTTTTTGCTAGCAAGAAAAGAAAGACTTGTCATCTATCAGCGGACAATGCAGAGAGCTGAATTCTTAAAAGCTAATACCTGGGTAGACTAAAGTTGCACTTTTCATGGATGAAAATGGATTTTAACTGATGCTGCTTTGAGTTAAACATTCACTTATTCCTGCTTTATGAAGCCATTTTGGTGATATGAAATTGATGTCATAGTTTTTTCCTTACAATTTTTAAAACCTCTCATAAATTTTTCAGTGTTGCAAAAAGATTGTTCACCTGACAATGTGCAAATGTATTTAAATGTAAATTAATTGTTGAACGAGTATTATTGGATGGAAGGCCAACTAAGTCACTTTCAAAATGTATAACAACCCTAACAATAAGATTTCATGATGGAGAAGAAATAATTATCATTTTGAAATTCTTTAGTTAAACAAAGGAATGTGACTATTCTGTACATTTATTTGACTGATTTATTTCATCTGATTTGATGAAATACAAGTACAAATGTTGGAAATAATGCGAAAGCTATTTCTGTTGTTTTGAAGGAGTTAAATGCTATGGAGCAGGCTGCATGGCTCCAGCCAGATAGTTTATTCAGCAACATTTAAATTTGCTCTAAAATTACATTAAAATATTCAATAAATAGAAACTAGCCAAGAATGCTGATAACAGAAGGGAGATGTGGGCACAGTGAAATTATCTCAGAGACAGTGCCAAAGCTTTCTGCAGAAGCTTCCCATATGGCATGGAGAAATGTCATTTTATATTTAAATGTGCAGTGATACAAAGCTCTTGTCAGCTGTTTTAGAATGAAATTAACAGAAAAAGATCCTTTGAGGCTAGGAGAGTGTCAAGAGAAGGAGATAAAGGTCTGTAGAGATCTGGCATCTTTCAGAGCTGATACTTTGAGGCTACAGTTTCCAAGGTCTTTTGAGTGGATCATTGAAAAATGTATGAGAATTCCTCAACAACAACAAAAGCCCCAGTTTCCTGGAAAAGTAGCCTATACGAACTTCCCCTTCTTTGTCCAGCACAAAGTGAAGAGGTTCTGAGAAGCTATGCTCAACCACATACAACTGGAACATTATAGCAAACCAAACAACCAAGTTTACTTGTACACTGTTTTTGTTTTCGTAGTTTCCCTATCCTTGATATAGGATCTGCGTTCCAGAAGGTTTTTATGTATATTTTTTATTACTGTCTATAAGGGGAGAAAATATTGAGGTGTGTGTGTGTGTGTGTGTGTGTGTAATTCCCTTTAGGTTTCCCTGCATTGTGATCCCTTTCAAGCAACCTTTACCCAGTTATTCTGGATCATAAAAGAAAGTGACAGACGCATAGATTTATGCTTTTTTAACCAGTATATATTTTGACATTCAGTTTCATGGAGATAAATGTAGATGATCCCTTATTCACTCTTCACATTTGCATTTGATGACCAAATTTGATTTTATGAGGACAAAGAGAAAAGGATTTTATGAGAGAAGTGGAACCAAGCCATTTGGCCTCTTCTCACTTTCTTCCTCTGCTTGAACTGTGGCTAGGTCACATTTGTTAAAATAGGACATTTATTACCCTGTCTGTCAGCCTCAAGAAAGATGCAATCAATAGTCACATCACAACCATTCAACTTTAAGCACTGTGGGCATGGTTCCTCTGAAAGAGGAAAGTGAAAAAAACCCTCAAACTTTCCAACCTTATATTGCTCTCTGGGGTTGCTTAGAGTTATTTCTAAAGCCAATGTCATACTGCACCAACGGATGGAAAGAGGATGTAAAATGGAGAGAAACACTTGCCATCTGTTGGTTAACGCGATTCATCCCTTTTGTACTCACTGCCTCCGTTTTTCATCCTCTCTATCCGTCCAGCATCCGTCGACTGAGGTTCCATCCGCTCAAAAGGTTTTGAGCTGCTCAAAACTTTTTGAGCGGAAAATGTATCCAACATGTCCGTTCTACATCCGCAACGCATATGGGGAACATCCGTTCTACATCCGTCGTCATCCGTTACGTATCCGCTATATCCGCTAGGCATCCGCTGCGCATCCACACAACTCAAATCTGCTCCAGCGGAAAGCGGACACAGGGAGGAAGCAAAACGGACGCGGAACGGACGCGCAGCGTCAGTAGCACGGACGGAGAAAGGATGAAAGTGGATGCAGCTCACAAAGAAAGCATTTAAAATGGAAAAAATGTTCGCAGAGGGGACCTATCTCGGATATTAAGGATATCTAGAGGATGTCTAGAGGATGCAAAAGGACACATAGTGGAAAACCTATATTGCCTATAAAAAGGGGGAGGAACTCACCTGGATCTCACTTTCAGTCCAGCACCCCTGCTGTGCAGACCTCTGCAGCCTTCATCTGGCTCTTGCTCTTCCACAGCATCCATTGATGTCCACCATGGATCGTAACACACACCTTTTGGTAGCCACCATCGTTCTGCAACAGTGCAAAGCCATCTACAGGCTCTGTGAACTCTACTACAGGAAGAAAAGGAGGCGGCCAAGAAGCGTCTGGGTCCAAAGATGGATCGGGAGAAGAGCAGAGTACGGACTGTACTACAAGCTAATGGTGGAGCTGAGGAACGAAGATCCTCGTGCATTCCAGAACTTCATGAGGATGCCTCCAGCCATGTTTGACGAAGTTATGGAGCGGCTGAGACCCAGGTTGACCAAGCAGAGCACCAACTTCTGGCCCAGCCTGGACCCTGGGCTCAAGGTGGCACTGACTCTGCGCCACCTGGCTTCAGGGACCACCTACAGGAGCATGCAGTATGGCTGGAGGGTGCCACACAACACCATCAGCATTGTGGTCAGAGAAGTGGTGCAGGCCATCATCGAAGAATACCTGGAGGAGCTCCTCCAGTGCCCCTCCATTGAAGAAGGCTGGAAGAAAGTTGCAGAGCAGTGGTATCAGAGGTGGAACTTCCCCTACACCGTTGGAGCCATAGATGGGAATCACGTGGCCTGCAAAGCGCCAGCCAAGTCGGGGTCTACTTATTTCAACTCCAAGGGCTTCTTCAGCATCATCCTCTTCACCATGGTCGATGCTGACTACAAGTTCATGTACATCGATGCTTCAGGCAATGGGTCAGCTTCAGATGCCCAGGTATACAACGCCAGTGACCTCAAGGAGGGGCTGGAATGCAACCTCATCATGGGCTTCCCAGATCCAGACCCCCTGCCCAACGACACGCAAGATGTGCCATACTTCCTCGTGGGAGATGATGCCTTCTCCCCCAGAACCTACCTCATGAAGCCCTACACTTCCAGACTCCTCACCCGTGAAGAGAGATCTTCAACTACAGGCTGTCCAGAGCAAGGCAGGTGGTGAACGCCTTTGGCATCCTGGCCAACAGGTTCCAGGTACTTCTCACCACCATGCAGCATTGCCCAGAGACCGTGAGGAGGATCATGGAAGCTTGCTGCATCCTGCACAATCTCATGCGCACCCCCACCCAGTGTTGCAGAACAGGCTCGTGGACCCCCAACAAGGCAATGGGGACATGGAGCCTGGGGAATGGAGGCAAGGGTGAAACCTGATGGACACTAAGGATGTGCAAGGCCCCAACAGAGCTCCTGAAACACTGGTGCAACTCCCTAGCTGGAGCAGTGGAGTGGCAAGACAGGATTTAGATGATTAATGGATGCTTCCTTCAGCCTGTCTCATCACACTGATGAGATTGGGCCTTGTATGTTGGGTGGGCCTACAATGAACAGGGCATTTAATAAAGAGTTGTGTTTATGTTCAAATGTGTGGATCAATGATTACATTATTATTGATAATAAAGGGCCATAGGTGTGGCACCTGGGAGGGTGGACCATACAGTCCCACTATGCTTGCACTGGAGGTTTATCTATTACCCATACCCAGCTATTACCCATCCCAAAGGTATCCCTGCCCATCCCACAGCTATTACCCATCCCAAAGGTATCCCTGCCCATCCCACAGCTATTACCCATCCCAAAGGTATCCCTGCCCATCCCACAGATATTACCCATCCCAAAGGTATCCCTGCCCATCCCACTGCTATCCTTACCCATCCCACAAGCATGCAAAGGCTTAAACCATTTCTAAAAGTTTCCACTAAGGCTTTATTTAATAAAATAAATGAAGCAAGTGTGTGAAGCAAAGATAATCTTTATTAATAACAAGCTGTAAAAGAAAAATGACCCAAGTCAAGTGTCCAAAGCAAAAATAAAGTCAACAGGTAGCCACCCAGTCTTTGGCACTCTTCTTGATCACTCGGAGGCGTGCCCAGTCTCAGGGGTGAAGGGTCCAGGTGATGTGGAGGTGGCTGCTGCTGGAGTGTTGGTCTGAAGCGCCACTGGGGTGCCTGGCCCCGAGAGGACAACAGGGGACAGTGTGTTGAGGAAGCTGTCAGACAGCTGGCTCAGCCCCGTGATGTTGAGAGCCCCTTCCTCCATGACATGGGGTATCAGCCCCAATACCGAGGACAGATGTACTGAGGCTGGGCTTGGCTGTGGGGTGGAGGAAGGAGTAGTGTAGTGGGGCTGTCTGGTCTGCAGCTGGGTGAGGACTGGCATCGGTGGCATCTGTGGCGTGGATGGCATCAGTGGCGTGGGTGGCATCAGTGGCATGAGTGGAACCGGTGGCGTCCGATGTACCTGTCCCTGGACTGGGAAGGGCTGCCTGTGCTGCTGGATCTCCTGGTAGCCATAGCCTTGGTAGGAGAGGGCCTGTGGAAAGCCTTGGAAGGGCAGTGACATCACCTGGGGTGGAGGAGCAGCCTGGACTGGGTGGGAGCAGGTTCAGCTTGGTCTGGAGGGTTGTGAAGAAGACCGGTGATCCTGTCCTTCACCACCTGGTACTGGGGTTCCGCCATGTTCAGGAGGGTCTGGTTGACATAGGTGAGGAAGGACTTGCGGTTGGAGGATGGGGCGTCGGTGTGTACCAGCTGAGAGAGGAGATCTACGCTGCTCCTGATGGTGTCTCTTATCTCCAGCAGGACATTGTGGCTCTGTCCCTCCAGTTTGCCTCTCTGCCTTTCTGTGGAGGTGGATCTGGGGGTGGATGTGGGTTGGGCTGTGGTGGAAGTGCCGTCTCCTTTCTCCCACTGCGTCAGGGGGTCCTCCACGCGCTCCGCCACGGGTAGTACAGCTGTCGGGGGGGTCTCCGTCGTGGTACGCTCCACAGATACCTGCCTGGACACAGGAGCTGACTCTTTGCCAGAAGAGGACTGGCTCTCAGCAGGCTGCCTGAGAGAGAGGGTTGTGAGAGGGGCTGCTCCTCAGTGGCGGATCTCACCCTCCAAGAAGCTGCACTTGGCCATCACGTAGGTCTCTCTGTCCGTCAGCTTGACCGCGGCCTGGCCAGATTTCTTGAGGTGCAGCTTCCCGTACCAGGTGTGCATGTGCTTCCACCAGCCGAGGAGCACCTCCGAAGTGTAGCCCAGGCTCTCCGCCTTCTCTCTCCAAGCAGCCTGCTTCCTTTTGGTGTTGCGATAGAGCCTGTGTCCCTTCCGCCATAGATACTCATTCTCCCTCAGCCACTCCAGCACCTCATCCTCATGTTCCTCTTCTATGTTGTATTGCCTCCTCTCCCGTTCTCGCGTCTGCCTCTTCCTCCCTTTGGCAGGGCCATATGGGCCCTCATCCGAGGGGCTTCGCGGTTGTAGGGGCTGCTCCTCCACACCACCACCACCACCACCAGCAACAACAGTAGCAGCAAAAGCAGGACCAGCAGGACCAGCTGCACCAGCAGCACCAGCAGGACCAGGAGCAGGACCAGGAGCATCAGCAGGACCAGCAGGACCAGGACCAGGAGCAGGAGCAGGAGCAGGAGCAGGAGCACCAGCAGGACCAGGAGCACCAGCAGGACCAGCAGGACTAGGAGCAGCGCCAGCAGAGTAAGCACCAGCAGGACCAGCAGGACAAGGAGCAGTGCCAGCAGAGTAAGCACCAGCAGAATCACCAGCACCAGGAGCAGTGCCAGCAGAGTAAGCACCAGCAGAAGCACCACCACCAGAAGCAGCATCAGCAGAAACACTACCACCAAAAGCAGCATCAGCAGAAGCACCACCACCAGAAGCAGCATCAGCAGAAGCCCCACCTCCAGAAGCAGCATCAGCAGAAGCCCCAGCACCAGAAGATCGAGCCCGGGCAGCAGAAGCCCCAGAAGAAGCAGAGTCAGGGCCAGGGGGTGGGAGGGTGGCCCTGTCCCTCTTGCCAGGGCTGGCAGCAGATGGCAGAGGCTTCCGTTTCTTCCCCATGGCTGGCTGGCTGGCTGGCTGGCTGGCTGGAGATCTGTGTCTGGAAGCAGGTCTTTCCTCTGAATGGTGACCTGCTTGGGAGCTGCTTCCCTTTATATCCACGGGGCTGACGCAATGCATCCTCCCCGCATGCGCAGTGAACGCTAGGCATCCGCTAGGCATCCGCTAGGCATCTGCTAGGCATCCGCTAGGCTTCCACTAAGCATCTGCTAGGCTTCCGCTCTGCATCCGCTTCATCTGCTCGGCATCCTATGTGCATCCGCTTCATCCGCTCGGCGTCTGCTCTGCATCCGCTCTTTCCGTTCCGCGTCCGCTTTGCTGCGCTCCCCCGGAAACCTTGAAGATGTGCCATCCACTCCCATCCGCTTTCATCCGCTAGGCTTCCGTTCCGCATCCGCTTTCCATCCGCCCTACGTCCTCCCCCTGTCCGTTCCTTTCCGTGTTGTCCGCTCTGCTTATGCAAATTTTTGCCCCTTTTGAGAGCGGATAACAACGGATGGAACATTTTTCTCATCTGCTGTGTCCTTTTTACAAACATTTTGCATCCGTCAGCCAGTGTGACTGGGCCTTAAGGTTGATTCATTTTTGAAAACTGAGCAGGGGTGGGTGGGTTGAAAATGAAAATTAATTTGGATTGTAGAGCTTTTGGTGCTCCATCTGCTTCAAGGGGGATCTCCCGGATGTAAAACAAAGGCATATTAAAGGTTTTTTAAAATAATTTAAAAGAACATTGATAAAATTTTAATTGGTTATGATTTAAAATAGAGATACAAAGTAGGTCTTTGTTTTCTCTTGAGCTATCACTTATTCTTTCTAGCGTTTCTTTACAAGCTTTGGGGATAGTAGAGGGACATACATTCAATCTCAAATTATTATTATCTCATTTTTAAGTCATGCTTTTTTAAAGTCACGATTACATAAATCTCTTGGCTTCCATAAACTAGCTGCTTTGGATCCATTGCTCATAATCCATGGATTACTAACATTTCACAGTCCTCAAACACCAGTTTGAAATATAAGTTTTGTTTTACACTTTATAGAAGCCTGATAAAACATTTTCTCTCCCATGTTGGTTTTTAAAATGAAAGTTGAACCCACCTGCTATAGGAGGATTTTCCTGGTCAATAGAATTTATGGAGCACAAGGCTAATAAAAGCCATACAGCTTTTTGAACAGTTGAACAGGCAGCAACTGGTTTTCCCTGTATCCAGTTTTCTTTAATGCTTTGCATTTTTTACAATGTCCAATACAAGGCACACTTCCCCTTCCCTTCCCTTCAATGCTTTCTTTAAGAAAATTTCTATTGGAAGTAATAGTATTGGGGTTCTGTTTCCTGTAGGCTACAGTACAGAGAGGTGTATGCACATACATTCAATGCAGACATACACATGTAGAAGTATGATTTGCAAGTAGGCTTGACTTCCCCTATTAAGTTATTTCCTCGAAAAATGTGATAGTAGCTTGGAGGATGTTTTTCTTTTTAGGCCAAGAAATTTTAGAGATAACCAGAGGCAGACCATCTGTAACAGATGATACATAGCTTCATTTATTTGATTGTCCAATTCTATTCTCCAATATTCTTATTTTAAAAAGCATTACTGTCATTCAGCTGAAATGTACCTTGCTATAGTTCAGGTCTATTTTATCTGCTCTGAGTAACAACAAAGAACAAGCCTTTGCTCTTTTCTACTGGTCAATTCAAGTATTAGAAAAGTCAGAAGAATCTCTACCATAAGAGGGAACTTTCTGCTCTCACCAGCACATGGAAATTGCTATATTTGCCTTCATTATAGTTAGTTCCTCAGTAGCCTATTTGAGGTGAGTTCCTATTACTTGCCCCAGCTCCTGCCAACCTAGCATGCAAATGTGAATAGATAAATTTCCAATTTGACGGGAAGGTAACAGCATTCCATGTGCCCAGCATATAGCCATGCTGGCCACATGACCATGGAAATGTCTTCCAACAATGCTGGCTCCCTCGGTTAAGAAGAGCTGAATGCAACTGGGCAGGGGAAATCTTTATCTTTAATGAGTGATATATCAAGTTTTATAAATAGAAGGAGACAAGTCAAAGCTATAAAACATAGCCAGCTTACCAACCCTAATAAGCTTTGTTTGGTGCCTGGGTTGGCTTTCTATATATTCCACATATTCTGAGATGGGAAAGAAGACACCAAATATATCTTCCTACTTATAAGGCTATCTTCCTAAAATTGTTTTTAAGACCTGTTTTAGCCCATCCCTGCAGCATTGTATCTCAGTGAAATTGATTGGCAGTAAAATAAATTAGAAAAGACAAAAGAAAATCCTTTTACTCAGTCACTAATGTATGGAATTTGTTGCCAGGAGACGAGAAGTGGTGCCTTTTGAAAGTGTTAGGTTAACAAAGCTGGTAGTTAAGTGGAATTTCTGGTTAGTTGGTTGGTTTATTCATGAAAGCTATATATGTGCATGCATCACTCTCTCTCTTGCTCTTACCAAACCACAGAGATTTAAAGCAATTATAAAAATACACAATAAAAAGATCAAATTGATGAGCAGAATTTTTTTTAAAAGAAACAGGAATAGTATAAAAAAATCAAAAACCTGCAGCAAGCATTAGGGATGAAGTCTAAGAGCTTAACGTAAAAATCACTGTAAACATGCTTTTGTGAAGAACATGTAAAACATATCAGCTTTGCAGCTTAAGGTGTCATCCAACTGATGTCCCTCAAGATCAGAGGTCTCCAAACTTCGCAACTTTAAGATGTGTGGACTTCAAAACTCCCAGAATTCTCCAGCTAGCATAGCATGACTTCCTTGCTCTTCTTGTGGGCTTTTAGGAAGCATCTGGCCAGCCAGTACTGAACAGAGAATCCAGAGATAAATCATGGACCCAATTATTGCAGAAGCACAGATCCTTCTTGTGTTCTTCTGCACTCGTGTTAATTGTTATCCCTTTTCTTTCTCTCCCATTTGCTCCCCTATCGTGTATGACCGACTGCAGAAACAGAGGGATGAGGACTCGCCTGGGCTGTCTGTCTCAGAAGTCAGACTCATGCAGCGACTTCACAGCCATCCTTCCGGACAAACCAAGTCGGGCTTTGAAGTAAGTTGGGGCCTTTGTTTTCAGTGAGGGATCACTTTTTGCGCCCCCCCCCCCACCTTTTGCCAAAGACCTACTGATTGATCATTTTCAGGAAACACAGGAGGAATCTTTTAAAATATGAATCCTTAATGATTTTCATCAGTGAGGATAAAAATAATATTTACAGATTTCTTTTTACTATAGCAATCCTGGCTTCCTGTATACCATTTTCAACAAGACAATTGGCAAAGTGAAGGCATTTACCAAGAAAGGGAGAAATGCAATAACTGGCAAGAAGGGCATAAGGGTAATGATGAGATGTGTGTAAGAATGCTCTCATGTGAGTGCTACAATTAAGTACTTGCATAAATAGGATTATCTAAGTTGTTATTTCCATACTGATGTCATAATGCATGTATCATCTTTGTCCCCTCCCCCCACTCCACACAGCCCCATTATCTACAAGGGAAATGGTATGGAGATTCTGATAAACAATTTAATAGCAGTTATAGCTTTATTACTTCAAATGGGTTAATTTAAAGAATGCATCCAAAATCCAGGACCCATGATCCCCATGGAATTGAAATTTGGCAGATTTTATAAAACATATGACATAAAAATGATCACAAAACAGTTTATAACATAATATAAAATGTCATAAACCAGTGGTTCTCAAACTTTTTTTCATCATGGGCCCTTATAAAACCAAATGAAATAATACAGTCTCACTGGATCCTTACTATTAAGAGACTGAATGCTTCTAAGGCCATTTTCCCACTGATGTCCTACAAAGACATTAAAACTTTCTCATGAAGAGATAGCCTAACAAATCATGTTTAGTTCAAGAATTTATTCAGAACTGAGATCAAAATTAATTCACCACAAAATCCACTCTTATAATTTATAAACAGTTGGGCATCTCTTGTGGTTCAACAATTGGGAGTCTGGAACTTTGTGACTCTATTGTGTGTTTATTTTCTGCCCATTCCTGATACAGCAGAATAAGCTATTAATTGATCTGTAATATTTTCCAAATTATTTCAGGTACATAATATGGATACATCAGATTTATAGAATTTTAATAAATTATTTTTGGACATTTTTTGTAGCTCTTCACTTTCCCTTTTCCCCTATAGAAGATTGTCCACAGAAGAAGCTACCAGATGGGCAGATTCTTTTGATGTTCTCCTAACTCATAAATGTAAGTGGAAAAGTCCTTCACACTGAACTATTTGCCTTCAGCTTAAAAATGTGCCTATAGTTTATTACTTAAAGAATTACTGAGTAATTATACATGCAGCAGGAGACAGATTCAGTTCTCTTAAACTCTGTGGTGGATTGGATACCATGGGGATTTTCTTCACATGGGTGAGTTTTAAATTGATTGTGACAAGTCCAGGAGGAAATAAATGTAACTTTTTTTTTCAACTTCAGTTGCTATTATTCTCAAGTGACAAAATGTATTTCAGTTTTTTTTTTTTAAAGCAGAGGTGGCCAACTTCATTTCAACTGTTTCTAGATTCCCGCTCCTATCAGCCATAGTTATTGCCCCCCCCCCCCAGTTTACAGCCATTACAGCTATAATACTGTGATAGAAATTCCAAATCAGGAATGAAAGGATAAAAGGTAGGGAAATCATATTTATATATTATGTGCTATGTGCATTTCCTTAGCCCTAGTTTTTACATGAATGAGATAGGGAAAGGAAGTAGATTGCAGCTTATAGAATTCTTTCCAAAGTCTTGATTACAGCAAGTGCTAGTGATCACGTGTTTGGGAAGGAGGAGGAGGAAGATTAAAATTGCAGATTAAAATTGAGAAGTGGGGGACATTCTGACTCGCCAACCTAATTGGGGGATTTTTTAAAAACATATTTCTTCTCTTTGCAATTCTCAACCTTCCATTTTCAATCTTCTACCAAATGTATTTCCACCAACATCACATTTTGTCCGCTTCTCTTAATTTTGGGGAGAGTTATCCTACTGATGGACGGCCGGGTAGACAATTGAACAGGCAGGAACTTGAGTCCCTTTATAGAATTTATTTCCAACTTTTTTTCCTGTGCGAAGAGAAAGAGTGATTCACATAAAATGATTAGATGAGTTTCCATGGTTGAAGGTGCATTGGAACCTGGGTGTCCCCAGTATAAACCAGCACTTTTTGTCACTACACCAGGATGGTCTTTTTTTGCCACACCCTGATCAGATGAACGGACTATGGCTGAGTTATTGTGGTTTAGTCGTTTTGGAAGAGGAACCTTTCCGAAACCAGAACTAACAGAGCTCCAGCTTCACCTTCTCTTTGGCAGCACACTCTTTATTCCAGTATTTCTGAATTGGCAAAATGAAGGCCTAATATATTGATTTCCAGCTGTATTTAAAGGATGCAAGAGTGAATTCTGGCCCCAACCCACCTATACTATCTATACTGACCCCAAACCAACCCATCTATACTGCAAATCTCTTTGAGATGTCACCCTATTATTTGAACATAATAAATAAAACCTCCTAGGAGTTTTTAATCAACCCTTCTTTCTCCTGAATATAGTTGTCAAGGTTTGAGAAACTTTACAGTATAATAGCATGTCACGCAACAATTGTTGCTGAAAATAAAACATTGGAGACCTAAAAGAAACAGATGCTATTTTTCAACAGTAACCCCACATGTTCTAAATATTGGTCCCCAAACATCATGAGTCTTGTTCCCTCTTTATATTCCCATCTAAACAGCGAGCTTTAGGATTTTTCAGAGGTATCTAATAAGTTAATTAAAATGAGTGGAAATTGGGCATTCAGATCTCTAAGGTAGGCTGCAGATTTCCGCCCACAGCATTGTTTGGTATGAAAAGCTACTTATTTCAGATGGCGCACAATATAATTTACGTTCAGCAAGAAAAACCTACAATCTGCCATTTCCATATAATTTTACTTGAATCTGTGAAGCCATATAATCAACTTGCTTTGTGTCATTTATAGCCAATCTATTATCCCAGCGGTAGTCATGAAAATATTATTTTGGTAAGATGACATATTTCTGTTGATATCAACATATGTGCTGATATTAAACACATGGTTGTAATTTTTTATGAACCTGCCACACATTTTAGCCAACATTTTAGTAGTTAGATTGTTAAATAAATATTTGAAATATGTAATGCTGGTACAGTAGTTAAGGCACCAAGGAACGTGAATTCTAATTTCACCTTAGGCACAAAGTCAGCTAGAAATCATTTCTCTCAGACCTAGGAAGCAGATAATGGCAAACTCCTTCCAAAAACTTTGTCAAGAAAACTGCAGACTTGTCTAAGCAGTCATCATACATCTATATATTAAAACTATTTTCAATAAGCTTAAAGTAATCATAAAATAAAGGAAGCAGTCAATGAGTAACATGAAGGATATATATATACTAATTAGCTGCTTACTTTATATTTTGCTTTAAACTTGTTGAAAAGAGTGTTAATGATAGATTATGGTTTTTATGTTTTTTAGATCTTATAAATGGCTTTGACTAATTTTGTGAGAAGGGGAAATCATGGTATGTCAATGACCTGAATAATAAATGATAGATATACTTTGTCATTGCACATATGAAAAGCATAGAAGAGGGTTTTTGTGTCGGAAAAGTGGTCAGGTTGTGTTCATATCAATTTGACTAGACCATGTATTCTTGCAAAGTAAATTGAAAGCCAGAAAACATTTGGAAACAACTCAGACAGACACCTCCCTAATTCACAGAAATATAAGGAGGAAGAAGTGTAGCACAATAAGTTTTGCAAGATTCCGTTACTATAACCACTATCAGTAAAGGGGTTTTAGTATATCTGTAGAGTTGATTTCATTGTCTGGTCCACTTGATTGGGTTTACGTGAATCTTGCAAGTCTCATTGTGCTGCACCTCCCTTTTCTTCTCCTGTGGAATAGGGAGATGTCTGTCTGAGCTGCTTCCAAATGTTATCTGGACATTGTGGACTTAAAAAAATGTTTTAGCACCTTTTGCCTACTCAACAGCTTTTGCACATCTCTCCTTACTGTCTACAAGAACATGCTGAATTCGTCCCATCTACTTGTAACAAAGGCATGTGCTATTATATTGAGAGCTGTAACCAAGGCAAATGTTATTATAGCCAGAACTGAGTTTATTGAAGATAGAGGCAGCTGGATTACCAGTCTAACTTGTGCTGGGTGCAGCTACACACTTGTAAAGTGAGTTCAGGTGTATTCTCAGATGCATACTGATTCTAACAGGTTAAACAAAGACTACAGGTCTCGGAGGGCCAGGAGCACCAACAATTTATTTGATCAAATCCCAGTTTATTCACTTTTAATGAGGCCATTATCACTCCAGAGACAATTCAGAAGATCAGTTTCTATGAAGCTGGAAAATAGAAGAGGAGAGTTGGCTGGAAGGAATGCTCAACCCAGAAACAATTTTACTTTATTTTTTTTTTTTTAAAGAGGGGCATCATTGCAGAAGTGAAGGAAGCCTCATCATATTTAAAGGATTTTATGTGATCAGACAGGGAGAGCTCACTTCATAAAAACCCCTATTTGAGCTGATAATAACTGAATTAGAGAATCAATCTTCTGATTCAGCTTCTTGTCAGTTTCCTATTATCAAGTTCCTCCTTTATTTCAACTAAGGATTGTCACAAGAACTGTTGGGAAACAATCATCCTTAGAAAATTACAAAAAAACACTATCCATAAAAATTTAAAGAAGAGAGTTACTACACATCACTAATAATATAGCAGTATTTTTTTAAATTTGTATTCTGCCTTTATTATTTTTACAAATAAGGCAGTAAATATATCCTCCACATTTTCTACCTCCTGTTTTCCCCACAATAACCACCCCTGGGAAGTGAGTTGGGCAGTGGTGGGATTCAAATATTTTTACCACCAGTTCAGTGGGCGTGGTTTGGTGGGCACGCTTTGCGTGCATGCACACACTTAGCACGTAGCGCATGCAGCAAATGCACACTTTGCGCAGAGGCATTCTAACTCACCTCCTGCAAACCTGCCCTCTTCCAGTTGCTCCAGCAGCTGGTGCACAACACTCTGCTGTGCTGCGCAAAGCAGCTGCGCTTCAAATTCAGAGGATAAAGGTGAGCATGGGAGCCCAAGTGGGCCCAACAGCAGAGCAGTGGAGAGAACCTGCTTGGTCTCTGCTGCTCATCGCTGCTACCGACTCGGCAGAACCGGGCCGAACCAGTAGAATCAGGGGTGGGATTCAATTTTTTTACCACCGGTTCTGTGGGTGTGGCTTCATTGGTGGGCATGGCTTGGTGGTCATGGCCAACTGGCTGGGCATGGCCAACTCAACATCACTCACTTCAAGGCATGCATCTCCTCACCTGGCCTCTTGTGACCGTGAGGATGCTGCAACAGTCATAAGTGTGAAAAATGGTTATACGTCACTTTTTTCAGTGCCACTGTAACTTTGAATGGTCACTCCACCCAAGCAAAGTAGCAACAAAGGAGGGAAAATAAACTCCAGAGAAGTTCCAGAGACAGGAAGTCTAGTCCTTTCAAGAATGTAATAAGGGTTAACAGAGAGGCAGTTTCTGTAAGCAACACCAGAATGTTTCCTTCCTGCCTTCCTTACAGGATTAGGCCAGTAATTTCTTCTAACAATCGGTTCTCTGAACTGCTTAGAACGTTAACAACTGGTTCTAGCGAATAGGTGCGATCTGGTAGAATACTACCCCTGAGTAGAATACCACCATTTGAGTTGGGCTCAGACAGAGTGACTGGCCCAAGGCCACTCAGTTGGTTTTATAGCTAAGGTAGGACTGGAACTCATGGTCTCCCCATTTTTCTAGACTGATGCCTTAATAAATAGAACAAATGGGCCTTTTCTTTCAGTCCCCTTATCAACTTGGTTTTCTTACTCTGATCATGTTTATCGATGTCCTTCCTAAAATGCAATTCCCAGAATTAAACACAATATTCTAGATGTGGTCACTGAATATAAAGCATCAATACTTTCTCTTGACCCTGAAATGGTACTTCTGTTGAAGAGGTTCAAAATTGTATTTAAGGTTTTTTACTACTGCATCATGATGTTGGCTCATGTTCAGTATGTGATATACCAAGATGCTCAAATCTTTTCCACATGTATTTTGAATTCATCTTACTGGATTTTACCCAGGTTTATAGCTTATCAAAATCAGTCTGAAACTTATTTTCATCTCTGTTAACTTTCACTTTCATGATCTTAGCATCAATTGTGAGTTTGATAACCAGATCCTCATTCATGTCCAGTCATATATAAATATTTTGTCAAAGAACACAGAGCTGTCATATACCACTCCACACTTTCTTCCACTTACTGATGGACAATATATTATTTGGGTATGATGGTGCAACCAGTCCTATATCCATCAAATAATATCACAATCAAGCCCAATTTTTGTCATCTTATGGGCAATTTCATCCAATTTCATCCGTCATCCTTGTTGACGCCAAGGTAATCTATGTCCATCACACCGCATTCCCATGGTCAATTAAATTTGTCACTTTATCAAAAGGGATGAGTTTTAGGATGACTTACTTTCAGCCTTCTGCCAAGCAGGGCATTCTTTTCTAAATACTCATAAACTAACTGCTTAATAATTTGTTGCAGATCATTGCCAGGTGGAAGATGGCTAGGTTGTAGTTGTGTGGACACTCATTTTCCCTTTTGATAGGAATAACATTGATTTCTTCATTCATTCATTTAGAAGCCACACAATTTTAGATCATTCTAGGTGGCTAAGAACAAAAGAGGCAAGTCATAAATGTCCCAAAGTCATACTGTAAATAACACTAAAATAAACAGGGCTGCAACTACTACTCTGGTTCCAAGGTCTGAGAATAGCTACATTTTCAGTTTACCTTTCTTTGATCCTATTACATACACTGCCTGCTGCCATGCACCTGTTTCTCCATGTTTCCTAAAAGCTCACATATGTCACCGACAACAGGGGTGGGATTCAACCAGTATAACAACTGGTTCGGTGATCGCGTGCTTTGCACACACACATATGCTTCGCACATGCTCTGTCACATGTGCTCCACATTTTAAAAAGCTCTAATACTTACCTTCTACTGCAGTCCCTGTGAATAAAACAGCTGGGGCGCAGCAAACTGCTCTGCTGCAAATCACCTGTGCTCTAAAAAAAGGAAATAAAGCACAGGAAAGAGCAGGGCAGGTAGGTGGGCCCACATGCTTGTCGCAGTGAACTGGTTCGCTGCAGCTGATCTTCAGAGGAAGGGGTTTGTCCACACCGGTCCGAACCAAAAGAATCCCACCCCTGATCTGCATCTCCTGCAATACTCTTCGAGATAATTTTGCTTGATCCTGAGGACTTAAACACAGTTGTAACAACCATCTTTTTACTTACCTTGGATATCTCTCTCCTCTTTTGTCAATCATTTTGCTTAAGTCTACTTGAAACATATCATATGGGGAGAAGGCTGAAGTAAAGTAAGAGAAGGAATTCTTCCCAGTGTTATTTTTTTCTATTGTACCATCTTCTCTTGGTTCACTCTTTTCTTGAAACCAAGATGAGGCAGCTTTATTCCACTGGTAGTAACTGATGCTGCAGCTTCCAAACTGATCTACCCTGATCTCCACAATTGCCGATGGTGTGTCTCTCAACATCACATTTGATCTTGTTCTGTTACATTTTTTGCTCTTGGAGAAACAAATGGACAGGCAAGTCCTAAGCTTTTTACACCTTTCTAATTATAAATAATATGTATATGTATAAACACACACACATCCCATTAGGTTGAACTGAATAAAGAGTCCTGTTAAATTTAAAACTTTAGAACTTGGAGGGAAAAACTCCAATGAGAGACAATTTCTTGAGATTTTACCCAGCTCTGGAATACTTTTGCATCTGTTTGATAAATGTTTGCATTCCAAAAATCAATTGAAAAATGAGTGCCTACATATTAAATTGAAAATCCCTCTTGAACACAAGAGGTCAGACAAAACTGAAAGATACACCAGCATTTCCTATGCTAGTGTTTCTATTATTAAAAATTGCAACATTAGACTTCCTCTAAATAGAAACAACCCACTGGAACTCCATTTCAAACATTACTTCTTTACCATTTAATGTTTTGATAAACTGCCAATGACAGTTCAGGAAAACACCATTTGGGTTGTTTCTCTTTCAGCTTATTTTAGTAATGCTTCAGCTTTTCCTCAATTAACTGGAAATAGAATAAAGAAAGCTTCCAATCATGGACTATTTTGTGTATGCCCTTGCCTAGTCCTTTTCTCTAGACTAGCCATATTTAATCAGTGCAGCCATACAGTTTTCTTGGCAAGATTTTTAAGAGTAGTTTCCTTCATCTTCTGAAGGCTGAGAGAGAATAACTGGTCCAAGTCACGTAAAGGACTTTATGGCTAAGATGGAACTGGAACATATGCTCTCCTGTTTTCTGGCCTGGCATTATATCAAATTGGTTCCCACATGTACAATGATTTTATATCATTCAGCCCTGGACAACATCCTACTACAACATTTACTCATATGTAGATCACACTCAGTAAAAGTTCTCAAGTTATGTTAATTTAAAAAAAACCTCTACAACCAAGTTCAGCCTGCTTAGTGTTTCCTGTTGAGCATAAGTGGGGGTTATTGATATATTTGCTCTAATTAATGGACAGTATTTCTGGGTATTATTAAATGACAATTTGTTTTCCTATAGGAAGTAGGATTATCATTTTCCTCTTCTTTTTATAAAGGAATACTATTCTGCTGTAAACAATTGCATGAAGAAACAGTAATGATGAATGGACATCAGTAACAAAGCCTGTTTTCCATGTCAGAACAGAAATAGATGTTGGAGCTATTAATAGCTTTTTTTAAATGATAAAATGGTTTGATTCCTGGTGATTACATTGACACATAATTAGCTGTTCTATGCTAATTGTCTACCTGTGCTCAATAGGAAATGGGTTACATTCATAAATAGAACAATTTTAATTAAAGGTCACAGATCTTTGAAAGTTTCAAAAGTTTTGTGCCATTTAAGCAGAGTACTGCCTGCACTACAGTTACGTTTCATTATTTAAAAAAAAATATCTGAAAAAAATATGGGAGAACAGCACAAAATATTTATCATCTGGGTACTCTAGTTTGTAAAATATGAAAGAATAGCAGTTCCAAGAGGAAATTGCTGGTCTGGACTCTTCTTTGCTAAGCACAGCCTGAGTAAAGATTATTAGGTTTGAAATAATAATAAAGCTCTATCTGCAGCAGTTGACTAATAAAGACCATTTCATATACACTAGTTATCTCATATTTCTGACATTGAGATGAATTTGTCACAGTGAATCTATTCTCCTTTGCTGTGAGCTGTTATTTTCCCTGTGGCCATATCAGTGATGTGAAGTCTCTTATTTTAGATGCTAAGTCTCAAAAGTGGGAGGAAAATAGAAAGGGAATTGCTCCTAGAAAGGAAGGAAGGAGAGCTGAAATGGCAGAGAGAGAAAACAAAGTGGTTTCCCTTGACAGGTTGATGAGAGTATACAGTATTTGACCAAACAAATGAAGATTTCTTTCGACAAATTGCTGGGATAGGCATAAAATAACAGAATACCTCATGCTACATCTCTTCAAGGCTAGCTGTGTTTTTTCTGGGTCATAGTTGGATGAGTCTATCCTCAAATCCACAGTCTGATGACAACTTACTGACAGAAAAATCCCTATTGGAATTGTCTGGCTTTGCTGCAGGGAGATTTCTCCGTTTCTCATCCTTCCTGTTCAACTTGGCAATGTTGGACATTCCTACTAGCCTTCCAGTTCTTCTGAACCAAAAATTTTAAAACTTTTTTTTATGTGGTTGCCAGGTTTAAAAAAAGAAACACTCTAAAAAAGATAGGTTCAAATACCAACTGCAGGGCTTTGGTTGTTATTTTAGTTTTAAATAACTGGCTAGTTAACAATGCCAAATCACATTTAAAGGTTTATTTCTGAGTGTAGATAAAGGACAAAAGTACCCATTAAAAAAAAAAAAAAATCAGTTGTCTTGCTCCTTTTACAGATAGGATAGGAGGAGAGACTTCATTTTTAAATCAAAACCAGGCCTATAGGAATGAGTAGCTAAGTTGCCTTTGCTTTTTCAGCCTCAAATAAATTTCTTTTAGCTCAGCTCCAATAGCTGAGAAGAAAAGGACTTGAAATGACAAGACTAGGATATTAAGGCCAGTGTGAGGATATTAAGCCCCCCTCAGCATTCTGGGGGGAAAGAAATAAGCTTTTTGTATATGAGAGTGGGGCAAACAAGGTCACCGATCCATTGCTCTGTTTCAGTCATGCACAGTTCCAGAGTTCTAAATCCTTTGGGAATAGAAAAGGTTCATGGTTTCAAAAATTATCCTCAGCATATAAAGGACAGGATGGAAGTATGTGCTCTAATTGTATCACCGCTGCCTTTTCCTTCCTGGAATGCTTGGATTTCTTCATGAAAGTCACCTTGCAACTTCCTCTTATTTCACTGACTGCTGTTTAGACTGGCAAGGAAGCTCACCACCCCAGAGACAGAATCAGGCATGCTACTTTAAATATGTGTTTATGTGAGGGAAGTTGTCGACTTTAATCTGCTAATGGAGTGACAGCTGCACAGTCCGCACCAAGTATTTCTCAATCGTGGTAATTTGAAGTTATGTGGACTTCAGCTCTAGAATTCACCAGCCAACCATGAAGACCCGTGGACTTCAACTTCTTTGGAATTACAGTAGTTGAAGTCCACATACCTCCAAGGTGCCTTGGTTGAGAAACTCTGGTCTATGGAACAGAATAACAGAGTTGGAAGGGATCTTGGAGATCTTCTGGGCAACCTTCTTGCTCAAACAGGAAACCTTTTAACACTTCAGACAAATGGACATCCAGTATTGGAACATCCACAACTTCTGGAGGCAAGTTGTTCCACTGATTAATATTGTTCTCACTAACAGGAGATTTCTCCTTAGTTTTAGGTTGGTTCTCTCCTTGATTAGTTTCAATCATCATCATCATCTCCGCTGAGAGCCTTGTGGGCAAGTAATGTTCCCACCCCAGCTAAAATGTTCCCCAGCTAAAGTGCTGTTCTTTTGTAGATACCCTCTGCTTTCACCTTTCATGAAAGAATTCTGCAGTTCAGTATTTCCAGCTTTCTTAAATGGTATTTTCAGCTTTTTGCTAAAGAAGTCACTTTAGCAGAAAGAAGGTGTGGTTTTTTTGCCTCTTGAAAACAATTTCCTTTTCCTACACTTATACCATCCATACAGATTCCAACAATTCCTTTATTCTTGACATTCCTTATATACAAGGGTGATGGATGGGAATGAAGGAGATAGTTTGGGAAAGACAGGCAACTAAAAAGAATGTTTCATTTTTGAATGAATTGATAAAAAGTTGCAATAGTAATTGTTAAGGCACAAAATAGTTGTTACAATACTTCATCAAGCAGAATATCATGCCAACACATTCATCAAACCATTTCTCAGTTGTTGTTTTTTAAAAAAGGAGGGGGAATATTTGGCTCATTTCAAGAAGGTGAATATTACAAAAAATTCAGAAGAATTGAGCACAATTCTCAGGAACCATATTTATTGCAACACTCATTGGGTGCCTCTTTTACAATGAAATAAATGGAAAGCAAAGCTTTTTAAGCCCATGTCACACTGCACCAACGGATGGAAAGAGGATGTAAAACGGAGAGAAACACTTGCCATCCGTTGGTGAACGCGATGCCTCCGTTCTGTACTCACTGCCTCCGTTTTTCATACTCTCTCTCCGTCCAGCATCCGTTGACTGAGGTTCCATCCGCTCAAAAAGTTTTGAGCTGCTCAAAACTTTTTGAGTGGAAAATGTATCCAACGTATCTGTTCTGCATCCACTACGCATGCGGGGAACATCCGTTCTACATCCGTCGTCATCCATTACGCATCTGCTATATCCGCTAGGCATCCGCTGCGCATCTGCACAACTCAAATCCACTCCAGCGGAAAACAGACACAGGGAGGAAGCATAACGAACGTGGAACGGACGTGCAGCGTTAGTAGCACGGATGGAGAAAGGATGAAAGCGGATGCAGAAAGTATTTAAAACGGAAAAAATGTTCGCAGAGGGGACCTATCTCAGATATTAAGGATGTCTAGAGGATGCCTAGAGGATGCAAAAGGACACCTAGTGGAAAACCTATATTGCCTATAAAAAGGAGGAGGAACTCACCTGGATCTCACTTTCAGTCCAGCAGCCCTGCTGTGCAGACCTCTGCAGCCTTCATCTGGCTCTTGTTCATCCACAGCATCCAATCATCTCCACCATGGATCGTAACACACACCTTTTGGTAGCCACCATCGTTCTGCAACAGTGCAAAGCCATCTACAGGCTCTTTCACCTGTTCTACGGGAAGAAAAGGAGGCGGCCAAGAAGTGTCTGGGTCCGAAGATGGATCGGGAGAAGAGCAGAATACGGACTGTACAACAAGCTGATGGTGGAGCTGAGGAACGACGATCCTTGTGCATTCCAGAACTTCATGAGGATGCCGCCAGCCATGTTTGACGAAGTTGTGCAGCGGCTGAGACCCAGGTTGACCAAGACAAACACCAACTTCTGGCCCAGCCTGGACCCTGGGCTCAAGGTGGCACTGACTCTGCACCACCTGGCCTCAGGGACCAACTACAGGAGCATGCAGTACGGCTAGAGGGTGCCACACAACACCATCAGCATTGTGGTCAGAGAAGTGGTGCAGGCCATCATCGAAGAATACCTGGAGGAGCTCCTCCAGTGCCCCTCCACTGAAGAAGGCTGGAACAAAGTTGCAGAGCAGTGGTATCAGAAGTGGAACTTCCCACACACCGTTGGAGCTACACATGGCAAGCACGTGGCCTGCAAAGCTCCAGCCAAGTCGGGGTCCACTTATTTCAACTACAAGGGCTTCTTCAGCATCGTCCTCTTCGCCATTGTCGATGCTGACTACAAGTTCATGTACATCGATGCTTCAGGCAACGGCTCATCTTCAGATGCCCAGGTATACAACATCAGTCACAGGATGTGCCCTACTTCATCGTGGGGGATGACGCCTTCTCCCTCTGAACCTACCTCATGAAGCCCTACAGTTCTAGATACCTCACCCGTGAAGAGAGCATCTTCAACTACAGGCTGTCCAGGGCAAGGCGGGTGGTGGAGAACGCCTTTGGCATCCTGGCCAACAGGTTCCAGGTACTTCTCACCACCATGCAGCATCGCCCAGAGACAGTAAGGAGGATCGTGGAAGCTTGCTGCATCCTGCACAATCTCATGCGCACCCGCTACCCAGTCTTGCAGAACAGGCTCGTGGACCTCCAACAAGGCAATGGGGACATGGAGCCTGGGGAATGAAGGCAAGGGCGAAACCTGATAGATACTGTGGATCTGCACGGCCCCAACAGAGCTTCACGTGAAGGGAAGAAGCAGCGCAACCTCCTGAAACACTGGTGCAACTCCCCAGCTGGAGCAGTGGAGTGGCAAGACAGGATGATTGATGATTAATGGATGCTTCCTTCAGCCTGTCTCATCATACTGATGAGATTGGGCCATGTATGTTGGGTGGGCCTACAATGAACAGGGCATTTAATAAAGAGTTGTGTTTATGTTCAAATGTGTGGATCAATGATTACATTATTATTGATAATAAAGGGCCATAGGTGTGGCACCTGGGAGGGTGGACCATACAGTCCCACTATGCTTGCACTGGAGGTTTATCTAT
>BLBF01000052.1:11521662-11650142 GCA_015471245.1 Laticauda colubrina | reverse complement strand
CATCCCACAGCTATTACCCATCCCAAAGGTATCCCTGCCCATCCCACTGCTATCCTTACCCATCCCACAAGCATGCAAAGGCTTAAACCATTTCTAAAAGTTTCCACCAAGACTTTATTTACTAAAAGAACTGAACCAAGTGTGTGAAGCAAAGATAAACTTTATTAATAACAAACTGTAAAAGCAAAATGACCCAAGTAAAGTGTCCCAAGGAAAGATAAAGTCAACAGGTAGCAACCCAGTCTCTGGCACTCTTCTCAGTCACTCTGAAGCGTGCCCATAGTCTCAGGGGCGAAGGGTCCAGGTGCTGTGGACGTGGCTGATGCTGGAGTGCCTGTCTGAAGTGCCACTGGGGTGCCTGGCCCCGAGAGGACAACAGGGGAAGGTGTGCTGAGGAAGCTCTCAGACAGCTGGCTCAGCCCCGTGATGTTGAGAGCCTCTTCCTCCATGACATGGGGTGTCAGCCCCAAAACCAATGACAGATGTTCTGAAGCTGGGCTTGGCTGTGGGGTGGAGGAAGGAGCAGTGTAGTGGGGCTGTCTGGTATGCAGCTGGGTGAAGACTGGCGTGGATGGCATCGGTGGTGTGGGTGGCATCTGTGGCATGGCTGGCATCGGTGGCGTGGGTGGCATTGGTGGCATCAGTGGCACCAGTGGTGTACGATGTACCTGTGCCTGGACTGGGAATGGCTGCCTGTGCTACTGGACCTCCTGGTAGCCGTAGCCTTGGTAGGGGAGGGCCTGTGGAAAGCCTTGGAAGGGCAGTGACATCACCTGGGGTGGAGGAGCAGGCCTGTACTGGGTGGGAGCAGGTTCAGCTTGGTCTGGAGGGTTGTGAAGAAGACCGGTGATCCTGTCCTTCACCACCTGGTACTGGGGTTCCGACATGTTCAGGAGGGTCTGGTTGATGTAGGTGAGGAAGGGCTTGCGGTTGGAGGATGGGGCGTCAGTGTGTACCAGCTGAGAGAGGAGATCTACGCTGCTCCTGATGGTGTCTCTTATCTCCAGCAGGACATTGTGGCTCTGTCCCTCCAGTTTGCCTCTCTGCCTTTCTGTGGAGGTGGATCTGGGGGTGGATGCGGGTTGGGCTGTGGTGGAAGTGCCGTCTCCTTTCTCCCACTGCATCAGGGGGTCCTCCACGTGCTCCGCCACGGGTAGTACAGCTGTCGGGGGGGTCTCCTTCGTGGCACGCTCCACAGATACCTGCCTGGACACAGGAGCTGACTCTTTGCCAGAAGAGGACTGGCTCTCAGCAGGCTGCCTGAGAGAGAGGGTTGTGAGAGGGGCTGCTCCTCGGTGGCGGATCTCACCCTCCAAGAAGCTGCACTTGGCCATCACATAGGTCTCTCTGTCCGTCAGCTTGACCGTGGCCTGGCCAGATTTCTTGAGGTGCAGCTTCCCGTACCAGGTGTGCATGTGCTTCCACCAGCCGATGAGCACCTCCGAAGTGTAGCCCAGGCTCTCCGCCTTCTCTCTCCAAGCAGCTTGCTTCCTTTTGGTGTCACAATAGAGCCTGTGTCCCTTCCACCATAGATACTCGTTCTCCCTCAGCCACTCCAGCACCTCATCCTCATGTTCCTCTTCTATGTTGTATTGCCTCCTCTCCCATTCTTGCGTCTGCCTCTTCCTCCCTTTGGCAGGGCCATATGGGCCCTCATCAGAAGGGCTTCGAGGTTGTAGGGGCTGCTCCTCCACACCACCACCACCACCACCAGCAACAACAGTAGCAGCAAAAGGAGGATCAGCAGGACCAGCAGGACCAGCAGCAGGACCAGCAGGACCAGCAGCACCAGCAGCACCAGCTGGACAAGGAGCAGGACCAGGAGTACCAGCCGGACCAGGAGCATGAGCAGGACCAGGAGCACGAGCAGGACCAGGAGCACGAACAGGCCCAGGAGCACCAGCAGGACCAGGAGCACGAACAGGCCCAGGAGCACCAGCAGGACCAGGAGCACCAGGAGCACCAGCAGGACCAGGAGCAGCACCAGCAGAGTAAGCACCAGCAGAAGCACCAGCACCAGGAGCAGTGCCAGCAGAGTAAGCACCAGCAGAAGCACCAGCACCAGGAGCAGTGCCAGCAGAGTTAGCACCAGCAGAAGCACCACCTCCAGAAGCAGCATCAGCAGAAGCTCCAGCACCAGAAGAGTCAGCCCGAGCAGCAGAAGCCCCAGCAGAAGCAGAGTCAGGGTCAGGGGGTGGGAGGGTGGCCCTTGTCCCTCTTGCCAGGGCTGGCAGCAGATGGCAGAGGCTTCCTTTTCTTCCCCATGGTTGTTGGGTTGCTGGCTGGCTGGCTGGCTGGCTGGCTGGCTGGCGAGCTGTGTCTGGAAGCAGGTCTTTCCTGTGAATGGTGACCTGCTTGCGAGCTGCTTCCCTTTATATCCGCGGGGCTGATGCAATGCATCCTCCCCACATGCGCAGTGAACGCTAGGCATCCGCTAGGCATCCACTAGGCTTCCGCTAGGCTTCCGCTCTGCATCCGCTTCATCCGCTCGGCATCCGCTCTGCATCCGCTCTGCATCCGCTCTGCATCCGCTCTTTCTGTTCCGCGTCTGCTTCGCTGTGCTCCCCGGAAGCCTTGCAGATGTGCCATCCGCTCCCATCCGCTTCCATCTGCTAAGCTTCCATGGACCATCCGCTTTCCATCCGCCCTACGTCCTCCCCCCATCCATTCCTTTCCATTGTTGTCCGCTCTGGTTATGCAAATTTGGGGCACTTTTGAGAGTGGATAACAACGTATGGAACATTTTGCTCGTCCGCTGCGTCCTTTTTACAAACGTTTTGCATCCGTCGGCCAGTGTGACAGTGCCTTTACAGAAGTTGAAAGCGACAAGGCAGGAAGTCCAAGGGATTTGATTTGCTGGTCAGTTTGAGGCAGTCAGGGAGGAACTTGTCTGTGTACCTGTGTACCTGAGTACCTGCTATCCTTTTGCTTGGCAAAAGGATAGCAGAGTTGCAGGAGTTCATGCTAACAGAGAGAGAAAATGTTGAAATCAGCAGGAAAGTTTCCTGATTGAGGATGGCTTTTCTACCTTGCAATTCCTTTGTAGAGGATGCTTAGTACTATGATCAATGTTTCTATCCTTTGATTTAGATCGGATTGCAGGGCCTTTGAAGGTAGGGTGGGTTAATTTGCGCCCGATGGAATTATACAAAAATAAGAAGCTGGATTTGGTACTGAGGTTGTCCAAAAGATAGGGAGGAAAAAGGATGCAACCTCCATTTTGTTAGAATTATTTTCTCCAGCACAGTGGGCAAATGTCAACAGTGTTTGTCTTACAATAAATACATGGTGACCATTTCTGACCTTTGCAAATATCAATAATTGAATGGGGGGAGGGGGGAGGAAGAGAGAGAGATAGATTGAGATTTTGTGTGGGAACCTGGCTACATACTGTTTCTGCTAATTTTAGTATACTTGAGATTTGATCATTAGTCCAAAGGTTAATCCAAAGTTTTAAGTCACTATTGACCCCCGAGGTTTACAAAAATCATGGGACTGGTTATTCTGGCCTAGCATCAAAGAAAAGGTATAGCAACCATCCAAACCCATTCATCCAATTCTCCACTGTTCCTTGTTTGTATCTAATGATTGTTATATGTTAAATGGTATAAGGTTTCTTGCTTGAGGAAGGATTTGGACTAGAAGACCTCTAAGAAGACATTCAACTCTGCTGTTCAGTTGCAATTACAATAAATTGTGGGAAGAAATATCCATCTGATTCAGTTCCAAGCTGGGAGAAAGACACTGGAAACATGGAGGCTGATTGGAAAGAGGGTTTAATGATGAACAGAACCACCAAACATATGGGTCTGGTGCAGCTGACCAAAATGGTTGGGAGTGAGGGTTATTATACCTTCTCTTGGGCTTTGCACTTGAGCTTCCTGTTCTTGTACAAGAACATGTATTCTATTGGCTGTTGTCAGACTCCCATGGGGCATGTAGGACTCATGTAGGGGTCATAGCTGGCTCGATACGCAAACTACAAATCCCAGGTGTTTGTCTGATCTAAGTTTGATTGAAGTTCAGACTGCTCTGAGGGTGATGCAATAATTCCAATTGTGGCTTAATGGCTTTGGTCCTGTTTTGGCTCTTGGGTGAGGGTATTTGCTTATGAATAGAGCTATCTAGTTCTCAATAAGCTCTTTATCTCTTAAGTGCTGACATCTGCTGTGGGCTATTAAGAAAAGGTGGGGGCTGCTCTCTCCCTCTAAAAAAACATGTTCTCTGTTTCTCATTTAGGGAAATATAATATTCTGCCTGTTAATATTTCCCAAAATATTTCATTCTTCTAGGAGGGGGGGTGGCTTCCCAACAAATTGTTATGATATGGAACAGATGCCATGATTTTCATCACTCCATGAAGTAACCAGGCTTTACATGCATTCATAGTCCACTGATGGCTTCTTGTATGTTAATAAGAACCCTTCCTACAGAATCCTTCAATTAGATGAAGACATGTATGCAGTCTGAGCAGGAACAAGACCCAGCAGGGAGAAGATTAGGAATAGAAAAAAGAAAAAAAAGAAAAAAAAGAAAAGAAAAGAGAGAGAGAAGACTAGCTTTCAAAAGCTGCGAGAAAAAAGAGAATAATGAAACAAGTTCCCAAGGAGTCAAGCTCCTTTTTCTTAAGATGTTTTCTTTATATAATCCCAGAATAAATTGAGGATGGGAAGTCAGCCAGGGGTCCGTGTTGGCTCTCCTTCCAGCTGCTTATTCTGCCCTCTGATGTCTCCAAGCCGCCTTCTGTAGCAGAGTTTTTTTTCCCCAGTCTATCAAACATGGGAAAGTATTCCTCTTTTTTTCAGCCTTTGCTCAACTCCTCACGTCCTCTGGCAAGCTGTCTAGCTGAAAAACCCCAAATTATGTAAGGATGCTACTGGATAGCAAAGCACAGGAAAAAAAAAAGGAGGAGGAAACAAAACACAAAACATTATGAGAAAATATTGTAATTGTGATCATTAATTATTATAGCATCAACTATCATGAATAATTACAATTACAATACCTTCTCATAATGCTGGGCAACAACATTCTTTTTTTCTTTTAAATCTGTTTGATGAAATGCATATGTATATACTGTATATAAACACACATATACACACATAATTAGAAATAGAATAGAATATAATTCTTTATTAGTCAAGCGTGATTGGACACACAAGGAATTTGCCTGGTGCAAATGCTTCTCAGTGAACATAAAAGAAAAGATACATTCGTCAAGAGTCGAGAATCATAAGGTACAACACTTAATGAGTCATAGGGTACAATAAGCAATCAAATCATACTAGGAAACAGTCATAAACTGTAAGGATACAAGTGACAAAGTTACAGACATACCATCACAAGTGCGAGGGGATGGGTGATAAGGAGTGATGAGAAGATTAATAGTAATAGTAGTGCAGACTTTGTAAACAGATGGACAGTGTTGAGGGAATTATTTGTTTAGCAGAGTGATGGCTTTTTGGAAAAAACTGTTCTTGTGTCTAGTTGTTCTGGTGTGCAGTGCTTGCACTATAACGTCGTTGAGGGTAGGAGTTGAAACAGTTTATGTCCAAGATGTGAGGGGTCTATAAATATTTTCACAGCCCTCTTTTTGACTCGTACAGTATACAGGTCCTCAGTTGAAGGAAGGTGGGTAGTAATTGTTTTTTCTGCAGTCCGCATTATCCTCTGAAGTCTGTGTCTGTCCTGCTGGGTTGCAGAACCAAACCAGACAGTTATAGAGATGCAGATGACAGACTCAATAATTCCTTTGTAGAACTGTATCTCCACAGTTCGGAATCTGTCAATATGCAATTCTCTCTCATGTGGCAAGTTAATTTAGTCTTATCTTCATTTTGTCACTAAATCCCTGCTCTTTATTGTTTTGAAATTCTAATAGTATTTTTGAAATATGGTTAGCATTATTTTACGTCCATGGAAAACACTGAAGGTATTTTTTTAAAAACATACAATTTATTTTATTTATTTATATTCCACTATTATTGTTTTTATAAATAACTAAAGGTGGCAAATGTATCTAACACTCCATCCTATTTTCTCCACATAAGCAACCCTATGAGGTGAACTGGACTGAAAGATGATGACTGGCCCAGAATCATCTTTCATGCCTAAGGCAGAACTAGAACTTGCCCTCTCCTGGTTTCTTTTTGTGCAGATCAAATTAAACACTGCTTCCCTGAGGTTACAAGTACAGGTAATCCTTAACTTATGTCCACAATTGAGCCCAAAATTTATGTTGCTAAGAAAGACATTTGTTATGTGAGTTTTGCCCCATTTTATGAACTTTCTTGCCACTGTTGTTAAGTGAATTACTGCAGCTGTTCAGTTAGTGACATGATTGTTAAGTGAGTCTTTTTCCCCCATTGACTTAGTTGTCAGAAAGTCACATGACCCTGGGACAGTACAACTGTCATAAATAGGAACCAGTTGCTAAGCATCTGAATTTTGATCATGTGACCACGCAGCTGCTGCAATGGTTGTAAGTATGAAAAATGGTGAAAAGTTGCTTTTTTCAGTGCCGTTGTAACTTTGAACGGTTACTAAACAAAACTGTTGCAAGTCCAGGATTATCTGTCGTTACCTAACATGTTTCTAACACTCCAGATTCTGGCAATCACAGGAGAACAACATTTTGACTTTAATAAGGAACCAGAAATGTAGCAGACTGACTTTCACCCGACATCATTAGTTTTTCTAATTGTCTTGGGATGTTTTAAAAAAAGAATGAATAGTTTGGGCAGGAGATAAATGGGATTTTGAAATGCTCTGTCAAAGTTAGAGGCTGGCAAATGCCTTTAAATTACTTTAGGAAATTGGGAAATTCTCCAATTGTTTCCCAAGGGAATTATCTGCCATGACACATTGTTGTTTAAGGGGGGAAAAAAGCTCCCAGTGGGAGTAGAACTGTCACATTTGCCCTTGAGATGTAATTGAACTCTGGGAATCTTGTGATGCTTTACGTTTTTTTGAGAGGGAAATGTTTAAAGGCCATTCATATACAATCCTTTGCTACTTTTTCTCAACTTTTTCTCAAGTTTTCTTCTCCTTTGAGAATGATTTTTGCGCCAACTCAGAAAGCTCAAATTGCCCAAGGAGCTGCTGATACAGTTCCACAGAAGAATTATTGAGTCTGTCGTCTGCATCTCTATAACTGTCTGGTTTGGTTCTGCAACTCAACAGGACAGACACAGACTTTAGAGGATAAATAGGACTGCAGAAAAAAACAATTACTACCCACCTGCCTTCCATCGAGGACCTGTATACTGCACGAGTCAAAAAGAGGGCTGTGAAAATATTTACAGACGCCTCACATCCTGGACATAAACTGTTTCAACTGCTTCCCTCAAAACGATGCTATAGAGCACTGCACACCAGAACAACTAGACACAAAGACAGTTTTTCCTCGAACGCCATCACTCTGCTAAACAAATAATTCCCCTCAACACTGTCCAACTATTTACAAAGTCTGCATTACTATTACTATTAATCTTCTCATCACTCCTTATCATCCATCCCTTCCCACTTGTGACTATATGACTGTAACTTTGTCACTTGTATCCTTACAATTCATATTGACTGTTTCCTAGTATGATTTGATTGCTTATTATGCCCTATGACTATTATTAAGTGTTGTACCTTATGATTCTTGACTCTTGACAAATATATCTTTTATGTACACTGAGAGCATTTACACCAAAACTAATTCCTTGCGTGTCCAATCACACCTGGCCAATAAAGAATTATGTTCTGTTAAAGGGGCCACTTCAGGCACTTACTAAACCAATACCTTCAGAACATACTGGTTTTGTAAGTGCCTGAAATGGCCCCTTTTATTGGCAGTAACTCATCCCACGTGCCTCAAGAAGACTTAGGATTGATTCTTTCTGGCTGTATTTACTTATAGCAGAGCCAAAGTGATGGCTATGGTATTGGGATTTAGACCAGGAAGATCAAGGTACAAGTTTCCATTTGATCATGAACCAGTTGTTTTCACTCAGCCCAACCCATCTCACAAAACTGTTATTAAAGGATAAAACTACAGAAGACTCCAGATAGGCTACTTGCACTAAAAGAGAAAAGGTGGGATATAAATTCAATGAATACATAAAATAACAAATAAAAGGAATGTTATGGCTAACTGAACGTAATAGATTCACCTAATATACTGCATCATTGGCTAAGCACATTGGCTGGCCTAGCACAATGCACTGAGCAACAAATAAGCCAATCTCAGCTTCTGAAGTAATAAATTATGTAATTTCAGATAAAGAATGATAGGATTTACTGCCTCTTCTGTGTAATAACATTTAACAGCAATAATCAGACTCTCTGCTTAATAGACTTAATAACAGACTTAATAACAGCAACAATCAGACTCTGCTTTCTGGGTGGATATCAGAGGTGGTATTCAGTAGGTTCTGACCAGTTCTGGAGAACCGATAGTGGAAATTTTGAGTAGTTCAGAGAACCGGCAAATACCACCTCTGACTGGAGATTTTACAGTATCCTTTCCCTGCCATGCCCAATAAGCCATGCCCACAGAACCAGTCATAAAAAAATTTGAATCCCACCACTGGTGGATATGTTTTGATGTTTGCAGAAACCCCTCTTATAACTCACAGTTTTACAGTCCAAATATAGGTTTAGTGCCTCTGGGAGGATTCAGTTGAATTACAACTAACTGATTTTAATAGAAAATCAGTGACTGTAATATTTTGAGAGGCAGAATTTTGTAGCATCTGCTGAACAGGAAATGCAAACACTGTTATTAAAGGCCTATCTCTCTATTGCTCAAAATATCAGTTACCAAACACTAAAGAGGTAAAGACACTAACATCGCTACCTGTAGCTGACAGCAAGTCTGTCTGTCTGTCTGTCTCTCTCTCTCTCCTTCCCCCCTCCCTCCCTCCGCCTCTCTCCCTTGTCAGTTTTAAGGATTGGAATAAAAGTGCTTCTTTTTACACACAATGGGAATTAGAAATACTTCATAAATAATCCTTCAGATTCCAATCATCTAGGTACAATATACCATTCCATCACAATCTTCATCTCATCTTATTTTGAACTTCGATCCAATTACGCTTCTCAAATGGTAAGCATTTCAAACCTGTTTCAGTAAGATACTCATGCTTGTTTTTCTGGTACAACACATTCTTCAGGAAGACATAACAGGATGTTGAAGTGGTAGCGTGGGTTGTATTTTACCATTTCTGATTTAATTCTCTAGCTACAGCCTGAATGGAAGATTTGATTAAACAGATGCATGTTGCTATTCACTTTCTCTACAGACACAGAGGAAGTGACTCATTAGCGGGATTCCCTTGGCTGGTAGTGTTGGCCTCATCAAGCATCTTCAATAGAAACCTTCAGAGTGAAAACCCTGCCAAGCCTATGTGCAAGTTCCGGTTTTAAAACAATGGTGGGAAGGGTTCTGGTCTAGGCCTAGATTAATGGAAATTGTTGGAAAGGAAATGGATGTTCCGGTATAGCAGTGAAACCTACAGTGAGCTACAATAGAAAAGCAGGAGTCAGCAGGATCTACTTCCCCTTCCCAATGCCTTCACCCAAGAGAGCACAGATAGATCTCTCTCTCTCTCTCCAGAATGCTGAAATACTATACTTGGCTTTTCCATAAATATTTTTTTATGTTTGCAAATGATGTGCTTAAGAATTAGCATGATCTCTCATCAGAATGGGCAAGGAACCATTTTGGACAATGGGCTTCAGTTTGTCGCAGGCTAAACTGTTCCAGACTACCCCACAGAAGCAGAATACTATTTCAACTGACTCAGTGCTTATCATAATGTTTAATATATTTTATAATTGCATTTATCATAATACTGAAATGGCCATAATGCTTGCCTTGTAAATGGAAGGCTGCTGGTTTGAAATCTGTCAGAAACTTTTAAAACATTGTTTTTTTCTCTCCCCCACTTCTCTTTGTATGTTTAAAAAAGTTTCCTAGCAATCTCATTTCCCCAGTCACTCGAAATGTAAGGATTTCAACTACAGTTCACAAGTAATTCAGAGATAATTTGGGTTATTAGGAAATTGGGGGTGCTGTTCTCATACCTCAACTGATGTGAAAAATAATGAAATAGTACACCAGTGGACTTAGTTAAAAAAAACCCTCAAATGTACATAAGCAAAGGAAAAATTCAGGGAGTAAGCACTAAGTGTGGATATTTCCATGCTCCCAATTATTAGCAATGTAGACTGAATCATGTTGAATTGCTAATTTCTATTGTTTTACTTTGCAATCATTGATTCATGCAAGGCTGCCACAATAGAAAATAGCAGCCACCTTTATTTCTGAACCATGTTAAAATATTTTTGCCAGATGGAGTAGCTGCATTTCGTGCCTTTCTGAAGACAGAATTCAGTGAAGAAAACCTGGAGTTCTGGCTGGCATGCGAGGAATTCAAGAAGATACGATCAACTACCAAACTAGCTACCAAGGCCCATCGGATTTTTGAAGAATTTGTTGATGTGCAAGCACCACGAGAGGTTAGCAGATGCAAGGCATGGGTAGTGGGGCAAGATATGACGGAACCATGGGTGCTCCTCTTGGGTTCATCAAACTTAGTACTACAGCATTACCTTTAGGACTGGGGATCCTTAGAGATCCGTGGTGTTATTGTGGTAACTGAAGAAACCATGATCACTCTGATGATGTCTCAGTCATATTTGAATAAACTTCATCACACATAAAATGTCTTTGAAATCATATTATTATTTGAATATTTGAAAAAAACAAATCCAAGGATATATGCTTGCCTTCTTTGCATATCACTTTATCCACACAGCCCTGTGAAGTGTGTTAGATTTTGTGATAATCACAGATAATCACTGGCTCACAGTCAACTGTGACAAACCTTCCCTTTCATAACCATGGCAAAAGGGAAGGATAGGAAATAATTGTGATTATTCATTATTAATCATAATAATATATTATAATAATTATTTTCATACACAGGCTGTTGTTTGCAAAAATCATAATACAAGTGGTCAATATTCTGTAATGTCATCAATGTGTCAGGACATACTGTACATACACACATCAATACATACTGATATTAGATTCATTTTTCAGATGAAAACAAAGTATTTGTTTCTGACTATGTAACTTAACTGCTACATTCAAATGAAAGGAATGGGAAAATAATTATTTTATGTGCATTATTTTCATGTTTTTCTCTCCTTAGGTAAACATAGACTTCCAGACAAGAGAAGCAACAAGAAGGAATCTAGAAGAACCATCACCATCATGTTTTGACCAAGCCCAAGGGAAAATTCACAGCCTTATGGAAAAAGACTCTTACCCCAGGTTCCTGAGGTCCAAAATTTATACGGACCTGTTGTCTCAAACCCAGAGGAGGCTCAGCTAGGGCAGGGATCAGGAGGAGGAGTGTCCTCCTTAGACACCACAAGCTTCTTGCACTAGCCACATCCATTTCTATGTGTGATGTTAAATTCATTTTCTAACAACAGCAATAGAAGGAGAGGAGACATGGAAGAAGCATGGAGAAATTGAGTTGTGTACATGGATAAAACATTTCACAGTATGAATCCAGTGCTGTCTTTGGATCCTCATCATTCTGTGTATGCATGTCCATATTTTAACTGAAGACCATGCACATGTATAGCAGTAAAACCCTTAGTCTATCCCTGATAGAAGCTTCTAGCATATTCCAATATATCTGGACAAATCAATGAATTGAAGTAAAAGTAGGGTTAAGAACAATGATCAAATTGGACTATATTCTGAAATGTTGCTTGAAGGAAAGCATGTAAGAGGATTTATAGTTGTATTTAACATCTCCAACCTGCTTGTTTTGAGGTTGCAGCTTCTGCTATTTCCAGCAACCCAAACACATCTGGTGGGGACTGAACTGGGGAAAGCGATTTTGAATGAAGATAAAATGATATTGCCAATTGTTCTGTTCAAATCATTCAGGTTCACATAATTTCCGTTTATAGGCTAGAGATAGAAAAACCCACAGCCCTCCAGATGTCCAAGCTTCCTTTACGATTGTAACTGCTGGAAGCAGCATCTGGTGGGTCATATGGGATCCCATTTTATCCTCTGTATAAAACAGAAATGCTGAACTAATTACAACTGGATGTGAAATTCAATGTCTTCCCATCAATATTTTGAAGATTATGTTTTTTAGAAAATAATTTGGACAAATGGACACTAGATAAAAGTGTGTGTGATTTAAAGCAACTCCTTCACATTGCCTGATAGTAAGACTGGTCCTGGCAAGGATTTCTGAATACATTTTTCATATTTTAGACCAAGGAGGCAAAGGTCTTTCTTCCTGGTCAAAACATCTGTTTCCTGCACAGATTGGACCAAGCAACCTTGATTAACATGGGTAGTTCTGTTACTGGACAACTTGTCCAAGGTGCTAGATTTTTTTTTTAAATGGCAGATGGGTATTAGAAGTAACCGGTTACCTTTTCCCCAGGAAGATTTGTTTTGTTAGTAGGAATTTCTGGGAAATCCCTTGGGATTGGATCGAGAACAGTGGCCCCCAATCTTGGGGCACCAGGGACCGGTTCTGTGGAGAGGATTTCGCGTGGACCAGAAGGGCCGTGGTTTCATGTGCTGCCTGCATCCCACACATGGGGTTTTGTTTGTTTGTGTGACCCTGTTTCTGACATGCCGTGGACCAGTGCCCATCCACAGACTGGGGGTTGGGGACCCCTGATCTAGAACATTTAGTTAACAAGTAAGAACACATGGCTGCAGCTTCTCTCATTTGATTATTTCAAGAATCCCAGTTGGGTAGTAACGTTTTTAGAACAAAAATGGTGAGTTTTATTTTATTTTGCCCCAAGGAAGAGCACTTCTGGGTGTAAAGCCCAGTTTTATTCCTTTAAGAGGTTCAAAAAAAGGCAAAGTTCAGGAACATCCCAGACTCTGATGAAAACGATCATTTTTCTCACATTGAATGGCACTGTTCCCCCTCTCCTGTTATTTACCATTACCAAACTGATGTTGGTGCTCTGACCCTGTTTCTAAGGAACCTGCTTTGCGGGGGTATGTGTGTGTGTGTTAATCCCTCTTTTGATGAAAAGCCCTATCTTGAAGCTCTGTTTGCGTGAATAGATAGACATCATGCAGCCCACATTTCTCTTCCCTTACAGCAGCATGCCCAATTATGTATGTACAGCAGATGTTGTATTTCATAACTTGAGATTTGCAGCTTAAAATAGACTTCACCTAGACATCTGCTATGTCATGATGTTGTCAGGCTCTGCAAAGAATAAATATTTCACGACAGACTTTGTACTGGGTGTGATTGCAGGAAGGCAGTTGGGCTTATTTCTACCAGCTAACAGGACCCATGTGGGACCTCAGGTGAAGTGGAGATAGGAGGGGGCAGACTGGAACGAAGCAGGAGCAATAAAAATAGATGAATTACTGCATATGCATTGGATTTCCAGCTGCTACCATCAAAACCAATCTGCCAATGTTGCCAGAGAAAATATAGCACATTCCTGAAAGTTTATTTTTCTGGCCAGAGGCGATTTCAAAGCATTGTTATCTGGAGCTCTTCCTGATAATCACACTCGATGAAGGCCCCAAAAATGTGCAGCCATTCTGTATTGGGCTTAGCATTTAATAAGGACTCAATCAATGCAGTCTGATAAGATAATCCTAGTTTATGACTTAGCACAGAATGAATCCAGAATGATTATCTGCAGTACAGAATCTTTGCAATGTAATCCAGCAAAATGAAGATAAGGAATTGTAAATATGAATGGAGGGGGAGCAGGAGGCAGGCTGCTGGGAGTTGTTCTATTTGCATTTATTTCTGGTGTGAGAGTGTATTCAAATATGCCATATTATGCAGTCCCCCCATCTGTAATAAGAACAGTACACATGTTTAAAAGAAGAAGAGGAAGTAGAAAACTGAGCCATATGATGGTCCCTTTGTGGATTTGTGATTATAATTCAGAAGGAATCAAATGTGCTGGATAAAGAAGGAAAGAAGGAAAATGGATTTCCTAGGAGAGTCATTCTAAAATTATAGAGTAAGAATAATTTCAGAGGTTTCTTCGGGAATCAAGGATGGGTTTTTGTGTGTATGGATATCAAATATTTGGATTTTGGTCATGTAACACCTACAAACAATCAAAGCTTATTAAGCAAAGGGTATCTATGGCCCTTCATCGGTTTTTATGCTGGACTATGACCAACTCAGCTTGACCGAGTTTTATTTCAACTACCCTCACCTCCTCACTTAGCAAATGCTTAAAGCATTCTGAAGCAATCTTTTAAACAGAGACTCATTTAGCATACAGTACAGGGTGGAAAAATACTGCACAACCTTGTGCAAGGTCATAGACTAGTAAACATTATTTTGAACCAGTCACACTGGTGGTTGCAAGGCTGTTTCATAAATATTATTCTTTCTTTCATATCGTGTACTTTGGGCTGCAGTCTTCTAGCCCCTTGAACAAAAGTAAGGGTAATTCATTTTAATGGTCTTACTTCTAAATCCCAAGGTTTGCCTAACTTTTCATTATACTGACAATATTTTTCTGAAGAAACAGTAGAACCTTAGATGAATTTTCTATCTGCCTTTTGTCTCTCTTTTAGTCTCTTATCCCATGGTTTAGACTACAGGAAAGTGAATCATGTTTTTTTTTTTTTAATATAATGGAAGGAAACATCTTAAAGAAGTATAATTATTTTGGTAACTGCTTTTGTGCAAGGAAATTCTCTTTCTTGGAAATAAAAATAGCTCAATTATTTAGAACTTTGTTTTAATGGAAAAAGAGGCACTCGTAAACATCATGTGAACAGTGCACAGCCCCATTGATGAATGGTTTCTTTCCCTGTTAATAAATTCAAGGAAATGGATGTGGGCCATTAATTATCACAATAACATTCCCTAAAAGAGAGAGATATATGCTTACTTTAACTCAAATGGACAATTCTAGGAAAAAACTTGCTTCTAAGCTCTAGTAGCCTAAATATATTAAACAAAAACAATCTATTATTTATTAGTTAAAGGTTTTTATGGCCCAAATTCTAGTATCACATGGAAGCAAGGGCAATGGAGAGTACCTATGACTTTCTAGAAATATCTGTTTTGAAAGGCTCTTAATTTGTATGTTGTCTCAGGGTTTTCAAGAAACCTTAAAATAAGCATAAATACTGCATGGTATGGATAAAGTGAACAGGTAGGTGCTATTTTTCTCTTCCAAAAGACTAGAGCAAGAGGTTACCCAATGAAATTGAATCCTGGAAGAACCAGAATAAACACAAGGATTTTTGTTTTACATAGCATATCATCTTTAGATATTAGAATACACTGTTACAAGATGTGGTGCTGATTACAAGCTTGGCTGGCTTCAAAACAGAGTTGGACCAATTAATGGAAGTCATGAGGATCAATGGCTACTCATCTTGATGATGGTGTGGCCACCTCTGAAGGCCATTTGATGGGAGAGTAGTTGACTACCTTTATAGTTGGTAGGCTGGACTAGATGGACCAAAGTGTGAACCAGCAAGGCATTGCCTTTATTGGTTCCATGTGGATTCTTGTAGTGTGGCTGACTGGCTAGCTGTAATTGGTTTATTCAAGGATGAGTCTGTCTGAGATAAAATTGAACTCCTTGATAATTAGATGATTGGGTCACTTGATTCCTTTTTGGTGTTTCCATAATACAAATGTATCAATCTATATATTAGAGTGGGCAGTCAAAACAACAACGAAGCCCAACTTGAACTAAAACAATGACAAACAATTTCACCAGTTACTGAGAAAATTACATGGACATATCAATGTAATTACTAGGAGTCAAGCTTGACTTGAAGATGTCTTTTTCAAGTTAAATGAGCTATGGGATATGGCCAGTATGTTTACTTTATTTCTAGTTAAGACTTGTGATATTATTTCAATATACATGACTTTGCTGCCACATCAACAAGAACATATTGCCGTGCATGCCTGTGGCCCTGAGAAAGAATAAACTGCAGGATATCATCCATATTGATTTTTGGGTTATTATTTTATGTACAAAACCTTTAAAGAGAGGACATGGAAAACACTATTTGTACGCTCATAACTAAGCTTGTGCATTTATTTAGAAAAACATGTAGGAATCTATATGTCATAATGTTCTGATTATATATCTGATCACAATAAACAGTATTAACAACATCCTTGCATATGGAAAAACTACAGATCAGGAAGTGTGATAATTTATATCTCCACATACCAGGTTTCTTTCAGCAGGGCTATTGTATATTAGAACCGATCTTTCACCTACAATTTGAACAGTAGAATTGCAAGAAAACCAAGTCAGTTGTTGATTGCAATTGTTTTGTTCAGAAGGAAGAAATGGACAGAACTGAGAGTCTACCAATGGTAACTAAGATAGGATGTAATCACTCACAATGGTGAGATGGAAATTTTACTGGTTGAAGGCCCCAAGCCTGGAATTACCTTGTCTATCTCTGTCTTCTCATCTGTCAATTCAAATATTTTGGTGGACTTCTTTGATTTGGATATAGGAATATCAATCTTCTGGAAAAGCCACATTTGGTCTTTCATAAGAGTGATACAATTAACAATTCTTACAAGAACAGAAATAGACTGTGTAATCCAGATGTCTGGTCTCTCTCATAGCCAAAACCAAATGGACCACAGAGGACTTAAGCAGCCAAAAGTCATCACCAGCATGGTCATCAGTAGCATGTAGGGATAATATATAGATAATGTCATGGTAGCATGTCCCTAAAAGTAAAGTTAGTAAAGCCCCTGTCACACTGCACCAACGGATGCAAAGAGGATGTAAAATGGACAAAAAAGCTTGCTATCCGTTGGTTAACGCGATGTACACACTGCCTCCGTTTTGCTTCCTCTCTATCCGTCCAACATCCGTCTATTGACGTTTCATCCGCTCAGAAAGTTTTGGGCTGCCCAAAACTTTTGTGTGGAAAATGTATCCAATTCGTCCGTTCTGCATCCGTTACGCATCCGCTATATCCGCTTAGGCATATGCTGCGCATCCGCGCAACTCGCATCCGCTCGGACGCAGAGAGGAAGCGGAACAGATGCAGAACGGATGCAGAACAGATGCCTAGTGGATGCAGCACGGAAACAAAGCGTTTAAAATGGAAAAAACGTTCGCAGAGGGGACCTATCTCAGATATTAAGGTTGTTTACAGGATGCCTAGAGGATGCCCAGAGGATGCCTAGTGGAAAACCTATACTGCCTATAAAAAGGGAGAGCAACTCGCCTGCATCTCACTTTCAGAACAGCAGCCCAAGGTGCAGACCTCTGCAGCCTTCATCTGGCTCTTCCTCTTCCACAGCATCCAGTCATGTCCACCGTGGATTGTAACAAAGTCCTTTCGGCAGCCACCATCCTTCTGCAACAGTGCGAAGCCATCTGCAGGCTCTGTGAACTCTACTGCAAGAAGAAAAGGAGCCACCCAAAAAGAGTCTGGATCTGAAGATGGTTCGCCAGAAGAGCACAGGACGGACTGTATAACAAGCTGATGGTGGAGCTGAGGAACGAAGACACTCGTGCATTCCAGAACTTTATGAGGATGCCTCCAGCCATGTTTGACGAAGTTGTGCAGCGCCTGACACCCAGGTTGACCAAGGCAAACACCAACTTCTGGCCCAGCCTGGACCTGGGCTCAAGGTGGCACTCACTCTGCGCCACCTAGCCTCAGGGACCACCTACAGAAGCATGCAGTACGGCTGGAGGGTGCCACATAACACCATCAGCATTGTGGTCAGAGAAGTGGTGCAGGCCATCATTGAAGAATACCTGCAGGAGCTCCTCCAGTGCCCCTCCACTGATGAAGGATGGAAGAAAGTTGCAGAGCAGTGGTACCAGAGGTGGAACTTCCCACACACTGTTGGAGCCATCGATGGGAAGCACGTGGCCTGCAAAGCACCACCCAAGTTGGGCTCCACTTATTTCAACTACAAGGGCTTCTTCAGCATCGTCCTCTTTGCCATGGTCGATGCTGACTACAAGTTCATGTACATCGATGCTTCAGGCAGCAGCTCATGTTCAGATGCCCAGGTATACAATGCCAGTGACCTCAAGGAGGGGCTGGAAGGCAACCTCATGATGGGCTTTCCAGATCCAGACCCCCTGCCCAATGACACACAAGATGTGCCCTACTTCATCGTGGGGGATGACCTCTTCTCCCTCAGAACCTACCTCATGAAGCCCTACACTTCAAGACACCTCACCCGGGAAGAGAGGATCTTCAACTACAGGCTGTCCAGGGCAAGGCGAGTGGTGGAGAATGCCTTTGGCATCCTGGCCAATAGGTTCCAGGTACTTCTCACCACCATGCAGCATCGCCCAGAGACCGTGAAGAACATCATGGAAGCTTGCTGCATCCTGCACAATCTCATGCGCACCCGCTACCCAGTCTTGCAGAACAGGCTTGTGGACCTCCAACAAGGCAATGGGGACATGCAGCCTGGGGAATATAGGCAAGGGCGAAACCTGATAGACACTCAGGATGTGCAAGGCCCCAAAAGAGCCTCACATGAAGGGAAGAAGCAGTGCAACCTCCTGAGACACTGGTGCAACTCCCCAGCTGGAGTAGTGGAGTGGCAAGACAGGATGATAGATGATTAATGAGTGCTTCCTTCAGCCTGTCTCATCACACTGATGAGATTGGGCCATGTATGTTGGGTGGGCCTACAATGAACAGGGCGTTTAATAAAGAGTTGTGTTTGTGTTGACATGTGTGAATGATTATTACATTATTATTGATAATAAAGGGCCATAGGTGTGGCACCAGGGAGGGTGGACCATACAGTCCCACTATGCTTGCACTGGAGGCTGATCTATCCCACTGCTATCCTTACCCATCCCATAGCTATTACCCATTCCACAGGTATCCCTGCCCATCCCACAGCTATTACCCATCCCACAGGTATCCCTGCCCACCCCACTGCTATCTTAACCCAGTAATCACCAGGAGCCCCAGCAGCACCAGCAGGACCAGGAGCACCAGCAGGACCAGGAGCACCAGGAGCACGAGCAGGACGAACAGGACGAGCAAGACCAGGAGCATGAGCAGTACGAGCAGTACGAGCAAGTCCAGGAGCACGAGCAGGACGAGCAAGTCCAGGAGCACGAGCAGGACGAGCAGGACCAGCAGCAGCTTCAGCAGAGTACGCAGCAGCAGAAGCATCACCACCAGGAGCAGCTTCAGCAGAGTACACAGCAGAAACACCACTGCCAGGAGCAGCTTCAGCAGAAGCTCCAGCACCAGAAGAGCGAGCCCGAGCAGCAGAAGCCCCAGCAGAAGCAGAGTCAGGGACAGGGGGCGGGAGGATGGCCCTGTCCCTCTTGCCAGGGATGGTGGCAGGTTGCTAAGACTTTCGCTTCTTCCCCATGGTTGTGGGGTTGCTGGCTGGCAGGGAGGCTGGCAGGGAGGCTGGCAGGCACCAAGGCTGGCAGGAAGGCTGGCTGGCAGGGAGGCTGGGAGGCAGGCTGGCAGCAAGGCTGGCAGGCAGGCAGACAGCAAGGCTGGCAGGGAGGCTGGCCAGGAGGCTTGGAGGCAGGCTGGCAGGAAGGCTGGCAGGAAGGCTTGCAGGCAGGGCAGGCAAGGACTCGATGTATCCTGCAGCAGGTCTTTCCTCCGAATGCTGGCCATGTGCGAGCTGCTTCCCTTTATATCCAGGGGGCTTGCGCAATGCATTCCCCCCCGCATGTGCAATTAATGCTCGGCATGCGCTAGGCTTCCGCTGTGCATCCGCTTCATCCGCTGTGCATGTGCTCTGCATCCGCTTCATCCGTTCCGCGTCCGCTTTGCTGAGGTCCCCCGGAAGCCTAGCGGATGTGCCATCCGCTCCCATCCGCTTCCATCCACTAGGCTTCCGTTTCGCATCCGCTTTCCATCCACCCTGCGTCCTCCCCGTGTCCGTGTTATCCGCTCCGGTTATGCAAATTTTTGCCCCTTTTGAGAGCGGATAACAACAGATGGAACATTTTGCTCGTCCGTTGTGTCCGTTTTGCATCCGTTGGGCAGTGTGACAGGGCCTTAAGGTCTTTTCACACTATTGCAAACAAGACAGGAGCATGAACCTAAAAGATCTGAAGCTTGCTGTGTTTGACTCTCTGTATGGCTGGTGATCATCTGCTAAATACTCTATCATCTAATTTCAATGAACCAATTGCTTATAATATATTTCCTTAACGGCTGAGGGAAATGTTTAGCAGAATTGGCTCCTGAAATGTACACAATGCAAACAACAGCAGTGGTTCCAAGAGGGGAAAGTATATTACAAAGTACATTACAAAGGTGATGTAATTTGTGACCTTAGCAAATCAGAGATTTCTCAGGGCTACTAATGAGATGTCCATAAGCTGCCCAGCTGAGTTCTAGAGGGATTTCTAGGGAGTGTTTTATAATATTCTTCTGAGTCCTAACACTAATTGCCTACTAAACAACTGATCAAATCAATTGTTTCAGTGCTTTCTGTTTTTCAGAGTCATAGAGCTGGAAAGATGTTTATAAACAAGCACATGAATGGTCTAGGCCACCTATTTGATCCAGAGACTAGGTCCCTAGCGAAAAACCTGATCAAATATTCAAGGAAAAATAACATTACATTGCTATATGATCTTTCCCATTCAGACCCCCCACAATCTCCAGACAGTATAAAATCTTCACAGCTTCACCTGGACAACCAGAAACAGAGATGTAAAGTTATCATCAGCATATTGATGATAGCTTGCCCTATATGCTGGATGACCTTTTCCAGAAGTTACATGTAGATACTGAAAACAGGGGCCTAGGGCCTGACTGCAGGCTCCCACAAACACCAGTTAGCACTAGCCTGGAAGAAGGAGGAAAACCATCATAAAATGGTTCTCCCACTCCTAAACCACTAAACCATTCCAAAAGAATATCATGGTTAGTACTGAATGTTCTTGACAGATCAAAGAGGGTCAGGATGGATGCACCATGCCCACCCATAATTTACAACAGGTTAAAAAATGTGACTACAACTGTCTTGGTATTATGTCATGGTTTGAATACAACTGGACAAGGTTGAGGCATTCTATTTGCTCCAGGGTTCTCTGAAACTGAAGGCTGATCACCTCAATAACCTTGGCTAAAAAGAGAAAGACTGAAAACCTGGACAAAAATTGTCCATAGATTCCATGATGGTTTGTTTTAGAGATGGTGAACCACCCCCTCTCTCAAGGACACATTTACCATTGCATAATTCCTTCCATATGCTCTCCCTGGAAATTTTCACCAACCAGGAGGGGTATGGATCCAATACACCCAGGATAGTTAGTATAACATGAGACACGACTGTTGGGAAACAAAAAAGAGATCAATTAATTAATCCTTACCCCTCCTGTTACATTTGGCAAATGTATACAATCCTACCAATATGATGCAACATAGTTACATTAGATTCTAAAAGGAAAACTTCTCAAAAATAAGATATTGATGAAAAAGTAACTGAAAGAAGAAGTCAACAGAGATGAATCATGTAACTTTTTAAAACCACAGTAATTAAAGCTTACTTGAATGTACCACATGAAATAATAATCAAACCAAAGCCAAGAAGAAACAAGCATGACTTTCTAACAGAGTCCAAAAAGAGGTAAACATGAAGAGATGTTCCATTCTGGAATGGAAAGCCTGTTGTACAGGCAGGGATTGGTAGAGAAGGTGACTTTGGACAGATGGACATATCTATGAGAAGTTAAACAAATGCATTCAAAGGGAGCTTTAACTATGCGTAATAATTGGGCTCCTTTGGGACACAGCTTTACGGCTATTACAGAAGAGTGATAAAATCACTTTCAAAAACAGCTTGAAGGACAATTGACAGGCATGGAAAAAGTTGCATTATAGAAACAGCAGTTAGAAAGATGGTTCACTCACTATCTTTTGTTTCACCATGCAGTTCCTACAACCAGCTGGGGTCTTTGAACCAGGGGAATAATTCAGAGATGTGACTCTTTAAGAGAAGAAAAGGCTGATTTGAAAACAGTGGTTCAGGACCATATCTAAGTTAGGTTTTTCTAGAAAAGGCTACTGCTAATGTGCAAATCTGATTTGCTAATATGAAAAAGCAGATGTCACATTTATGCTCACTGTCTGGTTCCAAATCTCATTCTCACAGATGAGGAACCAGGTTATGTCATATTACTATTGTCAGGCTTATTGGAAGACCACAGTAGAATTTGTTAGCCATTGATTGGCACCCAACTGGAAACGGATATAATTAAACAACACTGCAAGAGGCCACATCAAATTTTCCATTTAGGCACTAGGCTTGAATTTGGTTTATGGCTGCCCAACACACATGACAGAATCTTGATTGCCTATTATGATGGCTCTATTAAATCAGTCTGCATGGAAGTAAGTGCACCTCTTCTATCTAGCCATTGTCCTTTAATTCTAGCACCTCCTTCCATTTCTCCCGCCTTCCCATGTTAATTGCCTTTTCCCTGCTCTTCTTGACTTAGGAACTGTTGATTATTCAAAGCCCAGAATCACTTAACTTAATTCTTACACCTATTATTTTCCCCCAGCTTGGCAGCCCTACTCTGTAGCACATTAAAAAGCTGATGAACAGATGTTTTATCATCACGTTATGTGCTGTATCACAGTAACATTATTTTGTGATTATACCATTAACACCAAAGCAACTTATCATAGTAGCATCCCAAGTAAGCTATTTGAAAGGGAAATGCATTTCCGTTGGAGAAGAGAGTCATGCTATATGGCATTATACTGCCATAAAGCTAAAACATTATACTGCAGTGCTAATACTGTATAACGCTAACTTGTTATACTCATTTTATTTTATAATAGCATAATAGTTTACTTTTAATGATGGCTCTAGACATCCACCACTTAGCAGTTTAACAGGCTGAATGATAATGTAGCTTTTTTTTAGAGGAGGAAGATAGGAAGGTCTATGTATGGCTATGTCTGCATGTACACCATGCTTATTCTATGTGAGTGCATGAACTTACAATATGCACCTCTTTACATGACACTACCTGTTGCCCTTGGCGCCAAAAAGTTTTACCAACTTTGATTTTGTGGAATGTGTGCCAGAACAGACTGAAGTGAATTGATCGTCATAGGCCAGTTTTCAGGTTTGGTTGGCTTCAAAAATGGGTTGGACCAATTCATGGAAATCGGTGGCTATTAACCTTGAAGGCAGTGGATTGCCTTCATCTCCTTGTGCAGTTGTTTGGCCACCATCCATTTCCTTGTACAGTTGTTTGGCCACAGTGAGAAAAGATTGCTACATCAGATGAACCAGGATTCTGATCCAGTATGGCACTGCTTATGTTCTCAGGTTAACCAAAACACCTCTCTCACATGGACAGCTAACTCAATTTGTTAGTCCATCCATCAATTAGTCAATCAATGCACTTATGTCCATGCAGAGACTGAGTGAGTGAGCCTGTGGCTTTGTAAAGCCTATGAGAATGAACAAACTGAGCAGTTTATTAACAGTGGTGCTGTTAGTCTGCCTCATCTGTTTATATAGAGCAAAGGTGAATGCTGTCCGTGCAGATTGGGGAAAAAACAACTTTTAATGTGTTAGTTGTGCATAGACTACAATGTTCTAGATATTGCTTTATTTCATTGCTGAAACCACCATTTAAGAAAAAAATGGGAAGACCCACTGACAACAATATGAAAGTGGTTGTCTGAGCAGCATTACAAATAAGCCAACAGAAATTACTAGTCTGTTGCAAAGGTAGGACCTTATAATTCATGTTTGCTGTGAAAGACAAGAAGTCCCTAATTTTTAGTCCAGATAGAAATGCAGGTTTCTTGCTTCTTGACTGCTGGAATTGCAGAAATGGTGTAGGGTTTGTTGCTTGAGGAGAAGGTTGGCCTAGAAGACCTCGAAGGTCCCTTCCAAAGTCTCTTAAAGTATACTTCTATTAAAGTGTTTTCAGGTTGGAGGAATTGAATAATTTTCCTTCCCACCCCCAGCCCTCTCAATTTCCCTGCCAGTTATGAAGAAAGGAAGGGAAAATGTGCCTCTTTTTCATTTAATGCTCTTGAGAAGGAGAAGCATCTCAAACTTCTCCAGAACATCTCCTACTCTCTTGCATGCATTTGTTGATTGCCAGAACTACCAAGCAAATTGTTCACTGCAAAACTAATAAGCAGCTATACTACAGTTAGAAATAGGTTGGGAGTACAGCTGCTATCTGAAATATCTTCCTGCTTGCTATTTTTGTGCTTATTTTATGAGTAATCTCCTTAATATATCAGTAAAATGGCTCATACAATGTATGCTTTATATGATTGAAACACCTTTGTCATCATCAGTGGAGTTGTCTTGTAAATATGAAAATGGAATATTGTTATTTGACTTTTATTGGGGGAGGGGGAATATTTTTCTTTGGTTTAAGATTGGGTTCTCAGAATGAGTCAGCAAATTCTATTTCATGCCTGTTATATTTCTCTAGAGAAATGTGGGGGAGAAGACTGAAAGTAGAAGTAACTTAAGGAAGAGAAGCAAACTTAAAAGCAGAAAGAAACAGGGCTAAGTTTAGCTGAGAATGGATGTTATATATAGAGAGAGCACAGCCTGGTTGATTGAAGATTATATAAAATAGTGTTTTTTAGACTTGATGGGTTTACACATCATGCTAAACCACAGTATAATTAGCTTGATTTTGCCTTGGTGCATTGCCTGGATCCGGCCATTGTAATTTATAAATCGTGGTTTAAAGCTCCCATGCAGGGATTGAGAAACTTTTCAGGCATCCTCAACTATTAGTTAGTCTTGTATGATAGAGCAGACATACATACACACACAATTTAAATGGAAAATATTGTGAAATCATCACATTACACTAGGCCTCAACAACCTTCTCAGCTTCAATATTTTATACAATCCCATCAGAGAGCTCACATGGTTGTTTAATGGGAGGGGGGAGGGATTGACTGTAGACAATAAAAAAGATGACCCTCTGTTGTGTCCGATTGGCCGCTGGTGCCTCCCGCAGCCGAATCAGATGAGGAGGTGGTGAGGGAGTCAGGGTCAGCATCAAGGCAACCTGAGACTTCTGAGGGGGAAGAGGAAATGGAGCTGGCAGAGAGACAGAGGTGGAGCATAGGCCTTCTGTCTGCGCTCAGATGGAGAGTCATCAGCCCTCAGGTCTGGAGGTGGCTGATGAGGAAGAGGAGGAACAGCTGGGTCCGGTGCCTGATGCATGGATGTGCAGAAAGGAGAGGAGAGCAATGGAAATCCATGGGTCGATCCTTGGGAAAGAAGAGCTATCATTGCTAGTGAAGCCCCACTCTAGCTCTGGGGATAAAAGGCAGAGGGCGGAGATGAATAGATGTGGCAGACCAGGGGTAGGATTCTACCGGTTCTGTCCACCTCTGTAGAACCAGTAGCTCTGAAGAGCAGCAGACATCGAACCGGTTCTATGTCTGCTGATGTTTTGGCCCACCCACCTGCCCGGGCTTTTACCTGATCTTTATTTCCTGCTTTTTCAACCTCAGCTGCCGAACAAGGCACAGCTGCGGTTGAAAAAGCAGGAAAAAATTCTTTTTCAAATGCTGCACACCTGCGCACAGCGCTGCTCAGCTGTCCAGGCAGCAAGCTGATGTTTCATGTGCGCAGATGCGCAGTGTGCATCAGGTGCGCATGCACGCAAAGCATGCATGCGCACGCAAAATGTAAATCACCGAACTGGTAGTTACACTGGTAAGATACCACCCATGGCAGATAACTATTCATCTCCCTCATAGGTGGTATTCAGCAGGTTCTGACCAGTTCTGGAGAACTGTTAGTGGTACTTTTGAGTAGTTCAGAGAACTGGCAAATACCACCTTTGACTGGAGATTTTACAGGATCCTTTCCCTGCCACGCCCACCAAGCCATGCCCACAGAACTGGTAGTAAAAAAAATTGAATCCCACCACTGATCTCCCTGCAGGACAGACTTGTTAGCCTATGGTGAGAGAGAAACTTTTTGCTAGGGCTCCTAATAAAGGAATCTTTGAGTTAACTTCAGCGGGTTTGTTGTGTTTGGGGAGCTGGGTCAGAACACCCTCCTTATTCTGGGACAATTACATAGGCAAAAGAGGCTGAAATGTTTAATAAGGCCAGAACAATGAGATAAAATTTGGTAAAAGTCACTTCCCTGATACATTGGATTATGAGAAGAAAGAGATGGATAATACAATCAGACTTGCAAGGTGTTGTTATTATTGCCCATGTCAATAAAAAATATCTTGTTCAAATCTACCTAGTGCAACTGATATCAATAGATGTTTTTCAGGTGTCACATCTCTCTGGCACCTCTGAGAGATGTTGTGACAACCTTTGGCATAACATTTTATTTATTACAAATATTTTTATATGCCATCTACTTGTACCTCTCTACCCAGGCACTGTATTCATTAAGCCATGAATCAGCAAACTGTGCCATAGAATGATTTGTGAATCTTATACTGTTGCTCTATTTTTGTAAACCTGAGATGTCTTGAAACTTTATTTAATGTTCATAAACTTGGAGGTTTGTAAAATTAAATACACTTTATTAGCAGACATTTATCATTTCTAGTTTCCCCCTTCAATTGAAGCTTACTGGTCTGTCATGTCATATGATGGTAAAAATACCCTTTTACAGGTGAAGTTTCACATCCTTGGCCAGTGCCCTTCGAGAACTGGAATGTGACTTAAGTTCTTGAGAAGCATATGTGCAGATTTATTGGAAGGTGGTAGGGTGAAGTAGGACACGTAGCAGAGTTAAAAATATTATTTCCTGAACAAGCAGTTTCATTAATTTAGAATGCACTCTGAGCCCTTCCAGTTTTGAAGTTTCAGGAAGGTGAAACTTTCCCCTAAGTGGGAGAAAAACTGATTGGGGAGATATGCTTTTGTAATATATCCTTTGTGACTCATTATCTCCATCTGAATCCCCAAGCCACAACCATGTAAGTGTTTATGTTGGCTTTTTGGTTCTACTACAGTGGATGAATAACAGATGGCAACAAATTCATAGGGAGAAGAGTAAGTCATTCCATCCATGTGTCCATCTCAAAGCTGAACTTGCCAGGTAGGAAGACTCACCTGTGACTAACCTTTAAATAAGAGATCTGTCTTTGCCTGGACTGTGAAAAGGTTTTCCCCCTAAGTAGAAAGTTGGAAAGCCTTGAAGTAGGTTGGGGCAGAACTTCCACTCTTTCACTTGAAAAGAAAGCATCATCTAACTTACAGTTGGTAAATGGCAATGGACTGTAATGATATAGCCTACATCTGAGCCACGAAGCCCAGAATAACAGACAGCCCTCTGTTTGCTTAGCTTACCCTCCATAAACCTTGTTAGGCAGGACAGTTGCTACATCTGCTGAAGCAGGTAACACATTCTATGAAGACTAGATGTTGCTCTGGAGAGAATAATCAGAGGAGTAAATGAGGTGGCAAGGGAGCAATCTAATTTTACTAGCTATCCAGTTTAGTCAAGCATAAGATGAAGTAAAAATAGCCCAGCTGAGCCACCAGAGCTTCACGTGAACACCACAAATCTCCTTATTTTCCATTTCATCTGCTTCCTTGGCGACATGAGTGTAGAGTACCACACTTGAAAAATACAGGCATTCCGGAGACAATATGTAGCATTATGTTTTTATCCCAGCTTCTTCATTAAAAATTATCTTCACAATTACCATCCAAAAAAATTAAAAGTTGAAATGTCATGACTGGCCCAAATAAGAATAAAAGGATAGAAAATCTCTTAGAACTTCCAGATACTATGAAAATAATTTTACTAAGGGATAGATTTTTTTCCAAGTGAGAAATATTGAGAATGTAAATAGGCAACTAATACTTAGTACCGACTGTGGAAAATATAGGGTGATTTTTCATTTTATCATGGAAAAGATAGGAAGAGAGTAAGGTGGACTTAAATTCAAGAAACTGTAAGGTAGAACATCTGCATTAATCATCTGAGACCCTGTTTTGATGCTTCCCATCCTTTATTTAATGAATACTTTAATCAGTGATCATTCACTCAATTATATTTGATAAAACGGAAATGAACAGCTCTATCCTAAAGGAACAGATAGCTAAGCAGAAATTTCAGGAATTATCAGAGCAGGAAAGCACAATGCTTGAAAAAAGCATCCAGGAATGTATTGATGAAAAAGTAATTTTTACAAAATTCACTAGCACTGATAATGTTACGAAGTCTGGATAATGAAACATCAGCAAGAAAACATCCAAGCTCAGAAAGCACCAAGGACCTTCATCAAAAAATTATGGGATGGGGCTGAAAGTAAGATTACAGAATCTCTGTGCCCTGACAATTTTTTTGTCTCTAGAGCAGGGCTCACCAACACCTAGGCCATTGGGAACTGTGCTACAAAAGTGGCAGGCTAGCGCACAAGCACAGCTCTACTTACATGAACGGCAAGCCCTTATAAGCACACAGTTTCAACTGCACACGCGGCTGGCAAACATGCCCACTGCACTCACAGATGGAACTGCGTGTGCATGCTGCTCGTCTCCCACTCATGTGGAACCATCTCCTCTCCCCTCTGCCAGTCCACAAAGCTGGAAAGGTTGGGGACCACTGCTCTAGAGTTGCATGTGATACTTAATGGAGGTCAAAGGATCATGGAATGATATGGGGGGATGTTCTTGGGAGTCAAGAGAAAGAGCTGCCAACTAGACAAAAAAACTGTCAGAGAAGCAGCAGATAAGTCTGCAAAAAGAATGGGGAGCGTGGCAAATGTCCAAGTAGGGACCCTTCCTAGTTTCTGGGACTGTAAATGTGAGTGAGGTGAGGTGGAGGTGGGTGGATCTTGGAAAGGTTCCAGTTTCACGAAAACCTCTGTTCTCTTACCTCAGAGCCTAACATCAAATGATTTGGTTTCTGTATTGCCGTGATCGTCAGGGGTGGGATTCAAATTTTTTAACAACCGGTTCTGTGGGTGTGGCTTAGGTGTTGGTGTGGCTTAGTGGTCATGTGACTGGGTGGACATGGTTTGGTGGTCATGTTATTGGCTGGGCATGGCCAACTCAGTATCACTCACATCGAGGCACACATCCCCTCGCCTGGCCTCTCATTACTGTGGAACAGTCGTAAGTGTGCAACAATCGTAAGTGTGAAAAATGGTCATAAGTCACTTTTTTCAGTACCACTGTAACTTTGAATGGTCACTCCACACAAACAAAGTACCCGCAAAGGAGGGGGAAAAAACTCCAGAGAGATGTTCCTGAGACAGGAAGTCTAGTCCTGCCAAGAATGTAATAAGGATTAATGGAGAGGCAGTTTCTGTAAGCAACACCAGAATGTTTCCTTCCTGCCTTCCTTACAGGATTAGGCCAGTAATTTCTTCTAACAACCAGTTCTCCGAACTGCTCAGAATATTAACAACCGGTTCTAGCAAATAGGTGCAAACTGGTAGAATCGTGGGACTTATAGAAACAGGGAATTTCACATAACCAGCAGCCATGTCAGCACTTGAAGTGTCTAGAAAGAGTAGCTAGCAAAATTAGAAGTTGCAGGAGCAGAGTGGTATTCAGCAGGTTCTGACGAGTTTTGGAGAACCGGTAGCGGAAGTTTTGAGTAGTTCGGAGAACTGGCAAATACCACCTCTGACTGAAGATTTTACAGTATCCTTCCCCTGCCATGCCCACTAAGCCGCACCGACTGAACCAGTAGTAAAAAAAAAATTGAATCCCACCACTGCGCAGGAGGACTATGAACATCCATGGAATGCTACATAGGGCCTGCCATCTATCCACCTTAACTCTGGATAGTAAGTTTCACCTGGAAAACATCTTTAAGAAGAACAATTTTCTTTCTTTCTTGACTGACCTACCATCCATTAGCAAACTAGTTGATGGGAAGCCTTTATCAATATCCCATCAAGATATGTAGAATTCTTTCTTTCCTTGTGAATCTGCATATTTTCAATTATTCAACTGCTCTTTTCAAAGAAGATAGGAGCTTAATTTAAAATTCCTCTTACCCAGTTTCTTTCCTTGGGCTGGAATCATTAAACTAAAGCTGTCTCTGTCAGTCCCGAAATTTCTCCTCCCTGCTTTTCCTCTTAATCTACCCCTATATTTCTTGATCTTCTCTGCCTTCCTGTCTTTTAATATTTTATGTATGATTACAGGATTCTTCTTGACATTGACAAAACCATCTTGTTGGCTTTTCAATTTTAGCCATTGTTTTCACTGTTACTTATTTACTATTTCAATTTTTGTGACCACAGAATCTTTGGTAACTATACCAAACAATAAATCATCAGCAAATAAACAATAAACAATATACTGACAGCAAGTAAAATAAAAATGATCGGGCCAGTGGAAGAGACTACATCAATCACCAATGCTACATTCTTAATGATCAGTTTATATAATGTCCTAACTCATTTTAAGTTTCTCTTGAAGGATAGCAGGATTGGGAGTGTTCAGATCCTGGAGGAACCAGACAGAAGATGTAGAGACAGAAGCCACACTTCCCCGTGCCTCAAGATGAATTGTTTAGCAGATGGGACCAATAGCACGCCAATCCCAGCTGATATTAGCAGGCAGCATTACAAAAGGGCAGTTGTAGAAATGGACTTATACCACTGAGATTTATGGGCAAACATTAGCTGTAATGTCTATGTCTTCAGGTTCCTTGAAAATGGAAAAAGCTGCAGCTTTTGATTCAGCTTTTGAATTTGGTCCACAGAGTCACACAACACTTTAGATTCAAAGACAAAAAGAGTATTTCAGGGTAGGCATGTGTGCAGACAATGCAACTATCTGCTACTTCTAATTTTTTCCTGAGATCATGCAGAACAGATGATGCCATCATAGACTCCTTAAAATTTACAGAAATTTTAACTTCCATACCAGAGGTGGTATTCAGCAGGTTCTGACCAGTTCTGGAGAACCGGTAGCGGAAATTTTGAGTAGTTCAGAGAACCAGCAAATACCACCTCTGACCGGAGATTTTACAGTATCCTTCCCCTGCCACGCCCACAGAACCGGTAGTAAAAAAAATGGAATCCTGCCACTCTTCCATACCTGTCTACTCCTTTTAACAGTGTAGCTCTATATTTCCTCCTGGTGGTCTTTGGTGGACTTTAAGCAGTTGGGAGAAGAGTGCTATGTGCTTTTTCAATCTACCAACCATTTTGCTTTTTAAAAGATGAAATCAGTGGAGAACTTAATAAATGGGGGTAGGGAAGAACCAGAGTTTTATTTAACTGGCAAGAGGGAAAAATGAAAAACAAACAACTCAAAGGTCAAAGTCCAGTCATGTTTCAGAATATATGGAAACTTAATAAATAATAAAATGTTTTTACCACAGGCTACTTGAAATTCCAAGAAGAGCAAGTTAAAATCCCGGTCCTTAAACAGTTTCTCCCCATGATTTAGATTTTACTTGGAGGTTCCAATTTCATCTTAGTGGACATATGATCCTTCCATATAATCGTATTTCTGAAAAACATTGGATGGAAAGCATTACTCTTGTGCAATTATAATCAGGATTGAACATCAGGAGGATTTCTTTTAAAAAAAGAGCTGAGACATTTTTATAGCTTCATTTGTAATTCTAATTTCTACTTTAGCAATCTCCTTCCACATACCACAGTGAATTTATAGAGCAGAAGGATTATTTCACTCAGAGACATGAGGCTGGAGCGTGCTCCTTTGTTTTCAATCAGTCAAATGGACTGTAACTGAAGCTGGCGGGGAATACTGAAATAGTAGCTGCCAGCTTCAGAAGCAAATCTGCTCTACTTCCAGATTCGATCCCAGAAAATTTAATTTCTGAGTTCCCTAGGGTGACCCATGTAATATATTCCGAAAACAGAAGACAGAGGCACAATTGACTGAACAGAAGACAGAGGCACAATTGACACGCTTATTGACTGAAATTCATTGTTCCATTTTCACTGTTTCATCATGGGATTCTATGAGTTTCTCCAAGTTTTGAGGATCCAGATCTGTAATAAATATGTGTGGATGCTGGATCTAAACCATTCTGCCCGGTGATAGCAGAACTACTTCTTCAATTACCAACTAACTGATAAAGTCCAACATTCTCTACCACATGTAAGGTCTCCTGCTTGAGCAGGAAATTGGACCAGAAGAACTCTGAGGTTCCTTCCAATTCTGTTATTCTGCTTTGCCCTGGTAGCCAGTAATGACAAACAGGCCAGCAAGCCTTAGAAAATATATAAAATATCACCTTTGTCTTAAGTAATCACATCAAACAGCAAACAGCTTGTATTTTCAGACAGATCAGCTGCAACTTTGAGAAGAAAATGCTCTCCTGAATCTGACTCCCAGCACCATTTATGTTTCCCAAACAAGATTAAGTCAGAACTCACATTAGTCACAGTGTCTGTTTCCCTTGGATGCAAGCATCACTGCTGAGTGCCATCATGTCTGTACAATGATTGCCATAAAGGGGTCTGTCTTTACTTACCCCTCACATCCCGGACATAAACTGTTTCAACTCCTTCCCTCAAAATGACGCTAAAGAGCACTGCACACCAGAACAACTAGACACAAGAACAGTTTTTTTCTCAAATGTCATCACTCTGCTAAACAAATAATTCTCTCAACACTGACAAACTATTTACTAAAGGCCCGGTCCCACTGCACTTACGCATGGAAAGAGGATGTAAAACGTTAAAAAAAGCTTGCCATCCGTTGGAAAACGCTATGCATCCGTTGTGTACTCACTGCATACATGCTTCATATGCTCTATCCGTCAAGCATCTGTCCACTGCAATTTCATCCTCGCAAGAAGTTTGAGCTGCACAAAACTTTGTGAACGGATGAACTTTCTGCCACGTACAATGTACATCCACGACATAAACAGGCAACAAACGTTCTATGTCTGTTATCATCCGTTAAACGTCCGCTCTCTGCATCCTCTGGCCATCCCCTCAACTCACATCCGCTGCAGCTGAAAATGGAAAGAGGGAGGAAACAAAAGGTGCACAGAACGTCTACATAGCATTAGTAGCACGGAAATAGAAAGGATGTAAGCGTATGCATCTCGTATATAAAGTATTCAAAATGGACAAAACGTTTGTATCCAGGATGTATCTCGTATATTTAGGATGTCTGCAGTATGTCTAGAATATGTAGAAGGCCCCATAGCGGACAGCCAATATTTTCAATAAAAAGGGGGAGAAAATCATCTGGATTGCTGGGATGGTGGACCATACAGTCCCACTATGGTTGCACTGGAGGTTTATCTATCCCACAACTATCCTTATCTATCCCACAAGCATGCAAAGGCTTAACCATTTTTTCAAAGTTTTCACCAATACTTTATTAAGTAAAAAAAATGAACCAAGTAAACTAAGTGTCTTAAGCAAAGATAAACTTTATTAACTTTCTTAGGTAAACTTTATGACTTTATTAAATAAACAAAATGAACCAAGTAAACTGTATTAAGTGTCTTAAGCAAAGATAAACTTTCTTAGGTAAACTTTATGACTGTATTAAATAAGCAAAATGAACCAAGTAAAGTGTCTTAAGCAAAGATAAACTTAACAAGTAAACAACTCAGTCTGACACTATTCTCAGTCACTCTGAATCATGTCCATGGTCTCAGCTGTTAAGCAGGCAGGGACTGTGCAGGTGGCTGTGGCTTGAGTGCTGGTCTGAGGCACCATTGGGGTGCTTGGCCCCGAGGGTACAACGGGATGGTGTGTTCAGGAAGCTGTCCGAGAGCTGACTCAGTCCCGTGAGGTTGAGAGGCCCTTCATCAAGGACTTGAGATGTCAGGCCCAATACTGGTGACAGATTGTCCATGGACGGGCTTGGCTGTGGGGTGGAGGAAAGGTTGGGAGCTGTCTGGTCTGCAGCTGGGTGAGGACTGGCGTCTGTGGCATCCGATGAACCTGGGCCTGGACTGGGAAGTTCTGCTTGTGCTGTGGGAAGTCCTGGTAGTCGTAGCCTTGGTAGGCGAGGGGCTGTTGAAAGCCGTGGAAGGGCTGTGACATCGCCTGGGGTGGAGGAGCAGACCTGGACTGGGTAGGAGCAGCTTCAGCTGGGCCTTGACGGTTGTGCATAAGTGCTGTGATCTTCTGCTTCATCACCTGGTACTGGGCCTCAGGCAGGTCCCTCAGGGTCTGGCTCATGTAGGTGATGAAGGTGTTTCGGCCCAAGGATGCTCTGTCCAAGTGGACCAGCTGAGAGAGAAGTTCTGTGCTGGTCTTCATTGTGTCCCTGATCTCCAACAGCACACTGTGATCCTGGCCCTCCACTCTGCCTCTCTGCCTGCATCCTCTGGAGCTGGGGGTGGGTTGGCCTCTGGTGGCTGCTGCTTCTTCTTCCATTTGTGTTAGCAGGGTGTCATCCTCCATGGGATCCTCCAAGTCTGCCGGCATGGAGAGTGCAGCTGTTGGGGGGGTCTCTGCTGTGGGGCCCTCTGAAGACACCTGCCTGGACAGGGTCGCTGGCTCTTGGCTGGAAGAGGACTGGTTGTCTGTGGGCTGTCTGAGGGAGAGGGGTCTCAGAGGGGCTGCTCCTCGGTGGTGGATCTCACCCTCCAGGAAACTGCACTTGGCCATGACGTACATCTCCCGGTCAGTGAGCTTGACAGCGGCTTGCCCGGATTTCTTGAGGTGAAGCTTGCCATACCAGGTGTGCATGTGCTTCCACCATCCAAGGAGTACTTCTGTAGTGTACCTCAGGCTCTCTGCCTTGTCTCTCCAAGCTGCCTGCTTCTTCTTGGTGTCCCAATATAGTCTGTGGCCCTTTCTCCATAGGTACTCGTTCTCCCTCAGCCATTCCAGCACCTTGTCCTCATGCTCCTCTGAAATGGTGGACTGTTTCATCTCTCCCTTCTCCTTCCCTTGCTTCTTCCTCCCTCTGGCAGAGGCTTCAGCAGGGCCTTCAGCATCAGGGCCTTCTGGAAATTGTTCAGTGCCTTCAGCAGCAGGGCCTTCAGCAGCAGGGCTGTGAGGGGCTTGAGGGCCTTGGGGCTGGTCCACCACAGCAGCAGCAGCAGCTTCAGAGTCGGTGCCAGGGGGTGGGATGCTGGTTCTACCCTTCACCTTGCCAGGGCTTGAATGAGTAGGCACAGACTTCCTCTTCTTACCTGACTGACGAACCATGGTGTTCTTGCAAAATGTATCTGGCAGCACGTCTTTCCCCTGTATGCCGACTGCGTGCGAGCTGCATCCTTTTATATCCATGGAGCTGACGCAATTCATACTCCCCGCATGCGCAGTGAACGCTTTGCATCCGATATACATCCGCGCGGCATCCCCTTTGTTTCCTACAGGCATCCATGATGCATCCGCTTCATCCACTATGCACCTGCCCCTTCCGCTATGCATCTGCTTCGAAATTCTCCCCCGGAACCCCTTCAGAGGTGTCATCTGCTTCCATCCGCTAGGCTTCCTATGAACATCCGTTTAACATCCCTGCTACATACTACCCACGTCCATTCTTTTCCGTTCTGTTTATGCAAATTTTCACTTTTTGGAGCAGATGACAATGGATGGAGCCACCCCCAAAATTTTGCTTGTCCGCTGTGTCCTTTATGCATACGTTTGTGTCCGTCGGCCAGTGGGACCAGGCCTTAAGTCTGCACTACTATTACTATTGATCCTCCCATCCTTCCTTTCACCTATCTCCTCCCACTTATGACTGTATATCTGTAACCTTGTTGCTTGTATTCTTACAATATTTTTATTGACTGTTTCCTAGTATGATTTGATTTCTTATCGTACCCTATAACTATCATTAAGTGTTGTACCTTATGATTCTTGACTCTTGATGAATGTATATTTTCTTTTATGTATACTGATATTTACACGAAGACAAATTCCTTGTGTGTCGAATCACACTTGGCCAATAAAGTATTCTGTTCTGTTCTGTTCTGTTCTATTCTATTCTATTCTATTCTTATGGAGTGAAGGATGTATTGAGGAAAGAGACTAGTGCATTATTCTTGGTTTGTGTTCCACTGATCATCACAAGGGTTGACGGGTGAGAAAGCAGTGAGTTTTGATAAATGGCTAAACAATGGCTTTAGTCTGCTCTCAGAATTCATTCCTGGCTATAGCATGCATGCACTGAAAAAGGAGCCCAACTAACATGTAATTGGCAATAAGTGAAGACTCTTTCTATTGTTGATCAGTCTTTCCAAAAGAGCATTAAATCTGTTCGTCAAAAAAGCCTGAATAACAGGCAATCTACAGTCAGACAAGTGTCTCTCTGTTGTTTTGGTGGAGTGTAGTGGTGGGGTTCACATTTTTTTTACTGCTGGTATTGTTGGCATGGCTTGGTGGGTGTGGCTGGGGAAGGATACTGCAAAATCTCCATTCCCTCCCCACTCCACTAACCTGCTTTCCAGCTCCATTCTCCTGTGCAGGGCAACAAAAGAGAACCCAGATGATCAGCTGAGACTCAGGAGACAGAGAATAGATGGGGCCGGTTCTCTAGACTACTCAAACTTTCTGCTACCAGTTCAGGAGAACTGGACAGAACTGGCTGAATACCACCCCTGGTGCAGTGACTCCTGTTTGGGTTAAGTCCACACATTTGGGTTGCTCTAATTCAGAAGCAGGCTTCTATGACAGAATGTGGCTTAGAAGTAAGGTTCAGGAGGAAAGACTGGTTTGAGAGTTGGACTCCTCAGCTGTCAAAAGCAGCATGGTCCAGGAAATCAGTGTCCAGGGACTGGAGAGATCTATCTATGTCAGGGGTCCCCAAACTTGGTAACTTTCTTGTGGACTTCAACTCCCTGAATTCTCTAGTTGGCTGGAGAATTCGGGGAGTTGAAGTCCACAAGTCTTAAAGTTGCCAAATTTGGAGACCTCTGATCTTTGTTAATCTCAAGGGACCAATAAGTTCTTGGCTGCTTCTACCTCTTCGATGGGATGATGCCACCAACAGAGCAGTAGGTGGAGTCCATCAGAGTATAACAATGGCAAAAGCTGTGCAGGAATATAGTCTTTGACTTGACAACCATTACTTTAATAATGGTTTAGTGACACTGATAAAAGTGACTTATAGTTGGTCCTTATGCTTTGGACCATCACAGCAACCCATGGTCACATTAGCAAGAGTGAAGGGATCACCAACCAATATGTATTTATAATGGTTGCAGCTTCCTGGGGTCATGTGATCACCATTTACGACCTTCCCAGCTGGCTTTTGACAAACAAAGTCAATGGGGAAAGCCAGATTCACTTAACAACCAAGGGATTCACTTAACTCCAGTGATTCCATTAACAATCATGGCCCAAAAAAAATCATAAAATTGGGTGGAACTCACTTAACTATCTTGCTTAGCACTGGAAATTCTGGATCATTAATTGAGGACTAACCTGTAAAAGGAAAAACACTACTGTCACAGATGTCTAGCTAAGAAAAACTTAAGGCTGCCTTGGGTATTTGAAAATCAATGAAACAACATCACAAGATATGATAAGAAAATCAATGAAAACATCATAAGGCCGTAATGGCGAACCTATGGTACGCATGCCACAGGTGGCACGCAGACCAATTTGTGCCAGTACATGAGCTGCAGGCAAACTTACCTCACTGTGCATGTGCGTGCCTCACAGCTTATTTTCAGCTGGTTTAAGGCCTTTTTCGGCCTCCCAAAGGCTTGAGGAAGGCTTCTGCAGGCCGAAAACCAGCCCCATTGCATCACTTCCTGTTTTACTGAAAATACCGGAAGTGATGAAATGGGGCTAGTTTTTGACCTGCAAAGCCTGCAGAAGCCTTCCTCAAGCCACTGGGATGCTGAAAAAGGCCTGAAGCCGAAAATCAGCTGTGAGGTGCAGTGCAGGTAAGGGGATGGCAGGGGGTGTAGGTGGGATTGCACATGCCTGCATAGGGGGCATGGTGGGGGCGCATTGCCTTCTGGGTGCTGGCACACGAGCGTGAGCATGCAAAAATACACACACAATTTTTGGAGGAGCCCGAAAAGTTTAGCCACCACTGTCATAAGGGATGAACACATTGTGCCATGGTTAGGTGTAAGCGAAAGAGGTCTTACTGGGTCAGTTCCTTACTTACCAAGCCTTGTATTCTTTTTTTAACATTATTTTCCATTTTTTTCCCCGTGGGTTTCTAGGGTTTTCTTGCCTTAAATTGACCATGTCAACAAAAATAAAGCAGAATTTTCACAATGTTGTAATTTTAATATGAATTTTTATAGCATGAGTTAGAATGAAAAGTCTGGTGTTTCTAATTCTATCATCTCACCAAGAAGAATTTGGCTAGTGCATGAACTGGCTATATCTGGAGTGTTGTTGTTTTTTGACAGTCATCCAAGTAGCAGGATTAAAAGGGCAATGCAAATTACTGTTGCAACATTAGGATATTCCCCCCCCCCCCATTTTGGAGAATGATGCTGTAAAAGTCCTCCCACTTCCAGCGAACAATGATCAGCAAAACAAGGAGGAAATGCTGTCTTATTAATTACACTCTGATCCCTTTCACCTTTTTAAACATATTCTTATTTTCTTTTACATCCCAGGTAAAACACACCCACCTATTCTGCCAGACCTTGAGTCTTGCTTAGACAATTTATCTTATAAGCCACTCTGTTTAAAGAGAAATAGCCAGGATTTGTGTCATTTCAGGGATAACATCATGACTTGTGTAGTAACTCAGTGCCCTCTTTCCAATTCCTTTGTCTTCTTGGCCTGTGACAGTCAGGATAACATCGGGATGAGAGAGAATTTATAAGACCATGAATATGTCATAGGGAAGGGAGATGTGTGCCATGATCCCTTCTAAAAGAGAGCTGTGTAAGCAGGCAATTATCCCTATTTTCATTTCAGTAAAAGAAAAAAAAGTACTAAATGCTTTATTCCCAGAAATGTGTCACATAAATCACAGCCCTGTACATGTCTTCTTGCACAATGTTTTTCTTTTTGTGGTTTTTGACACTTTCTATCACTTTAATTCTTCCTCATCTTCCTGATTAGCCATCTAACTTTCACCATTTCTTCTCTGCACCATCTGTGCTTGCTTTTTTCCCCCTTCTCAAGCCCACAGACTGTCTCTTTTCTCCTCCCTCTCCAATTTTATAAATAAAATGTAGCTGATGGGTTTTTAAACTTGTTTTTTTTGGGGTGTGTGTGTGTGTAAATGAATTAGGTTCTGCAACAAAGAGGCTACACAGCTTCCAAATCTCAAACTTATTTGTAGCAGTTTTACATTCAAGATTTGCAAGACTGTGGAATAGTTTAAACTATGGATGTCAAACTCGTGGCATCACATTAACCGTCACATGACACTCTTATGATTTTTTTCCCCCTTTGCAGACTTGGGTTGGGCGTGGCCTACATGTGACGCATCCAGCCTGTGGGCCTTCAGTTTGACATCCTTGGTTTTAAACAAATGTGACATCATCCTATTTGTAGCAGTTAAGGCTCCAGAACCCTTAAGAAGGGAGGAAGACTCAGGTGTCTTAGTTAAAAATCCCATGACAGTCAATGATACTTCTGAGTAAGTACTTCTCATACTAAAATATGGGAGAAAAAAATAATATGCTTGGGACATGCCCAAGAAGCAAATTATCTTCCTTTGGTCTCTGAAGTGCAATTGGTATTATTTATTCAGCTACGGTATTTCTAGCCTGTCTATGAAGAATAACTAAAAGCATAGAAAGCAGAAATACAATTATAAAAAAGGCTGCAAAAACACACAGCAATATTAAATCAGCATCATACAATGTAAAAGGGACAGCAGAATAAAAACATATTGAGGGTGAAAAAAAATCAGTGAAAACATTTCCCATCAGTAAGTTGAACCCAGAGGAAAGGACAAACGGGTGGAGTGAATATGTCATTAATGTAAATACCAATACTTTATTTCAGAGGAAAATATTCCTGGGAACTCTTATTCAGCACTTTCTTTAGTACTTTCACCAAAATGAAAGAAAATAAAGACTTTATACCAGTTCGCAGGAAGGGAGGGAAATATTGAAGAAATAACAGCTCTTGAAGAAATTGTCCTATGACTTGTAAATTTTTTTGGTACTATGGTGCCATCCAACATGTGAAAACATAAAAGAACCAGACTCCATAATCACAAAATGGGCAAAAATACAGTGAAAGGATTTTCATTAAAAAAAAAAAAAAGATTAACAACTTGGGACACCAAAAAATCCAGTTAAAGACATTTAATTCCACCCTAATTCAAGAGGTCTTTTAAACAGAATAATTTAAAAACTATTACGAACCAGAAAAGAAAAAGACAGACAGATCTGAACCTCTCTTCCATAATTTCTGGGGTCACTGAAGAAAAGGCCTTCTTGAACAGCAGGATCCCTGAGGCGAAGGATGAAGAAAGCAGTGTCCTGCCATTAGTGCATCACAGGTAGGTACAAAAGGGGTGGAGCTTATGTCATGATGTTACTTTCTGATCCTGATGATAACATGGATTTTGGGGGTGCTTCTGCTTAGATCTGAACTTAATCTAATCTACTCACAGATGAGGTAGTTTCATCTGAGATTCAACAGGGCCACACAAAAAATCATTCATGAGGATTTTTACTTCTCTTTAACTGGATTGATTGATTGATTGATTTTACAAATCACTCAAGGCAGCAAACATATCTACTTTCTACCTCCTATTTTTTCCACAAGAACCTTGTGAGGTAAATAAAGCTGAGAGCGCATGACTGGGCCCAGATCATTCAGCTGTTTTTCCTGGCTAAGGTGGGACTAGAACTCACAGTCTCCTGGTTTCTAGCCTGGTGTCTTAACTACTAGACATAATCCACTGTTTCAATAATGCTTGAAGATTCAAAAAATATGAAACCAGCATGGCATGAAAGTTATTAGGTGCTGCTCATATTAGCTTTTATGAGGAGAGGGGGCCTTAAGACTCCTGATGACTATTTACAAAGTCCCTACAATTTTTTGACAATACTTTTATAAGTGATTTACCATGCCTTCTTCCGAGAGCTCAGAAAGAATGACTGGTCCAAAGTCACCAGCTGGCTTTTAACCCAGTGCCTTTAAAGTTTAAACCACTACATGAAACTGATTTATATTAAATGAGTTAAGAAAAAGAAATACCCATCTTTTATTTTCCCACAATGTCACTTGGAATGTTACCACACCAATAATATGATCCAGCCATACTGTACTCAAAAACAAAGGAAAATTATGGCAACTTAAACATATCCTTCAGTTTCCTGAAGTACACTGACTGTCTTTTGCCAAAGTGATACATTAATTGAAGATCTTGATCTCTGATATAGAAGGCTTTCTTATCCTAAATAATGTAAATTGGTATGTTCATGAAAATGTGTTTTTCTCTAAATGTTCTAATACTGTGTGTATCTATGTTTGCCAACAGATATGTTTTTTCCCTTTGTGAAACATCTCTAACCATCCAACACTCAGACAGGAAGGTTTATGGGGGGGGGGGGAAACAACATTTAAAAGGTTAAAAATATTTTACAATGTTTTAAAAAGTATTCACTGGAAAAAGTAGCACAAACAATTTTTAAAAAAAAAATGTTTTATTTTTGGCCTGGTGTATGTGATAGCGCAGCACACGGCTGTTTGATCCATCAACATGTACACACTTCAGAACATGAGTCTCTCCTTGGCCTATATTCATAGGAGATAAGTTAGCTTAGTGCAATCAAGGATGTTTAAGGAAACACAGTGGGGAGGAATAACAGTCTCAAATGCAAAACAACCACCATATTCCCAACTGGTTGTCAATAATAGATGAAGCTGCAAAGTAGGTGGGCGATTTGCCTACTAGCCCAACAGTGAATTAAACAGGTACATAAGAAATTAGATCTAAAATTGCTCAAAAAGGGCAGGATACACAACAGGCAAACCTGATAACATGGTTTTAAACAGAGTTAAAATGGAAAAATAGCTCCTCAAATATAGGTCACACACTGCAGGGAACCATGGCTTTAAAAACTCTGGATCTGCTTTTAATATCAGAACACAGGATTAAAGCAGCTCTTGGTACAATTGTGTTAGATCCACAGGCAGGTTGCAGCTTTTCTGGCACCTGTCACACAATGTGGGCATTGGGTTTGCCTTTAAAGTACTGCTGAATTTCTAAAGAAACAATGGCAAGAATTCTATCACAATCTGCCAGCAGAGAACAGCATCAGTAAATGGAATCAACTAGCACCCATTACTCCAGGCTGGAAAGGAAAACCTTGTTTTCAGCAGTTATATTGAAAGTAGGGTGTTTGGGAGAAAGTTGTGCAAAAATTAGGATAGAGCTTAGTTATACAAAATAAATGGTAAGACAGAAGGAGCTTTGGGTATAAAAACGTTGGAGTATTCACATGCATAAGTGGAGTTTTTAGGTACTGTTATCAGGCACTTAACCAGGTTTAAATGTATCACAGTACTACTGATCTATTTCTATTAGTTATAAAAGAAACAAGAAAGGAAGGAAGACATGTGATTTTAGACCAATCTCCCCATAAAGAGAATAAAAGCTAGCAAAATAAAATCAGTCAGTTCAGTTTACACCTTCCAGCAATTCTGGGCAGGGAAATAACTACAATGGGTTAAAACTTTCAGCAGAAGTAGCTTTTCTTAAGAGTTAAACTAGCCTTCCCAAATCTGGTGTTCTCCATATATATCAGACCCCAGCTTTTAACATCTCCAGCCAAGACTGTTTGGTCTAACAGGTCCTGGATCTTAAGTTCTGAAAAGGCTGTTGTTGCAACTGCATTTTGTAGAAAAAACTTACTAGGTAAATATACCAGAAAACAAATCTTCAAAGACAATATAAAAAATGTCCATAAAACACTGAAAGGGTTTCAACTTTTTTTCTGATTTATCGACCTTTGTTCTGGCAAAGTCCAACAGGGAATACGTTGGAGAAGAATCTTCCACTGGCAAGTCTTCACTGAAATATTAGGGCAAAACTTAACTTCTTTATTATGTGTGGTTGCAGTCAGCCTAATATTTGAGGCTGATTTTGGCATTTTTATTCACCTACTGAGTCCTTCCCAAGGATCTTGGATGGGCAGACGGTGTTTGATGGTATTAAAATATATCAGAGGAAGTAAGCTGTTCCAAGTAAAGTTGCCTTTTTCAATTGACTGATAGTGATTTTGCTTTTGTACTTACAACTTTCCACATTATCCCCATGCTCCTTGGTAAGTAGTGTATGTCAACTTCACTGTCTAGATGAAGAACATTATTCATTGTCATTATTTTTCTAGTCTTCCTATCCAGGGCCTTTGATTCTGCTGAGTCCAATTCTCTATTCCAGCTATAATGTCTGGAGTTGTCCAGGTATTAAGCACATTTATGGTATTTCTACCACTGAGTTTGGACAAACGTTTTCACTCTCATGGTGTATTCATTTCTAACTTACTTCTTGACTTCAGTGTGCTTGATGTTGTCCATACGTTTGATGTTTTTTTCCACAGACCATCTTGATTCCCTCTGTTTTCACAATTTGTCAGTTGATGTTGTGGTTCTCTGGCAGCGGAGTGGGATAATGAGGAAGAAAGGGGACCAGTCAGGGAGTCTGGACTTGGACGAGGGTCCTGCATTCAATGCAGGGATGGGGCCAGGACCATCTGAGAATTGGGTGCTGCCTTCGGAGTCTTTAGATTCTGGCAGAAGTGAAGCAGAGGAAACAGGGGAGAAGGCAAGAGCAGCTGAAGTAGAAGGGGTGACTCAGGAGTAAGGCTGAGAGGTGATTGTCCCTCCCATAAGGGATAAAAGTCAGACCTCAGTGACAAAAGCTTTTCAGGAAGTAAAGCAGTTCAATTAGATTCCGAGTCCTTCTTGAAACTCTGCATGTTCTGGTCGTTTTTTTCTGATACTTTGGGTGGGTTATGTTCTAATTACTTTGAAGACTTCTGTTTTTGGCAACATTCCCCAGCATGGACAAGAGTGGGGTTATGTTGAGGAACTGTCTATAATGAGTTCTGGCTGGAAATGAAAGTAATTCCCAGCGTTGCATTAAATTAGGTTTTCCTTTTGAAACAAGTTTGTGTTTCAGTATGTTTGATGAAGCCTGGGTCGGAACAATTGGTGAAGGGGTTGGCAGATTCATCCACTCCGTTACAAGCAGTATTTTACAGCTAAGATATTGCAATGGAGTGAACACATGTACCATATATATGGACAGTGTTGAGCAGCAATTCTATTTCAGAGGATGTTTTTCCACAAAACCTCAGATTGTCAGAGTAAAGCCCCTGTCACACTGAACCAACGGATGCAGAGGATGTAAAACGGACAAAAAAGCTTGCCATCCATTGGAAAACGCGATGCATCTGTTGTGTACTCACTGCGTACATCTTTCATACGCTCTATCTGGCGAACACCCATCTATTGCGATTTCATCTGCTCAAAAGGTTTTCAGCTTCACAAAACTTTTTGAGCGGATGAACTTTCCGCCGCGTATGATCTACATCCGCGACACATACGGGCAACAAACGTTCTACGTCCATTCTCATTCGTTACACGTCCGATGTATCCTCTCGGTATCCTCTGGACATCCACGCAACTCACATCCGCTCCAGCGGAAAGCGGAAAGAGGGAGGAAGCGAAAGGTACGTGGAATGTCCACACAGCGTTAGTAGCACGGACATAGAAAGGATGAAAGCGGATGCAGTTCGGATATAAAGGATTAAAACGGACAAAACTTTCATATATGGGACGTATCTCGGATATTTAGGATGTCTGGAGGATGCCTAGAATATGTGGAAGGACACCTAGCGGAAAACCGACATTTCATATAAAAAGGGGGAGGAAATCACCTGGATCTCACTTTCAGTCCAGCAGCCATGGTGGGCAGAACTCTGCAGCCTTGCTCTTGCTCTTCCACATCATCCATTGATCTCCACCATGGATCATCACACATTCCTTTTGGTAGCCGCCATCATTCAACACCAGAACCAAGCCCTCTTCAGACTGTTTCACCTTTTCTATGCAAGGGGAAGAAGGAGATGTCCAAGAGCTATCTGGGTCCAAAGATGGATTGGGAGAAGAACGGAGTTTGGACTCTATGGCAAGCTGATGGTGGAGCTGAGGAATGAAGACCCTCGTGCATTCCAGCACTTCATGAGGATGCCACCAGCCATGTTTGACGAAGTTGTGGAGCGTCTGAGACCCAGGCTGACCAAGGCAAACACCAACATCCATCTCAGCCTGACCCTGGACTGAAGGTGGCACTGACACTGCGCCACCTGGCCTCTGGAACCATGTACAGAAACATGCAGTATGCCTGGAGGGTGCGACACAACACCATCAGCATTGTGGTCAGAGAAGTGGTGCAGGCCATCATCAAAGAATACGTGGAGGAGCTCCTCCAGTGCCCCACCACTGAAGAAGGCTGGAGGAAAGTTACAGAGCAGTGGTATCAGAAGTGGAACTTTCCCCACACCGTTGGAGCCATAGATGGGAAGCACGTGGCCTGCAAAGCTCCACCCAACTCGGGGTCCAATTATTTCAACTACAAGGGCTTCTTCAGCATCATCCTCTTTGCCATGGTTGATGCTGACTACAAGTCCATGTACATCGATGCTTCAGGCAACGGGTCAGCTTCAGATGCCAAGATATACAACGCCAGTGACCCCCTGCCCAACGACACACAAGATGTGCCCTACTTCATCGTGGGTGATGATGCCTTCTCCCTCAGAACCTACCTCATGAAGCCCTACAGTTCCAGATACCTCACCCGTGAAGAGAGGATCTTCAACTACAGGCTGTCCAGGGCAAGACGGGTGGTGGAGAACGCCTTTGGCATCCTGGCCAACAGGTTCCAGGTACTTCTCACCACCATGCAGCATTGCCCACAGACTGTGAGGAGCATCATGGAAGCTTGCTGCATCCTGCACAATCTCATGTGCACCCGCTACAGTGTTGCAGAACAGGCTTGTGGACCATCAACAAGGGAATGGGGACATGGAGCCTGGGGAATGGAGGCAAGGACGAAACCTGATAGACACTGTGGATGTACAAGGCCCCAACAGAGCTTCACGTGAAGGGAAGAAGCAGCGCGACCTCCTGAAACACTGGTGCAATTCCCCAGCTGGAGTAGTGGAGTGGCAAGACAGAATGGTAGATGCTTAATGGATGCTTCTTTCAGCCTGTCTCATCACACTGATGAGATTGTGCTATGTATGTTGAGTGGCCTTACAATGAATAGGGCATTAATAAAGAGTTTTATTTATGTTGAAATGTGTTGATCAATGATGAAATTGTTATTGATAATAAAGGGCTATATGTGTGGCAGCTGGGAGGTGGACCATACAGTCCCACTATGCTTGCACTGGAGGTTTATCTATCCCACAGCTATCCTTACCCATCCCACAACTATCCTTATCCCACAGCTATCCTTACCCATCCCACAGCTATCCACCCCACAGCTATCAATCCCCATCCAAGAGCTATCCATCCCACAGCTATCCTTACCCATCCCACAAGCATGCAAAGGCTTAACCCTTTTTTCAAAGTTTTCCCCAACACTTTATTAAGTAAAAGAAATGAACCAAGTGTGTGAAGCAAAGATAACCTTTATTAATAACAAACTGTACGACCTTATTAAAAAGCAAAATGACCCAAGTAAAGTGTCTTTAAGCAAAGATAAGGTGAGCAGGTAACAACTCAGTCTCTGGCACTCTTTTCAGTCACTGTGAGGCGTGCCTATGGTCTCAGATGTAAAGGGGCCAGGGACTGTGGAGGTGGATGTTGCTGGAGTGCTGGTCTGAGGCGCCATTGGGGTGCCTGGTCCCGAGAGTACAACAGGAGATGGCGTGTGCAGGAAGCTCTCAGAGAGCTGACTCAGTCCCGTGAGATTGAGAGGCATTTCCTCAAGGACCTGGGATGTGAGGCCCAACACTGATAACAGATGTTCTGAGGAAGGGCTTGGCTGGGGTGGAGAAAGGAGGAGTGTAGTGGGACTGTCTGGTCTGCAGCTGGATCAGCTGAGGCATCTGTGGCTTCTGTGGCATGCGAGGAATCTGGGTCTGGCCTGGGAAGGGCTGCCTCTGCTGTGGGAAATCCTGGTAGTGGTAGGCTTGGTAGGTGAGGGGCTGCTGAAATCCGTGGAAGGGCTTTGACATCGGCTGGGGTGGGTAGCAGCAGACCTGGAGTGGGTAGCAGCAGGTTCAGCTGGGCCTGGAGGATGGTGCAGAAGACCTGTGATCCTCTCCTTCATCGCCTGGAACTGGGCCTCGGGCATGTCCATGAGGGTCTGGCCCACGTATGTAATGAAGGGCTTGAGGTTGGAGGATGGTATGTCAAAGTGGACCAGCTGGGAGAGGAGATCTGTGCTTGCTTTGATTGTGTCCCTGATCTCCAAGAGGACAGTGTGGCTCTGTCCCTCCGGTCTGCCTCTCTGCCTGCTTTCTGTGGAGGTGGAGGTGGGGGTGGGGGTGGGTTGGTCTCTGGTGGCTGCCTCTTCTTGCTCCATCTGAGACAGGGGATCCTCCACGTCCTCTGGCATGGGGAGTGCAGCTGTGGGGGGGGTCTCTGTCGTGGGGCCCTCCAAAGACACCTGCCTGGACACGGTAGCTGTCTCCTGGCTGGAAGAGGAGTGCCTCTCTGTGGGCTGTCTGAGGGAGAGGGTTGACAGAGGGCTGCTCCTCGGTGGCGGATCTCACCCTCCAGGAAGCTGTACCTGGCCATGACATAGGTCTCCCGGTCAGTTAGCCTGACAGTGGCCTGCCCGGATCTCTTCAGGTGCAGCTTGCCATACCAGGTGTGCATATGCTTCCACCACCCCAGGAGGACATCTGAAGTGTAGCCCAGGCTCTCCACCTTCTGTCTCCACGCTGCCTGCTTCCGCTTGGTGTCGCGATAGTCTGTGGCACTTCCTCCACAAGTACTTGTTCTCCCTCAGCCATTCCAGCACTTCCTCCTCATGGTCTTTGGAAATGGAGTACTGTTTCCTCTCCCTCTTCTCCTTGCCTTGCCTCTTCCTCCCTCTGGCAGGGGCTTCAGGGCCTTCAGCAGCAGGAGAAGCACCAGCAGCACCAGCACCAGCACCAGCACCAGCATGAGAAGAAACACCAGGAGCAGCACCAGCAGAAGCACCACCAGCAGCAACACCAGAAGCACCAGCAGCTTCAGAGTCAGCGCCAGGGGGTGGGATGGTGGTTCTGTCCTTCTTGCCAGGGCTGGCAGGAGTAGGCACAGGCTTCCTCTTCTTCCCCATGGCGTTCTCTCAAGATGTCTCTGGCAGCAGGTCTTTCCTCTGAATGGTGACCTGCTTGCGAGTTGCATCCTTTTATATCCGCGGAGCTGATGCAATTCATCCTCCCCGCATGTGCAGTGAACGCTTTGCATCCGCTAGGCATCCGCTATGCAACCTCTAGGCATCCGTGATGGATCCACGTCATCCGCTACACATCCTTTCCTTCCGCTACGTGTCCGCTTCGCTGTTCTCCCCCGGAAGCCCTGCGGATGTGTCATCCGCTTCCATCCGCTTTCATCCGCTAGGCTTCCTACGAACGTCCGCTTTACATCCCCGCTACATCCTCCCCACATCCGTTCCTTTCCATTGTTGTCCACTCTGTTTATGCAAATTTGGGGCACTTTTGAGAGCGGATAACAACGAATGGAAAATTTGCTCATCCGCTGTGTCCTTTTCACATATGTTTTGCATCTGTTGGCCAGTGTGACCTAGCCTTTAAGGAGATGTGATAGGTTAATGTCATGCCTAATTTATGCTTATTATCCTTTTTTTCATAAAAAAAGTGATCAACTCAAGGCAGCAAACATACCTAAGACTCCTACCAATTTTCTTCACAACAATCCTGTTATTTGGGTTAGGCTGAGAGACAGTAACTGGACCAGCTAATTTTCATGCCTAAGACAGGTCTAGAACTCATAAGCTCCCGGTTTCTAGTGCAGCACCTTAACCAGTACAATGGTTTTCTTCTTCCAAATCATAGCCATACTGCATCTGCAGTATACAGATACAAGGAAATACAAGGAAATTAGATGTCTGCACCTTTAAGTGAAAGACACATGAAAATAAATTGATCCCCTCACCATATACATCAGGGCTGTCAAACTCCTGGCCCATGGACAGGATGTGGCCACGACCATACCCAGTTTAGCAAAGGGGAAAAAAGTCCTGATATGTCATATGACACCACTGTGACAATGTGAATTTGATACCCCTGATATAAATGATAACATGGAAAGGGAGTTGGACATTAAAGGAGGAGAGTTGTGTTAGTCTATTACAGCAAAAAATAATAATCAAAAAGAATCTGGTAGTATCTTTTCAACTCATACAATTTGCTTTAAAATATGGAGCTGTACTTCATAAAACATGCAATATAAATGCCAAATGATGCTATGATACTTCTGATTTTTTGAACATACTTAGAATTGTCTTCTGGCAGCATTATTTTCAGAAACACCAAAAATGGGATCCTAGCTTAGTTAAAGTCTATGGCTTCTTTAAGAGTACATCAGATTTCCAGATTTTTCATTATTAAATTAATACTTGGTAAACACACAAACATAATACTCTTGGCTGCCAAAGTAGTTTTCTCATCACTGAACAATGGCAACTCACCCACACACACTTCTGGGATAGGAAGCTGGGTTTGCTGATTATGAATGAATGCTACTCCACTTTTCTTAAGAATTAGCCACTAGATCATGGGGATGGTGAATAATCCTAGTGGAGTCAGATAATCCTTGAGGACAGTAAAATTAAGTAGACTACTGTAACATCACCACAAATATGACTAAGTCTAATAAAACTCTATTATAAACAAAAACCATTCTAGTAGCAACCACAAACCAAACACAGGTTCAGATAACAAGGTTTGTTCAGGTTTAAGTTTTCAATGGATCAGTTTCTCAGACAGAGCTGGTGCACAATTTGGAGTTTCTCCTAGATTTACAACTCTTGCTCGATGAGCAGGTGGAAGCCATGACTAAAAGGGCCCTTTTGCATCAATTGCACATTTTCCTGGATTGGGGAATACCTCTGCCTCAGTAATCTGTTGTTTGGACTGTGCATGCAACAATGCACTCCATGTGGATCTATCTTGGAAGTGACAAATAGCTCAGAATGTGACGAATATGAGTAGTTATGGGTACACCTTGGTATATTAAAGAATGTGATGGGATATATACTTGGCCCTAAAAATGGGGAAGGGGTGAACAAATTGTTAAGGGTGTGTATGTGTATGTTTCCAAAAATCTAATTTAATTCTGGGAAAGAAGATGGCATGAGAAAGAAAGTCTGACAGGCATTCAAGATTTCATTATTATACCTAAAACAATAAAGAGATTCCTGAGACTTCTGCTACTCCCGCCTCTTAATCTTGCCTGTTTTGAAGGTTGGTAATGTGACACTTGTACATATGAGCTGCACTGGAGGACAGCTGGTTCCCAAGTACAGTTCAAGGTATTGATGGTCACCTTTAACGCCTTTTGTGCCTTAAGCCTGACTTTCTCTCCAATTGTCTCTGGTCATCCTATAAGATATGACAGGGTCAATATGTTCCCAGACAGTCTCCTGAATGAAGGGCTGTCCTCCTATGGGAGTTGAGAAATGTACCTATGATGTCATTCCTATCCTTTGGAACAAGATTCCAACAATGTCGTCCTTTACGAACACCACAAAGATCGAGCTCTCTGGGACTGTTCTTTGATGCTTGGCTTCTTCTTTTATTGTTATATTGAATTTTAAATTTTCCTTGTATACTTCCTTGAGACATCTGACAGTTGGTAGCCCTATAAATCCATTCAATCTCAGCCGTAAAAATCTGGACAAGTTGCAAGTGTCAGCAAAGTGAGATTTTCTCTCTCAGTCCTACATGACAGATCTGCAGCATGGGTCTAATAGTCTTATATATGAGAAACATAAAATAATTGCTGGTCACAATTCTTGTATATAAGGCTACAGGGCTTGGATACCCAGAAGCTAATTCTATGAGAGCTGCTATGCTGCCACATTTAAAGCCGTAGCATATTTTTTTCATCATTTATGCTACAGCTATTGAACTATATATTACAACCTTTCAGGAAGAGCTGCATGAAATCAAGCACTTGGCTTCATTAATGTCACCATTTTACTGTTCCTAAAGCAATTTTTATGGTCTTTAGCTATGCCATAAATCAGTTTCGTTTTGCCAGATCTGATTTTTTTTTTCTATAATCTGTTCTTTTATTTTCAGTGTGGCAACTGACCCAGTCTCAATTTTTAATCTTCAAATCTTTTTCAAAGATTCATTGATAGAAGGCAGTCAGCATAGCATAGCAAGTAAGGAATTAATTAATGTCAGGGAGTACCTTTAAGTTCCTTGCATTATTGTGTGGAGTTGTGACTCTTTGAGGTCTGACACTTAAGAATCAACTAAGCCCATCCCAAATTCAGCTAGTTCTTTGCCAAGTAAAAACCCAAGACGATAGCAGCAGCTTTTGTGGGAATAAACTCCTTGATAAGCCAAGATCTTAGAATCAACTTCATTTTATTACTCCCCAAGTAACTTGTAGATCTTTTTAATTAGGATCCTGTACATGAAATTCTAATCTATTATGAAATTCTATCTTCGCTTTTTCCCATTACATTAATACTCCTTTCTGTCTTCCTCCATTCATTCCATGTGCTACCTGGGTCCTCTTCTTGTGCCAGCAGAACATTACTTAAGTTTTGAAAAAGCTATTTCCCCAATCCTAATACTTTGGAACTGAACATAATTGGAACCATTCAGAATTTCTATGAAAAGGAGAAAATCCAGACCTTTATTAGACTAGACTGATCCTATCTTTATGTATAGCTGACTAAAATCCAAATCTAGAAGTGAAATTCCCCTCACTTTTGCTTTCCCAGTAAACTGGTCTGATTTCATTTAGGAAATTTGCTTTTCTGTGTGGCAAAAAACATTCACTGTAGGGAAAGATAGGTCAACGTAGTTCAGGATGTTAAAAATAATTTAAAAGTCCCACAAAAAAATAAAGTAGATATTGTAGTCACAGTACTCGATGCATGACAGCCAAGACTGATTCATCATAGTCTACATGATCTGGGGCTTGTGCTTCTACATTCCATTCTAAATATTTTCACATGGATTTTTCCATTAAAAAAAACATGAAACAACTGAATCTTCTAGGTCAAGGCCTCTCTCCCAAGCAGGCATATAAGAGAACAAAAATGATATAAATCAAGTGATGAATGAGCGAGTTTCATCCCATAAGAAATCTCTTTATTTTGCAGTTTTAGAATAACAACTGACCAGATAGTTCATGGACTTTCCCCACCACTGAGTTGAAATGCTACTTCCTATCCTTGAACTGATAGATAGAATAACTACTCCCTTGTATGTCATTGCTAATCTGTGTTCTATGTTTTTTTGTCATATTTCCAGTCATTTCCAGTCACTGGATTTCCCTCCAAGGTAATAGTTACAAATAATCTTTTATATACCTATATCTGTGCACCACAATAGCTGGAAATTTATGAACTTTAAAGCCAAAAAGTGAAGGATAACCTAAGCTTGCCTCTGTCATAGGCTAGAGACAAAATTAAGGCAGCATCGTGTGACCGTGGGGAAGAAAAAAAAAGTTGCCTGGGCATATTTGCTCCATGGTAGGTAGAAGTGAAGAAAAGTCCCATAGGACAGTTTTAAATGTGGAACATGAAAGAAATTGAGGGTCTCTAGCAAAGGATTGTTAGCATCCCTCAAAAGTTACAATTCTTAAGACTTTGTTTTTTGAGTCTCAAAGTGTTTCAAAAGAGGATAATTTTGAATTAACAATTAGTTTAGTCCCTCCTGTGCTGTTTGAGTTTGGTTGTTTGCTTGCAGACATTATCTAACGAGATAATATCATCAATGGAGGTGAATGTGGGATTCGCTTGTTTATATACACTAGCTTGCCCTGCTCTGCCAATTTTGGTGGGGGTTCAGTTCCCTTCTCGGTGGTTTTTTGATTTGGGTAGTTTTCTGGCACTTTGTCTGGTGCTGATCCTGGCTTATGTGAATGTCAGCTACTGGAAGGGATATGTTCTTTTGTTTGTTTCTTAGGTCTTTAATTACCACCTTTGAATTGTGTATAAATGTGGTTTATTTCTATCTTTCTAGATTCTTCTCTAAGGACCCTGGGCATTATAACTGGGTAGGGATTCTGGCTATTCCTTGCTAAATATTAACTTATTTGTAACTGCAGTCTGGGGAAGACTGTTATCATGCACTTACTTGTGCATGAAAGGCAGCGGCAATCATAAGCCAGCTGCAGGTTCATTGATCAGTAGGCAAATCTGGTGGCTTTCCACTGTGATACATTGTTTAAGCTTAAGATAGGGCAAAAAACTGCCAAAACCTGAACTTTTTATAGCAAATAGCACATACGCTCAGGTTCCCAACATTAGAAATATGGGATTCTCAGAAAAAAGAGTATTCTTAATTCAAACTACTTATAATTCCATGATTTACAGATTACTGGTTTGGAGAATGTAGAGAACAATTAACATCTACCGCATAGGGAATCTTGTTTTGGCATCTATATTTCTATGACAGTTGTTCTGAAATAAATAAAAAAACAGGAAGCCTCTCATCCAGAAGAGACCTGTGTGATCATGGAAACTTGGGGTCACCATCCAGTTTCCTTCCTTGAAAGGCCAGCTACTTGCAACGGAACGAGCTTCAGAGAATAGGATGCCTTGTGGGCTAGCAATAACAGCAAGACTTTCAACACTGTGCATCTGTCTCCAAAAGCCAGTTTAGAAGCATCTTAAAAGAGTCTTTGTAAGAATTCCCCCTTTATGTATTGAAACCGTATAGTGTTCTTTGACATCTGGCCCTACTAACTCAGAGCATAAGATACTGTACAAGGGCCCTATTTTCTATTCTGCATTCCCCTCAGGAGCCATTTCTTGTTGCAGGCATATCGCTAAATGATTTCAACATTTGATCCATGTGCAAGAATCAGAAGATGTTTGAAAACAGTATTAGGTTTTAATGCCCGAGTGATAAAAGATGGATCCATCACAGTAGGGCTAACAGATCTGGGCTCTTTATTTCTATCTGCCATCTTGTTATCCAGACCTTTGCAGCCAAGCACTGGTAGCTTTAGAAACCTGGATGCCAAGTTTCCATGGGCCATTTCTGCATTATCTGTTCCATCTGTTGTGTTTGGCTCAGCTTACACCTGGTCTAGAAGTAGTTTTATGTTAAATTAATATACTGTTTCTTCTGATGGGGAGAACTTGGAAATGGTCCAGGTAAATGCTGGATCAGGTACATTTTTATCCCAAGGAATTAATTTACCAAATAGTTAAAAGGCTCTTATACCGCCACTCTCCAATATCTAGCCTTAAGCTATGTGCTGCATCTTCATATTTAATGTGATGTGATGGCCTGTGTCTACATCAGGTATGAGGGATCAGTCACTCCCCACATGAAAGAAGGGCTGGGGTGACATGATAGCAGTCTAAGAGGTTGCCACAAAGAAGAGGGAGTCAACCTATTCTCCAAAGCACCTAAGGACAGGACAAGAAGCAATGGATAGAAACTAATCAAGGAGAGAAGCAACCTAGAACTAAGGAGAAATTCCCTGGCAATTAGAACAAATTATCAGTGGAACAACTTGCACCCAGAAGTTGTGAATGCTCCAATACTGGAAGTTTTAAAGAAGAGATTGGACAACAATTTGCCTGAAATGGTATAGGGATTCCTTTCTGATCAGGGCGTTGGATTAGAAGACATCCAATGTTCCTGTCAACTGTTTTATTCTGTATTCTATATCAACAAGATCACTTGCTTGTGTGGCATGATTTGCTTTTGCTGGAGGTATTTATTATTTATCCTTGATTTTTCCTCAGGCAGAAAAACACAAACAGCAAAGCACATCGGAGGAGGATCTTCTGTGAAGTTATTGTTATAATTTCCGCTCACTAAGGATTCAAGTGGCTGAGTGTCACCAGGGACCAACTCCATGTGAAATGATTAGCAGCCAAGAAATGTTTCTTTTTTATTTGAAGCACGCTGGGAGAGTGTCAGGGAGGTTTTTTGTTTTTGTTTTTTTGCCTAATTTTATCTTGTTTGGTGGAGTGAAATTCAGAGCTTTTCTCAGCATATTAAGAATTTTGATAAGAGTCTATTTTTATTTATTTATTGTTACAGAGAAAAGAAAGTACCATCTTCTAAATACTCCAGGCCAGCCATCCAGAAAAGCCCAACATTGAGAATTAAAAGGAAGAGCCATCATGATAGGAAAGGGAGGGAATAAGAAAAATTATGCTAATAATGGTAAGATATGGTGCCAGAGGGGTAGTGGTGGACTGAAAATATTTTAAGTCCACAAGAGACAGATAATACTTGGAAGTGAATCAGACAGACATCTCCCTAATTTACTGTACTATAGGTAGTCTTTGTTAACCATAATTGGGATCATGAACTTCATTACTAAGCGACATGGATGTAAAGCAAAATGTTATGTGCCCATGCCAACCTATGACGGCAGTTCCAGTTCATGAATCCTGCATGACCGTTAGGCACAATGTCACTTGATTGCCACTGGCAACTTCCTGCTATCTTCCCAATTGACTTGTCGGAAGTCAGCAATGAAATGGCAATCGTGTGACTATAGGTTGTCATAATTGTGAGCCGTTTACCAAGCACCAGAATTGCAATCTCATGACTGCAGGGACACTGTGATGGTGGCAATTGTGAGGTAAATCTCATTCACTGCCTTTGTAACTTTGGTCACAGAATGAGTGTTTGCTGAATAAGGACTACCTGTTTAAGAAGGAAGAGGAAGTACAGCACAATCAGACCTGCAATTTTCTATTACAGCTGATCTCAATAGAAGTAGCTTTAGCTTTCCTGTGAAGCTAATTTCTTGGTCTGATTGACCTAGTGGAGTTGATAGAGATATAATCTAATATATACTAATCTTATAACAATTCATTTACTCACCTTTTTAAGTTACAATGAAAAAAGTGACTGACGACCATTTTTCACACAATCTTTGCAGCATCTCCATGGTCACATGGCAAAACGTACTTAACAACTGTCTTGTTTAGTAACATAAATTTTGGGCTCAGTTATGGTCATAAGTTGAGGTCTATCTATACATCTAAGAGATGTGTAATGACCTTTTATATCGGTTAAGACAACAACTTTGTTCTCTTAACCAGATGAACCATCAGATATCCTGTCCCATTTTACCCACTTACAGAATGTTATGGAAACCTGGCCATGCCATACTGTTTATGTGCATGCTCACACATATAAATACAGATTCTCCCTTCTGGAAAAAAAAGAAAGAAGGAAGGAAAGATCTGTAGCAGCAGGGAAAAAAATAATTTAGTTTCATTGTGATCTGGGGGCAGGTAGGAGGTAAAAATAATTTCCTGTCCAGTGAACTTGGCTGTTTCTCTGCAAGCCAATAAAGGAAACATTTGTTCTGTGTCTGAATTACATGGGACAAAGCTGGACTATTGTGTTCCTTCTTATCTTGCCCAAAATAAGCAATGTCAGTGACGTTATAATGCCACGCTCAGAAAAGGGCATTCTACTACGGCTGAAGTTGGTTTAGAGAACTGTTTTGTTCTGAAATAACTGTAATTTATCGAGAAATGTTAGTTAGCTCTAAGGCATGTGTTTAAGCGAATGCCACAATGTACATAGTGTCTGGAGAATTTTTGCAAATACTCCCAAATATTTTTCTGCACATTGTATGTCTACCTGGCTCGAGGGGCTCCGTTCAGATTTCCTTAAAATTTAGGGAGGTCCCTGCCGCAATTCCGAGAACACCTATGCAAAATAAGAATTAAAACGATACATTCTACTGTACAGCACAAGCGTGATAATTTAATTATTATGTAAGCAAGCAACGAGTTTCTTAAGTTTGGGGGCACCCTTGTCTCTCTCCCTCCCCATCCTTGGTTTTGGCTTCTGATAGGAGGAAAGCGTAGCTCTGTGTTTTAGCAAGGGGAGACTTAGAAACGTGGAAAATCCTAGCCTTTGCAGCTCACACGTCCATGGGCCAATGTACCGTTTGTTACTGTTAATTGACACCGTCAAACCCAGTCAATTTTGTGGCTTATGTGCATGCTTTTTTTTTTTTTTTTTTGGGGGGGGGGGGGCTTTCCCTTGTCTTGCCGGCCTGACCGCTTGCTTATTCCTTCGAAAGAGGCGGCCATGTGGGAATGCGACTTCTCGTGGCAAACGGACCCCCCCCCCCGACCCCTCCACACCTTCCCCACAGAGGGAAGCGGCTCCCTCCTCCTCCGCCGACTACAAACAAACCAACAAACCAACAACAACAACAACAACAAAAAGGACTCGCTTTTCCCACATGGCCCCACACGTGTACACACCTCCGCCACGAGGGCCGTGCTCGTCCACCCCCACCCCTTTGAGGGCTCCGATTTGTCGTGCGAGCAACGACCGGCTGAGTCAAAGCGCAATCCCACCTCCGCAAAAGGACGGACACGGGTCGGGAAGGAGACTTGAAAACGCGCACGCCGCAGACACACGTGTCAGCCCCCTCCCCCCCCCCCCCCCGCGCGCGCGCCCCCCCCCCCTTCCGCAGCGCTGTACGCGAAGCGCCGCGTTCGAACACCCGCCCAGCCCCGCCCCTTCCCGTCCCCTTCTTTTCCCGCCAGTCTCCTGCCTGGAATCTGCCTTCAGTTGGGATGTCGGGAAGGAGTGGGGGGCGGGGGTGGGCCGTGTGCGCAGAAGCAGAAGGCGCCGCCTGTTCGGAAGGGCCCTTGAGCCTCGGAGCGCCCCGGTTGTGGGAACGAGGGTGACAGACAAGCCCTTTGAGGAGAAACCCTGACAGTTGGAGCTGCAGAACGTTCTTTGTTTTGTTTTCACGGGGCGAATGCCGGCCGTGTAGACCTCTGTCTCGTTTTTCTTCAGAAAATGTCGGCGCCACCCGTTCCCATCCATCTGCATTGGGCATCTGATTTGAAATGTACAGGGAGTAATAAGAGATCGCTTCCCCTCAAGATGCCACTGATTTTATTTTGAATGAACACACACACACACACACACACACACACACACACACACCCTTCTCCTATATGAGACTGAGTCCCCTCAAGTATAAGATGTAACTGTCACCAAATAACAAAGCTATAATGTTTGTAACTAGAAAATTGGACGGTTCAGCAGAGGGTTTGGTGCTTATTCTCATAAGTTGCATGACATATTTTAGAGAGGATTGCCCAGAAAACGCCTAGATGTTGCAAATCATTTTGAGTTCTTGTCTAGCGTTTTCCTCCAGTGTTAAGAATATGAAAGGGCAGCAGTAAATATTGGGGGGGGGGGGGGGAATAAATAATGTGGTTCTCATAAGCTGTTTAGACACTCACCTTCTACATTTGTTTTTGCGATTGGGCTATCTGTAGAGAATTTAATAAGAGAATATGACCAGCAAAAGGAAAACAAAAACAAAAACCACAATGGAAGATTTCCTGCTCCTGCGCTGCATTAAAATAGAATTCTTGCATGTGTAAAACCAGCAATTGACTTCAGTTGCTACCATCATATCTGTGACAACATTTATGTTTTAGGGGGCAAAGCAAGAAGCTTGAAAATTCCACACTGTTCTCTCTCTCTTCCTCTTTCCAGCATAAGTAAATTGGCACATTCCTAAAGACCTCTGTGACCTCACAACTGGGGTCTCAGGAGGCTTGCTCTGTGGCACAAATGAATTAAATTTGGGTATCACGTGGAGTTGCAGAACCTTTGGGAGGATCTGTGCTGTGCAACCCTTCTTACTCTTCTGTCCTCTTAAGAAGCAGCCCTCTCTAGGTGGGCTAAGCTTTTGATTGTCCTTGTGCACGTTGATAGAGCTGTGCGATATATTCTGCACCTGGATTGCTAAATGAGGCTTGGAATGTGTTGTGAAACATCATCCTTTTCTCTGCCTGCCAGATTTTATAAAAAATGCATTTCTCCCTCCTGCCTTTGTTTTTCTCTTGTTTAAATTCCTCTTCCGGTGTCCTTTAAGGCTAGGTCCCACTGGCCGACGGATGCAAAAAGGACACAGCGGACGAGCAAAATTTCAGGGGTGGCTCCATCTGTTGTCATCCGCTCCAAAAAGTGGCAAAAATTTGCATAAACAGAACGGAAAAGAAAGGAAAAGAACGGACATGGGTAGTATGTAGTGGGGATGTTAAAGGGATGTTCATAGGAAGCCTAGAGGATGTATACAGGATGCAAACTGTTCACTGCTCATCCTTTCTATTTCCATGCTACTAACGCTGTGTAGACGTTCCGTGTACCTTTTGTTTCCTCCCTCTTTCCGTTTTCAGCTGCAGCGGATGTGAGTTGAGGGGATGGCCAGAGGATGCAGAGAGGATACAGCGGACGTTTAACAGATGATAAACGGACATAGAAAGTTTGTTCCTCGGATGTCACGGATTTACATCGTACACAGCGGAAAGTTCATCCGTTCACAAAGTTTTTGTGCAGCTCAAAACTTCTTGAGCGGATGAAATCTCAGTGGACAGATGCTCGACGGATAGAGCGTATGAAACACGTATGCAATGAGTACACAACGGATGCATAGCGTTTTCCAACATTTTTTAACGTTTTACATCCTCTTTGCATCCGTTGGTGCAGTGGGACAGGAGCTTTAGTTAAATGTTTACAGTAGGCTCATCAAAGCAGTGCCTTTGGCCTCTCCTTTCTGTATTTTCTTTCCCCACATGCAGAGAAGATGGGGAGAGAGAGATTATGAATGAACCTCTCACGGTTTTTAAAGCTACTGTAAATACAATTTCCCCAACCATTTTGGCTAAGAGCCATAAAGTTGGGGATTGAGGGATCTTCCAGACCAGGGGTCCCCGGCCCCCAATCCATGGACCGGCACCAGACCGCGATGTGCCAGTAACAAGCAAAGCCTCATTCACAGGATGCAGGCAGCACACAAAACCACACCTGCTCCCGTCCCCAGAAAAACCTTTCTCCACGGAACCAGTCCCTGGTGCCCAAAAGGTTGGGACCGCTCTTCCAGACCATGATATATCAATGCCACTTGGGCATCATGCTGCTAACAGTCTATACATCATTACCACTAGGGTTTTGCTGTTGTGAGCTGTCCTGCTACTGAAGCAGTTTTATTTTTAACAGGGAAGGGCAATTTCAGCCCAATGAATGCTGCTTTGGAAGTAAAAATGTTTTGTTGCCTTGAGCTTTAAGATGAAACATGTCCTTGTTCTCTCCCATACTTCAGGCTGGTTCTCTACCGGGAATAATACTTTGTCAATGAGAAAACCTGGTTAAAATTCACTCCTCTTCTGCCTGATGGCTGCTTTCTATGTATTGGGGCAGTGTGTTTTGGTGGAGTGATGATTACAAAGCAGGGAAGGAGAGAGAGAGAGAGAGAGAGAGGATCATTCAATTACGTTAGCCTTCTTTTCTAGAAATACTGGTGGAAGGCTGACATTGTGATTATTTTACCTGCAGGATTATCTCTTTGATTGCCAGGATTCAGCTTTTAGCTAAGTAGTAGTAGCCCAAAATGAAGGATTAAAAACAGAAATCAAATAACGCATACATTTAAAAAAAAACAAAAACCTCAAATTCTTAATTTGTACATTACAGTACCTTTTGAACATTGCCTGCAGTAAAAATGGTAAAAATAATAATAAAACCTTTTTTGAATGCATTTATAAGTTGGTATCAATTTAGACAGCAACAGGCCCAATAAGTACCACTCCCATAAGTACTTTTCCAAAGGAGCACTCCAGATGGTTGTCAGACCCATTACTCAGAGCTGCCTTCCTGGGCTTTTCTTCTGACTTGATTGCTGTTTGAAATGCCAGAACTTGATGGAGGCTGCAGGTGGGCTGATATCTCCGGCTAATCCTTATTTCCCTGCTCTGCAGCTGCTATTCCATTCTGCAGCTAAGGAAGATTTCAGAGCACTGAGGTGTCTCCCAAAAGTGCTTCAGCTTTTGAGCAGGCAGGCAGTAAAAAGGTATGAAGGAGGTTAAGTAAACATATGTTAAAAAAAATAAATAATGTCCAAATAATTGTGATGTGTTATGAGAGGAGGAAGAAGATGAAAAGTAGAACCTTGGAAGAAAATTGAGGATCCAGTGCTCAGAATCTTTTTGATTGGGACAGTCTACAAATATTGTAAATAAATGAATAAGTGGAGCCTTCAAGGATCAGTGGGAATGGAATGTAGAAAATGACAAATCAGTTGCCTACGCTCACCCCAAAATAATGGATCTTTAACTTTTGGGGGTGTTTGCTGCAGCACTTTCCCTTTCATTTCACTACATTTTCCAACTATATATTAGAGATGGAACTTCACAGAAGACCCTCAACTGTACTCAACACTGCTCTGTCTTTCGTTGGGTTCACAATTTCCTCCAAATTGGAAGCTAATAACTGTTCTGCCAAAGCCACATAGAAATATATATCTTAGTTTACCCAGTTATTTCCAAGAGCTTTTAACTTGGGGCCAAAGTGTCCTCATCCTTGCTCTACTGTAGTCCCAATTTAGTTTGGCCTTGCCCTACTGTGGTCCCAAGTTAATGCTATCTCTCATTCCGTTCTCCCACTTAGACCAGTTCCTTGCACCAGGAAAAAACGCTTATATTGGTGCCATATAAGCACCAATGGCGAATTAGGCTGATTTATTTAAATTATGCATAGACTCTGCCATGACATTTTTTAAAAGAACAAGAACAGCAAAAGCACTTGCTATTAAAGTGTGTATTTTATGTGATGATAAGCACAGCAGCCAAGTGCTTTTCAGAGAAGAAAAATACATCCCTTGAGCTCTTGACTGCAGTTTCTGTATTAGTACCCTTCAATCATGGAATACAAAGGTAGCGACAACAGAAACACCCATATTTTGTCTGAATCCCACTTATGACTCTGCTGTTCAAGGACAGTTCCAATTATTCTTGTATAGAGGCGGGCGGGAGCTGTGTGCTTGATTCATGCTCCCTCCCACTTGCTGAAAGATATAAAAGCTCTGCTTCCAAACTCCAGCACTGAAAGCTTCATAGGAGAAGGCTGTGATTAGAGCCCTCCACATCCCCAATCCAGTTACTGCAGATCTAAGGAAGCCACCCAACTACTTTCTCAACATGTGCCGAGGTTTAGCTGCATTGCCTGCTAGCTGCTTGGAAAGGTAAGAGGCTTGGAAAATTATTGAAGCTCTTGTTATATTATTACTTTGCTGAACAGTCAGGGCTGGACTTGACTTGGCCACATGTACTGACCAGGAATGACCTCAGTCGATATCCCAAACCCTGACTGTACCATTTCATGTAATGACTGGACTGACATTATTTAGTTCAGCACTGAGGAAAGATAAAGGAGGTCATGATAATAAGAGATTAAAAGAAATAGGTTTTTCTTGCTTTTCTCGAGGACTGCAGCTGACTGTCTGCTTCATACATATGGCTTGTTTGTGTGTTTTTAAATGTGATGGGAAAACGAGTACAAATTCTCCTGTGCCTTTGCAATGCAATTCTCAAAGACACCTCTGCAAGTAGCACTGCACATCATTAGCATGCCTGCCACACACCAGCCAGAGGTTGATGAGCTAAGAATAGAAAGCGATGCGCCAGGCGGCCATCTCCAAACTGTCGCAGTGATTGCACCAAGCAGGGAGAGAGACCTCTGAATGGCTGAAGCACCCACCCTGGTTAGGTGTGTGACACAACATACAAAGTCTGAAAACTCTACCAGCTATGGGTGCTTTGAATAGTGGCAAAGGAAAGCATCCAGTTAATCACCAAAGAGGAATAGCCATTCGGGAGAGGTAGTGTAGAGGCATGGATGAGAAACAATTGTAATAACTATGATAGTGGCACTTTATTTGTGCCCTGGTAAAACAGTATAGCCACAGCAAAAAAGCTGAGGGTCTGCCTTGAGGAGCATACAGTGTGGGGTGTTTTTTGGGGGACAGGTGAAGAGGTATCAGAAAAGGACAGTGAAGAGAGCTTGATAGCCGCATCTGAACATTTGCTTTGGTGTGCTGGCCATCTATTGTGTTTGAAAAAGGCAAGATAACATTCTAGCGATAGCCTTGAGGTTTTATATATATTCAAAGCATTTCTCCTCTCCTTTGCCCCTGGCCCCCAGCCACATCAAGCCCCAGTGACTTGATAAGGGCTCTAGTGACCCCTGGGAGGACATAGTGCATTTAACAAGTAGACGCAGTCCGAGGCAAGTGCAGCGTCATCCCATCTTTTAAATCTCTGGGAAAAACCCCGTTGATTTTCCACATTCCTGATTGTCTTGGATTCAGCAGCTACAGAGACATGAAGGATGCCCAGGGCCTATTCGTGGGTTCACAGTCAAGTCCAAGCAGAGAGAAAGATCAAAAGGGGTACAGATGCTCCAAAGTGAGCAAGCAACCATCATCATCTTCTTTGATGACCTTCTGCACTTGAAGGCTCCCTGGCACAGGTCTTGGACCCCAGCATGGTGCCCAGGAACAAGAGTGAGCCCCCACTAAGCTACCTGCAACAAATTATTTTTAAATAAAAGGTTATATTAACTTTTTTTAAAGTGGCAAACTACCAAAGCAAGTGCAATCTGTATTTCCGAGAACAATTCCATTCTTAGAAAATGCTAGGTGGTTGCAGTCCCGGTGCCTTATAGGGTTGAACTTCTTATATATGTGCATTAGCTGAACTATCATGACAATTTTTTGTAAAAATAAAAGCTATGTGACTTTAAAATTCCCAAATGAGCCCACTGGTCCAAATAGATTGAAAACTCCTATGGCTGTACCAGTTGACTAAAGAAGTCATACCCATCAAAAGCTGGGATTTCATAAAAAGTCATTAAAAATAAGTAACATTAGGTAGAGAGCAGTGAGCCTGCAACTGTAATACTTTGAAACTAGAAATTATTATTTTGGTCTGACTTACATTTGTTCTGTTCCTAGCAATATTTGTAATTTTTCTCAGTAAATGTGTCAGTTTATTTTTTGAGGAGTTCAGCAAAAAAATATAATTACATGGTGAACAGGGTGGTGCTGATCAATCCTAAGTGCTATCAAAGTTAACAGTTCAGAAATAAACATATCAGTTTGAATAGTAAGAATAAGCTAGATTCATTGTTGGCTAAAGAGCATTTTTTCTATGATTTCTGAAATTATGACAATGCATTTTTAAAACATGCTGGATAAATACTAGAAACAGTAGCATTTAATTGGTTTAAATATTGCTTTAATAAACAGAAAAGAGCAAAAGTTGCAACAAAAAAATGTAAAAAGATTTAAAGAATAAACAATAAAGGAAGATAGATAAAAAGGCATCACAGAATTATGTCTGTATGTGTACAGAAACTATATGTTCAGCTGTTTTCTACAGCAGATGAAATTTTGACCTCATGTAATAATTGCTTGGTTTTTGGTACCTCTTAATGATAATTGATAAGAATTATTATTAACTGAGAATTTTGCAGAACTGACATGCTTGTGTCATTTTACAAAGCAGAAAATATAATATATATTTATCATTTATGTTATTATTGGAATAAACATGCCATACCATTGTAAGCAGCTTTTAAGAAGTTAGTTATTTAGAATATTGAATTCTTGTAAGGTAACTTAGACCATGACAGAATTAATGCCCTGGTAGGCTGGAGTCATGACATGTTATATCGCTTCATTTCAGAGGTTGAGGCGCTTACTAGCACTATTAGATCTGAGGGGGTACAAATCCCCAGATGACATTAAGAGCACAGAGTTGGTGTTCTTTGTGTCTCTTTGCTGCCACCTAGTGGAGGCCTGCAGTTTGTAGCCTAGAACTGGTGGCCTTCGATGAAAAGTTGAAGAAGATCCGGTCCACAGAATTAAGTCATGGGTATCTGGTGAAAGTGGGGAGAGGGGAATAAAAAGCTGACTCAACCCGGTGGAGATGTCTGATGAATTCAGTCATGAGGGTCAGAATTAAAGTAACATGATACAGAGTATTTAACTTTAAGGATTTAAATTACAAATTAACTTTACAATTGCAGAGTAGGCATATATACCAGGACTTCCGCTTGAAAAAAAAAATGTTTTCCTTTTTCAGTTTTTAAATCTGGTTGAGGCAGTAAATGCTGTGAGTTTAGGAAAACTGGTTATGGCATTCTGTTGCTTAAAAACCATTTTTCAATTTATCCTTGTTGCCAGCAGGAATAGCCTGTTAATATATGAATAGCCAAGTTAAAGATTGGTTGATAAAGGATAAAAAAATAAATTTACTCGTGGAGAAAAAGAAAGCTTAGCAGAAAAGCCAAGTATACTTTCTTTATACAAAAGAAATGCTTCAGCTCTCATACTCACACTGCAAACTCTTTATCTTAAATTGCCAGAACCAAGAAGCTTCTTCTAGACCTTAAGTTTCTTAAGTTATCTTGTCTTGATATCTTCTAATCTAGCAACTGCAGTACTTTGTTTTTTTAGTATCCTTTTTGAATTATGTTCTTTTCTCTTTTTCAGAGCCAAAGAGTTTAAAACACGTTTGGGAATTCTACTTCACAAACCAGAGTTTGGACATAAAATTGGAAACCTCAGCTGGAGCACCAAACAAAAGTAAGTCGATAACTGGTTGACAAAAACACAAGGGTTTTTAAGGACAATAAAATGTTAGGGTTATTTCAGTTTCTAATTGAGTCCAAAGAGAGGAAGGATCCTAGATAATGCTTTTTAAGGCCATGTCACACTGCCCAACGGATGCAAAAAGGACACAACGGACGAGCAAAATGTTCCATCCGTTGTTATCCGCTCTCAAAAGGGGCAAAAATTTGCATAAGCAGAGCGGATAACACGGAAAGGAACAGATGTGGGGAGGATGTAGAGCGGATGTATAGAGGATGCAGAGCGGATGTATAGAGGATGCGTAGAGGATGTGTAGAGGATGCGTAGAGGATGCAGAGTGGATGCAGAGCGGATGCGTAGAGGATGCAGAGCGGATGCAGAGCAGATGAGCTGCATCCGCTTTCATCCTTTCTCCATCCGTGCTACTAACGCTGCGCGTCCGTTCTGCTTCCTCCCTGCGTCCGTTTACCGCTGGAACGGATTTTAGTTGTGCGGATGCACAGCGGATGCCTAGCGGATATAGCAGATGCGTAATGGATGCAGAACGGATGTCCCCCATATGCCTAGAGGATGCAGAATGGATGCATTGGATACATTTTCCGCTCAAAAGTTTTGGGCAGCTCAAAACTTTCTGAGCGGATGAAACGTCAATAAACGGATGCTGGACGGATAGAGAGGAAGCAAAACGGAGGCAGTGAGTACATTGCGTTAACCAATGGATGGCAAGCTTTTTTGTCCATTTTACATCCTCTTTGCATCCGTTGGTGCAGTGTGACATGAGCTTTAGCTGTGTAAGTAAAAATTTTGTATGATACAGTGGTTTGTTATGCTGCATCGTCCATTTTTGAAAAGACAAAGAGCGTTCTAAGTCAACCAAATGGCTGAGATATTTTTGAAGAGAGGCTGCTTCTAGACAGAAGCACTTATATTAAAAAGCCTTGTGCAAGTCTTATAACACTGTTCCTTTTCCTGAAAAGAAAATGATGGAAGAAATGGGTGAAAACAAGGACCTAAAAATGAAAGATCCTGTTAAAAAATAACATTATGTAAAAAAACAGAGTGATTTTTCAATAAATCTTCATCCAGGATATCCCAGCTACTCAATTTCCAGATAGTATTTCTTGCTTATTTCAGAATATTGCCTCCAGAATAATATCTCTACACCTTCATTGGCTAAGAAGGATAAGAAATTTTGAAGAACTTGCTGAAATGGTTTAAATGGTGTTTAAATGGTTAAATGAGCAATTTTGAATGGGGATTATGAGAAATGAAGCCAGGATAAATAGGATGACCTCTACACTTCCCAGAAGCTCTGCATCCTGAACTCTTTGCTCAAAACATTACTCTTTGAAATCTGTCAGACAGGCTCTAAAAATATTATTTCTTCTCCAGATATACTTTGGAGGAAGCACTTGGATGGAAGGAGTCCTTTGATCAACTGCTGAGAAGCAGAAGTGAGTACACATCATGTGTGGTAAAAAAAATTGTAAAAAACAAAAAAAAAGTATAGTTGCAAGTAGCTGCCGATTGTGTGATTTCACATGATTCAATAAGGTTGCCAACCAGTCATGTCTTCACAAAATATACCAGAGGATCTTCTTAGATAGCAAAAAAGCAGATACTTTACAAAATTACTGAATGAACAATCACCCTTAACCTAGTGTTGGGATAGCTCATAGACTTCTCAACCCAAATAATAAAAGTTTGAACTGGCTGAGAATACTAATATTGAATCTGTTTACAAATAACTGAAGAGGGTAAACATATCCCACACACCTTCCTCCTCCTATTTTCCCCACAACAACAAACCCTGTGAGATAAGTTGGGCTGAAAGAGAGTAACTGGCCCATAGAGAGCCAGCTGGGTTTCATGCCAAAAATGGAGCTAGAACTCAGAGTCTCTAACTTTCTAGCCTGGGGCCTTAACCACTAGACCAGGGGTGTTAAATTTACGTTGTCATGGTGTCATGTGATGCATCATTACTTTTCTCCCATTGCTAAACCGTGCGTGGGCGTGGCCAGCATGTGATGCATCCGACCCATGGGCCACAAGTTTGACACCCCTGCACTAGACCAGGCAAGCTGTCATTTGAATCAAATTAGTTATTATGCTAAACATGACCTTCTCTTTATTTTTTTTTAAAAAATTAGTAACAGTAAGACTGCTCCAGATTCTCAGGGAGAGGAATCTGATCCCGTTAATGTTGTATTTTTGCCACCCAGATTTTTTTGAATTTTCTACAATAGAAGGCAAAATAAATAAGACTCCGATGAGGTTTAATAGATTATTCTTCATCCAGAAATCAATCATTTATCTTTAAGATGGATTGTCCTTGACATAATTTGCAAAACATGTAGCATTTTAAAAATCTATTCCCGATGGTCATTCTTTTCCTTCTCTCTCTATCACTTCTAAACTGGTTATTCTACCTCCTTCTTTACAGGTGGCATGGAAGCATTTCATGGGTTTCTTAAAACAGAATTTAGTGAAGAAAATCTGGAGTTTTGGCTAGCTTGTGAAGAATATAAGAAAATCCCCTCCAAAGCAAAATTAGCAGCCAAAGCCAACAGGATCTTTGAAGACTTTGTTCAGAATGAGTCTCCCAGGGAGGTGAGTCAAATGACTTTCTAAGTTCAAAGATAAATCACACAGTCTGAAAGCAGACTTTTTTTTTCATTTTTGCCTGACCCTAACTGAGTGTTCTTCATGAAGATACATAAAAAAAGAGGAAGCTCAGTTATTGGGAGTAGGTATTAATTTTTCTGCGGAGTCATGCTGTTTTCTAAAGAGCTTGTGTTACAATATGATTGCTTTAACTTTTGATCTGGCTTCAGGTCCATCTACTGCATGCAGATTCAGTTTCAAGATATATCTTTGCATTGGCAACAGTGCCTTTACAATGGGAAGGGCATGAAATTTCAAGGTTATCTTAAGTTGGCTTTTCCAGTTTAGTGCTTACCATCTGATCTAGCTATAGCTCCCATACCGAGGAAGGGGAAGATGATCGTGCATAGCAAGAGAAAGGCTCATAGGCCCAAAGGAGGACAGGTGAATGGAGCAGTTTAGATTCTTCCATATTTGTAGCTTAGGTTGTGGATTTTGGCAGTGGTTCATTCTCTGAGCTTGCTGTTTTGCTCCTGACATTTCATTACCAGACGAAGTAACATCTTCAGTGGACTTCAGGTGAAGTGTTTTGTTCAGTTTTTCTCCTGTTTATATAGATCCTATGTGATGTTGTGATCAGTTGGTCACGTGACTGATTGTTTGCATGGTGCAAAATTCAACTGGTGGTCGGTTTCATTGCTGATTGGTTGTTTGTTACAGGTTCTTACAGGTTCATATAAGCCAGTGTGGTTCTAAATCAACGTGGATGGATCCATCAACAAACACATTGATTTAGAACCAGCATATGAACCTATAAGAAACTGGACCACCCAAGCTGCCAATCATTGACAGAACTGATTACCTCCTCACCAACTGAATTTCATATCATACAAACCAGTCATGTGACCAACTGACCACAACACCACATAAGACCTATATAAATAGAACAAAAACTGAACAAAATACTTCACCTGAAGTCCCATGGAAAATGTTACCTAGATTGGTAATGAAACATCCAGGAGCTCAGAGAATGAACTGCTGCCAAAGTTCTCCCATGTATTTGAGAATATCCCACCTTTTTATTTATTGCAAAATGATTTTCAGTGTTCATTCGTATTTGCTTATTCAGAGCTGATTTCCAGACGTTTTTGATATCTACTTTGCAGGTCTTTCACTGTTGATGAGAGATTTCCTTCCTTGGTTATGGTGTTACAATGTATTTGTTGTTTCTCATCCATCAAGTTACAACCAAGGATGCATATTCACCATATTTTTTCTCCTTTAGGTAAATCTTGACCATGAAACTCGAGAGGCAACCAGAAGAAACCTTGCTGGGGCCACTTCTATGTGCTTTGAAGAAGCGCAAGCAAAAACATACACCTTGATGGAAAAGGACTCCTATCCCAGATTTCTGAAATCTGCTTATTACAGAGACCTGATTGAACAAGCAAATGGCCATAGAACAGGCAAACCTGCACACACCTGAGCCAGTCCCTTGTCATCACCTGAAACTGTGTTGGGGAACAGAGACACAGAGTGAAACTGGAGATGCTGAAATCCAAGTGAAAGGTGCTAAGAACATTTCCATTGTAGAGCTTTGGTTTTTCCTGGTCTGGGACCGCCAATACTTCCATGTACCCAGAAGCTCTATTAAATGTAGACCTTCTCTAGAAAAGAGGCTGTGAGTTGAAAAAAACCAGGAGAGCCTATGAAAAAGGCTGGAGAAATTGATGCAAGGAAGACTTGGTCTCCAGATAGGAAGAGAAATGCAACAGGAAAGGGAATGAGAAATATGAAGAAAGGTGGATTTTGATTCTCTCCAAAAATGTTTACCATTTTTGGAGATACCTCTGTGCATTCCTCTGTTTGAACCAGTGATAGCCTCCATCCACTCTTAAAAGCTAGTCTCTGCACCTATAAACACAGACCAAAAACTGTACATAGCACAATTCTCATATCTTGTATACATAATATACACCAGTTTGAAATTTCTACCCATTGCATGTCAGCCTCAGAGGCCTTCAGTTCTCTGCATGTTTGTACAGTGATCAGCTTGGTGTTCCAGAGCTTTGCATCCAAACGGTTTTGCATTTATACTCAAGAGAAAGGCTGCATCTGCTTTGCTACTTCATACATCTCAATCTTCTACCATCTTGGACAGATTTCCTTTTAAAGACATTTGAAAGAAGACATTGTTTTATTTATCTCTGAACGTTATATGCAATCTTGGGAGACGTGCCCTATTTTTAAATTATTTATATTTATTATTGTCATTTTATTGTTATTTATTATGATGGGCATTAGATAAGCACAGCACTTTAGAAGTAGGTGCTATGGATAAACTGTTGCTACAAGGGGCCTACAATTTAAAGTTGGCCTTTTAGCCACATTCATAGCATTTACAGAATATACTTATAGGGGACATTTACATATTTTTTTAAAAAAAGAGGGAGACAGGCAAGACCACCTTTGCAAATATAAGTCCCTCAGAATTGTTAGTTTACCTCAGAGGTCCCCAAACTTGGCAGCTTTAAGACTTGTGGACTTCAACTCCCAGAATTCTACAGATGGCTGGAGAATTCTGGGAATTGAAGTCCACAAGTCTTAAAGTTGCCAAGTGTGGAGATCTCTGGTTTACCTCATAATGTTTTGTGAACATACTGATACATACATTTACCCATTTAGAGCTCATTCGATAGTCTGAATGTGGAAAAAGAAGGGATAAATTTTCCAACGAGCAATTCCCTGCTTGCTTTGTGGAGATAATTTGTATCATCACTGTTGAATGGATGGTGTAAAACTTAAATTCCAGGGCTTAATTTCACAAATGAGTAAAAACTGAAAATAAAAACATAGCCAGTAGGATAGTTCATTTGTTATTTTCCTTCTGTAGGGTGTGCTTGTCTAGAGCACCATATTGAAATTAATGACAATTGTTCATATCCTTGTGAAATTATCAGTAGCTCAGTTGAGACATATATAGATCAGAGAGTTCTGAGTGACTGAATGCCAAGTAACTTATTTAAAATGTATCCTGTCTGTCTTGTTTAACCAGCTGTAAAATAAATAATTTTAAGCCTGTTTAGAATTGTTTATATAATTGAAATACTGAAAACAGCTGGAAGGAAACCAAAGTTTCACACAATGACTTAGTAATTTCTATTGCTTTTGACCACTAATTCATGAGTGCATGTTCAGAACTGATTGTAGCATCATGTGACATGGGAGTGAGCTATTATAAATACATATGGCATTACTCATCCTCATTGCTTGATTTTAATACCAACACAATACTTTCAGTGTGTGGTTTTTATGTTTGGCTGAGAGTCTTGAGTGTTCAAGCAAAATATGATCATGTGGTAGAAATGAATGTATAAACTAGTTTTCCATTTCATTTCTGGAGTCTTTAGCACAGATATAGAGAGGGAAAGACAGAAGAGATACATTTAAATTGAGCAACACTATATACTATCTCCAACTTCATGGCCTCATGATGAGTTGGACATTTTCAGAATTACCAGCCAAATGGCTGGGTTGAATGGAATTTGTGATCTAACCATTCTGCAATGGAACCACAACTATATTTTTGTACTTCTTAGCAATGGTTAAACAGCTATCATAGATGCTGATAAATGAACAATAGCTGTACAGGTGAATGTATCTGTTTTTTCTGCACTAGAAGTCTTGAAAATAAGTTCTTTATCCATTGTCAGCATTTCTAGATGAGATGCACCCCAAGGCAACTGCAGATTCCTTTTTGCATTGTCTGGTATATTAAAAGGGCCTGCATCCTGAAATGTTTCTTCTGATTGTTTGACCTTAGATCAACTGTAATAAAGAGGTACCTGAAAAAGGTTTCCATTCCAATAGCATTCAATCGTCTATGGTGAAAATCTCCTTCTATTGACTCTATTGGTAAAAGATCACTACCCTTGTTATGTATAACAATTTTTTTTAAAAAAAAAAGTCAACTTCTAAAATGGGCAGGGGAAGGATTCTTAGAGCATCCTTGAAAGAGTTCCCTACAATTGACTTGGTTCCTTTTAATACTGATTTTATTGAGATGTTCTTCAGAATAGGCATTTTTACAGGCATAAATGGGACCTAAAGCTAAAATTTAGCTAAGAAATGTTAGAGAACCTTCCAGTGGTCAACAATAAAGTGCTAGAGCAGTTCCTTGGAGTTCCTCTAGCCAAAACAACAGGAGTCCCTTCTCTAATCCAAACTGATTAGACATCATTCTCATCTAAAAATCTAGACTGGGATTCGAATTTTGCTAAGGCCAGAATGGCTTGGATATGTACTCACCGGTGGAGGTGGTTCCATATCCCTGTTCTTTCAGTGAATGATCGAGATACTGCATTGTGGTTTCATGAATGTTGTATTGTCTTTATTTGAAAAAATAAAAAATAAAACAATTGCAGATACCACAGAAATCTCATTTATTCTGAAAAGTGAGGGGAAGACTGGGGAGAAAGGACTTGCTACACAAAGCATCAGCCTCTCATACACCCTCCTGGATGAAATAAGGGCCTTTGTCAAGGAGGCAAGAAGTGTTACCTCCTAGGATATCCCAAAGAACTGAAGAAGTTTCTTGAATGAAAAGCATCTTTGGGACAACCATGGCCTGGATGATTGACATCCCCATAGATATGTTACCCAGGATGAAAACTAGAATAAGCATTCAGCATAGAAGTTATTCTATGTTGGCAAATTCCCCTTTCTGTGAAGGAATATACTTGACATACATGCACACTTTATGCACAACTTGGAGTCAGCATTTCATGCTAAAAAGCACAAATTCAACTTCAAGATTCTACCAAGCACAAAAAGTTAAAAGATTTGCAAAGCTGCCTTACAACTTGCTTCGGTAGTTTCTCAGAGGAATCTCGGCTTTAGGGAAGGGGGATAATGCAATTTATCCATAAAATTTGGCTCACAATATTGATATTCCTGGATAGTAACTATTTTTGACTTCAGGAACAAACAATAATAACATCAACTCTAATATGTCCAATGCCCATAGATCCAGAATTATGACCACATTGTTCAATCAATCAAAGGAATGAGTGTGTGTGGAGCAGGACAGCACAGCTGAGAAATTAGGAAGGATACTAGGAAGATGCAGCCATGATATAGACAAGAAGAAAAATACAGTGGGATCCTTGATCTCTGAGCTTTGATAGTTTTCTTGCAGATGTTTCATTATCAAATGTGGTGATTTCAGGATGATGCTCTTGTTTGTGAATAGGATTTCTTTGCAAATATTATTTTTAAGAAGATAAGGATAGGATTTTTGGATTAGGCAAGGGCCCATCTTCATCCCCCCATGATTACCCAGGTACTTCTGGAGTATCCACAAGCAAAAGATGGAGATATATGAATTATTACAATTTCTGACTCAGTGTTTATGTCCAATATCATCTTCCTTCTTCACACCATATCCATGAACACTCAGTCATTCCAGTCTGTGGGAATTATTTTCTAGAAATCTTATAAGACTATACTTTGGTTCATTTTTATACAACAATTTAGTTGTGCATTTGGATACTCCAAATTATCTTTGCCCCAATTTTGCTAGCAGATGTGTCTCTATTTTGTTTATGCTGATGAGTGTTGCAATTTGAGTCAAACTCTGCAAAGAAACCCACTTATATATAAACTATGATACAACCAAAATCATGGCAAGTTATTTTCCCTGAGTTATTTCTGGCATAATCACAAGGTTACAAAATACCAGTTTTGAAATAACTGGGTATGGCATTGCAGGTCTCAGGTTAGGCTAAGAGCTCATGCTAGATATGATGCCTTGGCTGCTCAAAATAATTCAGTGGCCATCTTGTAGTAACTCATTAAGGCCATCCTTACTGAATAAAGATAGGTGACACTATCTTCCAGCTGTCCTTACATTATTTCAACCAAAACTGTTGGCCCAGTCATGTTTGAACAACAGCTTGAGAATTGAAATTCCTGTCTCACATTTCTACATTTCTTCTGGTTGTAAGCTGCTCCTTTGTATTCATATTTGGCCTCAAAATGACAATGTATTATTTGGGGATGAAGATGCAGATCAGCAGACCAGCACTAGAAGCCCAAATGGAGAAGACCTGAACAGCCACCATGTATTTCTCTTTGGTGCTCAAGATAGGTTGGGCACAAAAGTTACCCAGACAATGCAGAAGACTAGCATGCTGAAGGTGACCAGCTTGGCTTCGTTGAAGACCCCAGGCAGATTCCTGACTAGGAAAGCCACTATGAAGCAGATGGCAGCCTGGAAGCCCATGTAACTGAGGGTAATGCAGAACATGACAACAGTCTCTTGATTGCAGGATGATCTCCCCCAGGCTGGGAGCGGAGGTCAAAGTCAGGAAACAGGGGAGAAACTCCAAGCCAGATGGAGCAGATGACAATTTGGACAGCAGAACAACAAAGGATGATGGTCTTTCCCAACCATCTCTTCATTCGGTTTCCTGGTTTTGTTGCCAGGAAAGCAAGCATCACCACGATTGTTTTGGAGAAAAGAGAAGAAAGGAACACTGAGAATATGATGTTGAAAACTGTTTGTTGGAGAAGGTAGGTGGCTTTCCTTGGTTGGCCAATAAAGAGAAAAGACGACAAGAAGCAAAACAGGAGGGACACCGGGAGGATGTTGGAAAGATCCTGGTTGTTGGCTTTGACAATGGAAATTTCTAGATATTTCGGAAATATCATTAAAACAAGATATGTGGTTAAGCACAAGAGAAGGGCAAAAGAGAGCAGGATAATGCCCACATGTTCTTCACAAGACAGGAAGGTTATGATTTTGGGGATACATTCATTTTGGTCCTCATTTGGATATTTATCATCCAGACACTTGGTACATTTTCCTGTATCTGAGAATCTAACATGGGAAAATGAATTCAGTTATAGAAGAAGAGATTCTGGCTGAACAAGAGGAAAGGCATCCTAAAAAGAGGAACAGTTTTAAAGCTGAGCCAGTGAGAATTCACTCTCCCCTTCGCTGATTGTCCTAAAGCAAAGATTGACCAGCCATCAGTCAGAAAAACTGGGATTCTAGAAGAGAGGAGGGTTTTTTTAAAATAAACTTTATTAATTTTACAATTAAAACAGACATAAAACACATACATAAATGTGAAAGAGAAAAAAAGAAATAAAGAAGGAAAGGTGGAAAAGAAAATTCAGAAAATAATTAAAAACCATTCCATCCTTGACAGTTTGTGGGACCTTATTTTCAACCTTATTTTATACCCTCTATATAATTACTCCTTCTGCAAATATATGTATATATCTAGTCACTACAATTATAACCTATTTTCTTTTACCCTTTATTGTTTACTCAATCTTTGTTCCATCCATTCGTACCAGCAGTTCCACCTGTCGTAATACATTGATGTATCTTTTCCTTTTAATGCCAAAGTTGATCTGTCCATCTCTGCACAGTTTGCTATTTTTTGAATAATCATTTCCTCTGATGGAATATGAGGTTGCTTCCAACATTGTATAAAGGCCAGTCTGGCCGCTGTCAATATATATATTGTTGTGTACTTCACTTTTTTTGAGAGTTGTTTATTAAAAATCCCTAATAAAAAGAATTCTGGTTTAAATTCGATCTGTTCTATTATAATTTTCTCCAACCATTTTCTAATTTTCTGCCAATATTTTTGAGCCTCTGTGCAAGACCACCACATATGGAAGAAAGTACCCTCCTTTTTTTTACATTTCCAGCAATTGGGACGCATTTTCGCTAATCATGAGGAGGGAAGGTGCCATCTGTAAAATGTCTTGTAGGCATTTTCCTTGTAGGCTGCCGATTTTGTTGTTTCTACTCCAGACCTTCTCCCATTCTGTTAAGGTTATACTGCGTGCAATATTTCTACTCTAGGCTATCGTATTCCCTTTGACAATTTCTTCCTCTAATTCTGCCTCTAGTAAATAATTATAAAATTTTGTTATATTTTTTTTGATCTGGGCCTAATAGAATTTTGTCTAATTGCTAGAGTTTATTATTGATCCCAAATTTTTTCTTATCCTGTTTGTATCTTCTCTGAGTTTGAATATGCCCATCTATCAATTTGTACTCCCTGGTCTTGAAGATCTTGCCACAGTTTCAGATTTCCTTGCGCATCCAATAAGTCCTTATATTTAATCATCTTACTAATATCCAAATTGTTTGGGTGGATCATCGCTTCCATTGTTGATTGTTGATCCAGATTGGCGTCTTTAAATAGTGTTTTTTCCTTATTTTCTTCCATTTGGTCAGTAATGCATCTCTAATTAAATGTCTGGAAAAGTATTTCTAAGTGATTTTCCTGATATCCCATAAAAAAGCATGCCACCCCCTCTGTAAGTCGTGGCCTTCTGAAACTAACATTCTCTTGTTTGTTAACTTCACCCATTCCTTCAGCCATACTAAGGAGGCTGCACTAGTACAACTCCTAGTTTGGAAGGGCCATCCCACCCCTGCTCTTCATGTCTTGCATTGCCTTTAAATTTATTTTCGGTTTTTTCTTTTGCCACATGAATTTTGTGATTATTTTGTTAAGTTCTTCAAAATACTTTTTGGGTACTTTAATTGGTATCATCTGAAATATATACAGAAATTTTGGGAGAACAGACATTTTAATCGTAGCAATCCTACCCAATAATGAAATTTGCAGTTTACCCCATGTTTCTAAATCCTTCTTTACCTTTTGCAATCTTTTGTTTGTCATAATTATTTTCCTTTAGTGTGCTGTCAGCCATATTCCCAAGTATTTAACTTTCTTTATCACTTGAAAATCCCATGACCTTTTCTAATTCTAACTTCTGTTTTCCTGTTAGATTTTTAGTCATTAATTTTGTTTTCTTTCTATTATATTTTAATCCTGCTACTACTCCAAATTGTTCTAATTCGTTCATCAATTTTTGTCCTCTTTCAATTGGCTCTTCGATTAAAAAAACAACATATTATCTGCAAAGGCTTGTAGCTTATATTCTTCTTTCTTAACCTTTAGTCCTTTTATATCTGGATTTTGTCTAATATATGTTAGTAATGTTTCTAATGACAATATGAAGAGCAGGGGTGAGAGTGGGCAACTGTCTGATTCCTTTCCTTATTTTAATTGGGCGGGTATATTCCCCATTTATCATGATATTTGCCTGTTGTATATCATAAATAGTAGCTATAATATTTTCAAATTTGGTGCCTAGGTTCATATAATAAATTCTTTGAATTAAAAACTGCCAATTCAGGTTATTAAAGGCCTTTTGTGCATCTAAAAACATAAGAGCTATTTATTTTTCGGGGTGAGCTTCATAAAATTCCAGGACATCTAGTACTATTCTTAAATTATTCCTGATTTGTCTGTTTGGGAGAAATCCATTTTGGTCTTCATGAATAAAAACATTCAGAATTCTTTTTAATCTGTTTGCAACAATAGAAGCAAATATTTTATAATCCGTATTTAACAAGGAAATTGGCCTATAGTTTTGTATATATTGGGGGCCAAATCTTCCTTCGGGATCAACGAAATCAATGCGCCCCTCCATGAATCTGGCATTCTGGCTGCCAGTAAGACATCGTTAAAAATTTCCACTATAAGGGGTCCTATTAGTTCACCTATTGCTTTATATAATTCCCCTGGGATCCCATCTGGTCCCAGAGCTTTACTATTTTTCTGGTTTTCTATTGCTGTTTTCAATTCAGACAAAGTAATATCTTTGTTTAATAATTCTTTCATCTCTTCCCCAATTACTTTATCTTTCATTTTATCTAAATAGCTGCTTATCCTATCCTGATTGACCTCTTCCTTTTTATATAAGTCTTCAAAATATTTGGGCGATTTCTTTTTTCTGTTCTATCCCCTGTTGTGTATCTCCGTTTCCATCTATTAATTGGTAAATCAATCTCCCTCCCCCCCTTTTTAAAGTCTGTAGGACAACCATCTCCCTGGCTTATTAGCGTGCTCAAAATAAATTTGTCGAGTTGAATTCAAATTTATAATAATTCTTTCTTGTTCAGTTAAATTCAATTTGTGTTTAGTTATTGTCATCTGGTTTTGCAATCTTGAATCCTTTGGGGAATTCTGTAATTGAATTTCTAATTCTTTAATTTTTTGTTGTAGGTTATTTTGCTGGGCATATTTTTCTTGATTCCTCTTGGCATTATAAGAGATTGTTGTACCTCTTATTACCTTCATTGTGTCCCAAATATTTTGTTTCGTAGTTGTTCCATTGTTATTTTCTTTTAAGAAATAATTTAATTCCTCATTAAGTTGATTCATATATTCTTTTTCTCTAATTAACTGTGTATTTAGTGTCCACCTTTTCCTGTTTTTTTTTCTACCTTTCCAAATTATCTGAATTGGATTGTGGTCTGCTCATTCAATTAGGTAAAATTTCAGTCTCTTTTATTTCACTTGCTATTTCCCCATTCAACCATGCCATGCCAATTCTTGTCCATATTTGGTGAGGGTATGAACAGCATGTAAACTATTTTGTGTCCATATTTGGTGGGGGTTTGAATAGAATGTAAACTGTTTTTTCTTGGGGTTAAACCTCTCCATATATCAATCAAATTTAACTCCCTTATCATTTCCATACTAGTTTTCGGAAGCTCTCTTTTTTTTTCCCTGTTCCTTCCCCCAATACTGTGGTCTTTTTAATAATCAGCAATAGCATTAAAATCCCTTATGATACAAATATTTCTTTTTCCATTCCTATTATTTTTTTCATGTAAATACTTAAAAAACTCTTTTTGCTCTTCATTCGGGGCATAGATGACCACTAAAAGAATTGGGATACCATTAATCCAGATCTGCAAAACCAGAATTCCTCCATCAGGGTCTGACCATATTAGCTCTACTTTCATATCCTCTTTCACATACACTGCAATCTCTTTCTTTTTCGCAACATCTGTCGGTGCAGTAAATAGCTTCCTTTTTCGGGCATTCTAAATATTTTTCATCAGATTTCTTTTTATGAGTTTCTTGTAGGCATACTATGTCAGCATTTTGCTTAATTAGTTTAGCTATTGTCCTTTTCCTTTTTATCATAGAGTTTAAACCATTTATATTAATTGACAGTATTTTCCTTTCTTTTTCCATTGTTTAATTTTGTTTCACTCTTTGTCTTGTAACCGCTCCAGTTTCTCTTTGTACCTGTATCCTGTCTTCTTCTCTCCCCTGGTGTGGTTGACTATTTCCTTGATTTCCTAAGGCTCCATATCTATTCTTATGCTGGTCTTGATCTTCTTGGGAGTTCAATACCAATTCTTCCTGACTGCTCTGCTCTTCCAGGCCTACAACCATTCATAAAATTCCTGGGCCTTTTCCATAGTATCTATTTTAAATTTCCTTTCCTCCCATGAAACCAACATCCTCTCTGGGATTAGCCATTTAAATATGATTCCTTTTTGATTTAAGTGACCCACTAAAAATTTATAGCCTCATCTTTGATCTCTTACTCTTCTTGGTATTTGTTTAAGTACCAAGACCTCTTTGCCTTTATACGTAATTGATTCTTTTCTTGATATCTTATATATAATGTCCCAGACATTCCTTCTTGCGAATCGTATATGGAGTTCTCTTGGGCATTTGTGATGTCTTGCATAATTTATACTAACTCTGTACACTCCATCAAACTCTCTCAAGATATCATCTTTGTCCTTTTCCAATAGTTCCACCAATATTTCTGCCATTATTTGTTACAGATCTTCTTCTTTTGATTCTGCTATATTCTGGAATCTCAAGTATGTAGCAGTTTTGTCCATCTCTAAGTAGATCAAGGAGTCCTCCATTTCCTTGCTCACGTTCTTTAGTTGTTCATCTACCCTTTCCAGTTTTCTTTTGGTTTGTTCTGTTCTTTTCTCTACTTCCTTTATTGTTGCTTCATTTTTCTCCAAAGCTTGCTGTATTATTCCAACTTTCTCTTCTACTTTGAAAAACATCTGCCTACATCTCTGCTTTTAGTTTCCCGATTTTTTCTTTCAGTCCATTTATATCTGCTCTCATCTCATTGTGGTTTTTCATCACTGTTTCTTGCAGCTTCAACATCGATTCTTGTAGAGTAAGCAGAATCACTTGGATATTAACATTCGAGGAGGTGGTTTGTTTCTCCAATGGTATTGTCTCTTCAATTGTCTTTTGTGCCATGGGCAAGGGTGTTGCTGACATAGTTGTTAGCATTGAGGCAGCCTTTCTTCTGGTTTTCAGAGTTGTAGTTGTAGTTGTTGTTGATCTCATTTCTTTTAAAATTTGTTTTTGTTGTTGCAGTATGTTGGTTATGTTGTCCCAAATTAACATTCAATGGTAACAGTCAATACTGTATATTAAAATTGATCAATAATTCAATGAATTAATTAATCTATCCCTCTCTTCGGTATCTAAGCTCTGAATATATTTAGTAGGGTGATGTTTCTTATGAGAGGTAATATTAACCCAGTATACTTTCAAATCTGAATTCTAATTCATATATATAATTTATATATAACCTAACCTTTATTATTAATTGCTACTAAACCTCTATACATCGGTTCAAAATACTCCTAATAAACAATATTTAATCTTATCACTCTAATCTAAATCTTGTTGTCTATAACTAAATATATATATATATATATATATATATATATATAAAATCTAAGGTGCTATTTTTGTAAAATGTTTCCTCTAAATAACTATCTTATCAAACTCTTTTATTTTTCCAATATTCTTGATCATACACAACCCTGTAATAGCCAAACAGTAAATCAATTAGATGTTCAAGATGTTCCACCCAGTAAATACAACTATTAATATGTAAACATTAATTATAAGTAACTAAATAGTACTTAAAGTTATTCTTATTTCCTTTATTCTATTTATATAACTGGTATAAATATAGTTATCAGTACTACTAATAAATCAATTAAGTCAAACAAATAGCATCACAATTGCAGGAAGCCATTTCCCTCTGCCTCGTAAATATATACTTGAATAATACTACATAGAAATTAAAAAAAAATTGAGAGAGAAGCATTGACTAATCAGAACACCAGAAAGAGATAGAAAAAGTAGAAAGAGAAAAGAAAAAGACTCTTAAAGTAGATGTTCCACTTTCAGTCACTGGAATTACACATTTGCAATCCGGATACCTGGCTATAGAAAATTGCTGAGTAATAACGATGTCCTCTCAAAGTCTCCACTCACTCCATTATCTCCAGTTCTCTTTTCATCTTTTCTTCAGGATCTTAAATTCAGATCTCCTATATTTCTATATTCCTTCAGTTAAGGCAAGCTATTCAATTGGACCGATACACCCTCGGATCAGCAGTCAAAAACTTTTTCAGAGCTTCCAAAAAGTGTCTCCTTTTACATCACACTATCTCCATTTATTTCACTTACTCCGTTCTTCTTCTCGTCTCAAATCTAATGCAGTCTTTCCCACAGAAAGTGATTCAAGTCCCCCAGACCTCCCAGCGACTAGAATCCCTTTGACGAAAACAATGTAGGAAGTCACAGCAACCTCCCAGTCTTCTTTGCTTCTTTTGTTATTGTCCTTATTTTCTATCTGTCCAGCCCTTTCATTTTCACCCGCCTCACCTCCGTTCTTTAACTGCGTCCTTTTAGGACTCTGATCAGATTCTTTAAACAATTTTCTGTGGATCCACAGCATTTGGAAAAAATTTCCTCACTCGTCGGTGGCAGACCAGACTTCGGGACCACCATTAACAAAACGGCAGTCTCTTGCTTGTTGGGCTCTGAGGGGGTTTCTCTTCGCTGCAACGGGAGTTGCCTTCCCCTCACTACAGCTCGAGTTTTCCCACACCAGAACATCTCTCTCCGGGATTTGTGCACCCCGAGGGATTGCACCTACAGCAAGAAGAGGCAAGAAGAATCAAGAGCAGACCTCTATACCTCTGTTCGTCCCTGCCTCACCACCGGAAGCTGGAAGAATAGAATTATTTCGAGAGAAGTGGTTAGGCTATATCAAGGGTCTTCAAACTTGGCAAATTTAAGACTTGTGGACTTCAACTCCCAGAATTCCTGAGCTAACATGGCTGGAGGAGGAATTCTGGGAGTTGAAGTCCACAAGTCTTAAAGCTGACAAGTTTGAAGACCCCTGGGTTACATAGTCTCAGGAGCTCCTTCAAATTTATGAAGGTAAAATTCTAGAGTGCTAATCACAAACTCACAAAAACAGAACTTTATTTAAAAATGTACACATCCTTTTTAAAATTAGCAAGTGTTTAATATTAAAATATATCTGTCACATTGCCCTCTCTGGAACATTATCTCCTGAGTGATTAAATTGATAAGAACTCTTTCACTTTTGTACCAAAAAGAGGTTCAGATGGATCCTCTCCATATCTTTTGGATGCTTTCTAAAGAATAATTAAGTTTAATGTATCCTTGTCAGTACTGCTTACCTACCATGGCTGCAGCCTTGGAGCCCCCAACCTCTCCTTGACTTCCTTGCTTCTCCTCCTCGATCTGGAGGAATAGTCAGCATTCAAAGCATGAGCCAGAGTTTTAATGATACTATAAAAATAGGGGGCATTTGGGATCTGGATCCTGTTCCATTTATCTTGAGTCTTCAGTGATACTTTCTGGGTGCATCTTCTCCGGCCTTTGATTTAAAAAAAGTGTTTTGAAAAAGAACACTGAAAATACTGACCTTGAAACTCAGGTCCCACATATAAATAAGGTTCAAAGGGATTATCTTTTGGCCTTTTTAAATATCTGACTATCAAACATCCAAATGCTATGGATATATTTGTAAAGTCTGTGCCTTCCTATTACCAAATGACCCAAACTGACATGATCCAGACTTTCTCTTCAATGGGCCCTGGCAAATGCATAAGTGATAAATGGAAAGGAAGAATTCTTTACCTAAAAGGAACATTTTCTATGAAGTGAACAAGGACATTGAGTCATCACCATGTAGAGAGGGCATCCCTGAGTGATGCTGTATGTCCAGACACTGAAAATCGTTGTGATATAACAACATAAATTCCATTCCTGACACGCATAGGAATCAAAGTCTTCATGAAGTTGGCATATGCCCCAGCCATCAATTATATATGTAAAGCCCATGTCACACTGCACCAACGGATGCAAAGAGGATGTAAAACGGACAAAAAAGCTTGCCATCCGTTGGTTAATGCGATGTACTCACTGCCTCCGTTTTGCTTCCTCTCTATCCGTCCAGCATCCGTTTTTTGACGTTTCATCCGCTCAGAAAGTTTTGAGCTGCCCAAAACTTTTGCGCGGAAAATGTATACAATGCATCCGTTCTGCATCCTCTAGGCATACGGGGGACATCCGTTCTGCATCCATTACGCATCTGCTATATCCGCTAGGCATCCGCTGTGTATCCGCACAACTAAAATCCGTTCCAGCGGTAAACGGACGCAGGGAGGAAGCAGAACAGACGTACAACGTTAGTAGCACGGATGGAGAAAGGATAAAAGCGGATGCAGCTCATCCGCTCTGCATCCGCTCTGCATCCTCTACGCATCTGCTCTGCATCCTCTACGCATCCTCTACACATCCTCTACGCATCCTCTATACATCCGCTCTGCATCCTCTATACATCCGCTCTGCGTCCTCCCCACGTCCGTTCCTTTCCGTGTTATCTGCTCCGCTTATGCAAATTTTTGCCCCTTTTGAGAGCGGATAACAACGGATGGAACATTTTGCTCGTCCGTTGTGTCCTTTTTGCATCCGTTGGGCAGTGTGACATGGGCTTAACCAAATTTGTAATACAAGCCTAGATATACCCAGTCCCAAATTAAGTAGTATTTCACATACCACAAGCAGCTACTTTAATGTTGGAAAGTCAGTGGTGTCACTCTGTCATATGTTCCACCTCTTTTTTGGGAGCAAGTGTAAAGCAATCTGCAAGCCCCCTAAAGAGAATTGCTCGGTAGCTTCTAACTAATTCATTTCTATCTTCAGTGTCACACAGTAGACCAGACCAGGAAATCAAACTCCACAGGAAGACTAGAATAATACTTTATTGAAATGAGCTATAATAACAAAATCTTGCCAGCCTGATTCTGTTTTATCTTCTCTCCACCAGGGAGGAGTTTGGTATGAGTCATTTCCAAGTATTATCTTGTTTCCCTGGACATAAAGAAGGCTCTAGTCCACTTTGCTTATACAATGATTCTTGCATAACTGCCAAGGTTATCTTCTCTTCTCTCTACAGTAGGGGTGCCCACCCCACCCACCCCCGATCCATGGACTGCTTCCAGTCCACAGCATGCCAGAAACTGGGCTGCTCAAACAAGGATGCAAGTCCCTGGTGCCCAAAAGGTTGGGGGGCACTGTTCTACGGACATCAATAATCAGCTTTAGTTTTTGGAAAATTCTCGAGCTAGAGCACTGAGAAATCCATATCTAAGGATGGACCATCTTAGGGTCTCTCCCTCACAAGGCAGAGATGATGCAATGAGAAAAGATTCATTCAACTGCAATTGAACCACAATGATGAAATAACTCTATTTGCAACGAGGCAAATAGTATTCAGTGTATTCATTGAAGGCCAACTTAGGTCATTCTAGGATACTTCAGCTGCCTATACATGTCCTTTTATTTCATATGTTACCTGGGGATTTCTTCAATCTGGTGCTCTCCAATAATTTTTTTTTAGTATTGCTCTATACTGACTGAATCCAACATATCTGGAGGCACCATCTTGAGGCGACTACTTTATTCAGATATTGACTTTTATTACAGCCATCCCCAGTCCTATGTCAAACTTTCCCAATGGCCAGGGGTTACAGGAGTTCACCTTAAAGACACTTACTTATAGGGTGCATGGTAGAAAAAAACCTGAACCTACTTCTCAGTTCAGAGTTTCCTAAACAAAACTTTTCTTTGGCTTCCCTGAGCAGTTGTTGTTGCCTCCCACTTGTGAAGTACTGTATGGCTTTCTGCCCAGTGAGGTCAAAACATAGCGGTTGTGAGGATTAGATATCCTCCTGTCTCAACTCGGCGCAAAACTTCCCCATCTTGTGTGACTATGAATTGGGGCGGTATAACGGACTGAGGAATTCTCTCCCTCAGAAGGGAGAGATGATGAGATGAGACAATTTTGAGCTAGGCAGTGAATGGGCGGCTCCCGTCCCTCAGCCCGTTCATTCGCCTCCTCTGAAACTCTTTTTATCAATTTCGCAAGATTTCCTTTCTTTTCTCCTCCCACATCCGCCTCTTCTCTACTCCTACATCCACTCTCCTCCCACATCCGTCTCTTCTCTACCATTACCTTTCTCCAGGTTTTGGATCGCCGCCTGCCTGTGTCAGAAGTCTTGGTCAGTGGAGAAACGACGAATCCGCTCGTCAGGAAAGGAACGCCGAAGCCTCTCCGTCGCTCCCGCCTTCGTGTTCAGTCAGCACGCCTCGAGCGGCCTTTCTTGATCGGTTGAAGAGAAAGCAGCTGACGGTGAACGCTGTTCGGTCTCTTTAGGGAAGAGTGTCAGGCTCAGAGGAACGAAGAATCCCGGATAAGCAGGACCTCGATGGAAAAGGAGCGAATGGCGAGGTTTCGGGTCGCCTTCCCTCCCTTTCCCCCACCCCTGCTCTTAATTGCCTTAGCAATCACAATTTTGATTGGCAACTCAGTCACTCTGTGAAGCAGTGATTAAGTGAAATTGTGATTGCTTATGATCCGGCTTCAGTTTTATTTTGTTCTACAGGTTTGCAAAGGTTGTAAATGCAAGGATTGGTCGTAAAAATTATTCTTTCATCACCATAGTAACTGTGAAAAGTCCCTAAAGGAGGTCACCATTAAATGACTTCCTGGAGCAAGTTCGCAGGAATCTAAAATGGTTGCTTCATAATCCTAGGAGACAGGAGATGTTGGATGAATTCTGTTTTTATGCTTTATTTCAGAGGTCCCCAAACTTGGCAACTTTAAGACTTTTAGACTTCAACTCCCAGAATTCTCCAGCCAACATAGTCTTAAAGTTGCCAAGTTTGGGGACCCTTGCTTTATTGATGTAGTACTGCCCAAAACGTTAGGCAGTTGTGCAAAAATGCTGTAAATTCAGAATGCTTCCAAAAATAGGTTTAAATGGAAAGTAAATGAACAGAAGAGAAATCCAAATCAAATTAAATATTTGGTCTAACCATCCTCTCTGTCTTCAACAGAGCATTATTGCTTCTAGGTATACTTGCAGATAGTTTTTGAAGGAACTCAGCAAGGTTCCTTCAAGGTTGTTCCAAACACTTTGGAGAACTAATCATAGATCTTCTGTGGGTGCAAGGCTGCCTCAGATCCTTCTGTCTCTTCATGTAATACCAAACAGACTCAATGATGTTGAAATGGGGGCCAAACCATCACTTCTAGGATTTTTTGTTCTTTATGAAGAACTGAAGATAGTTCTTAATGACATTGCCTGTGTTTTGGGGGTCATTATCCCGCAGAATAAATTTGGGGGCAATCATACCTGATGGTATAGCAATGATGATAAATATCTGCCTGTATTTCTCAGCATTGAGATCATCGTTGATCTGGACCAAATCTCCAATTCCATTTGCAGACATGCAGCCCAACTTGCAAGGAACCTCCACCGTGCTTCACTGTTGCCAGCAGGCACTTATTATTGTACTGATCTCAAGCCCTTTGGCAAACAAACTACCTCCTGCTATAGCCAAATATTTCAGATTTTGACACATCCATCCAGGGCACCTGTTGCCATTTTTCTGCACTCCAGTTCCTATGTTTTCATGCATAGCCTTGTTTCCATGTTGGAGGTATGGCTTTTTGGCCATAATTCTTTCATGAGGACCACTTCTGACCACAATAGATGTGTCATGCCCCTGGTGGAGACTGACTGAGGGAGAGGAGGAACAGCCAACAGGGAGTGAAAGTGTGGCTCCCGAGGTTGTGGAGGAGGCTGGGGAAGGGCAGAGGCTGGCTGAGCAATCAGAGGAGGACCCAGGCTCATCCCCTCTCCATCCTAGGGTATGCAGGGAGGAGAGGATAAGGAAGAGACATGGTCTACTTGGGAGGAGAGGGCTTTGATCCTTTTAATGGGCTGCAGCTGTGACAACCGAATAAGAGGTCTGCCAAGCGTAAGGGTGAATGCTGGAAACAAAGTGTGGAAATATCTCTAGTTTATGGTTCCTCTCTGAGTTTGGTGTCTTTCCCAGTGTTAGTTTCTGTTATCTCCAGCCCTTATCTTGCCTGGTTTGTGTTGCTTTTTTTCTTTCTTCTTGTAACGGTTTGTATGGGAGTTTTTTGTCTTCCGTCAAAGGATATTCGGAGCTTGGAAGCAAAGGAAAGGAATAAAAGGGGTTTCATCTGTTTTCTGTGACTGTGTTTGCTTTGTATCCCACCCTGGGTCATCACAAGATGGGTGTATCTGGTTTCTGCCATTTCTGTACTTATGGCACTGTTGGACATCTTCCAGTGTTGAAGTAAGCACGGTGTGTCTTTCATCTGCTGCATTAAGTTTCCTTGGCTGATCACTGCATTTACTGTCTTCAACATTGCCCGTCTCTTTGTGCTTCTTTAAAAGAGCTTGAGTAGCACATCTTGAAACCCTGGTCTGCTTTGAAATCTTTGCCTTGCTGAGGCAATATAAATACCTTTTGTCTTACTCCTGTACTCAGTTTTGCCATGATGTGTATGACCTGTGACATGAAACTGTCTTCCACAACCTCACCTTAGCAGCAGAGTTTGGTTGTTGCTCGCTCAGTTTTAAGCCTCCTGCACAGCTGTTTCTATTTCAGTTAATGATTGTGTTTCAACCTACATATGAAATTGGTGATTATTAGGCCCTGCTTGGTATAATTGGTTAATCATACTACCTGCCTTTAATCCAACAAAATCCTTGATTTTGTGCAAGTATAAGAATTGATGCTGTTTTGAAGACAAGGAAAGGGTGATCACATTAAATACTGTTCATTTGCTTTCCATTTTGTTAAAACAAACACTTCTATTTCTGGAAACATTCTTAATTTTCAGCATTTTTGAATAACTACCTTAACACTTTTGCACAGTACTGTATTTATATTTTTATGGTTTGTTTCCTTCCATCCCAAGCTGAGTGACATTGGTTAAGGTGATTGTTCTTAGCATAACAATGTCATCTACTCTTCATCTTCCAAAATCTAATTTAGACTGAAGTCATAAACCTTTTGGCAATAAGGCCTATTGAACATAGTGAATGTTTGTTCAGTATTCTGTTTGTAATAATGGTCAATCAGATGTTTCTAGGAATTTCTTCTCTGGATAGGAATAGTTCTTTCATTCATTCAAACTGTTGATATCTCCATAACTGTGTCAATGTTTATGTAATACAGTAATAGGAATACCTGGAAATTTAATATAATCCACTTTCTTGACAACTGAAAGAAGCCTGCAGAAAAACCATGGCAACAGAATTAAATACTGCAGTGAAAAATGGTGATCTTATGCTTGTTCGACAGCTGTTGAAAGATGGAGCAGATATTAATGCAAAGGTGGAAAATGGCTGGACACCTCTCCATAGTGCTGTACAAATAAATTCCGAAGAGATTGTTAACTTACTGCTGGAAAATGGGGCTGATCCATTCGCAAGGAAGGATAATGGTGCTACACCTTTTATTTTAGCAGGACTGATCGGTAATGTGAAGCTTTTGAAACTTTTTCTTGATAAAGGCTCATATATTAATGAGTGTGACATCAATGGCTTCACTGCATTCATGGAGGCTGCTTATAAAGGGAAAGAGAAAGCCCTGAGATTTTTATATAAGAATGGGGCAGATGTAAATCAGCGCCGTGAAGTTGATGAGAATAAAAAGGCTGTAAAAAAAGGAGGTGCGACAGCTCTGATGGATGCTGCCAAGCATGGCCATTTTGCTCTGGTCAAAATCTTGATTAAGAAAATGGGTGCTGATATAAATATCTGTGACAATAGAGATGGAAATGCATTGATTCATGCTCTCTCTGAAGAGGAAAACTGGAATGAAAGCAGACAAAAAATAGCCCTTTTCCTTTTGAAAAACAACATTGATGCCAAAAAGAGGGATGTAAAGGGGAAAACGGTGCTTATATTATCTGTTGAAAGAGAAAGCCTGGCCCTTGTGAAGGCCATATTAAAATTAGATGAAGTTGATCTTGACGATGCTGATGAAAACGACGAAACAGCATTGCATGTAGCAGTGAAGAAGAAAAATAAAGCAATAGCAAGGCTACTATGTGAAAAAAGAGCAAGAGTAGATGATGATGTCTTGGATATTGCCCGTAGAACTTACCAAGACAAGATGATAAAACTTCTTCAGAAATACAAATCACCGGACAGTCCAAGGCAGCCAAAAATATGTGAGGAATTCTCTAGCAATCGCTGGAGATCAAAACTCCAGAAACTCAGTCAAATGCATCGTCCTATGATTGGCAAGCTCAAGATCTTTGAATATCAAGATTTATGGATCCAGAAGACCACCCAAGGTGGGGTCTACCTGGGATTCTATGCTGGAGAAGAAGTGGCTGTGAAGGTAGTCTGGAAGGGTGCAGAAAATGCCAAAAGAGAAAAAATGTGCCTTGAAAAATGCCGAACCAGCAACTACCTGGTGAAATTTCGTGGCTCAGAAGAGAAGAAAACCAGGCTTTACCTGTGCCTCTCCTTGTGCGAAAAGAATCTTCAAGAGTACTTCAAGGAAGAAAACAGCACAGCTATGGAAAGCAAAAAGATTCTTAAAAAAATATTTTGGGCTGTAAAGGAACTGCATGCATTTGGATTTGGCCATCAGGATCTGCACCCAAGTAACATTTTGATAGGTTGGTGTTTTCTTTGGCAGTCTGCCCATTTATTCCAGTCTAGTCCATTTCAACTTTATGTGCTATATATGGAACAGCAGATTCACAATATTATGTTGCCTAGAGTGTTTTGTTCTTTTCAACCTTCCCTATATAATGTTACAAAGCCCCAGTTTGGCCTTTTAGCAAACCATTAACAATTACATCATCATTAGTGTTAAAACTGCTTATCATTTAAAAAGGGCCCAGAATCACCTCAAGGTAGTTTTGTCTGGTCATCTGTACCATAATGTTATTATTGAGACACTAACAAATACACGTTAGTTCCAAAACCCTTTTTTCTTCATTTCAACAGCTGTGAATTATAGTCATTCACAGACCGTAATGAGTCTCAAATAGTTTGTATATAGTCCCATGGAAGTCTGCCCAAGTTCTTCAGGATAGGTCTCATAAACACTCATCTATATCTTCCTTGAAATGCTGACACTGTGAGTTTGTCATCCCTGTAATAAAAAATAAAAATGAAAGAGGGGAAGTTTTCCAAAAACTTAAACTGGGGTTATTTTTCATCGTAGTTGGTGAAAACAAAACATCTTCATTAATTCTATGTGAAATCGAATTGGTTCACTGCAGGTGGGAATATTCCTTTCAGTGCAAGAATATTTCTCATATCCCTTCTGCAAAATCTGGACCATCTTATCCCATCCATCAAAATCTGGACCCTCAGAATAAGATTGAAGGGCCTGGAGAGAAAGAAAGTTAAAATTGTATTGTGTGAGCCGAACTGATTCCTGGATATATGTAAAGTTTAAAAGTAGCTTGTTTATTAAAAAACTGTTTATATTAAATTGTCTAGGCTAATATTATAAGGTGCCCAGAGTTATTGTGTGGCAAGATGGGCAGCTAATAAATTTTACAAATAAATAAGTAAAAATAAACTTACATTTAATCAAAAGCAAATATAAAAATTAAAAAGCTTCTCTTGTTAATCTATGACTCTTCAAGCGTCATAGGCAATGGGACAAAGCCCAAGGATAATACATTCTCATAACATTGAAATAATGATTTAATATTCTAAATAAATCAACTCACTTATGCATTAGGGTGAATTAAGTAAGACAATATTTCCAAAAACAGATCACTTGCCTTATGCAAAATAAATGTTTTTCCTTATGCAAAATAAATGTGTTTTGCTGATAGGTCTGTTCTTAAAAGATAGTGGTAAAATTGTTGCCATTACTTCAATTCAGTTTTTAATGAATTTATGCTTTATCTCTATCAATTTCTTTTTTACTTTGTTAGATGTCACTGGCAAGATTTTCCTAGCAGACTTTGATAAGAGCAGAGAAATAACTGATGATACAAAACATTCTGTAATCTCAGAAGATCTACAGGTAAATAATTATCTTTATCTGTCTCCAATCTTCTACATTCCACATAAATGTAATTATAATCTCCAGAGAACAAGAAAAAAATGCCATAGTGGTTCTAGTCTTTACAGAAATTTTTTCCATAATAATCTAATATATGTTATGGCATTCTTAGTTCTGAAAAACACACATATCTGTTATACTTAATAATTAGATCTATTAAACTTCTGGGTCTTCTTCCTTGTGTTGGTTTTGCTCCGATGTACCTGGAACTGGGCACTCGATCAGTCGAATGTAAGGCATGGATTAACACCTTTAAATGGTGGTTTTGGGTGCTCTTTCTGGCAGTTCCTGGTAGCTACCTCTCCCTGGCATTTGCTGACTCTCATATTTCTCATTGGGAGAGGGAGCTGATGAAGAAATTACACCTGCTAGGTTTTACGAGGGATGCCCTGGAAGATTATGGCCTTAAGGACGCCCAATTTGGGGTAGTCCAATGGCTTGTGGACATTGACTTGCAATATCTATGAGCCAGAGCGAACAAAACTTGCTTCCCTCTGATCTTCAGCCAATTTAATAATTACGGACTGAGGATGGCTTCCTATTTTTACACTCTAACCATTCCCAAGTATAGAAGAGCTTTCTCCCTAGCTCGTTTTAATGTTCTGCCCCAGCACTACTGGATGGGTGATTTAAGAGGCTCCCGATTAAAGAGAAGCTATGCCCCTGTGACAGAGGTGAGGTTGAAACTGTGGAGCATGCCCTTTGTATAACACAGGCAGATCTAAATTACTGTCTCTCCTTGAAACAGACCCTTCTAGACCCAATGTTAGTAATTTGTTCTTATATTGTCTAGGTGATGGCTCCTCATATATCACTTCTTTGGTTTCCAAATTTTTTTTAAGAGCTGTAATCATCAGAGGAGAACGTTGTAATTCCCCTTAGTCAAGTGGTGACCGATTGTTCATGATTAATTTTCCCATGTTCTTCTTTTGTTATACTTGTGTTTTGGTCTGTGACCTCAAATAAAGTATTTCTTTAATACAAGTTAGATATGGTGCTCCATTTTAAAAATAAATTGACTTTTTTTTACAAATATACAGCTCTACTCGTCATCCTTGTGCTGATATGAATCTCACTAGAGTGACCATTTTGGGAAAGCTGCAACACCATTTCATTTAAGTTATCCACTTAGTCTATGGAGCAAAGCAAATCATAACTAAAAGTTATAATTTTATTATTTGGTGATGGGTGTGCTAGGCTTGGTACTTCCTGCATTAACTAATGTGAACTAGCTATGCAATCTTGGACACGGAACTTACTGCCCTATGAGAACTCAGCTGTAGCACATAGGTTAAAGAAGGAAATCCACTCTAATTGTTCTGGAGTGATATAGATATTTGTTTGTGCACACAGGGTCTCCAAAAACTTATCCTGTATGTTGTGAAGAGAGGTGAGCTAGACTTTGAACATTTGCCTACAGAATGTCCACAGACTGTAAAGGAGCATAAGGAAATTGAAGACCTCCGAGGAAAACTGAAACTCTCTGACAAAACTACCCTAGCTGATAGTCTATTGGAAATGCTGATCTATCATCCATATTTCTGGTCCAAGGAGAAGTAAGTTAATACCAGACATTTTGTAACTGACTAATTTGACTTGATTGTCTGATTATTAGAATAATAGTCATGGGAGAAGGAGTTTTACAAGAAGAGCTAGAATGACAAACTTGAAATTATGCAATGTGTTCATTGGAGATCTGTTAAACTAAAAAAAAAAAAGGTCCTCAGCATTGAAGTCCAGGAATTGGCTTATAATTTATTTTATCATTTCAATGACTGGATATTGTTGAGAACAGTTACTGTTAGAATTGTCCCATTGTATTTTCCTTGCAGGGATGAGATGGCGCACAAGAACTCATTCAATAAAATATTTCACTTAAGCTATGATGATGAGCATGCAACAAACATCAAAGCAAAATTCGCATTAAAAGTCATTAAATGCAGTGAGTTCTCAAAATACTAATACAGAATACTGATTGTGATATGTCTCTGAAAAATAACTCTGAATTTAAGGCAATCACCCCATTTCTATCACCAAAGAAGAAGCAAATAGAAATGAATGATAAACATTATAAAACCAATCAAATGCCAGTTTCCCCATCTTGTCAATGTAGAGTTGCCAACTCTAAATTGAAACATCCTAGAATTCCACACACACCCCATAATAAAGAGCCATTGGAAGTTGAATAACATATAAATTTAATAGTAAAAATGTACAGTAGAATGACTGTGCTAAAAGAAACCAATACTAATAGGTGCTTTGGGTACAAATCCCAAATCATGCCCTTGCAACTCCAATAACCTCATATTTCTCAAAGTCTCCCACTCTTTCATCCATACCAGATATCCAATTTTGGTGGCCAAAATATAACTATATGTTGAGATTCTAGAAGGAGTGCAGAGAAGAGCAGCAAAGATGATTGAGGAACCGGAGGCTAAAACATTTGAAGAACAGTTGCAGGAATTGGATATGTGTAGTTTAACGACAAGAAGGAGTGATGAGGTGGCATTTTATTTTATTTATTTATTTCATTTTGTCAAGTGATTATAAGATAACAGGTATAAGTATAAACATAGTTATGAATACATGAAATGGATACATATAAGAAAAATAAAAAGAAACAATAGGACAGGGATGGAATGGCATGTTGGTGTGCTTATGCACACCCTCTGCAGACCTCTTAGGAAAGGGGTGAGGTCAATAGTAGACAGTCTAAGATTAAAGTTTTTGGGGTTTGGGGAAGAAACCACAGAATTAGGTAGAGTATTTCAGACATTGACCACTCTGTTGCTGAAGTCGTATTTCCTGCAATCAAGTTTGGTGAGGTTAACTATGAGTTTGTACCTATTGTTTGCTCTTGCATTGTTATGGTTGAAATGAAGTATTTATTGACCGGAAGGACAATGAATATTCTGATATTCTGAAATGTTAGACAGCTTCCCTTCCCAAAAACCCCCATTGCAAAACAGACCATAGGATTTCTGAAGATAGTGTTTGCTTCCATCTATCTTCTAGAGTCTATGGGCTTTTCCCATCACTGTGTTACAGTGCTCTCTACTCATCCTCAGATCAAACAGAAAATCATACTGCTATGAAATTAGCTGTGTTGGTGGCCTTGGTTCCTAAGAAATGGGTGACAAAACCAGCAGACCTTATACAACTTGTGGCTGACACTGATTCCATTAGTTTTAGGGGGGAAAATAGTAGTAGATCTAAGGATGACTTACAGCTGTCTCACTCACTGGGACAAGGTGAAGATAATATTATGGGGAGCTGCATACACCCCAATGGAATATTAGGATGGTATGACCAAAAGCAACACTGAAGAATCTATCAGTCTACTGGATAAACAGATGCTCAAATGCCGAAGTATAACTCCTTTGCGCTTTTGTGTGTGTGTGTGTATCCAACCAAGATAGTTATTTTGGTAACAATGCAGGTGTTCTTGGCAGCTCTTTGATGAGAGAACCCACAATATGCCATCCCAACTTCCTGCAATCACTTCCTAATTTTGAAGTTAATGTGCAAAGTATATCATCCACACCACTTTTCATCCAGTAGTAACGTACACCATTTCTTAAAATTTCCTTTTTTTCCACAGAAAGTACAGCGTATTAAGAGATATTGGGAATGAGATACGTACAGCTCATACAACAAAAACAGATGGCATTCTGAAGGCTTTGAAATGTGAGCATGATCCTTTCATAGACTGGCAAGAAAAGGTAATCTATCGAACAACAACAACAAAAGTTAAGAACCCTTTTGCATCTTCCACTTTAATGCTGCTGTTATATTTATTTCTAAATCCAGTTTTTGCCTTTTTTGGGGGGAGCTGGCTGTGCTAGCTAACAGGTTTCATGTCAGTTTCTGCTAGTGACAAAGCAGTTTAACATAGGCATGTTTAGTCAACATCCATTATTGAGAGACAATGTATGCAGTGGTTAAAAGTTGGAAGACCTGGATTGAACTCCACTTGTATATTAATCTTTAAAATCCTCTGAATCGGAGTGTTAATTTGAATCCAAAGTTTTCTAGCTTTTTTATGTATCCACCAAGCATGATAACATAACCCTTCTTGTTGTTCACATTTCCAACATAAACTTGAAGTGCCTTTTTACATTCTAGATCATTTTCTCTGTTGGTATTACACAGCATAAATTTTAATCTTTTCAACCACATATTTCCCGGTGTTCCATCTGTATATCATAACCAAAATTTTACCCCATTATCATATATTTTTTTACTTGTTCTTCTGTTTCAGTTTTCAGTAAAAGTATATACAGTTTAGCAATTTTTTTTGTTCGTTGTGAAGTCATGTCTGACCCATCACAACCCCATGGACAATGTTCTTCCAGACCTTCCAGGCCTCTACCATCTTCTGGAGTCCATTTAAACTCACACCTACTGCTTCAGTACTCCATCCAGCCACCTCATTCTCTGTCGTCCTGTTCTTCTTTTGTCCCCAATCTTTCCCAGCATTATGTTCTTCTTCAGTGAGTCCTTCTTTCTCATTAGGTGGCCAAAGTATTTGAGTTTCATCTTCAGGCTCTGACTTTGTAAAGAGCAGTCAGGGTTGACTCTCAGACTGACTGGTTTGATTGCCTTGCAGTCCAAGGGACTCGCAGGAGTCTTCTCCAGCACCATAGTTCAAAGGCCTCAATACTTTGGCACTCAGCCTTTCTTGTGGTCCAACTTTCACAGCCATACATTGCAACTGGAAAAACCATAGCCTTAACTGTACACACTTTTGTTGACAGGGTGATGTCTCTGCTTTTTAGTATGCTGTCTAGATTTTGCCATAGCTTTCCTTCCCAGGAGCAAGTGTCTTTAATTTCTTGACTGTAGTCCCCATCTGTGGTGATCTTGGACCCAGGAAAATAAAGCCTGTCACTACCTCTATTTCTTCCCCTTCTATTTGCCAGGAATTGAGAGGACCGGATGCCATGATCTTAGTTTTCTTCATGTTGAGTTTCAAGCCAACTTTTGCACTCTCCTTCTTCATCCTCATCAAGAGGCTCTTTAGTTCCTCTTCACTTTCTGCCATTAGAGTGGTATCATCTGCATATCTGAGGTTCTTAATTCCAACTTTTGATTTGATTCATCTAGCCCTGCCTTTCTCATGATGTGCTCAGGGTGACAGTATACAGCCTTCCTGGATTCCTTTCCCAATTTTGAACTAATCATTGGTTCCGTGTCCAGTTGTCACTGTTGTTTCTTGACCTCATATAGCTTTCTCAAGAGACAAATAAGATGGCCTGGTACTCCCATCTCTTTAAGAACTTGCCACAATTGGTTGTGATACACAGAATCAAAGGCTTTTGCATAGTCGATGAAGCAGAAGTAGATGTTCTTCTGGAACTCCCTAGCTTTCTCCATGATCCAGCATAGGTTGGCAATTTAATCTCTAGTTCCTCTGCCTCTTCAAAATCCTGCCTGTACTTCTGATAGTTCTTGATGCACATACTGCTGGATCCTAGCTTGTAGGATTTTAAGCATAACTTTACTAGCGTGTGAAATGAGTGCAGTGGTGTGATAGTTTAAACATTCTTTGGCATTGCCTTTTTTTGGAATTGGAATGTACACTGACCTTTTCCAATCCTATGGCCTCTGTTGAATCAAATTTGCTGGCAAATTGAGTGTAGCACTTTCATTGCATCATCTTTTAAGATTTGGAATAGTTCAATTGGAGTACTGTCACCTCCAGTAGCATTGTTGTTGCTCAGATTTCCTAAGACCCATTTCACTTCACATTCTAGGATGTTTGGCTCGAAGTCAGTGATGACCCCATTGTGGTTATCAGGGATGTTAAGCTTGTTCTTATATAGTTCTTCTGTATATTTTTTACACCTCTTCTTAATCTCTTCTGCCTTTGTTAGGTCCCTGCCATTTTGGTCCTTTATCATGCCCATTTTTGCATGAAACGTTCCACTCATATCTCAAATTTTCTCGAAGAGATCTCTGGTCCTCCCTATTCTATTGTTTTCTTCTATATCTTTGCACTGTTCATTTAAGAATCTATTCTAGATATTCTCTGGAATTCTGCATTCAGTTGGGTGTATCTTTCTGTTTCTCCCTTGCCTTTCGCTTCCCTTCTTTCCTCAGCTATTTGCAAAGCTTCCTCAGACAGCCATTTTGCTTTCTTGCATTTCTTTTTCTTTGGGATGGTTTTATTGCTACCTCTTGTGCAATGTTTAGCAATTATATGTCCCTTTTTATACACAATTCTATTTCAGGTGCAGCTCTTTTGTATGCTTTCAATTTTCCTAATAACTGTAGACAAGAAAATCATTGGCAAATATATCTCTCTGCAAGACGTTACACTCCCCTCGACAAAATTTTAGTATCCCACAATATATTAGCCATTTTGTTTGCCTATTAATTTTCACCTATAAAATGCTTCTTGTGCTGAGACTCATGAAGGGTTTCTTGGAGGGTGCAAATTGGGTTTAATCTATTTCACATGCTTAATATGGCAGTCTAACAAAACAATGTTTAAAATCCACCTTAATCTTGACTTTGTCATTCCACAAACGTTCATGCCACTTACATCTGTGGCATATCAAGTACTTTAGACATCAGGAGCCTTCTATTTCTTAGTAGCACTGACTCTTTCATCCTCACTATATAGCTGCAAAATACAATTTTGAATCAGGTAGACCCATTCCTCCTCTTTCTTTTGCATCTTATAGTATCTTATATTTAATTCAAAGGTTTCCCCTGCCACACAAATTTAAATATATATTTTGCCACTGTTTTAATTATGCATCAATCATCAAAACAGATACTGTGTAAGGAAAAAACATAATTCTAGGCAAAACATTTATTTTTATCATAGAAATTCTCCCCAGCAATAAAAATGACAGTTTCTCCCATTTTAACATGTCTTTTTAACTTCATTCCATGTCTTAACCTGGTTATTTTGAAATAACATACAATTTGTATTTGTCATAGTGATACCCAAATATTTCACTTTCTTCTCAATCTTAAAGCCCATTTTACTTGATCTTTTATTTTCATCTTAATTGTTAAAACTTTGTATTTTATTTATTGAACTCAAAAACTACTGGTGCATTAAATAAACATTCCCCAATCTTTGTGGTTTGACAGCCTGGCTTCAGGGCAGGGGAACTGCCTCGCCATCCGAGTGGTGGGCCAGTGTGCATGCATGTGTGCGCTAGCTCACTGCTCGCATGAGTATAGTTGTGCGCATACATGTCAGCCAACCTATGCATGCATGCCAACCCACTGCTCGTGTGGCCCAGTTCTGAATAGGCCACAACCCCGTAGTGGCTTACTGCTTGAGGGTGGGGAACCCCTACACTAAATATTTTAGTTTTCCCATTGATTTCTTGAAGATCTTCTAAAACCAACAGCAAATCATCTGCAAAAGACCTACATTGATGAACTTCTTTTAAAATCTTTACTCCCGTAATCCTCTCATCCTGTCTGTTGAGGTAATTCCCCACTAGGGAAATGAGCGCATACAGGGAGACGTATTGAGAGTAGTGTTTGAATAATACACACACAGCACACAGATACACTATACAGTAAATGTAGGCTTTTACTTCCAGAAAAGTTTAAGCAAAGTTCAAAACAAACAGTCCAAAGTCATTCACAGGTAAATCAGTCAGTTTTCAATCCAGGGATAATCCAATAACAAAGTCCAGTATTGAAAACAGTTCAGTATCAGACTTACATCAAATCTAGGAATAGCAGTCAATTAGAAGAAACGACAATACTCTCCAACAGAAGGAAAAACAGAGACTGAGACACACTCTCTTCTGAGACGAAGACAAAGACAAACCAGGTTTCTGGCTCCCTCTTATGGCCGTTTGAAAAACCATACCTAATTACAGTTTTGCATTTTCTTAAAGATACAGTTTTAAAATGTTTATCCTGGTTTATATATTTCTAACCCAAATACCCGTTAGGTGATATATATTCCTTACATTCTCCCCTTTTGGGTAAGACAATATATACAACCTTAAATTCTAAGTCCATAATCTTCACAGCTAGCCTTATGCTTTATAGAGCCTTGGGCCTTTGTAAAATGGTCTACCAGATTGTTTTCTGATATACAGTATTCTAGCTTAATCATCTTACTTTGCACACGTTGTCTCACATTTAAATATCTTAAATCTGTGTGTTTCGTTCTTGTTTTAACAACAATATTTGAAGCCATCTGAATTGCTGACTGGTTGTCCTTGTAAATAACAATAGAATCTGTTACATCAATTCCCATATCAATCAATTATTGTTCATACAAAACTAAATCTGTACATAATAAAGACAAACATGAGAATTCAGCCTCCATTGTTGACAAACTTAGATGTTTCTGTCTAATAGACCTCCATTCAATCAATGCTTTTCCCAATAATACCACAGTACCCGATGAAGATTTTCGTGTGCTTATGTCTGTAGCAAAACTTGCATCAGCATATGCAGTTAAACTCAGTTCATCTTTAGGCTCCAAATACAATGCATAATGCATTGTTTGTTTCAGATATCTTAACACATGTTTAGCAGCTTGCCAGTGCCTTTCAGTCAGTTCAGTATTAAATCTCGCTAATTGATTAACACTTTATGCAATATCTGGCCTTGACCAATTACTGAGATAAGATAAACTACCAATCAAGGACTGATAAAATGTTCTTATCAAAAATAGGACTTTGTATGTCACTATGACTAAACTCCTGGCTCATTGGTTTTTTAGCTGGCTCACAAAGTTCCATTTTAAAACTTTTTAGTAATTGGTTAATTTTATCTGCCTGTGAGATCTTGTATCCTCCCCTAGTTCTATCTATCTTTAAACCAAGATATTGTTTGATTTCTCCTGTTTTATCTTAAATTTCTTTTCCAATTGTGAAATTATCTCAGTAGCTTCTTGTTCAGTTTTGATGATTAATTCTATGTCATCAGTAAATCATAGCAACAATGAAATTACACCATTACTTACTCTTTTAAACAAACATGAATCAAAAACTATCTTAGTTAATTCTTTAACTATACATTGGTTCCACTCATATCCTGATTGCTTTAAGCCATAAAGACTATTTTTCAGTCTCCAGCAATCAATTGTATAATCAGTATTATTATTTTTGAGACCTAAAGGTTTCTTTAAATATATAGTATGTTGCAACGGTGCATGCAGATATGCTGTCTCTACATCCAAATGATTTATAATGTATTTCTCCTTAGCTGCCCATACTAATGCTGCCCTTAATGTAGTAGCCTTCAGACTAGGTGCAAACACCTCATCGTAGTCAGTTGCTGTCTGGTTAAACCCTTGTGCTACTCACCTGGCTTTATGGGTAACAGTCCCATCTACACCTGTCTTCGGTTTATAAATCCATTTGCATCCTATGGCATGTTTACCTGGTGGTAACTTAACGTTTTCATATACCTCCAGTCTTTTTAAAGATTCTAGTTCCTTATTCATTGCTTTCTGCCAAGCAGCCTGATCCTTAGCAGGGTACAATTTTAGTTCATTATAATTACTTGGAACTGTATTCACTTGGCATACAAAACTAGCCTGATATCTATCAGGTGGTCGTGTTACTCGGGTTGAACGTCTTGGTAATACAGGGCTTACTGGTGGACTCACCTGTGCCACCTGCTCCTCTTCTTCTACTTCCTCCTGTGCCTGTTCTCCTACTTCCTCCTGTTCTTCCTCTTTAATGGCTATTTGTGGTTTACCTATATCATCTTTAGGGACTATTTGGATGTCAATAATAATATCATTTTTGGATTCCTGTTCCAGTTTATCCCACCAATGTGCTCTAGAAATTTTGCACTAGCACTACAATAAACATGAGCTGTGCCTTGATCCCAAAATCTAAATGATCTATGGTTGGCCTCATAACCCACAAAAAATAACATCTTAGCTCTATGTTGCCCTTTCAGTCTTACTCTTGAGGGAATATGCACCCATGCTGGAGCTCCAAATGTGTGTAGGTAACTTAAATTTGGCTTTCTGCCATGCCAACGAGTGAATGGCAATTCTCCAGTTATTGTATTAACTACATTGTTTAAAACATGGTTACCACACATTATGGCTTCACCCCACAGTGTTTCAGGCAAACCTGAATCATATAACATAGTGCGAGCCATGGCTTGTAATGTTTGCCCTCTTCGTTCTATAAACAAATTATGTTGTAGTCTGTAAGGTGTAGAACGTTTGTGTTCAACACCAGCTAGTTTTAACATATTTTGGAATCTTTTGTTAATAAACTCAGTCCCATTATCAGCAACTAAAGTAATTACTTTTCTTTTCATTTTTCTCTCAGCAAACCTTAGCCAGTTAAACAAATGTTGGAATGTTTCTGTTTTGTTTTTCATACGATAGCAGAAACTGTATCATGAGTAATGATCCATAATACTCAAAATATAGCAGGCACCTCCTAAACTTGGTTTTTTAGAACCAATTATGTCAGCAGAAACAACCTCTAAAGGTTCTTTGGTCTTAAACCAAAGTCTGTTTGCAGGAGTAACTTTGCTGTTCTCTTGGGTTTCAATTTTACTCCCTCTGGCAATTCAACAGTTTATTTGAGCATTTTGAAATTACTGTGCCGCAGACGTCTATGCAGTAAATGTATACACTGATCATGTGGCTTAACATTGTTATAAACTGAGTTAGCCATCTTTAACTGGTCATCATGTGTCACATATAAATCATTCTTTAAAGTAGCAGTAATACTTTTACCCTCTTTCTGTTTTATACAGTTATCTCCCCTAAAGGTTACTGCATAACCAAGATGAACTTAAGCCCTTACTGAAAAACATTTCCTAACAGTATAGGCAGTTGAAGACAAATCCTCTTCTTGTGGTTGTTCTTTCTTCAGTTGGTTCCTATCCAGCCATCTTCTTGCTTCTTCTAGCAACCTTCCATTATGTCAGTCAATGTCAGTTTATTTCTGGGCAGGACTTCCAGTGAAGATACATAATCATCATTACTTTCATTCCATGAGGAAAGAATGATGTAAACTTGATGCAGTTCTGAAAATATCAGTTCCTTTTCATGTAGCTCTTGAAAAGTTATTTTCATGAAGTTCAAATCAGCTAACATATCTCCATCTTTCAGAAGACGTGTTCTAAACAGTTTATGTGTAAGATGTATGTGTGCACCTGCACTGTCACAAACATAAATCCTCTTTAAATTCTCCCAACACCTAGCAGCAGACTCTTCTCCATGAATATGGACTAGCTGCTGGTCACTCAGTGTTAGTCCAATTATACAAAGAGCTCGTTCGTTGTTCTGTTTAAAGTCAGCAAGCTTCTTGGCATCATCCTCATTATTTGGATCCCAAGCATTTATATCCAGTGGATCTTGAACTACATTCCATAAACCTTCTCTACGCAGAAGTAGACTGCACTTCATAGACCAGGAAACATAGTTGTTCCATCCAACCGGGTTATCAGTGATAGACTTTTTGAAGTGACTTGTGCCATCTTTATCAGGATAGTAACCCACAATTAAACAGTAAACAGCTGTCTGTATACAGTACTGTGTATTCACACCAGCTCTCAGTTATCTGAGCCTGGTATGGTCTGGGCCCATAAGCAGTGTTGAGGTAATTCCCCGTAAGGAGAATGAGCGCATACAGGGAGACGTATTGAGAGTAGTGTTTGAAAAATACACACACAGCACACAGATACACTATACAGTAAATGTAGACTTTTACTTCCAGAAAAGTTTAAGCAAAGTTCAAAACCAGCAGTCCAAAGTCATTCACAGGTAAATCAATCAGTTTTCAACCCAGGGATAATCCAGTAACAAAGTCCAGTATTGAAAACAGTTCAGTATCAGACTTACATCAAATCTAGGAATAGCAGTCAATTAGAAGAAATGACAATACTCTCCAACAGAAGAAAAAACAGAGACTGAGACACACTCTCTTCTGAGACTAAGACTAAGACAACACAGGTTTCTGTCTCCCTCTTATGGCCATTTGAGAAACCACACCTAATTACAGGTTTGCATTTTCTTGAAGATACAGTTTTAAAATGTTTATCCTGGTTTATATATTTCTAACCCAAATACCTTTTAGGTGACTTATATTCCTAACACTGTCTGATACTTATACTCAGTATTTCAAGAACCAAAATAAACAAGAAAGGAGACAGTGGACATCCTTGTCTTGTTCATTTTTGTAGTTCACAAGACTTGCTAGAACTTCATTAACAATTATTTGTGGTTTCTATGAAGTATAAATCAATCTCATCTATTTCATAAAATCTCCCCAAAGTTCATATGTTTCAAAACTTTTAACAAAGAAGCACTGTTCAAATTGTCAAAAGCTTCCTCTGCTTTAAAGAAAATCAATACAGCTTGTTTTTCATTATGTTGATCCAAATATTTCAGAATATTCAACATATTTCTGATATTATCCTTTAACTGACTTTTAGGCAAAAAAATTGTATTGATCCTCATGAATAAATTCTTTCAGAATTATTTTAGTCCATCAACTAGAATTGTAAACAACTTGCAATCATTATTCAATCAAGATATTGGCCTATAGCTTCTTGTTAAAGTCAAACAAAATTCCTTCTCTCCCAGTTTGCACGAGTGCCACATTATCTAGTTTTCTTTTCAGCTTTTTTCCTATAATTTCTGTTTTACTATCCAGAATTTCTACTTTGTCATTAATTTGTTTTACATCACTTGTGTTACACAGATTTGCATCTTCTAAACTTCTTTCTCCTTTTCATCTTTACAACTCTCTAATCCATTATTCTTTCAAAAGCTGTTAATTTAGTATCAAATGATTCCACTAACTTTTTGTTCAATTTCTCAAAGATTTTCTGAAGTAAATCTGGTATAATTCCTCTCACTGAAGGTTGCTCTAGTGATCTCCCCCCCCCCGCCCCCAGATGTTTTTTTACTACTTTCTAATGCATGGCATTGTAATACTGTAATCCAAACATGAAAGTATCTCAATTGCAAGGAAAAGAGTGACTGACCCTTTTTCCCTATTGGTGCCCTTAAAATTTTCATCTCAAATGACACTTTATAGTTACAATCAGCTTCACAGTCAGTCTCATATTATTTTATTTATTTTTTGTTTTGTAAAATTCATGATTTGTCTATACTCTTTAATAGTAAAAAAACATATTCCAATCCAGTTCATTTGTCTATTTTAATTCCAAGTTTTTGAAAACACTACTCTCTCTCATACACACACACCCTTCTACACAACCATCCCCTTTACCTGTTTTAAACTTTTGTATATTCCCTCTTGTTAAGTGTTTTGTCAAACAGTTTTAGATCTTTAAACCCCACTTTTTTTCCTTTTTAATCCATAAAAATGTTGACTCATCAAGTGGAATTATCTTATCATGCTGCTGAGGAAATCTTTCTTTAGCTGTAAATTAATTTTACCAGAAATTGTTCATGAAAATGAGGCCAAACATGTGCCAAGTTTGTGTGCATATAGGCTTCATTATGTGATATGTGAGCTGGGTTGAAATCCCTTGATTCCCAGCTGCATAACTCATGAGTCAACAGCAAAAAAACGTACGTTTCTGCAGCCGCCTCACAAGTTCTCACAATCTCTCCTTTATCCTGAAAGACTGTGCCTGCTATGATTCACTGTTTGGCTTTCGATCTCTGATGCAGTGTCCTTCAGGGATGTCTAGTCTGCCATAAATCCTTACCCAGAAACCAATGTTGTTATATCCACTGAGTTGCAAAGAGTGAGTTTTATAGACCAATAACTGACCAGAATCTTACCCACTTTTTCAGATTGATGAAAAAGTATTGGACTCTATGGTTTTTCTGGGCAAAGAGAAAGGCAACAAGAGGGTCCAAAGAAAATATGGTCGGGAAGTTATAGATTTATTAAAGTTAATTAGGAATATGGCTGAGCACTACAATGAAAAGGATGATGAGTAAGTAAATATTTCTCTAAATTATGTATCTCTGAAGCGCTCTAGTGTACATTGGATTTGTTGGCTGGCAACCTTTGCTTCTCCTTTTCTATTGTAGTAACCAGAATACAAACCTGGAATAAAGATAAGTCGCAAACATATCTTCATTGATCATGTCCAACTGCAGAGAAATCTATCACTTTGCATGCAAAAGAGAGGGGGAAATTCAGAAGAATGACAATTCTTCCTCTGTCCTGGACTCAGAATTACTCTTGGAGCCAACAGCAACTATTTCTAAAATCAGAGAGGAGATAGTAGTGACAGATTTCAGAGTGCTATTAGAAGCCATTTTCCCAAGAGTTTTAGATTCCAATCCTGCCTATGCTGTTCATGTCTCTCCTGATACTAACAAATATTCATAATGTAAACTCTAATGTAATTTAGAGAAGACAGGAAATTGAGCTTAAGATAAAATCTGAAGTGGCACATTTATTAATTGGTTTGGAATAGAAAGGGGTCTTTTTAAGGGGGAGGGGAGGAGAGAAAGGAAAAATTCTAATCATTGACATTGCATCTCCTGTAACCTCTTTCACTTCTTAATGAAATGACATATTTATGGGGGCAACTCCAAAGAAATATCTTTTGCTAAATATATAACTGAAATAATACAGTATAATAGACTGTTCTAAAATATGGCACAGATAATTCTTGATTTACAACCATAATTGAGCCCAAAATTTCTGTTGCTAAGTGACATAGCTGTTAAGTGAGTTTTGCCCCATTTTATGACCTTTTCTTGCTACAGTTGTTAAATGAATCACTGTAGTTGTTATGTTAGGAACATGGCTGTTAAGCGAATCTGGCTTCCTCATTATCTTTGCTTGTTAGAAGATTACAAAAGGTGATCACATGATCTGAAACATCATATATATGAAACAGTTGCCTAGCATCTGAATTCTGATCACATGATCATGGGAATGCTGCAATGATTATAATTGTGAGAAACATCATAAGTCAGTTTTTTCAATGCCATTGTAACTTTGAATTAAACAAGTGGTCACCAACCAGTGGGCCAGAAACCACTGGTGGTCCGTGAGAAAATTTTGGTGATCCTTAGAGAAATGTTGCCCCGAAGCACTCCCCAAAGCAATCCAGGCTGCGTGGGGAACACAAGGCTGTGCCACTCATATGGTCCGCGGCAACAAGGCTTGCATCACTTACATTGCAAATAACACAAGGTAATGAGGAGGGGGGGGAAGGATGGAGGGAGGAACTTGCCCCATGTGCTTCTTCTGGCCACCGGGCTGCTTCTTTCTGCTTCTTTTTTCTTCTTCTTTTGGCTGCATGCAAGGAAAGCACAAAAATCTTTCTTTCTCTCCTCCAAACTCCCCCAGAAATGAGTCTTTAGGACCCTGCAAGGCATTCTGCTCCAAGAGGCTGTGCCAGTGTGACAAGTCTCACAAAGACTCATTTCTGGGGAGTTTGGGGGAGAGAAAGACTTCTGCTTCTGCTGCTTTCCTTGCATGAAGCCAAAAGTGTCTCTCCCCCTGAGAACTGAGCTGGAGACGGTATCCTGTGATCCCAAATAAAGAATGATCGATCGGTAGGAAAATGGGGTGGTGAATTTTCCTGCAGACTTTTTTTGGGATTTTCTCAGGGTCTCTGGTCTGTGGGATTTAAAACTATGAGTTTGGTGGCCCCTGAGGCCCAAAAGGTTGGTGACCCCTGAACTAAATGAATGTAAGTCTAGAACTATCTCTATTTCTAAAAAAACAAGGTTGCTCATTATGTGCAGAACAATTAAATGTGCTGTGGGAACAAAAGACAATTTTGATTTTGAAAATTTCATGTGTATGTTTGTACAAGCTTAAAACTACTCTGACTTGGGTCAAAGGAAATAGAGACTGTAAGGCTTTATCTTCCTTGGCCTGTTGCCTTCTTACCCTTTTGGTTCCATCAATCCAGGGGTGGGATTCAATTTTTTTAACAACTGGTTATGTGGGCGTGGCTTAGTTAGTAGGCGTGGCTTGGTGGTTATGTGACTGGTGGACATGGCTTGGTGGTCATGTTATTGGCTGGGCATGGCCAACTCAATATCACACACATTGAGGCACGAATCTCCTTGCCTGGCCTCTCATGACTGTGGGGATGCTGCAACAGTCATAAGTATGAAAAATGTTCATAAGTCACTTTTTTCAGTGCCATTGTAAAATTGAAGGGTCACTCCACACAAGCAAAGTACCAGCAAAGGAGGGGGAAAAAAAACTCCAGAGAAGTTCCAGAGACAGGAAGTCTAGTCCTGCCAACAATGTAATAAGAGTTAATGGAAAGGCAGTTTCTGTAAGCAACACCAGAATGTTTCCTTCCTGCCTTCCTTACAGAATTAGGCCAGTAATTTCTTCTAACAACTGTTTCTCCAAACTGCTTAGAATGTTAACAACTGGTTCTAGCGAATAGGTGCGAACTGGTAGAACCCCACTCCTGTATCAATCTGTTTATCGAGGCTTAATTTAAAGTTTGCAAGACAGATCAAAGAACAAGAAAATAAGGGTGACGCCAGAGTACCAATAGATCTTGAAAAGCTTGGTTAAGAAATTGCTCCTTTGCATACAGCATCAGAAGAGTTTGACTCCAAACAGCTGGATGAGCTCAAATGATGGGAAAGTTTTTCAGAACTCAATTTACAAGGAAACTGGGGGAAAGGGGTAATTCTTAGAACCCCTTTCTTCTAGTTCCCAATACCCTGGAATCATTATATTTGTTCTGAGTTTATTATCAAGGGAAAATTTATGTTTGTGTTTATTACCCAACTGGGAGGAAGAGATTACAAATGAATAAGAAAGCATACAATGGGAATAAACATTGAAAAGAATGGGTGTGGGTTGTTTGGTTAGGGTGTTCCTGATCTTATCTCCAGTTTTCCCCATAGCAACACAGAAAAGTTTTCTGGGGTGTTTGGCAGGCTGGGAAGAGCAGTAGTGGGGAGGGGGTTGTAGTTTTTGAAACAGTGTGTCTTCGTCACATGCTGGCCTTCTGGAGCAGTGGTCCCCAACCTTTTTTGTACCAAGGACCAGTTTCACGCAGAAACACTTTTTCAAGGACCGGCAAAATCAATTCTTCCCCAATAGTAAAGGGCTTCTTTACTATTTCTTTACTAAAAACATATTTTTAAATATATTTTAATCACGATTATTCATTCTTTGCGGCCCGGTACAAAATGATCCACGGACCGGTACCGGTCTGGGGCCCGGTGGTTGGGGACCCCTGTTCTGGAGGACGGGAGGAAAACATTTGTGTGAGGTGGTGAGGAGAAAGCTCAAGCAAATGTAGATTGAAAACTGGAAGACAAACAGATCGGAAAAGCAGAAACTTGAGAAAAAGGTGCATGTGAAAAGAACATGTCTAAGAAAAAATGTCCCAGTATTGAAGGATCAAAGGAGTTGTATGCTATTGGTTACAGTAAACTTGAGAGCAGCATATTTAAAGCAAATTAAGAGTAGCAAAGTAGTGGTTTGAGTTTATTGCTGGGTGAATTGTCAATGGGGCCTCTTATGAACAAAAATAAATTTATCAAGCCAACTCCTAGTAAATGCTTGGATTTTAGTAACTATGCAGTCTTTCACAGCATGCATTGTTCACATAGTTCACAGGTGCAAAAACACATGTTTTCCTGGCTGACAATTGCATTACAACTTAACAAGTTGACATTCATGTTTTAGCTATACTTCACCATCTTTAACCCAGGACAAACTACTGCTTGCATGTTGTTTATCTTAAAAACTGTATTTTCCTTCATTTCAGGGTGAAAAAAATAATTCAGGATCCTGCAGACTATTTTCTGAACCTCTTTCCAGATTTAACCCTTCATATCTATCAGCTTTTGTATGACTCGGAGTACAGCAAATATTTTCCAACTGCAAAGAATTTTTCACACCCGTAACATGGGTCAGTGGGCATTGGTTGTTTAATGACATAATTGGATGTGACTTACATATAGAGAATATAATTCTTTATTGGCCAAGTATGATTGGACACACAAGGAATTTGTCTTGGTGCAAATACTCTCAGTGTACATAAAAGAAAAGATACATTCGCCAAGAGTCAAGAATCATAAAGTACAACACTTAATAATAGTCATAGGGTACAATAAGCAATCATATCATAGTAGGAAACAGTCAACATAACAGTCAGTATATTTTCTAACTAAAAGCAATCAATAGTTTAATCAGCAGTTAATACTATATGTCATCCTGGAAAATCTTCACACCTTCTCTTACTCATTGACAATCTAGTCAAACTACAACTGCTAATTAAGGTACCCCCAGAAAAATCAAATAATGCAGAATGTACAGTTGTCAAATCTGCAATCATGTCTACTCTAGTTCCCACAGCATTGGACAAAACATGGTGGAGTTGCATATCTGCTTCCTTTCCAACCTAATATGTTGTATTTGTTAATGGAACTGCAGATATAGGAGTTGATATCTCAAAGTCAGTTTCTGTCCAAAAGAAGCCCCTTACCCTTTTTAGTGAGTGGAAAACCTGCTTTCAAGCACTTTTATTCTAACCCCACAGCGGCAGAATACAAGAATTCTTCTGCCCACTTGGCAAGGTTGAAGAAGCAACTTACATAGTTACGCAACACATTTGGTCAGTTAATGATATCCTATAGCCATAGCTCCCCTTCCTTGAAACCCAGACCCCCCTTTGTCTTATCCAACAGCAGCAAATGAAGCCACAGCAGCCAGAATTCTCACAACTACTCCTTGAGGTTTCACTTTGCTTTTATTGAGCTGCATGAGCTATTTCTATCACCCTGCTTTGCAAGCAGAGGTCAGTGCTTTTTAGCAAGCTGAAATCATTTTTTACTAGGCTAAGCTATTTCTTCAGTCAGGTTTTAAGTGTATGTGGGCTTAAAGATGATAAAGAGGCACTTAAAAATTATTTTTTTTGTCACTGGAGTTCTGAGTGTGCTTTGCAGGCTGCAAAATAAATGAATGGGGAGGCCAGTGACCGTCATTGCCTACCTAAGAGCTGTATGATGAGTGAGTCCAGTCACTCGCTGTAATAGTATGTGGAAATGATCTTAGGAGTCAGGAGGAAAAGCCATAGAGTGGACAACTGGCTTGTAAAAGAGATCTCAGCCCACAGAAGGATGGAGGGCATGGGAAACATTTCAGAAGGCCTCCCTAGTATTCTGGTGTGTAAAAGGAAAGGAGGGGAGAAATTGTAAGATAACTTTGGAATAAAGATAGAGCTAATACTCCTAGTTGTGCTCCTTGGCTGGATTACCATGAACAACCAACACTGTCCATGCAAAAAGTTCCATTCAGCAGAGATTTCCAAATGTTCTTGGTCTTCAGTGCCTTCAACCCAATATTTTTTTACACTGATCCAAGGCTTATAGTTTGTGTGGTATCTGATAGTTGTCAGGTATCACTGGAGTATCGTGTGATGTTTTGTGAGTTCACTGCCGCACCCTGCATTGGTGCTGCAATTGCTGAGTTTGGGAACTGTGAAACTATATTACAAATGACCATGTGGATAATTATTACTCTCTGCACCTAATGCATTAAATTTCACTTTGATTGCCTACATCTCTATGGATATGCATTTATTCCTAATTGGTGATGTCATGCTGAAAGCCGACGCTGCAATAAACTTATTGGTGTGTAAAATGTCTCAAAACTGTATTTTTGTTTCAGCACTTACTTGAACAGAGGAAAATACCCATCCAATGTTTATCAAGAGAAATTATAGCATGTTGAAAAGAAGAAAATTCCTTTTAATTTATTTCTGCAACTTATCCAAAATTGCTGTAAATATCATCTGCAAGAAGTACTGCACTGCAGAAAGTCAACAGTCTCTAGGACAATTCTTTAAAGTTTTCTGTCAGGTGGTGCTCCATTCAAAATCCAAGAAATAAATACTTAGACTCTTTAATTTAGAGAAAAGTTATCTTTTACTGAAAGTGAAGTGGTAGCAACCAGAGAATTCTGAATCTGAGGAATTAGGCACGTAAATCACATATACAAAGTGATGGAAGTGTTCCCACCCCCAATAGTTCAGATGAAACTTCCAATTAGAAATTGTGAAAATGATCATGTGGGCATCTTCAGGTAATGATGAGGCCTCTGTCCGTTGACCTTGGCATACTTTGATAACGGATTGCAGTTGCGCAGAGAAAAGAAAGCTAAGCGAGAAATAGAAACCTAACTCTGATGTATGCTTCCCCTCCTTCATTTACACAACAGAAAAATGTAGTACATCCAGCTCACTTACCAGACTCATCCCACTCTCCCCTCCCCCCTGTTTCTTATGACAGCCGAAAGATGCAAAGCGATAGTAGAAGATCTTGAAGGCTGACATTCGGCCCTCCTAGAAAAAGGAAAACCGTCAGTCCTAGAAGAGAGAGAGGAGAAAATATAAAGACAATCATTAGACAATTACAAAGGAATACACTCCTAGGGCTTATCAGGATACTCGGAACGAAATGCTTTGATCAACTTAGGGGCTTTAACATCGGTTTCGTTAACCCATTCGGCTTGTGAAGAAGGGAAATGTTTCCAGGCTACAAGATACTGGAGCCGACCCCCCCATTTGCAAGAGTCCAGAATTTCTTTAACTTCAAAATGTTGTTCACCTTCAATCAGTATTGGTATGGGAGGGTCAGTTTGGATGGGTCTTAAATCAGAAGTATGTTCAGGTTTTAACTAACATGGAAAACCGGGTGAATTCGTCGAAGAGTTTTCGGTAGGTTCAGCTGGACTGTTACAGGATTTATAATCCGTTCAATCGCGAAAGGACCAACATATTTAGGACCAAACTTCCTTGACTTTTGAGTGGTTTACAGGTATCTGGTGGACAGGAAAACTTTGTCACCTACTTTATATAATTTCTGTGGAGATCTTTTCTTGCCTGCAAATTTCTTATGAGCTTGATGGGCCTCATCTAATGCTTTACGTTTTACTGGCCAGGTAAGTTGGAGTTGAGTTATCCATTCATCCAATGAATGGATGTTAGGCCTTTCATGAGGAAATTCAGGTATGGGTACAAAATCTTGTCCCGAAGCCACTTTAAATGTAGTGAATCCAGTACTACTATGTACAGAGTTGTCATATGCCACTTCAGCAAATGGTAATAAGTCGGACCAGTTATCTTGTTGATAATTTATATAACATCTAAGGTACTGTTCTAACACTGCGTTAGTCCTCTCACAGGCCCCATTGGTTTGGGGGTGGTGGGCGGAGTTTAAGCCCTGGGCGGAGCCTATCAACTTCAGGAACTCTTTCCAAAAATTGAGGTAAATTGGACCCCTCTGTCAGAGATTATGCATTCCGGAACGCCATGTAACCTGTAGATATGTGAAATAAACAGTTTAGCCAACGTCTTAGCAGATGGAATTTTGGAACAAGGTATGCAATGTACCTGTTTGGAAAACAAATAGTTACCACCCAAATAACCGTGTTTCCACTGCTTTCGGGTAATTCTACTATAAAGTCCATAGAGATTTCCTTCCAGGGGGCTGTTGGTCTAGCTACATTTTGTAACAACCCTGCCGGCTTACCAGGAGGTCTCTTTGCCGAAGCACAAATTGGACAACTAGCTACATAAGCTTCAATGTCCTTCAAAGTAGGCCACCAGAATTGCCGCTTAACCAGGTGTAAGGTTTTCACAAATCCAAAGTGACCAGCTGCTTTAGAATCATGAGCTTGTTGTAGTATTTGGCCCCTCAGCACTTGTGGCACATACAACTTGGTCCCCACCCAAGCCAAACCATCTCTAACTGGATAGTCTTTCGAATGAGACAAGAACCAATCATCAAGTTTTAAAGTTTTTTTTAGTTGTTCGGTTAGGTCATTCGATAAATCCACTTCTTGTTTCTTCTTTTGGGTTCTGGTGATCATTGGGGCGGCTAGATGTTTGGTCGAAACAATTGGACTTATCACCTCCTGGTGCATACTATTATATTGGGTTAGTCTAGAGAGAGCATCCGCCATGAAGTTCTTCCCCCCTGGAATGTACTTCAGTGAGAAATTGAACCGCTTGAAATACTGGGCCCAGCGAACGTTTTTAGGGGACAGTTTCCGAGGCATTTTTAAGGCTTCCAAATTTTTATGATCAGTCCATACCTCAAATGGATGTTTTGCTCCTTCCAGGAAATGTCTCCAGGTCAGTAAGGCCCAACGAACTGCAAAAGCTTCTTTTTCCCAGACGGCCCACCTTCTCTTGGTTTCAGACAGTTTACGGGAGGTATACGCACAAGGCTGTAAGGTCCCTTTCTCATTGATTTGAAGTAACACTGCTCCAATGGCCACATCACTCACATCGGCTTGGATCACGAAAGGAGCCTCCATATCCGGGTGCTTTAGTACTGGTTCTGCAGCAAACAGTCGTTTTAGCTTTTCAAAAGCTGCTTGGCACTCCATGGACCACTCCAACGGCTTACTCGGCCTTGGCTTCACCTCCCCTTTTGTTTTTAAGAGATTTGTGATGAGCATTGCTATCTTAGCAAAAGTCGGGATAAATTGCCGGAAAAAATTTGCAAATCCCAAGAAGCTTTGAAGTTGTTTTCTGGTATGTGGTGGAGCCCATTCCAATATGGCACGCACTTTCTCTGGATCCATTTCTATGCCCTCAGATGAAATGCGATATCCCAAATAGTCAATTTTCTCTTGATGGAATTCACACTTGGATAGTTTAGCATACAACTTAGCGGCACACAGTTTCTGTAGAACTGACCGCACCAGTTTCACATGTTCATCCAGAGTTTCCTGTAGATAAGGATGTCATCAAGATAAACCAGAACTCCCCTGTATAAATGTTCATGTTACACCTGATTGATCATCTGCATGAATACAGCTGGGGCCCCTTGTAAACCAAAAGGAAGAACGTTGAATTGGAAGCAACCCATCGGGCAGTTAAAAGCAGTCTTCCACTCATCCCCTTCCTTAATTCAAATTTGGCAGTATGCTTCTCTCAAAACCAACTTCGTGAAAATCTTCCCCTTGGCTAGGTGGGCCAACATGCCCTTCATCAAAGGGAGGGGGTACACGTTTTCCACGGAAATGGCATTCAAATTTCTGTAATCCACCACCAAGCATTTGGAGCCATCTTTCTTTTCACGGAACAACACAGGGGCCGCTACCCGGGGTCTAGCAGGTTGGATGAAACCATGTTCCAGATTTTTATCTATAAACAGTCTTAGCTCCTTTAATTCCCGTGATGTCATTGAGTACAATTTTGGTTTTGGAGCTTCACCCCAGGCAAAATTTCAACAGCACAGTCTGTTGACTAGTGAGGTGGTAGCTCATCCAAGGCCTTCTCACTGAACACTTCCTTTAAATCCCAATACTCTTTTGGAAGTTTCTGTTCTCCTTTCATGGGTTCGGTACCTGTGGAAGCTATTTCAATCGGAATCTGAAGCTTCGGCTGAGATCTCCCCTCTTTTTCCGGTCATTGCTTGGTGCGTATGCGCAACAACCCCTTTCTCCAATTAATCTGGGGGTTCCATTTCCGGAGCCAGGGCAATCCCAATATTAATGGTTGCTCCATCCCAGGGACCACAATAAAGCACAGAGTCTCATCATGTTCTCCCATGATCATTTCTATAGGTTCCGTGATAAAGCGTGCAGGGCAACCTCCAGCCACTGATCCATCTAATTGGGCAAAGGAAATGGGCACCTTTAAAGGTTTTAGTTTTAAGTCCATTTTCTCCACTACTTCCGTGTTGATTATACACCTTGTGCACCCAGAATCTAATAGGGCTAGCATTTCCCCTTCGACCCCTGAAGTGGGTACCCTCAACTTCACCGGAATGGTCATAGGGCCCAGGCTTGGACTTACCAGGAAGTCGTCTTCCGAGTCGAAATCGTCCTCCTCAGGGGAAACTGGGGTGTCTGGCTCTTCTCCCGTGGGAGGGGCGACCTCTGCCGTCTCTTTCGACTTTAGTGCAGCTTCGCGAGACTTCGCTGGGGATTTTTCAGATTTCTTCCCTTCCTTTGGCGCCTCCTTTGGTTCCAGCTTAACTTTGCAGTTCACAGCCCGGTGACCTTCCTTCCCACATCAAAAACAGGCAAAGGGGTTGGGTCTTGCCATCACTCCTCCCCTCTGAGGTTTGGGAATCTCTTGAGGACCTGGGGGGGAAGGTTTGCTCCACCCAGAACCTCCCCGCCGTCTGCTTCGGGTTAAATCAATTTCTACTTCTGCCAGCAAGTACCACATCTGCAAGTCATTTGGGTCTCTTCTAGCAATGCATCTCTGGTACACATCTTCGTTTAAACCATCTTGAAATGCTTCTGTCGGGGCTTCCTGGGACTAGCCTCGGATATGACCTGCTAACTGTCTAAATTCTTGGGTGTAGTCAGCCACTGACCTCTGCCCCTGATTTATGGTCTTCATCCTGATCTGGGCCTTGCGCTCTGCCAATGGGTCCTCAAATCTAGCTCGCAGTGCAGTCATGAACAGGTTATAATTCATCAACTGGGGAGCATTATCATTATGCAGGGTCACCATCCATTCTGCAGCTGTTCCCTCCAGAGCCCTGGTAACACATCTCACTTTGGCTGCTTCTGAGGGAAAATCCCCCCCGTATTCTTCCATATAGCTCCAAACTTGGGCTAGGAAAAATCCCAAGGTTTTGGGATCTCCCCCGTATCTTACTTCTAACGGAGGCAGCCTAGGAGCTCTATGCCTTCCAAGAATTACACCCCCTGCTGAGGGCCCTGGGGCTGCTGCTGGCTCAGGTTGATTTATGGGAGAGGGGGCTGCTCTGCTTCTTCTAGCTGGGGCTACTTCCCCTTCCCCTTCATACCTTTGTGCAGCTTGGAGTTGTTCAAAGTCTTCATCCAGGAGTCTCCTGGCTTGATTCAGTGAGAGTTCTCTCTTTTCCTTCTCTTGCCATGGCTCCTCTTTTCCATGCCGGCGGGTGGTGGTGATCCCGGGGGGGGGGGGGTCCTTCTCCGGATCTTTCCAGCCAACCTCCACCGACCATCTGGGCTTCACAGCTGGATCCTCTTCCAGTTTGAGCTCTGCTAGCAATTGGGCTTCCTGTACCAGCAAAGAATCTTGTCCTCCAATGGCTCCCAGATCTTCCTGGTCACTAGCTGAAGATGACATGATGTTCAGGCCCCCTTGGAAGAAAATTGGGTGTTTTCTCTGGGTGGGCTGGTAGAGTGAGATTCAGAATAATGTCAGGCGGTGCTCCATTCAAAATCCAAGAAAGAAATACTTAGACTCTTTACTTTAGAGAAAAGTTATCTTTTACTGAAAGTGAAGTGTTAGCAACCAGAGAATTCTGAATCTGAGGAATTAGGCACGTAAATCACATATACAAAGTGATGGAAGTGTTCCCACCCCCAATAGTTCAGATGAAACTTCCAATTAGAAATTGTGAAAATGATCATGTGGGCATCTTCAGGTAATGATGAGGTCTCTGTCCGTTGACCTTGGCATACTTTGATAACGGGTTGCAGTTGCGCAGAGAAAAGAAAGGTAAGCGAGAAATAGAAACCTAACTCTGATGTATGCTTCCCCCCCTTCATTTACACAACAGAAAAATGTTGTACCTCCAGCTCACTTCCCAGACTCATCCCACTCTCCCCTCCCCCCCGTTTCTTATGACAGCCAAAAGATGCAAAGCGATAGTAGAAGATCTTGAAGGATGGCATTTCTAATAAATCCTAAAAACACAATAAAATCAAAATAAGGCAGCTTAAAACCTTGACTTTTTTTTACACAAATTGAAAGATTTACCCTTCAATAATGTATAAGGTCTTATTTTAAAAACTGAAATATGTGTGTGTGTCTGAATTTTCTCTTTAGAAGATAATCTAATTGTTTTCTTGAAAGTTGATTTTCTCTTACGAATATGTTTTTAAGTTACAAATCTCTCCACTGTATAATGTGAATTAATGACTTTGAATATTTTCATCCCAGCTGGGACAGGATTAGGCAAAACCCAGCATTTGATCACTTTTGAGTTCTAATAATGGCATCCCCTTGCTGTTCACTCCAAGTTGCTGAAGTCAGGATAGACCTGCATATTTTAAAAATATTTTATATTTTAAAATTTTAATTTGATCAATGCCATTAATTTTTCAAGAGTGACAATATAAGGTTAGAAAGACTACCATATAAATAGTTTGCATTTATCATTTCAGCTAGGATCAAACCATCTCTGGCTCCTTCGCCATTTTTGAGCTATAAATATGTTCAGCAGCCCCCAAAAGAGACAGTGCTGGCCAATTTACTATGCCATTGAGGCTGTGATTCAATGAAATCAGGGTCTCACAATGGCACAAAAATATTTGGCCAACCCCTCAAGAGAATGAAGCAAGGAGAGTTAACAGACCTTGTAAAGAAAGAGAAAGCATCAACCCCAAATTGGAACTATTTCCCTTTGTTCATGAGCTTTTGCAATGTGTCCAGCTTTTTTCTTTTCAGTCTTGATATGAATTGAAGACTGTACTTTTTAAAATCTTCAGCTCACTAGATTGTATTCAAAATCAAACCATGTCATTTGGTTCCCTGAATCTTAAGTGGGATCTGAACACAAACAATTTCTTGGATGTTATTAATTAACTTTGGAAAATTACTGAACATTCGATACACAGAGAGCTGGAAAAGATGGCTGAGGTGGCCCATTCCATCTACTTCCATAGCATGCCAGACTCTCAAGACTTTTCTCTGGACTTTCATCTGATTTGTATCTTGCTAATAAACTTGAAAAGGACGCGGTGGCTCAAGTGGCTGAGACACTGAGCTTGTTGATCAGAAAGGTTGGCAGTTCAGCAGTTCGAATCCCTAGCACTGCGTAACAGAGTAGCTCCCTTTACTTGTCCCAGCTTCTGCCAACCTAGCTATTTGAAAGCATGTAAATGCAAGTAGAAAAATGGGGACCACTTTGGTGGGAAGGTAACAGTTCCATGCACTTTCGGTGTTTAGTCATGCCGGCCACATGACCATGGGGATGTCTTTGGACAGCGCTGGCTCTTTGGCTTTGTAATGGAGATGAGCACTGCCCTCTAGAGCTGGAAATAACTAGCATGTATGTGTGAGGGGAACTTTTCCCTTTCCCTAATAAACTCAGGTCAATGTACCAAACTAACCTGATATAGCAAAGTGATCTTTATCAGTGTGATAGCAATGAAAAAGTGTTGTGCCCCACACATTTCTGTACAAGTTCCTCTTTGTGATCCCCATTGATAGATCTGTTTAGAATAGACAGTTTAAATGTATACATCATTTGACAGATACAAAGAGAAAATATAAAGAGCAGGGGGGGGAGTCTTGTGTGCAATTTATCCACTATTATTATACACTTCCCTCTGGCATTGTCTCTTAAAGCTTGGAGTTGCTATCATTTCATAGGAATCAGTCAAAACTATCAGTCGCTTTTGGAAGATGTCAGACTTCCAATTGGGCAGGAGAGACCTTTCCTTTTTCTAGATATATTCCATCTAGATATATTCCAGGAACTCAATGAAATTTCCTGCTCATCTCACAGTACTCTGCATGTCACTAAGGAAGTGGGCTGGTGCAGAATTAGACTCTGCTGTACCAGTGGTGGCTTGGCCAGTTGAACCACATTGTGGAGAGGTCTTTTCAGGACTGGACTGAAATGTCACAGAAGCCATCAGTAAAAACACAGAGATTTCAACACCATTTCAGATGGAGCCACAGTGTGATGACCCAGGGTGGGATACAAAAGCAATAAAATCAGAAAAACAGGTGAAGTCCCTTTAATTCCTTCAACTTGGCTTCAAAGGTCCCATTATCATTGACTGGAGAAAAAACTCCCCCACAAACAGTTGTGAAAAGGAAGAAATTCGGTTCAAACTCAAAATACATATAAATTATAAATAGAAAAAAAACAACACAAACCACACTGAAGCAATTAAAGCCCCTGTCACACAGCACCAATGGATGGAAAGAGGATGTAAAACGGAGAGAAACACTTGCCATCCGTTGGTTACCGCGATGCTTCCATTCTGTACTCACTGCTTCCGTTTTTCATCCTCTCTATCCGTCCAGCATCCGTCGACTGACATTTCATCCGCTCAAAAAGTTTTGAGCTGCACAAAACTTTTTGAGCAGAAAATGTATCCAACGCGTCTGTTCTGCATCCGCAACGTATACGGGGAACATCCGTTCTACATCCGTCATCATCCGTTACGCATCCGCTATATCTGCTAGGCATCCGCTGCGCATCCGCGCAACTCGCATCCGCGCAACTCGCATCCGCTCCAGTGGAAAACGGACACAGGGAGGAAGGAAAACAGACGCGGAACGGACACAAAGTGTTAGTAGCACGGACGGAGAAAGGATGAAAGCGGATGCAGCTCACATACAAAGCATTAAAACGGAAAAAACGTTCGCAGAGGGGACCTATCTCAGATATTTAGGATGTCTGCAGGACGCCTAGAGGATGCAAAAGGACACCAAGCGGAAAACCTATATTTCCTATAAAAAAGGGGAGGAACTCACCTGGATCTTACTTTCAGTCCAGCAGCCCTGCTGTGCAGACCTCTTCAGCCTTCATGTGGCTCTTGCTCTTCCACAGCATCCAGTCATCTCCACCATGGATCGTCATACACTCCTTTTGGTAGCCACCATCATTCTACAACAGTGCGAAGCCATCTACAGGCTGTTTCACCAGTTCTACGCGAAGAAAAGGAGGTGGCCAAGAAGTGTGTGGGTCCGAAGATGGATCATCAGAAGAGCAGAGTACAGACTGTATAACAAGCTGATGGTGGAGCTGAGGAACGAAGACCCTCGTGCATTCCAGAACTTCATGAGGATGCCTCCAGCCATGTTTGACGAAGTTGTGGAGTAGCTGAGACCCAGGTTGACCAAGCAGAGCACCAACTTCCGGCCCAGCCTGGACCCTGGGCTCAAGGTGGCCCGTCACTCTGTGCCACTTGGCCTCCAGGATCATGTACAGGAGCATGCAGTACGGCTGGAGGGTGCCACACAACACCATCAGCATTGTGGTCAGAGAAGTGGTGCAGGCCATCATCGAAGAATACCAGGAGGAGCTCCTCCAGTGCCCCTCCACTGAAGAAGGCTGGAAGAAAGTTACAGAGCAGTGGTATCAGAAGTGGAACTTCCCCCACACCGTTGGAGCCATAGATGGGAAGCACGTGGCCTGCAAAGCTCCAGCCAAGTCAGGGTCCAGTTATCACAACTACAAGGGCTTCTTCAGCATCATCCTCTTCGCCATGGTCGATGCTGACTACAAGTTCATGTACATCGATTGCTTCAGGCAACGGGTCAGCTTCAGATGCCCAGGTATACAATGCCAGTCACCTCAAGGAGGGGCTGGAATGCAACCTCATCATGGGCTTCCCAGATCCAGACCCCCTGCCCAAATGACACGTAAGATGTGCCCGACTTCATCGTGGAGGATGACGCCTTCTCCCTCAGAACCTACCTCATGAAGCCATACACTTCCAGACTCCTGACCCGTGAAGAGAGGATCTTCAACTACAGGCTGTCCAGGGCAAGGCGGGTGATGGAGAACACCTTTGGCATCCTGGCCAACAGGTTCCAGGTACTTCTCACCACCATGCAGCATCGCCCAGAGACCGTGAGGAGGATCGTGGAAGCTTGCTGCATCCTGCACAATCTCATGCGCACCCGCTACCCAGTCTTGCAGAACAGGCTCGTGGACCGTCTACAAGGCAATGGGGACATGGAGCCTGGGGAATGGAGGCAAGGGCGAAACGTGATCGACAGTCAGGATGTGCAAGGCCACAACAGAGCCTCATGGGAAGGGAAGAAGCAGTGCAACCTCCTGAAACACTGGTGCAACTCCCTAGCTGGAGTGGTGGAGTGGCAAGACAGGATGGTAGATGCTTAATGGATGCTTCCTTCAGCCTGTCTCATCACACGGATGAGATTGGGCCATGTATGTTGCGTGGGCCTACAATGAACAGGGTGTTTAATAAAGAGTTGTGTTTGTGTTCAAATGTGTGGATCAATGCTTACATTGTTATTGATAAAAAAGGGCCCTAGGTGTGGCACCTGGGAGGGTAGACCATACAGTCCCACTATATATATATATATGCTTGCACTAGAGGATTATCTATCCCTCAGCTATTAGCCATCCCAAAGGTATCCCTGCTCATTCCACAGGTATCCCTGCCCACCCCACTGCTATCTTCACCCATCCCACAAGCATGCAAAGGCTTAAGCCAATTCTAAAAGTTTCCACCAAGACTTTAAAAAAAAAAAACAAATGAAGCAAGTGTGTGAATCAAAGATAAAGTTTATTGAACAACAAGCTGTAAAAAAAAAATGACCCAAGTCAGGTGTCTAAATAAAGTCCACAGGTAGCCAGCTACCCGGTCTCTGGCACTTTTCTTGGTCACTCGGAGTTGTGCCCAGTCTCAGGGGTGAAGGGTCCAGGTACTGTGGTGGTGGGTGGTGCTGGAGTGCCTGGCCTCGAGAGGACAACAGGGGACGGTGTGTTGAGAAAGCTCTCAGGCAACTGGCTCAGCCCCGTGATGCTGAGAGGTCCTTCCTCCATGCCATGGGGTGTCAGCCCCACTACTGATGACAGATGTACTGAGGCCGGGCTTGGCTGTGGGGTGGAGGAGGGAATAGTGTAGTAGGGCTGTCTGGTCTGCAGCTGGGTGAGGACTGGCATGGGTGGCATCATTGGCATGGGTGGCATTGCTCTTGTCGGTGGCATCATTGGCGTGGGTGGCATCGCTGTCATCGGTGGTATCATTGGCGTGGGTGGCATCGGTGGCATCAGTGAAACAGGTGGCAACGGTGTCGCCCGATGACTCTGTGCCTGGACTGGGAAGGGCTGCTGCCTCTGCTGCTGAACCTCCTGGTAGCCGTAGCCCTGGTAGGTGAGGGCCTGTGGGAAGCCTTGGAATGGGAGGGACATCACCTGGGGTGGAGGAGCAGACCTGGACTGGGTGGGAGCAGGTTCCTCTGGGTCTGGAGGGTTGTGAAGCAGCTTGGTGATCCAGTCCTTCACCAGCTGGTACTGTGGATCCGCCATTTCCTTGAGGGTCTGGTTGACATAGGTGAGGAAGGGCTTGCGGTTGGAGGATGAGGAGTCGGTGTGGACCAACTGAGAGAGGAGATCTATGCTGATGCGGATGGTGTCCCTGATCTCCAGCAGGACAGTGTGGCTCTGCCCCTCCAGCTGTCCGGCTCTCTGCCTTTCTGCGGAGGCGGAGCTGGGGTGGTGGTGGATGCGGCTAGGACTGTAGTGGACTCGATGTCTCCTTTCTCCCACTGCACCAGGGAGTCCTCTACGCACTCCACCATGCTTACCACACCTGTCTGCGGGTTCTCCGCCGTGGCACGCTCCACAGAAACCTGCCTGGAGACAGGGACTGACTCTCGGCCGGAAGAGGACTGGTTCTCAGCAGGCTGCCGGAGAGAGAGGGTCGTGAGAGGGGCTGCTGGTGCTCCTCGGTGGCGGACCTCACCCTCCAGGATGCTGCACCTGGCCATGATGTAGGTCTCTGTGTCTGTCAGCTTCACAGTGGCCTGGCCAGATTTCTTCAGGTGCAGCTTCCCGTACCAGGTGTGCATGTGCTTCCACCAGCCGAGGAGCACCTCTGAAGTGTAACCTATACTCTCTGCTTTCTCTCTCCAAGCAGCCTGCTTCCGCTTGGTGTCCCTGTACAGCCGGTGTCCCTATACAGCCGGTTTCCCTTCCGCCACAGATAGTCGTTCTCTCTCAGCCACTCCGGCACCTCATCCTCGTGCGCCTTCTCAATATAGTATTGCCTCCTCTCCCGTTGTCGCATACGCCTCTTCCTCCCTTTGGCTGGACCAGATGGGCCCTCATCAGAGGGGCTCCCAGGTAGTAGGGGCTGCTCCTCCACACCAGCAGCAGCAGCACCAGCAGAGTTATCATCATCATCATCATCATCATCATCATCATCATCATCATCATCCTCACCAGCAGGATCATAATCATCATCATTATCATCATCATCAGCAGCAGCAGCAGCCAGATCATCATCATCATCTGCAGCAGCAGCAGCAGCAGCGGCAGCAGGATCAGCAGCAGCAGCAGGACCAGCAGGACCAGGATCACCAGCAGTAGAGTAAGCACCAGCAGGGCCAGCAAGTCCAGGAGCATGAGCAGGACCAGGAGCATGAGCAGGACGAGCAAGACCAGGAGCATGAGCAGGACGAGCAAGTCCAGGAGCACGAGCAGGTCGAGCAGGACCAGCAGGACCAGCAGCAGCTTCAACAGAGTAAGCACCAGCAGAAGCCCTAGCACCAGCAGAAGCACCACCACCAGGAGCAGCTTCAGCAGAAGCCCCAGCAGAAGCAGAGTCAGGGGCAGGGGGTGGGAGTTTGGCCCTGTCCCTCTTGCCAGGGATGGTGGCAGGTTGCTGAGGCTTTTGCTTCCTCCCCATGGTTGTGGGGTTGCTGGCTGGCAGGGAGGCTGGCAGGCACCAAGGCTGGCTGGAAGGCAGGCTGGCAGGGCAGGCAAGGAACTCGAAATGTCCAGCAGCAGGTCTTTCCTCGGAATGCTGGCCACGTGCGAGCTGCTTCCCTTTATATCCGGGGGGCTTATGTAATACTTCCCTCCCCCATGCTCAATTAACGCTCGGCATCCGTTCTGCTTCCGCTGTGCATCCACTAGGCTTCTGCTGTGCATCCGCTTTATCCGCTGTGCATGCTCTGTGCATCCGCTTCATCCGTTCGGCGTCCGTTCTGCATCCGCTGTATCCATTCCGCGTCCGCTTCGCTGAGGCCCCCCGGAAGCCCTGCGGTTGCGCCATCCGCTCCCATCTGCTTCCATCCGCTGGGCTTCCGTTCCGCATCCACTTTGCATCCGCCCTGCGTCCTCCCTGCGTCCGTGTTATCCGCTCTGGTTATGCAAATTTTTGCCCCTTTTAAGAGCGGATAACAATGGATGGAACATTTTGCTCGTCCGCTGTGTTCTTTTTGCATCCGTTGGCCAGTGTGACATGGGCTTTAAGGAGTCAAGGCAGGAAAAGGACTTGAAGACATCCACAGATATTGAAATACACACACTGGGAAGGATGCCAGAACTCAGATAAGAACTGAAAGACGAGAATTATTTCATGCTTTATTTCCAGCACTAGGCCATGCATAGTTTGTTCTTTTAAACAGCTGCAATCCATGAAGGGGATCAGGACCTTTTCCTCCCCCCTAGACCACGCCATTCATGTCTCCCCCTTATCTGCTCCTTCCTGCGTGCCCTAGGATGAAGAGGGAATGGGCCTGGGTCTTCCTCTGAATGCCCAGCCGGCCTGTGCCCTCCCCCAGTTTCCTCCACAACCACCAGAGCCACACTCCCACTCCCTGTCGGCTGTTTCTCCCCTCCCTTGGAGTCAGATACTAACAGGGGGCATGACACACGGCTTCAGACTTGGAATGAACCTAGTTTTCTTTTTTCTTTACAAGGCCAGGACTGAATGAACAAATAATACATGTTTTAATCTTTCAATCTTCTGCAAATTTCAGTTTGCTCTTCCTGTGGAAACAATCGAATGAGCAGAAAAAACTTTTGCTTCTGATAGCTGTGGTTTCTGATTAAGAAAAGTGAGCAAAAGCATTAAGAGAACAAGTTTAGTGATTTGATATTCATATTGTAGACATGAAGTTTGTAGAGTTATACATGCAACACTGGATGCAATACTGTAGAAAACCATTACAACATATTTTTCCTTCAATTCAAAAGAGTCATCAAACTATATGTACCAATAACAACTCCGAAAACCAGAAAAAACAGATTACCCATAACAATAAGGAAGCTTCATTCCAAAAAAAGATCACTTTGCGGAAAAACAAATCTGGACACATTGCCAATTTCAAAAGCCAGTACAAAAATGTATGCCACCAGATAAAGACTGAATGCACCAATTATCACATTAAACAAGAGGAAAACCTTCTATGCATCAATTCCACCCGCGCTTTCTGCAATTTTGTAAACAACAAACCAAAAGACTCAAGGTCCATCCCGCCCCTGAAAGGACCTAATGGTAAAGACTGCAATGATGACACCATTAAAGCCAACCTCTTTAACACATTCTTTGACTCAGTATTTGTAAACAGCAATGGATCATGCCCAGTATTTCCCAGCCGAACCACAAAAAACTACAGTGATCTAGTACAAATCAATTTTATAGAAGACAATGTTGAAAAAGCACTACACAATCTAAAACCATCTCTATCTATTGGACCGGATGGAATATGTGCCAGTGTCACGCCCCTGGTGGAGTCCGACTCTGAAGAAGAGGAGGAACAGCCAACAGGGAGTGGGAATGTGGCTCCAGAGGTGGTGGTGGAGGCTGGGGAAGGGCAGAGGCTGGCTGAGCAGTCAGAGGAGGATCCAGGCCCAACCCTTATCCATCCTAGGTCATCTAGGGAGGAGAGGATCAGGGAAAAGTGAGGTCTACTCAAGAGGAGATTATCATGATCCTCCTCGTAGCTTGCAGGTGGGAGCTATGTATATAAGTTTCCAACTGCACATTTTAGAATTGCTGAAGTCAATTAGAGTTCACCTTGAAAGAGGCTTATCTTTGCTGGCGTTCTTCCCATGGACTTTTCTCAGTTATTTTCCTGGAGTTTATAATTAGTTACCTTGGCTTGCTTCAGAACTCTCATCAATGCGGTTTGTTTTGGTTTTTTGCCTCATTATTTACTTTTGTGACTTTAAACTGTGCCTAATAAAACAGTGAAGTTAAGTTGAAGGCTTTACCGGACTTTAATATATGGTTTGGGTTTTGGGTTATTTTGAGAGACTACAGGTCATCACAGCCTACTTCTTAAAAAAGCTATCCACTTCCATAGCCGAACCTCTAAGTATAATCTTTGAAAAATCTTTCAGGACCAGCTCCTTGCCAAAATTATGGTCACAAGCCACGGTCATCCCCATCTTCACAAAGGGAGACCCCAGCCTAGTTGAAAATTACAGAGCAATCTCTTTATGCTGCGTCACCTGTAAAGTCATGGAATCAATTTTTAACCAATCCATTATCCTCCACTTAGAGACAAACAACCTACTCTCGAGTAAACAATTTGGTTTCAGAAAAAAACTATCCTGCAATCTGCAACTCTTACACTGCAAAAACATATGGACTACACAACTTGATCAGGGCAAAGCAATAGACGCAATCTCCATAGACTTCTGTAAAGCCTTTGATTCAGTAGTACACGACAAACCACTCCTAAAACTAAAATCTTATGGTATCTGGAAACTGCATAACTGGATAGAAGCATTCCTGTCAAACAGACAACAAATGGTCAAAATTGGGAGCGTCCTACCAAATTCTGTACCTGTCAACAGTGGTGTCCCCCAAGGCAGTGTTCTAGGACCAAATCTCTCCATACTCTACATAAATGACCCCTGTGATTATATTAAGAGCTACTGCATTCTCTTCACTGATGATGTAAAGCTATTCAACACCACAGACAACACTGCTACCTTTCATAAAGACCTCATCTATGTATCAGAATGGTCAAACAAATGGCAACTTCAAATCTCAACAAATAAATGCTCTGTCCTACATATTGGCAAAAAAGATCAGAAAATAAAATACAAGCTGAATAGTCAAGACCTTGTTGATGATCCAAACTCTGTCAAGGATCTTGGAGTACTCATCTCTAATGATCTATGTGCTAGAGCCCACTGTAACTACATAGCCAAAAAGGCGTTAAGAGTTGTTAACCTAATCTTACGTAGCTTTTTCTCTGGTAATATTACACTACCAACTAGAGCATACAAAACATTTGCTGGACCAATACTTGAATACAGCTCATCAGTCTGGAACCCATATCATGTATCTGATATAAATACAATTGAGAAAGTCCAGAAATATTTCACAAGAAGAGTTCTCTACTCCTCTCCACTCCACTCGTTGCAGAATACCTTATGCTACCAGACTTGAAATTCTAGAGCTAGAAAACCTTGAACTATGCCGCCTTCAGTCTGATCTAAGTATAGTATATAAAATCATACATTGCAATGTCTACTTGTCAATGAATACTTCAGCTTCAACCATAACAATACAAGAGCAAGCAATAGATACAAACTCAAGGTTAATCACACCAAACCTGATTGCAGGAAATATGACTTCAGCGACAGAGTGGTCAATGTCTGGACTACTCTACCTGACTCTGTGGTTTCTTCCCCAAACCCCCAAAACTTCAACCTTAGACTGGCTATTATTGACTTCGCCCCATTCCTAAGAGGTCTTTAGGGGGTGTGCATAAGCGCACCAAAGTGCCTGCCATCCCTGTCCTATTGTTTCTTTTATTTTTCTTATATGTATCCCTGTATTCAGAACTATGTTTTTACTTATACCTATTATCTTGTAAGCAATTGACAAACCAAATAAATAAATAAATACACTTTAATCATATCTGTGCTGAGTAATGTTCACATGTGACTTAACAATGAAAAGATTTTTTTTCTTCATTGTAGTACACGGTAAAGGACATGATATGACAGCTTTCCATTATGAAAGCTGTTCAACCCACCTTACAGGGTTGTGGTTGTTCTTGTGGGGAAAGTAGGAGAAGAAATATTATGTATATTTGCTTATAAAGTTACTTATAAAGTAAGAAAGATGAGATAAAGATACAACAAAGAAATCTTTCTATTTCCAAATTTAACAATTTATTGAAGTTCATATAATGATAAATGTTTTCATGTTCAGAACCCATTTTATTCAATTCAATGAATATAAGTGACAATAAAACATCTACTTTTGATTCACTGTAGCAATGTGTTAAAATGCTATTCAATTTTATTTAAAAAACACCAGATAAAATAAATAAAATGCACCAGATATAAAGAGAAATTCAAAAAGAGAATTGTTTAATATCTATGTTAAAAGAAAGTGTGGCTTGCAAGCCTTCCTTGCTTGATGTGAAGTCTTTGACCTACGAATGGACGGCAAGCAATGTTTTGTAGATGCAGCTGCAGAAAAAGAAAACACATTTAATTATGCTCTGTACCTGCTTCACGTAAAATCCCATTACAAATGAAAGAGAAACTTGCAGGAAAACTATCCCTTGTTTTTATCAAATTTCTTGATGTATAAATATATATCTCTATATATTTAAATATATCTAGAAATATCGGGGGTGTTTATAAGTGCACCAACATGCCTACTGTCCCTGTCCTATTGTTTCTATTTATTCATAACCATTTCATGTATTCATAATCATGCTTATACTTATACCTGTTATCTAATACTTGTTTGACAAATAAAAATAAATAAATAAATAAATAAATATATCCATATCTATCTGTCTGTCTGTCTGTCTGTCTATCTATCTATCTCTATCCATCCATCCATCCATCCATCCATCTATTTTATCTATCTATCTATCTATCTATCTATCTATCTATCTATCTATCTATCTATCTATCTA
>BLBF01000052.1:11481527-11513993 GCA_015471245.1 Laticauda colubrina | reverse complement strand
CTCTCTCTCTCTCTCTCTCTCTCTCTCTCTCTCTCTCTCTCTCTCCCCCTGAGAATGGAGCTGGAGATGGTATCCTGCAATCCCAAATAGACAATGTTCGATTGATAGGAAAACGGGGTGGAGAATTTTCCTGCAGACTTTTTTGGAGATTTTCTCAGGGGATTTAAAATTATGAGTTTGGTGGTCGCTGAGGTCTAAAAGGTTGGCGACCCCTGCTTTAGGGCATTGATTTTTTTTTAGACTGCTCTGCCTGGCTGGGCTGACACTTGATAGCAGATCTTGACAGATGATGGGGTCTACACTGTACAGCTGTACAATGATTAGTGGAGAGTTTCTACTTATGAGTGAGACTAGAAAAGAGAGGAGTTTTAAACCAGGGAGTTTAACCTTAATTACTAAAGCTTTAATAACATGCCCTGAATACTTTAAATCTGGATATTGTTATATGGTGGCAAACCAGAACACAGGTTTTAGACGCAGGATAGGGATTGATAGTTTAATTTAGTTGACTGATTAGTCAAACAGTTACATCAAATCATAATGGCAACAGGCTAGAAAGCAGGAGATGGGAAGTTCAAGTCCCACCTTAGCCCTGAAAGCCAGCTGGATGACTGTGGGTCAGTCATTCTTTCTCAGGCCAATTCATCTCACAGGATTGTTGATGTGGGAGAAATAGGAAGGGGGAGATGTGTTCAATATGTTTGCTGCTTTGAATTATTGTAAAAATAATACAGGCGGAATACAAATCAATAAATAACATTGCCAACAAGAATTGCTAGTAAGTGCAGCAAATGCTAATCCTTTACAGATATCTGATGAGTGGTGAACACTTCAATTTCTGCAATTGGAAAAGTTCCTGTAAGAGTGCCTCAATACACATCTGAAATATACATACACAGCAAATCTATTCCAAGTGATACAAATACTTACTTCTTCCAGAAGTATAATAAATGTGGGAAGATGGAAATGATAGCACCATGATAAAGAGTCCTGTTCACCACACCTTCAGAAATTAAAGTCCGAATTTGAATGCACTGTGCATCTGTGAGATTGACCTGATCATGGAAGATATCACAAATAAATAAGTAAAACCCAACCTTGGCAATTTTAAGACTTGTGGACTTCAATTCCCAGGATTCCCTAGCCAGCCATACATGAAAGTCCTAGAGGAGAAAACAAAGGGAAGGAACAGCTCAGATTGGCCACCACAAGGCTTTCCCTCCTCTCTGTGAAATCACATCCCTAAAATTGTTCAGGGACAGGAACATCCAGACCAATCATTATCAGACATGAACATCCAGACCAATCAAGAGATCTGTGTCAGATTTCTAGGGGAGAAGAGGCAGCACAAAGAATGAAAGAATTGGCAAGGCTTACAATATTCAAAAATGAATGGCAAAAAAGAATTAATTTATTGATTCTTTTTTAAAAAAATGCTTATTTTTGTTGATTTATTTATTAAATTTATATGTCATCAGTCTCAGTACCCAAAAGAGCTCTCTCTGTGTAGGAAAATTATCACCGCAGAACAAAGTCGAAACTTCCTTTCTGAGCAAGGAAAGTTGAATGGTTTCTTTAAACATAGGCCCTAAAAGATACAAATTTTACATACAAATTTGTATGGATATAAAATGGAAAATGGTTTTATGTTTTTATGTTTTGTTTGTATATGTTTGTCTTAAAAAATAAAAACTTTTCTTTTTAAAAAGATACAAATTTTGTGCTAGTGTGGGATGCAACACAATTGCTTTTTGGCTTTTACAAAACATGCCATTATTATCATAATAACAAGTTGAGCTTTACTAATAATCTCTAAATCTTACCTGCCTTTCTGTTCACTTCAGTGCCTATTCTCTGCCATTAAATTGAAAACACAGCTTCTTTTTATTTATGTTTCTGCAAGCACAACTAAGCCCATTACGCTGGAAAAGTTGTTTTCAGATCTCTTACCCTAAGTTTAGGTGGGATGTCTGAGTTCAGAAATAGTTTGGAGATGGTGGTCACTTTGTTCTTCAAGAAGGCAATATCCCTTTCTGTATAGAACCCAAGAGAAGCCAGCATGACCACGGTGTCAGACAGATGAAGAAACCTGTGGTAGTAATACATGGGGAAAAAAAGGAGAGACAGGTGAGATGGGAAATACAAAAGCCCTCCCTTGATGTAACAGAAACTGGAGGCAAGACTACATCACAGTGGATATCATCTGTACCTGGACTGGCAATGCAGCAAATAACAGGCCATATTTCGGGTCAAGGGAACATTTCTTCCTGTGGCCCATTCCTATGCTAAAAGCTGTCATGTTAATTCAGCACCAGCCTGATAAAAGGTCTCTGTGACTGTCACAGATTGCTATGGGTGAACTAAGAGGAGGATGCCTCCCAGGCTGGAGAACTTATTGGCCAATTATCCAACCCAAACAAGATAGATCAGATATATCACATACGGCCTTACAACATGATGGTCGATGAGTATGGCTGAAGAATTACACCAAACACAATGAATGTGGATAAATATTATAGATCTCAGAATATAAGAAGCATGAATGATATGGCAAGCAATATAGCAGGGGGTGACTTACCTCTCCATTTCTAGATAAAAATAGAGATCATTCACCAAGAAGTTGACTGAGATAATGCGGCCACCAGGTAGCTTGCGCTTCATCTGTGGCAATTCAGGTGCTTCTGGTAGTGCAGAACTTGGGGCGTAACGCCCACTAACTCCACTCTGACTTGGGAGCTTTGTTTGAGTTGGACTCTGTATATCTGGAGAGAAAGAGAGGAAGCATCTTCCACAAAAATCCACACCGGATGAGACGTATGGAAATAATTCAGTTCAATAATCTTTAACATTGGCTTCACTATGGCTTTGGTCTTACTATTAGAATGTTTTTCCCAGCTTCCAGTTGCAGTCTGTCTCCCTGTAAAGGGCAGACTCAACCAAAGTGTCACTTGAGTAGAACCATTCCACACTATGTGGAGGGCTGGTTGCTGAAGATGCTGAAGATGATGGTTGCTGGATGCATCATGCACTGGCCACGCCCATGCCCGGTTTAGCAAAGGGGAAGAAAGTCCCCATACATCACATGATGCTGCCACGACAACATGAATTTGACACCCATGGGTTAGAGTAATGAAGAAGCAACGACATAAGTGTGTATGTGTGTTAAAAAACCCTCAAAGTTCTCAAACTTCATTTCATTCCTGGTAATCAAGTTAGCTTTGGATGCTTGAATTTCTTGCAGTCGGAACCAGTTGATGCCTTTTCTCAATTTCCTTGTTTTAAAATAATCCATAGCATAAAAGACTTCTTCTCCTGAAAAAAACCCAGCAATGTGTGGCCACTGAAAGATTTAGGACTCACTTTCCTTGTCATTCTTCACCTCCTTGAGGAGAAAGTTCTCAAAGCGTTTGCGCTGCGCCACATAACTCATCGCCTTTCGGAACTTGCAGACCCTCCTGATGAAGGAGGTAAGAATACACCAGCATCTTTTCTACAAAAGAAACCATTGTTTGCAATATTTAGCACAAGGCAACCTGATCACTGACCTTGTTAATTCTCACAGGTGAAATGTGAAAAACAAGAACAGATGACAAAGAATTGGACAACATCACAAAGCATCAAGATCTGAAAATCAAAATTGAAAGATTATGGCATAAACTGGCCATGGTAATCCCTGTGGCTATCAGCACACAGGCTACCATACCAAAACATCTTGGACAGCTTTTAGAAAATCTGCCCATTGACAACATTTCCATCTGTCAATTGCAATGTTTGGATCTACATCTATCTATATCTATATCATCTCTTTCTCTCTCTCTCTCTCTCTCTCTATTATACACATTAATTACAACTTCCTAGGTTCTTGGGAGGAACTTGATATATATGAAGACCAACATCTGTTAAAGAACTAGTAATTGTGTTGACTAAATAATAGTAATAACAATAACAACAACAATAATAATGACAACAACAACAACAACAAATCAAAATAAAATAAAACAGAGGGCTCCACAGTCACTATGACCTTAGGATCTGGAAAACCACCTGATCCCCAATAAATTTTTCAATGACCTAAAGATGGGAGGCACACACATTTCTGGAGGAAGATTATTTCAGAAGGTTTTTTTCTCTTACTGTTTGCTTTCTGGTTCTTGGAGTGCAAGATTTGAGGATTGACACTTCCAGCAGATAAAGACTGAGGAAAAAACCCCTAGTTATTTAAAGCCCCCATATTATTTCAGACTATGGACCCAGCATCTCAATTGATTAGGAGAATGTCAGATCAGAATAAGATCATCTCTTTTATTCAATCGATTCTTCAAGACAAGCCAGCAGTTCATTTACTGCAGACAAGCTTTGTTCATTGAATGCAATGCCCTGCATCCTGGCTTCCTCTGAACCTTCAAAGCTTAGAATAGCTTTTAAAATCAGAATCAAGACAACTGAGCCATCTGTTTATGAGTTTGTAATTTCAGATTTGGTCTGAATAAAGGACAGAAGGATGTAAACATAAATCCTCCTCTGCAACCATCAATCCCTATGGAAGGTATGAATCCAATCCCTTCCCGCCACAGTTCCTTCAACCATCAGTCACCTGCTTGCTTGTCAATTGAGAATCCTTCTTCTTCCAACCAGTTGGAACAATGGCAACATCACTATCAGGATATAGGCCTTGGTACACATTAAACCTGCCAGTAAAAAAAGGAAACTCATTTTGGTAAATTATTACTCCTTGTTATCTACTCCAATTCATTTTTCACTTGAAGATGTTTCTAGGAGAAACTTGAGTGTAACAGGCAAAGGACTCCTAAACTGTCCTACCTTCTTCCCCCATTTTTGGGCCTGAGAAATAATTTATATTCCAGATATAAATTGGTCATATGGTAATTCACATATGGGCAGTGTATAGACACAAGGCAGATCACACACAGTGGAGGCTAAACTCCAACTTTACTCCACCCCAGAACGAAAACACAATAGGTTCCCTTTGAGGAGTACCATCTCATTGTTATCTGCATTATTATGTCAATGCCTCGGTGGTTTTCCATATCACCACATACAGTCTTCTGACTATGGAACAGCCAAAATGAATAATTACCATGGCACTGTTTGGTCATCACTCTTTACTCACCACTTCTCTTCTAAGTTCCTCAGGACTAATATTTGAGCAGTGACCAATATAGGAACAGGAACTGATGATAACTTTGGAATCTCATGGATGACATATTCATCACAATGCAGCAGTTTTTCTGGATAAGACAAAGTACATACCAGACATCTGGGTGATTGTTTTGTCCCTGAATGACTCTGGGCTACACTTAGTGGTCATATCATTATATCATTGTATCTTTCATGCAAATCGGAAAGAGTCACACTATTTTTTTTAAGTCTTATAAAGAAGCCTGAAGAAAAATTTGAAAGAACAAAGAGGTGCTCTTGTGTAAGATCCAAAGCACTTCTTCCCAATCTTTTTTTGAAGATTCAAAACACTCAGGTTGAGTTCTTCTCAAATTGGCTTGAGCAAACCAGACCTGGAAGCATTTACAAGTAGCCAAGATCAGAAGGAGACCAGGAGCTTTCTGCAAAGACCTTTAAAGGCAATACTGCCTTTTCTCCCTTTTGTCTCACAGGGCACCAAACAGAAAGCCCATCCAGATTAGTAAGGCAGGAGCACAAGACGGTCAGAAGGTCTTGTGACTGGCAGCAAGGAAGTAAACTTCAGTAGCAAATCATCCCTGGACCTATCTCTGGCCTTGTGAGACTTGCTTGCCACATACCAGGTGGAATAGAGTTGAAGAAGTAAGTTCGGACACATTCGTTGATCTGCATATGCTGAATCCTGGGATCTGCCTCATTTTTTATATCTTCTACAGCCAGGCAGAAAAGGAGTGGGGCTTCTGCATTGTGCAGCCTGAGGAAGTTCCTGAAATACTCAAAATGGAGTGAGTTCTGCATCACTTCAGAGAGAGTTCTAGGAAGGAAAGAGAGATGAGGAAGGTCAAGAGGCTACTTTTCCATAAAGCTACACAGATGCTCAATCTCAGAGATGGCAATGGAGTCCATTTAAAAACCATTTAAAAGCACATAACAGTAATATCAATAAAAAATCCATCGTGCAGAAACATATTACACGAGCCCTAGAAATTTGATTTTAAACAAAAGAGCATGTTTTTAAGCCAAAGAGGATGTATTGTTCTACAAGGGGAAGAAAATAAATACTTCCCTATGTATTAAAATAAATACTTTTCTATGTATTTTTACTGGTAATTAAGTAGTAATTTTTGTTACAATATGATTTGTCAATTATACAATTATTGACAAATCATATCGTAACAAACAGTACTATGTTATTAATACTTAATACACAAAAAAGTATTTATTTTCTTCCCCATATAGAACAGTACATGCTCTTTTGTTTAAAAATCAAATTTCTAAGCCTCATGAGAAGAGTGTTGGGATTCAAACATTACAGACATGTGGTTTAACGCACCCCCTTTGAGGGGCAGAGACATGTGGTTTAACACACATACTCTTTTGAGGGCTATTTTGAGTTAGTGCTGACTTCCTGCAACTACCTGGACGTGTCCCTGCAGGGGTTCCCCCCAACCCAAGATTTCAGATGTAGTGTGCTGTTGCCTCTTTTCTAGAGCTGAGAGAGAGTGACTGGCCCAAGGTAACCCAGTTGGGTCTCTCTTCAGTTAAAACTTATTATAGAAGCTGGAGTTTCTTTGTGCCTGGCTAAATTCTCAATGCACAAGGAGAAAATTGCCACGAGATCTCTGGAGGGAAGGAAGGAAAGAAATGTGGCAAATTAAACCACGCTTCAGAATATCCAGATTATGCTTAAAGGAAACAAAGCAAAAAATATTTTACAATTAAAGAAAACTGGAAGGAAGATCTGGTGAATATATAGATCCCTGAAGCTCTGCTCTCTAGAAGCAAAGCTTCAGGGATCTATATAACCCACCAGATCTCCCTTCCAGTTTTTTTCCCCTAAAGCTGTTTCTGATATCTCTTATTCACAAACTTACTTCTTCATATATTCTATGTTTTACATTGCTTATCAGCTCCAATACTACTCCTTCCTCTGGGCCATGGAGTTTGCACATTTAGCAATTTAGGGGAAAAAAATCTCTATGACATTTGCTGCCTTAAACAGGGCCCTGAACTCTGCTTTGCTGTCTTTAAATTTCTTTAATTGTAAAACATACAATTTCACATAAGCCGAATTGTTATGTCTGGTTGTTTCTTGTATGTCTGACTTCAAATGGGATCATTGCAGATTTCCAAAGCAATACCAGCCTTACAATACAATCTTAAGTATTTTCACTTGATTCAATTCAACAGCCTTAGTCCTGGAAAAAAAGCATGGGAGTATAGCAATAAATGCTTAGAAAACAATAGGTGACAAGAAATGGTGTTCTACTCATTATGCAGGGCCCTGGCACTGGTACCCTGCAGTGGTGAGATTCAAATAATTTAACAACCGGTTCACCCAGGGTCATACTGGCTGTCATGGAAGGCATGACCCATCCCCATCCTTCAATTCTGCCACACATGTGGGACAATCCTCCCATGATGGCCAACCCTGAGCAAACTGGTTGTTAAATTTCCACCCTTTGCCAAAAGGCTGTTTACAAGGGTGCTTGTCTGCGTGTTGGTCTTGCAACTGTTTCAGCCTTACGGGCTGCTCTTTTTAGAAGCAAGGTTTCTGAGGAACAAGGAAGGGGGTACCATAAAGACAAAGAGTTGATGCTCCTGAGAGCTCGTGTGCGAAAATGAAGAATTGGGGGGAAATGGAAGGATTTCCCCCTTCCCGTAGAGCTGTGTGCAAGGGGTGTTGGTCAGTCTGCGGGCAAAAGTGAGAAGGGCAAGAAATTAAATTGGCAGCACAATCGAAGCTTGGCCCAATGTAGGGAAGATTGTGGGGTTAGTTTGGCCAGGCAAATTATTACTCCCTCACCATTAAAGTGGATCCTGGGTGCTGTGTTGCAATGGAGAAATGGACAATGAAACAGCCGGCATGAGGGAAGGAGGAGGAGCAGGGAGAAGAAAGAGGGAAAGCAGCCTTCTCCTTCTCTCGTGCCAGCTGCTCCATTGCCCATTTCTCCATTGCAGTACAGCGCAGTGCCCAGGATCCATTTTGATAGCATGGGAGAGGGGAGTGGGAGTGGGTAATTTAACAACCACTTCACCCAAATCAGTGCAAACTGACTGAATCCCGCCACTGCCTCCCTGCCTCTTTGAAAAATTACATGAGCCCACCAAAACATGGTGTTGATAATGTAGCATGAGCAACCAGAAAGGGCTAGAATAGACCTGATAATTTAATGCATTACATGAAGTTCCCATTGGTAGCAATGGAGGTTTCTGTTTAAATGAAAACAACAGCTTTCGAGAAAATATCTTAACCTGGAGTTTGTGAAAGAAAGGAGGAAGAAATGTACTCCCTCCATCCATCCCTAATTCCCTGATCCACATTTCTTTCTTTAGTTGGTTGTTTACCAGCTGCTACTAATTGAGCAAGAACTGTTTGGCTAAGAATTGGAATGAAAGAGCAGCATGTATCCTTCTGGGTGTATGAGATAAATACCTGGGCTTTGAAATGGGTTTCCTAACCACAGCCTTCCTCAGGAAGGAGAAACTTGATCTGGCCCATTGGAGACTCCTTTTGGGAACCACTGGGCGGACAAACACTTCTGTAAAGAAATAACAGAATATTTCCAAGTAAGTAATCTTCTCTGATTTGGGGATGGGCAAGATGCATCTTCTGAAGATGAGCATAGAAGGCTTGAAACTCATATTAAATCCTCAATTCACCTGGACATTTGGAAATATAGATTAGGATCTACTCACACAACAAAGTAAAGTCCCCACTAATTGATTAATTGACATCATTATTGTCTATTTTACATGCTTCCAGCTCTCTCCTATTGCAATCGCAGTATCAAGAGCCCTGGTGGGGCAGTGATTAGAATGCAGTATTGCAGGCAAACTCTAGTCACAGCCTGGAGTTCAATCCTGCCAGGTTCAAAATAGACTCAGCCTTCCATCTTTCAGAGATCACTAAAATGAGGACCCAAATTGTTGGGGCAATATCCAAATAATGTTGACATTGTAAACCACCCAGACAGTGTGGTAAAGCAGAGTTCCCCAATCTTTCTGCCTTTGTGGTCTGGTGATGGTAGGGAGAGAAGATGGATCCACCTGCATGGTGGCCACGTGTGCCTGCCACTCACACAAATGCACATGCTCACGCACTGCTCACGAAGAGGGAATGTGTGTGTGCAAACGCTTGCCTGCTACTTCTGCGGCCCAGTTCTGATCTGCTCAAGGCCCGGTAGTGGATGGTGGCTAGGGGTTGGGGATCCCTGCTGTAAAGCACTATGGGGCAGTATATACTGTAAGTCTAAGTGCTATTACTATTGCTCTTTTATACTAACTGGGCATTGCCACTTTCCAGCATCAAGTGCCCTGCAAAAGAGGCTGCATTTCCCTTTGCTGAGTGGTCAGCAAACTGGGGTGGCTCTTGAAGGGAACATATCTCCTGCTAGATATATCAGCAAGGCAGGAGAATAGGTGGAGGGCACAAAATATGGGGCTGTATTTCCAAGAGACAACTGCTGTGATGGACAGACTGAATACCTACATATTATTTTTTATTATTTTATTTGAGAGAGAAGAGATATAGTTCTAAATGGGAAATGAAGACAGCTAACAGCAATTGGTTCTGTTGTGGTTTGCCAGCAGCCTGTGGAGACGGCAGCGGAATCGGACAGTGGGGAAGAAAGGGGACCAGGACTCGGACAAGGGTCCTGCATCCAATACAGAGATGGGGCCAGGAGCATCTGGGAGTGGGGTGATGCCTCCGGAGCCTTTGGACTCTGGCAGCAGCAAGGCAGAGGACTCAGGGAGCCTGTTACCAGTGTGCATGTGCGCAGAGCTGCTAGAAGACGAGAGCAGCTAAAACAAAAGAGGCAATTTAGGAGTAAGGCTGGGAGGTGATTGCCCATCCCATAAGGTATAAAGGACAGCCAAAGATGACAAAACCTTTGCAGGAAGCAAAGTCATTCGTTCGGTTCAGACTCATTCTTGAAGCTCTTTGTACTTCGGCTGGTTTTTTTTTTTTTTCTAATTCATTTGATGCTTCTTTTATTGGCAGCACTTCACAGAAAAGAAAGGTGGGTGCTTATCTCAAGGGACTGTTTGAGATTCATTACCGGCTGGGAATGAAAACAATTCCCAGCATTGCAATAAAATAAGACTTGTTTTAAAATAAGTGTGTGCGTAATTATGATCTAGGAAGCTTTGGTCAGACAAGGTTCAGGCATTTCCCTTATCGTCTAATAATAACTGGCAGGTTATAAGTGGCTATCATTTCTCCTCACCCACTTACAAACAACTAGATTTTTCCTGTTCCTGCAGTATCTTGTATTATCAGAATATCTTACTTCATTTCCATGGTGAAATCATAAAATTTGGGCAACAAGAGTTTGAAATGCTGCTACTTTGAAAATATGATATCCTTGCAGAATCTCAAGACTGCTGCAGGAAATACAGGTAGTCCTCATTTAGCGACTGCCTGATTTAGCAACGGTTTGCAGTTCTAAAATGATGAAAAAGTAACTATACAACCAATCATCATATTTACAACTTTCACGGTTCTGTATAGGTAAGAAAAGCTGTATTAGGATAAACAACCCAATCATGGTTTCACTTCATGATTGCTTTGCTTAATGATCAAGCCATTAGTCTCAATTGTGGTTGCTAAACAAGAAGTATCTGTACTTTATTTTCAGATGCCTCCAGATGTTTCTTCTTTCTCTATTCTTAGATGTTAAGGTAACAGAAAGCCACCAATACACCCTAATCATCTCTTTTGGGATCTCTGTTCCATTTTCTTCCATATTACTTGTGGATTCCTCTTGATTCCAGTGCTCCAAGAACTCACTGCCTGATGGACATCTCTTGCAGAACTCTCTGAAGTTCTTGCTAAGAAGTTCCACAGCCATCTTAGGATTCAGCCGAGCCAGCTCCTCAAATGTCATGCCGCCATAATCTGTTGTTATGGGCAGGGGGAGAAGTGGGAAGAACAAGCATGGCAGTCATTAGTGGTTTTAAGCTACTCGTTTGAGTTGGCTGCTCAGGATTAGTTTAAGTTATGGGGAAAGAAGTTACAACTCAGATGTAACTCAATGCACCATGAAATTGCAGGTGATGTTGTATCTGTAGTCACAAGAGGTTCAACCATGCATTTTAGTCCCCCTGGTTCCATTCTTACAAACAGTTTTGCCCAACCAGGAAGCAGACTCTAATTCAATCCAGCTAGCTTTGCTTTCTGAGCTGCCTAACACTGCCACAGTTCTGAAGAACCATCTCTTGTGGTTCCAGAGATAAAACTCTACAAACCTGATCTCCTTACACTTCTGAGAACTGGGTGGAAATCTACCTCAGGACATCTAAATCTAAAACCAGGTCAAACAAATAGCAGTAAATGGCCTGCAGAGGTGGGATTCCATTTTCTTTTACTACCGGTTCTGTGGGCGTGGCTTGGTGGACGTGGCGGGGTAAGGACACTGTAAAATCTCCAGTCAGAGGTGGGATTTGCTAGTTCTCTGAACTACTCAAAATTTCTGCTCCCGGTTCTCCAGAACTGGTCAGAACCAGTTGAATACCACCTCTGATGCTAAGCCAGTGGCTGACTTCCCACAATCATTCAGTCACAGATTACCCCATCCTATTGTAGCTTAACCAAGCATGTTATGTATCAACAGATAAGTGTAGATCCATGTACCCCAAATATATTCTAAATTGCTAACCCTGCAAGGACTCAGATCTTGCTCTCCAATTAAACACTGCTTTTGCTGAGCCAGCTCTGTCCATTTACCAATCTGTGGTGCAACAGGCTCCAATTCCATTACAATAGAGCCTCCTGTGGCCAGGTCCTGAATGCCCAACAGTCTCCACTGCTCTCGTGTCAGCAGGTCAAAGTCTCTCATGCCAGCTAAGGCCTGGCTCAGATGCAAGGATTCAACGATCCTTCTGATCAGCCGCAGGTGCTCAGTTCTGTCATACGGCTCTTCTGCACGTGGTTTCTTTTCCTTGCCACTCTACAGAAGAAAATATAAACATGCAAAGTACACCTGGTTATTCAAAATAGTGAATGCTGGAAAACTACACAATTAGAGTTTGATGCAGATCCATACAGAACTTCCTCCCCCCCCCCCCCGGACTCTGAGATTGGACTGCCAGATCTAGGCTGCAAAAGTCTCCACAAGGTAGATAGAATCTCCATGAAACTTTAAATCTTTGATGCTTCCAAGTGATCACTGAAACTTTTTTTCAGCTCAGATCTTGTAGGCCTATTCTGAGAGACCTGGGCGCAGTATATTCATTCTGAATCCTCTCTTGTCCAATGTTCTCCTTGCTTTCTATGGGGCTTGTCGGGTTTTGTTTTGTTTTTAATTACTGTTTTTTGGCCATCAAAGTCAGTAGTTCAATAATCAGGAGGGTTTGGAGAAATGGAAATATCTGTCTGCTAAAACTCTCTGGTTTTTTGCACACAGTGCCTTGAAGGACTACTTTTGAGTACAGCTATGGCCTAATCCAATTGAAAGCACCATTCTCGAGCTCTTCTGTTGGCCTTTAATTGAAACTGATTTTTAAAAGCTTGTTTCATCAGGCAACATGCTACCAAAGCAAATGTCACATGCTACCAAAGCAAATTCTGAAATCTAACATCCATTCCTTCTGAAATCTGATAATGTTTCTGCTCCAAGACTGTATGATTAGTCCTCAACTTACAACAGTTCATTTAGTGACTGTTCAAAGTTACAATGGCACTAAAAAAAGTGACTTATGACCATTTTTCACACTTACAACCGTTGTAGCATCCCCATGGTCACATGATCAAAATTCAGACAGTTGGCAATTGATTTGTATTTATGAGGGTTGCAACGATCCAAGTTCATGGGATCACCTTTTGTGACTTTCTGACAAGCAAAGTCAATGGAGAAACCTAATACACTTTAACAACTGTGTTACTAACTTAATACTTGCAACGATTCACTTAACAACTGTGGCAAGAAAGGTCCTAACATGTGGAGCAAAATTCACTTCACAAACGAAGTGAAGTGAATTCACAAAAATCACTTTCACAAAATTCACTTATCAACAGAAATGTTGGATCCCATTGTGGTCGTAAATCGAGGTTTGTTTGGGTTTTTTGTATTGTATTTGGGTCCTTTACTTGTCTCTCCCACCTGAACTAAAGATCTCCATAGCTCCCTCTTACCACATAATACAGGAACATTTTGTCATCATTCTGAAGAAACTCCTCAAAGAGGAAGCTGAGTATCTAAAATGAACATAATAATACCACCTAAGTAAATGGTTTTCTTTCAGTTTCACAATAATTATTTATTTAGCAGTAACTAGATACTGGTCCTTTCCTTATTGTTGAATACTGTTTTCTCCTCCCATTTTTTGAGTTGGCAGTAAATTGCGCTATCAGATAGGTTGATGCTTCCATTACCAATCCTTATTTTGCCTCTATTGCGTCTGTTCCTCCTAACTTCCTTGCAAGCAATGGGTGAAAAAGCCCGGCAGATTTTATTTAACTTGGGTCTGCCTTTGGACAGTTTTAGAATAAGGGGGAACCCTGCAGAAAGTAAATGTTGCCAAAGCAACATTATACAAAGCACATTTGTGCCATGTTAGTTACAAGCGGTGAAGCACCCTTTCTATCTGTTTGGCAAATCATAGGTATTGCATGTATTATAGTCCCAGGATCTAGCAAAGCTGCTGAAAGATTAGGTTGCTTTGCCTATGAAAAGGATGGAGATTGTGGACTTCCCACCTTACAGATTTCCTTCTGTGCCTTCAGGACCCAGGGAATCACATGACCAGAAGGCAGGAGATTCTGCAAGCTCTGGAGTGTTGTTAGTTTCAGGGGCAGATGCCAATTGTTGCTCTGCGTCAGATACAGCTCACAAATCCTTTCCCCCATCACGTGACGCAGAAGGATGTTCCCTTCACCAAGGGAGCACAACATCATGCGCAAGAAGTCCTCCAGGTCATGCCACAGATCAAGGAGATGGACTTCTACTGCGTAGTTCCGCCGTAGCAAAAACTCCCTGAAGGGGCGTCCAGCACATTTGTCAGCTGTGAGCACCCAAGGAAGGAAGTCTAAGCATGGGGAAGATTTGATGAGAGTTTTCAGACCAAGCATGGAAGGGAACTGCACTACGGGAGTGGAGGAGCGCAATTTGTTAAAGGTGCACTTGTCAGGGAACTCATCCAATACAGGAGAGGTGAAGAACTCGCTTGGGCTGCTTTTGAAGTTCGGCGATTCATCGAAAGGCATGCCATCTTCAGAGTCCCAGATGGGTTCTGTGGGACGAGGGTTGGGACGTGACAAGCTCTTTCTGGAGAAGCTCAGCTTCTTGGCAACAGGACTGCCTTTATATGATTTGGGCTTCTGGCTGCGGCCATCTTTTTTTTTCCCTTTGTGAGAAAGGCTCCTACCTCTGATCTGATCCCAGAGTTCCCTTTTGTTTTTCAAACTGAAGTAGAATTTTGTGTCCAAATGGCTTTCTCGGATGCTCATCGGAGGCATGGCTGTCAACTTTTGCCTCTGCAGGCCAACTTGAAGTGAGCGGTCCTGATACTGCTTGAGTAGTTGGAGACACTTGGGCTCATCTTCCATGCTTAATTTGCAATGAATGAAGAAGTTGGGGAGCCAGTAGCTTTCAATCTTGAACAGGGCCACTTTCTGCATCTCATGTAGGATTTCCCTTCGAGTGTGGACGTGTTGCCGGTGAAAGGGAATCTTTTTCAGAAGTGATTCTGGGAACAGAAGAACAAACCAGAAAAAGAGGGCTCAGGGATTGCCTTGTTTATGAAAGGAGGAAAAGAGCCTATTTGAATTTTTTAATCTCATGTTGACTTGTAGATTTCCGATGTTTGGATCAGACATAAGGAGGCCATAACTGAGCTATTACTGCCTAGGCAAATCTTTCTGAGCATTTTCTGGCTAGAAATTTTGCAAGTTCAATGTGAACATATCTGCAGGGATGCCAGTTTGAAGAAGCTCAGATAATCCCATCGTTCTGCTGCAAGAATTTTCAATGCTTCTGATAGCCAAGTCTTCTTCTGTGATTTAAAATGTTAAGGAACATTTAAAGCCTATACATGCACAGATTTGTAAAATGACTATATGTCAAAATTATACTCATACCTCCTTCTAGATTCTAAATGGCTGTGTGTTCATATGAAACATTGAACTAGTTAAAGGCCTAAGGGCTGCGTTATCATATGTCAGTATGGTCATTATTAACCTCGGTTGGCTCTTTTGTGGTTTTCAGGCTTGTGCAACCCTTGTCTGTTTCATTGGTTTGTGGTTCAATATACTATGTGAACTCAGAATATGAAGCAATTCAGTAGCGGATTTAAATGTACTGTACAAATACATCCACTGAGTGTTATTCTGATCATGTCTACTAAGGGTTATTGAGAGGAAATCCATTATGTTGAATAGAATGTCAATGTTGTGAAAAGTGTGTGTGTGTGTGTGTGTGTGTGTGTGCGCGCGCGCACGCACAGAAATTGCTCATGAAAAGAAAAGGGAAAGCAGATGGAGATCTAAGGCTCTTTGGAAGTATGGGTTTCATCTTTGTAAGAAAGCAAGTTCCTGACCTAGATAGATTTTGCTTTTCATATAACTTTCTTTGAAGAAAGCACAACCAGCACAGTATGTAGCCAGAAAATGACAATTGTGACCACAAGATGTATGTCACTTACATGGGTGGGATTCTACAGGTTCACACCTATTTGCTAGAACCGGTTGTTAACATTCCAAGCAGTTTGGAGAACTGGTTGTGAGAAGAAATTACTGGCTTAATCCTGTAAGGAAGGCAGGAAGGAAACATTCTGGTGTTGCTTATAGAAATTGCCTCTCCATTAACCCTTATTATATTCTTAGCAGGACTAGACTTCCTGTCTCAGGAATGTCTCTGGAGGTTTTTTCCCTTCCTTTGCTGGTACTTTGCTTGTGTGGAGTGACCATTCAAAGTTACAATGGCATTGAAAAAAGTGATTTATGGCCGTTTTTCACACTTACGACTGTTGCAGCATCCCCACAGTCATGAGAGGCCAGGCGAGGGGATGCATGCCTCAATGTGAGTGATATTGAGTTGGCCATGCCCAGCCAATAACATGACCACCAAGCCATGTCTACCCAGTCACATGACCACCAAGCCACAACCACCACCTAAGCCATGCCCACAGAACCGGTTGTTAAAAAATTTAAATCCCACTCCTGATGATCACGGCAATCCAGAAACCAAATCATTTGACACTAGACTCTGAGTGGGCTCTGTGGTAAGGGAACAGAGGTTTTCATAAAACTGGAACCTTCCCAAGATCCACCCACCCCAGAACCTTCTCAGAACAGAAGACAAAGTATCTGCTGAGAGGCCAGGTGAGGAGATGTGTGCCTCAATGTGAGTGATGTTGAGTTGATCACACCCAGCCAGTCACATGCCCACCAAGCCATGCCCACCAACTAAGCCACGGCCACAGAACCAGTTGTTGAAAAATTTGAATCCCACCCCTGGTCACTTACCAACAGTTGTGTTACAGAGAGTGACAACTGTAGACCCTTCCTGCAAGTGGGTGGCCATTAGGATCTGGATCAGTGACACATAGAGATCTTGCTGGGATTCATCTGTTTCATCAATGCCAAGTATCCTTTCTGCAGCAAGCCAGAACTTGGTGAGCTCTTCTCCTGTAGAAAATAGAGCACTGATTTTGCCACATCTGTAGTCCCCATCAATACCAGATACTAACAAAATAGTTCAAGTCATTGTTTCTTTCTTTGCTTTTTTGTAAAAAAAAAAAAAAAGGTTTACCTGTGGGAATTCTTGAATCCCCCACTGATCTTAAGGAAATATTCCTGCAATAAAGCCAACCTCTGGGGTTGTGGGATTTTGGACCTCTGGTCTGAGAACATGACCAGAGTTCTGTATCAGTGGGATAGAAATTGAATGAATGAATGAATGAATGACATAGATAGTATTTTTATTGTCTAATCTGAGAATTTAAATAAGAGAAAAGATTCATGGTTAAAAAAAAACAGGCTAGAAACCAGAAGCCCTAGGTGACTTTGGATCAGTCACTCTCTCTCAGTCCAGGCCCAGTTCATAAGCATCTCCAGTGTGTGTGTGTCTTCCTTTGGAAATGGTGGCTGGGCTAGGACGACTCCTAGAGGCCAGCAAAAGACAAATCAAATTCTGACTCTTGCGTGACATCTTGTGGCAATCCATATTTCTTCAGCTAAGATATGGTAATCCTAGACTAGGTCAGTGATGGCTTACCTTTTCAGCACCAAGTGCCCAAAGTGTATGCTCATGCATGGGTGCGCAAACCCCTAAAATACAATGTGAGTGCATCCCCAAGCATACACCCCCATACATGCATGTGCGCCCCATGCACCCACATGTGCCCATGCATGCCCCAGCCCCTGTGCATGCACCCCACCCCCTGTGCATGCATGACAGAGACCCAAAGACCAGCATGATAGCGGGAGATGCATATGTGCGACGGAGATGAACTGGGGCTAAGGCTCGCATGCCTGCAGAGATGACTCTGCATGCCACCTCTGGCATTCATGCCATAGGTTTGCCATAATGGGACTAGGTAAAGTAAGATAATGCTTCCTCTCTGCTATTATATCTATCCCATCCTGCAAATCCTTCCTCTTTCTTATTAGTAGCAGATCGTAAGATTTTTTTTCCTAGTAGCCACCGATTAGAAGTCTTTTCCTCCTTTCTTTTCTTTTCATTTTTTTTTTTTGCACTTGTGTTTCCAAGGCATAGAATTTAGGACAGTATGGGTGAAGGCTGGTATGATCACAACTAACCTCTTTTGCTGGTCAAATCACCCACACCAGGTTTTGCCATGTTTTCTAAAAAGGGACAAGGCAGGAAATACTACTCAGATCCAGGAAGGTATATTTATTCTAGCTCTGTAGGATTTTACCAAGAACATTTAGCTGTTAAAATTTATTAAATTTATTAAATTTATCAAAGATTGGAACCAGAGGCCCCTTCCTATTCTTCTGTCAACTAAAAAAAAAAAATATTCCTTTGGTCTTTTTAGTTGCCAGCAAAAAGGAAGTGGGGGAAAGCAGTGCATTCCTTAAATGCCTCATATAGTCGCATTGGCAGCCCAAAGCTGTCAGCACGCAACAATATTACTGGAGAGCATGATTTATGACTTTTGGCTATGGATGTGTCCCATTGGAAAATATATGTCCAGGGGGTGGGAGGAAGACCAGGGTCAAGGGGGAAATGAATGATGTATTTTAGTGTCTGCTGCACCCAGCTAACGCCAACATGGCCACTCCAAATAAATCAGTTTTTTTTTACTCTGAGAGATGCAGCTCGAGACTTATGTTTTGAATGGGGGTGGATTTGTTGGAGTCATGACAGCTTTATTCTTTGAACTATGGTTCTCCATTGACCCAGGAGAGGAATCTTTCAACTTAGCGTTGTTTCTCTTAGAATGTGATTTCTGTCTACCTGCCATTCCTTGCATGAAGGACCGAAAACGCCACATGCCTCTAGAGCCAGCAATGCATTTCTCAAGCAGCCACTGATCAGCCTTTTTCCATCGCAACATCTCGGCTGCAAAGCAAAAGCAAAGACAATGTCAGCAGAGAACATTTTTACAGGGGTGGAATGGGGTCCTGCCCCATGGTATAGAAATTATTTGTTTTTGTACCAAAAGTGACAAAATAGGAAAAAAAAAAAAAATGAAGGCAGGTCATCAACTGGGCTTTGCTTTCTCTTTCCTACTGAAAAGGTCTGGAATTAGCTTCTATGTCAGCTGATCCAACATATTTATTTAATTATGCCTTGCTGTCCACTGAAAAACCCATCACTTGCTTCTTTCTATGTTAATATAATTAATCCAGCTGCAGTTTTTAACTCCACGACTAGACAGCCACTTTGCATTTCAGATTTTAAGATCAAAAGCTTGTACAATGATGGAGCGCACTCTGTAACAAGACCTATCCGTCTGTTTTTAACTTGAACCACTTTCATTGGAAATGTCTAAGGAATGGTCATCTTTTGGATAGCAAAATATGCCTCAAACAACTGTAACTTTAATGAGAAGTTTTGCTTAAGTATACATTTGCATAAAGTGTAAATATATAATGTGACAGAATGCAACTATTTCTTGAACAAATGTATAAGCTTGGAGCTGACTTTTTTTTTTAAAAAAAATTGTTGTTAGGTCATTGTTGATTCCTGGTGGCTGCTGGACAAGTTCCTGCAGTTTTCTTGGCAAGGTTTTGCAGAAGTGATTTGCTATGACCTTCTTTCTAGAGGAGAGAGAAAGTGACTGGCCCAAGGTCAACACATTTGCTTTGTGTCTAAGGCAGAAGTAGAACTCATGGTTCCCTAGTTTCTAGGGCAATGCTTTGACTACTATACAAAACTGGGTCTGTTGGAGTTGATGTAGTGACAGTTCTTGGCAACAGCTTGCAAAGTGTTGGAGAACTTGAACCAGATGGGCAGGGCTTAGTGCTTAATAAAATGTCTCTTCTCTTGTCATATTCACAACCTTTGGAAAATAAGGCTGTTAGTGTAACCCTCAATTACTATTAGATAAGTCAGTGGTTCCTTTCTGATTGTTTGTCAGGCTGGTCTAGTAAAATGGACAATACCTACCTACTGAACAGAATCTATGACTCCTTCAGTAAGACTTACAACAAAACATCAGCATGATCAATACTTAGCAATGGAAAGTGTTGCAGAATTTCTACTAGGTTTAATTCATTTTGGTTGGGACAGCAGTAGAAAGTAGGGCTCTGTAGTGCTGAAGACAATGCTGGAGTGCAAGTGTAGTAGCTGTCTGCAAACCTGGAAAGCAGCCATGTCTCTTTCTAGACTTGTGTGACAACAAAGGAAAGGTGCAATATTCCAGGAAAAAAATTCGAACTGCAATAAGGAGTTGCAGTCAGGGTGATTTATTCATACTTCTGCACATTTGGAAGATTTTTAGAGTCACGTTTAAAGCAGTGCTCTTAACTCTTAACTTTCATTGAATGCCTCTATTAAAGCGTCATCTACATGGTCTTTAGCTAGCAGGAGAATATGTGGTTACAAAAATTGCTATCAATTTTGCTCCTGCCCTAGCTTGCCATTGGATGGTAGAGAGCTGGTTCTGGATATACAGGCTGTGTTATGTGAAGTCATTGGTTGAGCCATTACTTGGTTGCCCTTCTCATTTTTGTCAGCAGTTGACAATCAAAGCATTATGATGGAGGAATGTTTTTGTTAGATACTTAGAACTATTGGAGTAGCTACCTGTCACAACCTGGTACTCCACTCAGCGCATAGAATAGCTGATCCATGGCATTAGCTATCTATGTTAATGTAACACATTTAGCTTCAACTCTCACCTGCCTCTGGAGACCGGATGAAACTGACAAGTTCCTCACAGAGTACATAGTGAAGAAACAGATTTGTTTTGCAGAAGAAAGGCAGCCGATGCTTCTCCATCCAATTCAATAAGCCTTTGTGCTTTGATACCTGTATAAACCCCCCAAAAGAGCAATGAAATGTTTGAAAAAATAATCTGAATGAGCCAAAGATTGATGCAAGAAAAGAATTGCCATTCTGAAATGCAGGCAACCTTGGAGAACTTTATGACTTGTTTTCTAGAGAACATGTGACCATATGTGAGTGATTCTGTCAGAAGAAAGGATTAACCATGACTTAAAATCTCTTTGTACCTGAGATTAACCCTACCTATTGTATGGAACCAATATCTTCTGGTTGCCATGGTAATGGCACAAAATCTGGCCACCATTTTGGAGACTTCCCAATGCTGATGATATAAAAGTCAGAAATACTGGACCTGAATGTAGTCTTAAGTGCAGAAGAATAAAAGAGGAGTAAAGAATATGAATTAAGAAATGAAAGAAGGAAAATAAGTATATCATGTGCCTTTAGAGCTAAGGAAAAGGAGAAATAAATCTGAAGCTGTAGATGAGTGACAAAAAAAACTGGAACAAGTAGATTGTTTAACAAATATGAGATGAGGATGGGTGAACCAGATTTAATAAATCTTATTTTCTTTTCTCTTATCTTCTCCTTTTATTTCCTTTAATTTTACTGCTAGAGTGACCATTCTGATTCTTGGAGACTAAAGGGTGTCCTGCCATAAACTACAGAACAATGACCCCTGAAATAATGACAGAACTGAAGAAACTTCTTGGATGAGAAGCAAAATGTCTTCAAGGAAAAATGAAGTCTATTTGCTTTTTGAAAAAGCACCTTTGGGACAATCACACAGTTGCATTTGCCCCTAAAAAGAGAACATAAATAGATAAAATTGTGGACATTATGTTGAAAAACACTATTGCAAACTGTTCTGGGTTACACAAAGAAGTTGTTGACATAAGGCATAGGTGCCTACAAATTCCAATTTTCACCGTAAAACATAACGTACTTCAAAGAATTGACCATAAAAGATAAGTATATTCTCATCAAGCATCTTCTTTTTAATCTTGATTTGCACTGAGACATTTTTAATATACTTTGGGCTTTCAAACATTTTTTGTACTTTAATCTTATGGAAAAGAATGACAATGATTAGACTACAAGCCTATAGTATTGAAGCTATATTTAATATGCTCTATTTCCCAGATTTGGAATAAATCAATGACATCCATCCTCTAACACCACTGAAAAATCATACCTGGTTGCATGGTAATTCTGGCCACAGGTACCACTGTCGCGTTCTGCAAATGAAAAGAGGTGTCTGACCGAATACCTGCAGAGAGAGATGAAACAGAGGGGAGATAAACCAGATTCACACATTTTGCTATGCCTAATCAATCATATTACGACTTAGCATGGTGTAGGAACCCAGCTATGTACAGGCAAAGCTGCTACTTAGGCTCAGATATTGGTGGGCTGTACCTCCCTTCATCATGATTACTAGTTATATTGGATGATGACTACGACCACGATGACGACAACAATAATCATAATCATAATCAGCAATGGCTCAGTGGCTAAGACGCTGAGCTTTTTGATCAGAAAGGTTGGCAGTTCAGTGATTCGAATCCCTAGCGCTGTGTAACCGAGTGAGCTCCTGCTACTTGTCCCAGCTTCTGCCAACTTAGCAGTTTAAAAGCATGTAAAAATGCAAGTAGTAAAATAGGGATCACTTTGGTGGGAAGGTAACAGCATTCTGTGCACCTTCGGCATTTAGTCATGCTGGCCACATGACCATGGTGACATCTTTGGACAGCGCTGGCTCTTTGGCTTTGTAACGGAGATGAGCATCGCCCCTTAGAGCTGGAAACAGCTGTCACGTGTGTGTGTGAGGAGAACCTTTACCTTTATCTTATTGGTGGGCTGTACCACCCATCATCATAATTACTCGGTATATTGGCTAATGCTGAGGCAACCTCATTGGGAGTGGGTCACATTCTGCTAGACTGCAATTAATAATCTATGTTTAACAAATAAAATCAGGATTGAAAATTGGCAATCATTCTTAAGCAGGTAGAAATTAAAGGAAAAGAGGTTTCAGTTTCTATGGATATTGATACGCTTATTTTCTTTTTCCCTTTAGGTGCTTAGGGGGAATCAACTTCAGTGGGGTTTTTGAAACACAACCCATTGCAAGAACATATTGGAAAATGGGAGAAGAATATACAGATAGTCCTCAGTTTAAGACCACAATTGAGGCTAAAATTTATGTTGCTAAATGAGACATTTGTTAAGTGAATTTTGTCTCATTCTATAACCTTTCTTTCCATAGTTGTTAAGCAAATCACTGAAGTTATTAACTTAGCAACACGGTTATTAAGTGAACCTGACTTCCCCATTGACTTTGCTTGCCAGAAAGTTGCAAAAGGTGACCCTATCAGTTGCCAGGAGTCCAAATTCTGATCACATGACTGTGGGGATACCACAAGTCATTAAGTGTGAAAAATGATCATCAGCCACTTTTTCTGTGCCGTTGTCACGAAATGAACAACTGTTATAAGTTGAGGACTACCTGTATACCATATTAGGAACCTTGCTTCAAGCAAATCTTGAGTACATTGTAAAAAAGAATCAAAGCAAAACATCATGTCCTGCCTAGATACAGATGTAAATGCATAGCTAGATGTAATTTACACAGTTAACACTTACTGATTTTTTTAAGGCAATGTTTCTCAACTTCAACAATCTTTAAACTGTGTGGACTTCAACTTTCAGAACTCCTCAGCCAGCAAGGTTAATAGAAGCCTCACTGAGATCCAATCATATCGCTCCCTCTTTTGTGTGCAGTGGAAAGGAACTGGGGATTCTGGGTACTTTTTGATACAACATTCGTACCAAAATATAAAATTTGAACAGGGATTACAATATTGACATATGGTTAAATTCCCACTCTTCATACCTTACTTCCAGAAATGCAATTAACAATTCATTCTTATTGCCTGAAAAATAGCTTGGGCCTAAGTTTCTTGGAGATTAAAGATGTTAACAATTTCAGGGCCCTTTCTCAGAGGTAAGACATGGCTTTGCCACTGAGGATGTACCTGTTCTGACCCAGCTGAGTTCCCAAGAGCAAACATAGATAAACTCAGTAACTCAAACTTTCATAGCTTTAATCTACAAATTAACAAAGAGATTTGTAATCTCTTTGTAGATAACAAATGGCTTGCAGTCAATTAGTCCAATTAGAAAAACCTTGGCAGAAGTCTTCAAATAAACCAGAGTCTTTAATCACAACGCTGAGTCCTCCGAACATTTTTGCCTTTTGCAAAGGCAAAAACCATTTGAAACCAGGCTTATATTCCCTGGAGGGAGGGGCCATTACATTGCATGACTTACTCCAGAGTCATCTGTGCAGCTTCAGCTGTTCTCTTCTACAAATCTTCCTGCAATCACACGCACTTGGCACAGGCTCCTCGGGAACCTCCTCATCACTGCTGCCAGGCCCCACCATCCCTGAAGGCAGCAGTCCACTCCCTGATGATCCCGGCCCCTCTCTGAGTCCTCGCTCTCCTCCACCATTTGCACCTGCTGCCGGCTAACCACAACAGTACCCAGCTGAAAGAACTCTGTGCTTAGGATCAGGTCTCACCTTCATAAGTGTATCTTTATGTGCAGTATCTTTTTTCACTGTCTGGCTGATGCCATTTAGTGGGCATTGGGATTTTTGCAGCCATGATAGTCATGACATACAAGATTGCAGATGTGGTAGTAACAATCATGTGTGACTGGTTTAAAACAGATTATGATGTATTCTTTAAAAATACAATACATGTAGTGGACTTAGCAATGTGGAAAAATGAGCAAGAATTCATCATCATCCCAAACCTGGAATTGTCCACTTGTAAAGTCTCATCAGTGAGTAAGAACCCATACAGGCCTTGACACAAAATTATGGCTTGTGTGTGTGTGTGTGAGAGAGAATAACTTCTATTATGCAGGAAAAAGAAGTGCAGGTATTCTGAGAAGAATTAAATGTGGTCTCAGGTTCAATAACTTCAACCTCTGGGAATTTCAATTGTTCCTCATTTAAAAAAAAAATTCTGTTAGAGCAGGGGTAGGGAAACTTGGCTCTTTTATCACTTATGAACTTCAACTCCCAGAATTCCTGAGTGAGCCATAAAAGGTTCCCTATCCACAGCCTACTAGTTTTTCAGTTGTGAGGGAAATCAATTTTTGTCTTGAATGGGACTGTTTAATGTACAGATGTAGGACATGTAAAGAATATGTTTAATATACAAATGTAGGACATATAAAGAATGTGTCCTGCATTTGTATATTAAACAGTCCCATTCAAGTCAAAAATTGATCCCCCTCCACAACTGAAAAACCAGCAGGCTGTGGATAGGGAACCTTTTATGGCTCACTCAGGAATTCTGGGAGTTGAAGTCCATAAGTAATAAAAGAACCAAGTTTCCCTACCCCTGTGTTAGAGTATAGCTAAACAATACTGAGCATTTTTTGCCTTGGCTCAGAAACTAAGCAGAGTAAGGTATGGTTCGTATCCAGATGGGAGACCTCCAGGAAATTCCAGAACTTGTAAACTAGATGGGGAAGCTGAAAACATCCCAGAAAGAAGTGACAAACTGCTTCCATCCTCCCCTTAATAAAACTGTGTGGATGTATCCATAAAATCAGCATGAGTTGATCAGCATCATCTTCAAGATGACTTAACCTTAACAAATATGCCCTGGAAAAAAAATGGATCAAATCTCTAACTTTTGCTGCCATCTAGTGCCATCCTTCTATATATTTTATCTCAATATAGCCGTTACAGTATATATTAAGTGTTCAATGGGATCAAGTACAGTATATGTCTGACCTAGAGAAAAAAACCTTGGAATCTCTCCTTAATGATCCTGTACATCTGTCTTATGTTGTGTTATCACCACTTCACTGAAAGTACTAGTAAAAAAAAGAAATAATTCAGATCATGGTTACCAAATTTGCATAGTACTATAGGCCAACATGACAGGTTTTTGATAACTGGTTCATATACAGAAAATGATTCTTGACTCAAGAGGGAAACTTACAGGAAGATTTAGGAATGTATTGAAGAAATCTGTAAATATTTCATCTTTTAGCAGAACGGACAAATGCTTGCTGCCAATCAACTCTGAAAAGAGGAAAAATAACCATGACATTAATGAGCAGAAAATGTGAACTGGGACTGATATATTATCATCCATTGGGATATTTGCTTCCATATTCCTACAAAGGAACTAGACTACCCCACTAAGCCTATATGCTTAATTTTCAAAAATGGTACATGCAGGGCCTCAACTAAATGTATTGCTGTGGCAATTTGATCCCCAGAAATACACCCTGGAAGATGCCACTAGTATGTCTATCTCATCTGGAACCTATGAAGTGGTAAAAACTCTATGTTCTGTCTGTCCTTAAAGGCAAGTCAGGTCAGGAAAAACATTGCACAAGATTAATTGGAACTATGGTCTATTGTTACAGTATATAGTAACATACATTTATTGCCTGCGCTTTGTTTGTGGAACCATCATCTTTGCCTAGTTTCAACAAGGTCATCTCCATGGCTCTTTTTGTGTTCATAATAAGACAATACTCTCCAGCCTTCATGGCAGAATATACCGGTATAGTTGGTAAGATAAACTGATATGAGCCTTTTGCAAATGGCAAACTGATAAGAGATTAATTAGGGATGTATAGCTGTACCCTTCAGGGGAGGGGGTCATTAATTGAGAAGACTGGCACATCTTTGGTTGTGGGAACCATCCTTGATTCCAAATCTTTGCAATTAGTTGAGAATCAAGACACAGAGGGATTGATTTCTATTGCCACTTAGAGACTCTTTGCAGAAAGGTAGAACAGGAATATGAAGAGCAGACAACTCACTAGCTGTATTCATGCTGAGCTTGTCCTGAAGAAGACTGCTCCCTACTGAGCATTCTGTTACGTTACAATGCATTAGATCTCTAGTTGTTCCAGCAGGTTCCACATTCCACCAAGACCTTTCCTCCAATCAAGATCCCTCCAAATCTTTTCAGGTCATATCAACTCCACTTTAATCATTTTCTTTTACACAGTTCCCCTTCTTACCTACCGGCCTTAATCCATCACTTTAGGAGAGCAGCTCCCAAGGAGGAGGTGATGATGCCCTATAGCTGAAAAATATCATTTCATGAACCTACATTTTGTGTGGAGAATTTTCCATGCAGTTTATATTTATTTTTCATATTTGTATAGCTGCCCACTTTACATAATGACTCTGGTGAGGTACTCAATGGATTGGAGACCTGAATGCACCTGCCTCCTATGCAGGATTACCTATAGACATAGATTTTGCATAGACACATATCATGAAATATGGGACTCATTCATACAGAATACAGTAGGTATTTTTAAAAATAATAATTAGATACATGTATTAGAAATACTATCTGCTTGAATAATAATTCATTAGATAATTGTTTATAGAGTTCTAGTTCCTCTTAAAAGGATAATTTTTCTTTGTTGTATTTTTTACTTTCTATTAAAAGCACTTATTTGTATTTTTCTTTTATTTTACAATGCATATATTTTCATTTTTGTGTTTTTTCCATTTCTTTTTTGTCACTATTTTAAAGGCAATAAAAGAATAAATTAAATGTATAAATAATGGGTGAAGGTGGCAATACAATTGTGACCTCAGATGCAGCTTCTAGGGAAACACAGAGCAGACGTGTTCTCTAAGGGTAGGGAAAGCATGGGCAAAAATTCGATTGACTTGAAGCAGCAGGAGAAAAAGTCCAAGAATTTATACCCTGGGGCTGATTTACACATAGGCTTGATTCCTGCAAGAGGCAGCCATGTCAAATCAGGGAAGCTCCAGCAGTTGCCAAATGTGGGATTCAATTTCCAGAGGGTTGGTACTAGAGGATTGCCTCTAATTTATGCAAAATAAGCCTTTCTTTGCCATTTAGTATTTACAGAGAAAAAGTGAGCCCTCCAGTGATTGGGTCATGATCCATTGTTTAAAGATTTTCATTTTGCTTAACGCAGAAGTAGGAAGTTGAATAATCTTTTAAGCTCCCAGAGGTTCAAGTGCCACCCTTTTCTTTGCAGCTTACCAAACAAACATTTTTTGGGTGTTTATGATATAGGCAGCTCTTGATTCACGGAACATGGTTTTCTCACACACAATCTATTATCTTGCATCAATTGTGCTCTCTGCCCAATACAGACACAGAAACTTCTGAGTCATAAGTTTTCCAACTTTAGTAATATTTCACATAAGACTGAAACCTTAATGCAAGGAGAAATGAAAGAAAAAAGCAACAGGTGCTAGAGAGAAACCTAAACTTTCTGCAAATATTTCTTGCCATGACAGAGTGTCAAAATATATTAAGCACTTGACATCATGAATAAGTACCATTCTTATTAAACACCACAAAAAAACTAACACCCACCTTTTCCTTCCTGTGTGTGTGTTTCTCAAGAGGAGCTAGATCACATTTTGCTGGGCCAAAATGTGGAAATGGAAGATCAATAAACTGTTTGGGCCCATATGATAACGGTGTATATACCTTTCAATCTTTTCTGGTAATTCTGAGGTTTATTTCACTTAAATACTCTTTTCACTCTGCTGCAAAGAAATACTACATTTACTCTATCTCATTCCAATAGGCTTCCAAGAAATAATATGGTAGGATCCCATTTCTAGAGTTTAGTTCATGAATGGATTGTTCTGTTATACACCACACTATTCAAGCATGTATTTTTAAGTGAACTATTACTGTTGTATTTTGAACAGTAGTTTACACAAAGAGAGAAATGACTAAACAAAGAATATACAGTATAATAAGGACAAAAACCAAATATATAATATAAAAAGTAGAAGGCTGTTACCAAAAAATCTTAAAGTTGTTATTAATTGCCATATGTTGTAACAGTTAACAAAATTACACTGTTGCAAATGATGTAATGAATATAATCTGTCCAAGCATGATAAATGTGTGATTCTTGCCTTTAGAAATTCATCATTATATATTTTTTCTAATAGAGTATTTTTTTCTAATAAAACATTTGGGAAAGCTTTTTGATCCACAAATAATTGGTTTTGTTGCCAATAGCAAATAGACAATCAGCTTTTTATTGTGTATTGCATAAAGGGATATAACAAACTGGGTTCTGAGAGCATTCAAATCTTTGGTTGTAATAATACTAATTTCATTAAAAATGTTGTGCCAGAAGGCTATTGTTTTATTACATGTCTACCATATATGGCAATTTCTCTTTTGTTACAGCCCCTATGACATTTTAAAGTGATTGTATAGTATATAGAATATTGTAAGAGTTAAATGCCATTAATATATTTAACTTGCAAAATGTATAATTTTTGGGGGTGCCAATTTTAAGAATCTTGTCCATTTTGGATAATGGTAAATAGCAAAGATAGTGACTACACAGAAATGTAAATTCAAGAAAAGAGCTCATTTCCAGGATTATTTTCTTCTTTCATTTATTTTCCTAGTAAAACCAAAGTTATGGCTGTGGAAGTATTAGTTTTCATTTAATCCTCAGATGATTTACTATGGATAAAATCTAAGAGTGAGTTATCAAAAATCAGACTCAAGGGAAAAAAAGCACAATGTTACTTTGAATATAAATTATCTAATGATCCATTAGATGTTGTAGAGGAATTCAAAGGTGTTTTTAAGAGACATAATTTATGAATTTATACCAGGTAATTTGTTAGACAATTCCTATTTTGGAAGTGTAAACTTGAATTGAGGGGAGTTCTCCATGGTGCTGACTCTCAGCAATCCCTAAAGCCCATGTCCCACTGCACTAACGGATGCAAAGAGGATGTAAAACGTTAAAAAAAGCTTGCCATCCGTTGGAAAACGCTGTGCATCCATTGTGTACTCAGTGCATACGTGTTTCATACGCTCTATCCATCGAGCATCTGTCCACTGTGATTTCATCCGCGCAAGAAGTTTTGAGCTGCACAAAACTTTGTGAACGGATGAACTTTCCACCGTGTATGATGTAAATCCACAACATCCGAGCAACAAACATTCTATGTCCATTTATCATCCGTTAAACGTCCGCTGTATCCTCTCTGCGTCCTCTGGGCATCTTCGCTACTCACATCCGCTGCAGCTGAAAACGGAAAGAGGGAGGAAACAAAAGGTACACGGAACGCCTACACACCATTAGTAGCACGGAAATAGAAAGGATGCGCAGTGAACGGTTTGCATCTGATATACATCCGCTTGGTTTCCTATGAACATCTGTTTAACAGCCCCCCTACATAATACCCACATCCGTTCTTTTCCGTTCTTTTCCATTCTGTTTATGCACATTTTCACCACTTTATGGAGCGGATGACAATGGATGGAACCACCCCCAAAATTTTGTTCATCCGCTGTGTCCTTTATGCATACGTTTTGCATCCGTCAGCCAGTGGGACCTAGCCTCAATGGAAACAAATGTCATTCCCTCTCATCCGTGTACTAAAATCAGGTCATAAATTGCCAGTATTTTCCTGCATAAATCATGGTGTGGGGGGGTGTTTTAAAGGGCAAAAGGGACTCTCCTTCTCACTCTAATTTTCCTTTAACTTGAAAAAACAATTCTGAGAAGTCTTTAGTCCACCATCTTTGGAAAAATAACATAAAAACCTGGATTCATACACTTTTAAAAACTCTTCTGAGCAGCAGCTCTTACTCCAGACCTGGTTGCATTTTGTCCTCCTCTTTTCCCAGTATTTTCCCAAAGGTTTTGCTTCCAGGTTGACAGCTAGCCTTCACCAAACATCAGCCTGATTATGAATTTTTTTCTCTTTGAATGGGGAAATCAATTAGATTTCCCTGGATTTTCAGACAATTTACAAATATTTTTTTCTCAACTCCATAGTTATATTTCTTTCTACATAATTGTCTGTTATTTTCCTTTTATGTTTAAGACTCAGTGTTCTCAGCTGGGTCTGATGTGAATTTTCCACACTCCTTTTTCACTCCATTTGGTCACATTCAGGCCACCAGAGGAAGATTTTTTTAAAAAAGAGTGTAGAGTCACATTAATGCACTAAGTTTCATATATTAAGCAAAGATTTAGAATTAACAACCCAACATAGATCATTTTAACAAATTGAAATATATTTTCTTCCCTATGATTGTTGATCTTATAACAGGAACAGAGATATTTAACACAGACTTCTAGCCATTTCTTTTGTATTATACTTCAATTTTTGCAACTGAATTCTGAATAATCAGTCTAGAAGAAGAAGAAAATGATAAGTGGCAGGCGTCTTTTAGACAAAACTGAACTTGGTTTTACTTTTACATTTTCTATCTCTGAAAAATCAAAACAAAATGTTTCTTTCTTAAATGACAAAGCATTATTTGTGCTTGAAACAACTCTCTCTCTAATCCATTAATGGAATTCCAATATTCATAAAGATTCTATTAGAGTTTTTATATTCAAAATTGACTTCGTTTATTCATTTAATATTATGTAATCTACATTAAAATGGCAATTTGAAATCTTATATCTATTGAATTCAAGGGCGATGGTCAATAATGAATATTCAAAGGAGTGCATTACAGACTAAATTGATTTCTGTAATTCACAATTTGAAACCTGACTTCTCTCAAAGCTTTCTTTATCAGTCACTTTATATTGATAATTTTAAAAAAGAACACCTAAGAATTGTATTCTAGTTTAAAGTTCTGAAGCTGGTCATCCAGAGGTCATTTATCCTCACCAGAGGCAACTATATAAGTAAGTCCATACAAGCCTATTCTCATAATATTGCCCACTGAGCTTTTTAAGTCTGCAATTCCACAGCTCTTTGCATTCTCTCTGTCTCATTTCTTAATCCAAGATCCTACTAGCTTATTTGAAGACTTTGTACTTATTTTTCCCAAGCATTTTTCATATATTGTCAAGACTCAGTATCATGAAATGCTAGCTGATGGACATTCCTCATGAGCAATCAGTTAGTTAATTCCATTACAGTTTTTGTCAGAAGACAAGGATGAATGAGTTAGAATGATAGCTTGATGTGCTGCAGTGCATTTATTGCCATTTTAGCCCTGGAAAACTGCCACTGAAATATAATGGGCTGAAAATTAAAATATTTTAATGTATATAATAGGTGAATAAGAACCGAAGCTGGTATTCAGCAGGTTCCTACCAGTTCTGGAGAACTGGTAGTGGAAATTTTGAGTAGTTTGGAGAACCAGCAAATACCATCTCTAACTGGAGTTTTTACAGTATCCTTCCCCTGCCACGCCCACCAAGCCACGCCCACAGAACCAGTAGTAAAAAAAATTGAATCCCACCACTGATAAGAACAGACCTTATTGTTCCAATGCTTTCTTATGTTCAGGCAGACTATTGCTTGGTTTCTATTGTACTGGCAAAAATTAAGAATTACAGCTAATTTTCCAGCACATAAAAGAAAATCATGGATATTCCATAGAAGATAAGATCTTTTAAGTGCCTCTTTTTCTCTTTATTTTAAAAATAAGTATTTTTATTTATTTCTTCATTTCAAAATTTCAATAAAGTAATTATAAAAGACAAATCATCATCTCATAACAAAAGCTGCATGCAATCCACATTGTACACGCATCTCTACATATTGCTTTTGAATATGCTATTTTTTAAAAAAGAAAACGTTGGCAGCACCTACATTAAAATTGGAATAACACAAAGAAATTAGCCTGACCCAGCAAAAGGATGATAAAAATGTGTGTGTGTGCATATGTGTGTGTATATATGTGTATGTATGTATATATATATATATACATGTTTTCTTAGGTTTTCGCGGGTACTTACATGTGTGCTGTTTAGCTTCCTTCGGGTATTATCCCACGTCATTGTAGTTCTGTTAAAGTTGTAGCAACGTTTCAGCAGAATCTCATCTGCCATC
>BLBF01000052.1:11470250-11481127 GCA_015471245.1 Laticauda colubrina | reverse complement strand
ACCCCCCCACAAGGCACCCAGGTGAAACCCAGCTTGCTAATGAATAGCAGCTTGCTAATGAAGAGCAGCCGTCCCTTCACACGGAGCCAAGCTGCACTGAAAGCCTCCTACACAAGAACAGATTGTTGCCAGCCAATCAAAGCCACAAAGCAGACAGAAGAAACCAGGAACACCAATCAATCAAACTCCAAGTCCAATGAACACAGGTCCAGGCTCCCAACCAATCAGAATGGACCAGCCTCAAATTTAAAACCAGGAGCTGTAAGACCCATATCCATACAGAAGCCTGAGGATGGCAGATGAGATTCTGCTGAAACGTTGCTACAACTTTAACAGAACTACAATGACGTGGGACAATACCCGAAGGAAGCTAAACAGCATATATATATATATATATATATATATATATATATATATATATATATATATACACACATATGAACTGTATATATATGTACACATATGTGTGTGTGTGTGTGTGTGTGTGTGTGTGATATATGTTTTAGGTAATTACTGTTTTATACATCTATTTTATTATACAGCAGCTCTACAGATTTGATTATCACATCAAATAATAAATAATAATAATAAATAATAAAATAACAAATCAATAGAACATGTCATTTCCTGGAAACCTGGTTTGACATAAAAGAAGTCCTCTGGTTCGAAACTGTGATGGCAAACTGACTATGTCACACTCTAGTTCTGAAGTGTTCTTTTTATGTGTGTTTTGGCCTAAAGCAGGAAGACTGTTGCAAACAAATATGGACTCTACTGTTATCTAAGCCCTGCTGGAAATAAATTCTCACATTCCAGCCTCTCTGCCTTTTGGGAGTTATAATTTGCTTTTCTATTTCAGTATCAGCTACCAAAATAGATCATTGGGGCTTATCAGTGTCTTACTTCTGGGAAATGCTTTGTAAGAACAAAGCATAAGGCTGAGGAAAATAGGAAGAGGGTACAAAGTACTCACATTCCAAGTCAGCTTAGATTCCCAATACCTTTGGGAAGACAAGCACCATATTAAGTGATCCAGCTGTACTCATCTTCTTTTTTATCACAGAGGATAAGTGCTTAAGATAAGTGCATAACTAATGTCCTTAGTTATGCTTTGTTTGTTCATTTGTTTATGGAACTGTCCACTTCCACAATCTAATCCAAAAGACTCTTATATCCTCACTCTGCATCTGGAAAGAGAACAAGTAAAACAGTCTGACCTGTTCTTGGATAGATTCTTATTGCGCTCACAGCTTTCTAGCTTCAAGTCTTGGTGCTGAGATGTGCTCTAGATAAGGTTCCATGTGCAAATCTGATCATGTTTCCAACTCAAATTTGATTAGGCATGGATCAAATGATAAACTATTTAAAGAAGATGCCTAATGTTAAATTGACATTTAACGTTTGATTTGGGATTACATCAATTCAACTAAACTTTTCCTTTGTTTGAGTTTTGTGGAAAAGGAATTTCACGAAGGCAGTAGTGTCACAAAAAACAGGAAAAGCCCAAGGGGAACATCAGGTCAGCCAGAAAACAAACTTATATAGGAAAAGGAATCAAATAAAAAGTATTAAAGAATCCCTAATAGACAAAAGCCTAAGTAATTAAGAAAACTAGACAAATAGGAAAAGGAAACAAAAGATAATTTAAAAAACCCTTACAAACACAGGAGATACCAAACAAGCAAAACAAACAGACAAAAGACACAAATATATATTACAAAAGGGACAGATAGGAGACTGCCACAGAACAAATATGAAAAACTATCTTAAAGCTAAAAGAAAGTACAGAAAACTAATAATACAATCTGGCCACCCCGCGGAGTTTGCCTTTTGCGTGCCGCGGAGTTTGCCTTCTGACGGAAATAAAGACAAACTCAAACAGGATTTGAAACATTAGGCACAAATACAAACACTCACACAAAATCAACTTACAAAGGGAGAAAAGGGTATAAAAAACCAGGGACTTACCATAAGAAGCTAGCCAGCCCAGGAATACAGACTTCTTGCTGTTCTCCGCCTTCCTGAAAAATAAAAATGTCCAGCTTTCAAGCAGTTGTCTGTATCCTTGCACCGGCTCTCTCAGCGGGAAAATCAAATCCTCGAAAGAAAGGCATTTTGACATCTTTCAACAATTTTACCTTGACAGAACTGGCAAATATTTGCATATCATGGCAAGAAGACTATTTTCCTCGTTCTTTGATAAGAACTGTGTGTAAATGAATGACTGTTGTAAGATGATGCCTCTTAGTTCTCATTCAGTTCACCAAATAATTCTTTTGAATTTCTCTCTCTCCCTCTCCCTCCCTCCCTCTTTCTGTTTGTGTACATTTTCTTATCCCATACTGAAAGTAATGTACATACATTTTAATGAAACATGATTTCATAAGCATCAAAGTAAAATGCAAAATGTGGAACATTTGCAGCATAATTTAATCACAGGGGGCATACACGAATATCCATATAAACATTGAAAGAAAAAATAACTTGGCAAAAGGATGGATCTTCAGGCATAGTTCACAATTATTAAGATTAATGCTTTCCAAGTATAGTTAAGGAACTTACTTTTAAAAAGTAAGTGCCATACTAGAATAGCTGGAGAAATGGTGGACTTGCAAGCAAAGACAGAACATTCATGTACTGTGATCCAAGAACATGAGGAAAAATAATTAACAATTGACAAGCTGCATGATCTGATCTGCCCCCCCCCCCGACCATCATTCCACAACAGATTAGACTGGCCCCCACTCTAACACTCTTTCAGAAGGCACTGAAGACATGGCTCTGCCAGCGGGCCTGGGGAAGCCAGAGTGGGATGGAGCCCATTAAATAACTTGTATGAATGTGTGTTGCCACTGGGGTGGGGGTGGGGGGTGTCAGTGGTGGTATGCTACTGTTTCGGAACATTTGGCTGAACTGGTAGTAAAAAAAAGCTGACGATCAGCTGAGAGGAGGAAAAAAATCCTCCGACAATCAGCTGAGAGGAAAAAGAAGAGAAAAGATCAGGATTGGCCCTCCCACCTACCCCTGCACTTCTCTCTTTTTTATTCTCTCTGCTGATTGGTCTCAGCTGTATTGGGAAAGCTGTTAGGCAAAGCACACCCACCAAGCCACGCCCATCAAACCAGTGGTAAAACAATTTGAATCCCACCACTGGTGGGGGTTATTATTTTATTATTTTTATTTCTTTTATGTGGTGTTTTTATATATGTGTAAGAGAGGGGTGTGAAACTCAGAGTATCACAGCAGCATCACATGACGTATTGCAACTTTTTTCCACTTCACTAAACCGGGCCTGGGTGTGGCCAGCATATAACGCATTCGGCCATGGGCTGGGAGTTTGACACCCCTGGTATAAGCCATCTTGAGTCACCATATGCAAGTAGGCAGCAATATAAATTTTCTCTTTTGAACCTCTTTTGAACTGCATTTCTAGCTAGAGGCCAAGAATGGCTATTATCCCTAGATCTAGCTACCTTTTAAGGGTTTTGCTAAGATAAAATGATATTTATGCAAGCTAATTTGAGTGGCACAGAAGTGTTCACTGTAGTTGTGTAACTAATTTTATAATGCTGTGTTTATGTACAGTATTAGTTTCTATACTATTATTACTGGATATTTTGTTTTCTTTTAATGACTTTGTAATCCCTTGCATTGGGATAGAGTTGGGGCGACTGAATGGAGCTCGAGTATTTACTGGCTGGATGTCCTTCCTGACACCTATGCAGAGTTCACAGCAGACAATTAGTCATTGAGCCCAAAGAGAGAAATATCTGCCGCTACCTAGGATAAAACTCACAGCCTCCTGATTGTGAGTAAAGCCCCTGTCACACAGCACCAACGGATGGAAAGAGGATGTAAAACAGAGAGAAACACTTGCCATCCGTTGGTTAATGCAATGCTTCCGTTCTGTACTCACTGCGTCCGTTTTTCATCCTCTCTATCCATCCAGCATCCGTCTATTGACATTTCATCTGCTGAAAAAGTTTTGAGCTGCACAAAACTTTTTGAGCGGAAAATGTATCCAACGCGTCTGTTCTGCATCCGCTACGCATACGGAGAACATCCGTTAGACATCCGTCGTCATCCGTTATGCTTCTGCTATATCCGTTAGGCATCTGCTGCATATCCACGCAATTCGTATCCGCTCCAGCGGAAAACGGACACAGGGAGGAAGCGAAACGGACGCGGAATGGACACAAAGCGTTAGTAGCACGGACGGAGAAAGGATGAAAGCGGATGCAGCTCGCATACAAAGCATTAAAACGGAAAAAATGTTCGCATAGGGGACATATCTCGGATATTTAGGATGTCTGCAGGATGCCTAGAGGATGTAAAAGGACACCGAGCGGAAAAACGATATTTCCAATAAAAAGGGGGAGGAACTCACCTGGATCTCACTTTCAGTCCAGCAGCCCTGCTGTGCAGACCTCTTCAGCCTTGCTCTTGCTCTTGCTCTTCCACAGCATCCAGTCATCTCCACCATGGATCATCACACACTCCTTTTGTTAGCCACCATCGATCTACAACAGTGCGAAGCCATCTACAGGCTCTTTCACCTGTTCTATGTGAAGAAAAGGAGGCGGCCAAGAAGTGTCTGGGTCCGAAGATGAATCACCAGAAGAGCAGAGTACGGACTATATAACAAGCTGATGGTGGAGCTGAGGAATGAAGACACTTGTGCATTCCAGAACTTCATGAGGATGCCACCAGCCATGTTTGACGAAGTTGTGGAGCGGCTGAGACCCAGGTTGACCAAGCAGAGCACCAACTTCCGGCCCAGCCTGGATCCTGGGCTCAAGGTGGCACTGACTCTGTGCCACCTGGCCTCAGGGACCACGTACAGGAACATGCAGTACGGCTGGAGGGTGCCACACAACACCATCAGCATTGTGGTCAGAGAAATGGTGCAGGCCATCATCGAAGAATACCTGGAGGAGCTCCTCCAGTGCCCATCCACTGAAGAAGGTTGGAAGAAAGTTGCAGAACAGTGGTATCAGAAGTGGAACTTCCCCCCACTGTTGGAGCCATAGATGGGAAGCACGTGGCCTGCAAAGCTCTAGCCAAGTCAAGGTCCACTTATCCCAACTACAAGGGTTTCTTCAGCTTCTTCTCTTTGCCATGGTCGATGCTGACAACAAGTTCATGTACATTGATGCTTCAGGCAATGGCTCATCTTCAGATGCCCAGGTATACAACGCCAGTCACCTCAAGGAGGGGCTGGAAGGCAACCTCATCATGGGCTTCCCAGATCCAGACCCCCTGCCCAACGACACACAAGATGTGCCCTACTTCATCGTGGGGGATGACGCCTTCTCCCTCACAACCTACCTCATGAAGCCCTACACTTCCAGATGCCTCACCCGTGAAGAGAGAATCTTCAACTACAGGCTGTCCAGGGCAAGGCGGGTGGTGGAGAATGCCTTTGGCATCCTGGCCAACAGGTTCCAGGTACTTCTCACCACCATGCAGCATCGCCCACAGACCTTGAGGAGGATCGTGGAAGCTTGCTGCATCCTGCACAATCTCATGCGCACCCGCTACCCAGTCTTGCAGAACAGGCTCGTGGACCACCAACAAGGCAATGGAGACATGGAGCCTGGTGAATGGAGCCAAGGGCAAAACTTGATAGATACTGTGGATGTGCAAGGCCCCAACAGAGCTTCACATGAAGGGAAGAAGCAGCGCAACCTCCTGAAACACTGGTGCAACTCCCCAGCTGGAGCAGTGGAGTGGCAAGACAGGATGATAGATGCTTAATGGATGCTTCCTTCAGCTTGTCTCATCACACTGATGAGATTGGGCCATGTATGTTGAGTGGCCCTACAATGAACAGGGCATTTAATAAAGAGTTGTGTTCATGTTGAAATGTGTGGATCAATGATTACATTGTTATTGATAATAAAGGGCCAAAGGTGTGGCACCTGGAAGGGTGGACCATACAGTCCCACTATGCTTTCACTGGAGGTTTATCTATCCCACTGCTATCCTTACCCATCCCACAGCTATTACCCATTCCAAAGGTATCCCTGCCCATCCCACAGCTATTACCCATCCCAAAGGTATCCCTGCCCAACCCACAGCTATTACCCATCCCAAAGGTATCCCTGCCCATCCCACAGCTATCCTTACCCATCCCACAAGCATGCAAAGTCTTAAACCATTTCTAAAAGTTTCCACCAAGACTTTATTTAATAAAATAAATGAAGCAAGTGTGTGAAGCAAAGATAATCTTTATTAATAACAAAATGACCCAAGTGTCCCAAGCAAAGATAAAGTCAACAGGTAGCCACCCAGTCTCTGGCACTCTTCTCAGTCACTCTGAGGCATGCCCATGGTCTCAGGGGTGAAGGGTCCAGGTGCTGTGGAGGTGGCAGTGGCTGGAGTGCTGGTCTGAGGCGCCATTGGGGTGCCTGGCCCCGAGAGGACAACAGGGGATGGTGTGTGGAGGAAGCTCTCAGAGAGCTGGCTCAGTCCTGTGATGCTGAGAGCCCCTTCCTCCAGGACATGGGGTGTCAGCCCCAATACCGATGACAGATGTTCTGAGGCTGGGCTTGGTTGTGGGGAGGAGGAAGGAGGAGTGTAGTGGGGATGTCTGGTCTGCAGCTGAGCGAGGTGAGGCGTGGGTGGCATCTGTGGCATCAGTGGCATCGGTGGCACCGGTGGCACCGGTGGCACCAGTGGCACCGGTGGTGTATGATGTACCTGTGCCTGGACTGGGAAGGGCTGCCTGTGCTGCTGGAGCTCCTGGTAGCCGTAGCCTTGGTAGGTGAGGGCCTGTGGAAAGCCTTGGAAGGGCAGTGACATCACCTGGGGTGGAGGAGCAGACCTGGACTGGGTGGGAGCAGGTTCAGCTGGGTCTGGAGGGTTGTGAAGAAGACTGGTGATCCTGTCCTTGATCACCTGGTACTGTGATTTGGACATGTCCATGAGGGTCTGGTTGACGTAGGTGAGGAAGGGTTTGCAGTTGGAGGATGGTATGTTGGTGTGTACCAGCTGAGAGAGGAGATCTACGCTGCTTCTGATGGTGTCCCTGATCTCCAGCAGGACAGTGTGGCTCTGCCCCTCTGGTCTGGCTCTCTGCCTGCTTTCTGTAGAGGTGGAGCTGGGGGTGGATGTGGGTTGGTCTCTGGTGGAAGTGCCCTCTCCTTGCTCCCACTGCGTCAGGGGCTCCTCCATGCGCTTCGCCAGGGGGAGTGCAGCTGTCGGGGGGGGGTCTCCGTCGTGGCATGCTCCACAGATACCTGCCTGTGACTCTTGGCCAGAAGAGGACTGGCTCTCTGCGGGCTGCCTGAGAGAGAGGGTTGTCAGAGAGGCTGCTCCTCAGTGGCAGATCTCACCCTCCAATAAGCTGCACTTGGCCATCACGTAGGTCTCTCAGTCTGTCAGCTTGACCGTGGCCTGGCCAGATTTCTTGAGGTGCAGTTTCCCGTACCAGGTGTGCATGTGCTTCCACCAGCCAAGGAGCACCTCCGAAGTGTAGCCCAGGCTCTCCGCCTTCTCTCTCCAAGCAGCCTGCTTCCTTTTGGTGTCTCGATAGAGCCTGTGTCCCTTCCACCATAGATACTCGTTCTCCCTCAGCCATTCCAGCACCTCATCCTCATGTTCCTCTTTGATGGAGTACTGCCTCCTTTCCCATTCTCGTTCATGCATATGCCTCTTCCTCCCTCTGGCAGGGCCATCTGGGCCCTCATCAGAGGGGCTTCGAGGTTGTAGGGCCTGCTCCTCCACACCAGCAGCAGCAGCAGCAGCAGCAACAACAACAACAGTAGCAGAAAAAGCAGGACCAGCAGCACCAGCAGGACCAGGAGCAGCAGCAGCAGAGTAAGCACCAGCAGCGCCAGCAGGACCAGCAGGACCAGCAGGACCAGCAGGACCAGCAGGACCAGGAGCAGCGCCAGCAGAGTAAGCCCCAGCAGAAGCCCCAGCACCAGGAGCAGCACCAGCAGAGTAAGCCCCAGCAGAAGCCCCAGCACCAGGAGCAGCACCAGCAGAAGCTCCAGCACCAGAAGAATCAGCCCGAGCAGCAGAAGCCCCAGCAGAAGCAGAGTCAGGGCCAGGGGGTGGGATGGTGGCCCTGTCCTTCTTGCCAGGGCTGGCAGCAGATGGCAGAGGCTTTCTCTTCTTCCCCATGGTTGTTGGCTGGCTGGCTGGCTGGCTGGAGCTGTGTCTGGCAGCAGGTCTTTCCTCTGAATGGTGACCTGCTTGCGAGCTGCATCCCTTTATATCCATGGGGCTGATGCAATGCATCCTCCCCGCATGCGCAGTGAACACTTTGCATCCTCCAGGCATCAGCTAGTCATCCTCTAGGATTCCGTGTTGCATCCGCTCTGCATCCGCTAGGCATTCACTCTGCATCTGTTCCTTCTGTTGCGCGTCTGCTTCGCTCTGCTCCCCTGGAAGCCCTGCGGAAGTGCCATCCGCTTCCATCCACTTCCATCTGCTAGGCTTCCGTGGAGCATCCGCTTTCCATCCTGGCTACATCCTCCCCCCGTCCGTTCCTTTCTGTTGTTGTCCGCTCTGATTATGCAAATTCGGGGCACTTTTGAGAGCAGATAACAACGGATGGAACATTTTCTCGTCCGCTGTGTCCTTTTTACATACGTTTTGCATCCGTCAGCCTATGTGACAGGCTCTTAAGAGCTTCACTTCTAGGCCACCATGTTACTCTGTTTCTGGATATAACAAAGGAGAAATACTTGGAACATTTGAATAGTATAAAAACTGGCAGGCACCCAACATACAGATAATTATTAAGATAAAGTTCAAACTACTTTACAGTAAAGGCAGTGCCTTCTCTTCTCATGGGTTTAATTAAAATGCAATTGAGTCTTTAATATATGCTTATGGATTATAAATCATGGAAATATATAGAAGGAAAAGTTGTATATTAACATAAGCACTTCTGTTCTTCATGTTGAACTTTAAATTCTGTCATTCACTTTCTTCTTTGTGAGTCTTTCCATCTTCTATTTATCATACAAAACTCTCAATCCTTTTAAGCCACATTTAACCTTCTCCCACTTAATTCTGCTTCTTTGATCTAAAGAAAAAAAAAAACCCAGGAAGATCAATGTCAGTCTCACCAATGATTATGTTTTCTTTATTTGCTACAATTTGAACTTTGCATCAGAAAGCTACTTTAAATTTTGTTTTGTTGTGTTCTATTACACGGATGCAACATTAAATAACTATTTGGGGTTGAAACTCTAGAGTGGCTAAGTTTTGAACACTGACTGAGTAGGTTTTTTTTTAAGGTCTCTCTGTTATTATTTTTAATCCTAACTGACTGCTTTTATTGTTCTGCATCCTAGACTCTTTTAATTAACATGGCAATTTAAATAAAACAGCTCAGCTCTAACAAGAGAACAAAAATTGCTAAAATGAAAATATAGTAACAGAAGATATTAGTTCCAGAAACATATTTTTTGGTTCATTATCCCAGCCATTACTGGTCTGGAAACTACCTTCAATCATTCTAGCTTTTTAAGGGTGAAGAAATCTATTCACATATAAATGTTCTAATACCCAGCTCATATGTAATGCATATATTTCCCTGTATAGTCTTCCATTCTCACTCCCTGTACAGTCTTCCTTTTTTAAAAATTAATTCTAGCATAATCCCACTGCTTGATCTCAGAATGCTTTACCAATATGAACTTTCCAAAATGCCATCATGTAAGCCAAATACATTTTGGATCTTATCCCTGAATATCTGACTTATCCTCATTTTCTGGGAAGAGCATGAGCAAGAGAAAGACCTTAGGAATCAAATAATAATTTTTAAAAGGCAAAGCTATTGTCAAATGCATTACTTAAAAACATATATCTTCTCAACAATAAACCAACAGTGCAATTCAAAAGAGAATGGTGATGAGGAATAACCCAAAAGAAATCAGGACTGTGAATGGAGAGCAGAGAAAATACAATCTGTTAGACTAGCCACTGGGCCAAATGGAGTTGAAGTCTTTCCATTGATGGATGATCATCAGTGTAGGCCTCCCTGCTTGTAATTAGATCTCCAAACCAGGGTTAATTTTGTCCTGAGAAAGAAGTGAAATTAGTAAGAATTTCCTAGGAGCTACTTTAGTGGCCTAGTCACATTCCTTTGCCTTCTCATGTCCCTCCTCTCAAATCACAGCCTCTTGTTGCAGAAATCCTTATCTGCCTTTTTACTTTAACCACTTTTTCCCCTATTGTTCTCTGGCTTTTTATAGAGCAATGTCTTTGAGGTCTCATACTGTATCTTCTCACCCACAAATGCAGGTAGTCCTTGACTTATGACCACAATTGAGTCCAAAATTTCTGTTTGCTAAACGAGACAGTTATGAAGTGAATTTTGCCCCATTTCACAATGTGGCTCAACATAACTGGAGGACAGCTGGTTGGAGATGATTATATTATAATTTCTGGATAAATCAATTGATTGGATTATTTTGCCTTGCTTTACCTGTGAATCTTCCTGTTTGATGACACCTCCTGTTGTGAAGACTGCAGCACCATCATGTTCCCTGGGTATGAACAACCATAAGACCTTTCGGGCTGCCAATCCTCTGGAGGAATCAGTTTCAAGCTCCAAATACTGAAAGCTCCTTTCCCATCTATCATGTCAGCATTCATCTTATCCTGATATATTTTTCCATTAATATTCCAAATGAAAGTATTTGAATTAGGGCTAACATTGAAAACAGTGCAGAGCAGAGGAATATCATGATTCAGTGGTTCATCCTGCAAGAAGGATGGCACAAGGATGGAAAGATTTGGCTTCAAAGTTTCTACAAGAGATGAAAAGTGATAAAGATTATTATTAGCTTTATATCCCTTGAATTTCTTTTTCTTTCTTTCTTTCTTTCTTTCTTTCTTTCTTTCTTTCTTTCTTT
>BLBF01000052.1:11413985-11458530 GCA_015471245.1 Laticauda colubrina | reverse complement strand
GCTTGTGGCATGGAGATCTTTCTATTTGAGAGTGCAGGCTTCCAAATTATTGACAGTCTTGGGTTGGAGCTATCAATCATTTGAAAGCCTGCACTCTCAAATCCTACTTCTATCCTACTTCTCCATCAAGATTATGGGTGGTACACGTAAGACTTTGCTCATTTTATTTCACAATCACTCTGTACAGTAGGATGGACTCAGAAAGTATAGCTGGCCCAAGGTCACTGAGTTATTGATTTGCTTGAATTCTCACCTGTGATTATCACTCTTGTGCTATGTATGAGTAGTATTCCAAATTCCTGACTTGTTGCAATACAGGTGTAGGTACCAGATATATTCCTTTGCGCATTGTTGATAATCAGATGACAGAAGTGTGAGGTGCACTTTTGGTCTGTTTTCAAGTTCTTGTCATCAATCTTGCACAAGTTTTTGTTTTGTCCTTCCTTGTACCAGGTCAGGGACCATGCCAAAGCCTCAGCTGAAATTTCACAGCTGATATTTACCATGCCTCCTAAAGGGACCTCAATCGTTTTTACTTCATTACCCTGTGAATCAGCTGCTAGAGCAAGAAAACAAAGAAATATTTTATTGCAAAATGAATCAGAGAGAAAATATGAATGTGTCCCTTTTCTCTGTATATGATTTTTTTCACTCATTGGTTCAATTCATTCATTCTTGCAGTCTACCTTAAGTTGGATTTCCTCCTCTACAATAAATTCCATAAGCATCACCGTGATTGAATGGAGTAATTAACATACTGGCACAGTCTTCACAGCAAACTAATATACACTATCAGTGTAGAAGCCTCACAATCAATCAATAAACAAATGAACAATGCATGTTATGTAATAAGTTAAAATTTGGAAATTTCTTGAGTTACATTTCTGAAGGTATGCAAATAGAAATAAAACACAGAAACTGTGCAACTCAAGTGTTAAACTATTTCATGTAGAAAACATGGATTTCTGTAGAATTTATTTAAAACCAGTATGGGTGTCAGAAAATAGCTTTAAACATTGCCTGAAAAATACTCCTCCATTTGTTTTGCAAATTAGTGCTCTTGTGTTTCTAATGTTATTATGAGGACAGATAGGAAATATTGAAAGCTGACAAGTATGATTTGCTTATTTTTAATGTTGTGCTATAAATGATCATTGATACAACCTGTTTGAAGACACATTCTGACAATCATAGACACAATTTAATCTCTCCCTTCTGATGTTGTGTGTGTATTTAAATGTAAATAAAGACTGCACTGCACACAGGTGAGAGAAATAAACTGGTGATTAATGGAGAAAAACTTCACCTGGAAGCACCCTTTCCTTGATGATGATCAAGTAGTAAATTCTGAATCTGAATAAGACTAAATTTTGAAAATACTTACCATGCAAGACAAGTAGAAGAATCACAGCACAATGGGAAAGCATCTTCAGTTTCCAGTCTCTACAGTTAATTTTTAATAGTTTGATTTAAACTCAGTCCATGCACAGAAACACCATTAGAGTTTCTGTCACTCCTTAGAGAAAGAGATGGAAGATTAAGAGGGGCAAGGAAAATATCTTCAATTGGGAAAACTTTAGATCTGCCTTTGATAGCTAACTTCTCCCTTTTTTAAAGGAAAGCAGGTAGGGTTTTAGGAAGACAAGTTGCTAAGCAACGAAGACATCCAAGCCCCTCTCCGCACACACTAATTCTACTGAGTACTGTAATATTATTCTTCCCAAATAATGGTATAACAGTACTTAAAATCAGCTTGTAAGGCAAAGAAGCCAACAAGCAAGGACTGTGACCTCCAAATTAACCTAGCGAATGCCCTGCAATCCTGTTCTAAAGATGTGAAGAACAAAGTCAAACAGGAGGTGATGAAATACAGACAGCTGAATCCACATCACTGTGTCAACCAAAAAAGGTGAATCACATGCACCAATGTTTTTTTGATGGGTTGCTATCAACACTGTTACCACCCACCTGGTACACAAATTGCTAGCCCATATTTGAATGCTGATTTTAGCAATGCAGTTCACGAGATGCCTTATCTTGTTCTCCATCGGTAAGTCCAATCTGTTCTATCAGAAATCTCTTAGACAAGCACTCTTGGATATGATTCATAGAAGAGATTTTCTACATATGGCAGGAAGGGGAAAAAACTGTGGTAGTTTGATAACATTTTAGCAGTTTTCATCCATGAAATCAAATAAAAATTAACTTGATAGTCTTTGAAGTGCCACTGAAGCTTTTGTAGTTGTCTCACTTGATTCCTTAAAGAGTTTTCTCCATAACTCTAATTCTGTGTTGTTGTTGTATTATTCTAGTAAAGATGTGAGGGATAGTACCTACATAGAGGGAGGTGATGTGATGGATTACAGTGAAGTAGCTTCCTAAGAAGGAAGGATCCCATTCTAAGGAAGGAGTGGAACAAAAGGCAACCAGACCTGGTTAGAATACAGGGGAAGAGAATTCGGATAGCCACTCCCTAGAATTTCCCAGGACTTATCTGTTGGGGTAAGAATATTTTATCTTTAGTCTGGCAAGATTCTGCCTCTTGGATGTAAGCCAATAAAGTATCTTGGTACCTAGATACCTAGTACTAGGTACATAGTACCTAGTCCCTATGTCATTCTTAGACCGGACCTGGCAGAATCTGGACCGGGTATTCTAACAAAGGAATAATGCTGCCTTTTAAATTACTGATTTTATCCCATTATAGTATAGATTTCATCTAATGGGAAACAGGCCTCATAACCTGTGGCCCAAGGTCATCCGGAGAGATCTGTATGTAACTGAGGTGAATGTGATTTTTGACTTCCCTGACTCTGATCTGACATTGTTAAAATTAGAATCCCAATATATTATTCTTATTTTGTCTTTGCAGTATACAAAGCCCAAAATGATCAGTTCCTGTTTGTGGATGTTGGACAAAAAGCAACAATCGTGTACCATTCTTCAAAAAACATTACCAACATGCATTGGTATAAAAGAGAAGAGACCAAACTAACGCTTTTGACAAATAGTTGTGGGTTTGAAGATAGCAATGGGAAATTTAAGTGCAAGACTGAAGCACAGGTGTTGACACTAGAAATTTTCAATACAAAAGTGGAGGATACTGGCTTATACCTGTGTATGGACAAATCCCAAAGTTTCTTTTCTTTAAACTTTGTCAGTGCATTCTCTTTGATTGTGGGAGGTAAGTTGTCACTGTCAGCCATTCTATCATGTCTGACCCTTGGCCGCTCTATGGATCAGCATCTCCATGCCCCTTTGTCTTGCACTGCCTCCTTCAGGTCCGCCATGGTCATCCGAGTGTCATCTTTTATAGTTTCCAGTTCGTGGGTACTAGGGTGGCCCCTTCTCCTTTTACTGCTGATCACTCCCAGCATAACTGACTTTTTGAGTGAGTCAGCTCTCATGACATGTCCATGGCCCCTGTTTAGTGATCTTGGCTTCAAGTGATATTTTTGGTGAGGTTCAGTGTAGGACTTCATTTGTTTGTTATTTTTGCAGTCCATGGGATATGTAATAGTCACTTCCAACACCCTAGTTCAAAGGCATCCACCTAGCTGCCTTTTTCAGAGTCCAGGTTTTGCAGTAAGTAGGAGGTAAATAATGGATTTGAAATGGAAATACAGATTAGCCTAATAGGGCTAAGATTCTGTTTAGCGAATCCACTGAAAGCAGTTGTCCATTTTAATAATTAATTACAAAGGGTCATTTGTTTATTCAGTTGTCATCCCTTTCTCCTCCTCCTCCCCCTCCACATCATCCTCCTCAGACAGTTATACCTCAAGCAGCTGGATGATGATTTTACAACCTTCTGCACAAGACCAGGCAATACAGAGTGGCAGCCGGCTGGCTTGTGTGGTTCACGGAGTTTCTAATTGGATCCAGATATCCTGGGATGCCTCTCATGTTCTCCAAGATGGACAGACTCTTTTAATGAAAAACCACAGTGGTTCCTTAACATTTGTCAGCATCCTTTACATCCCTGAAAACTCTTCCATCTTTGGGGAGGAATTTATCTGCAAAGCCAAATTCAATTCATCAGGCATATCCATGAATTTGAGCACCACACTGTACGCAGGTAAATTATTTTCTATGTCTGTGATAAAATGTTGGGTTTTTTTCCCCCACAAGGTTTGAAGCGGTATTTCAGTGAGTCAACTTTCTAATGCCGTGAACACTTTACCTTGTCTGGAATACTCCTTGATTGCCAATCTGACCATTAAAAAGATCACAAGATAAATCAGAGTTTTGTAAAACAACTTATCTGTGTGATCAATGCTGAAGTAGGTGAAAGTAATCAGCAGAAAAGGATCCTTTTCCCATTCCGTTTCTCCAAATTTGTAATATGAGGAGCAAGACAGAATTGATTTGAGTTTACTAAGCAGTCATGACTAAACCAATTTCCTTTTGCTCTCCCTACTTCCCACAGAAACAAGGACTTTCCATAGAAATGACTGTCAACATTATGCAATACCTTTGTCTGTCATAGGAATACTGGCATTTCTGCTACTAATTGTGATCTGGCTTTGGATTCGACGCAGTCCTTCTAGGCTTGGTAACATCACAAAAATATATTTTATTTCATTGTGACATTCTGGCTTGCAAAATAGGAGTATTTATATGCTAAGGCTGAAAATGACAGCTAAAGTGGCTAGAGTGTAAGTTAATCCTTCTGGGATCCAGTTTCATCTATGGGGATCAAAAAAGTCAAAATGGTATCCATCACCACATGCTCAAAGCCCTCCTCCTCTTTATGTGCTCTGCACAACCTCCATTGACCCTTTCTGGGTATTTCCCTGCTTTATCTTTCAATTGATTGAAATAATTATTAAGATTGGCCCTTCAGGGATCTTTAGAACAATGTTCAAATAAAGCAAATTCAGCAAGGTTATAAAATCACAATAGAATTAAAGTGGAAAGACTGCCATTTTTTGTATGACATTCAGCTTTTGCCTCTCAGAAGTAACTTCCAGTTGGGCAGAAAAACACCAAGCCTGTCTTCTAGCTTCTTAGAGTCAAAGGTCGGGCAAAAGAGCTTCTGATATAATAAAGAGTTGGTGGTCTTTTCACTGGCAAGAAGACATTGCTTTTCCATAATCTTTCATGGGCCACAGTGGCCTTGGAAGCTTGGAAATTCTTTGACAAAACCTAGTAGGATAATTAAGACCAGTAATATGTGACCTTTGTATGGGATTCAGAACAATATATCTTTTATAGTACTTTCTAAAATGGGGAGGGAGGGAGGGGGAGAGAGAGAGAGAGAACAGCAGCAAGGGAGGTAATTCCAATCCTTTCTTTCTTCCCCCCCCCTCCAAATTTTTAATTTTGCTCTACATATATATATCAATACATAAACAGTGTGGCATCTAAACAACATTTTGGTGCAAATAAAAATAATAACATTAATTATATATCTAATGTTAATACATATATTTTTATTAAATTATAATCTTTCATTATTTGATTATTCAACATTCCAATACATTCTTCTGATGCCATTCACCATATTATTTAAACGTACATGATAATTTCATTATTCAGTTTCTTCTTTAATTTTTAATGAAAAAAAACCCCTCTCTTTTGGCAAGCAGTGTGATTCCAGGTTTTTACATTTCAATACAAACATGACCATAATTACAAATTCATCTTTCTTATTCAGTTTCATATCACATTATTACTTATTAATATTAAATTCATTAAACTTATTTTATCTAATTTCAATTCATATCTTAAATTATTTCATTTTTCTTAGGATATTCTCATATCTTACTTTACAACATTATCGAAAATTCTTATTTTATTTTTATATTCATTGGACATATTACTTTTATCTGTCACATTTGCAATTTTATCAATCCTTGTTCTATTAATTATACAAATTGCCCCCTTTAGTTATCAATTTGAGCTTATCACCTTCATTCTACTTTAGTAACAATATGTTCCTATCTATTAAATATCAGATATACATATATTTTAAGTCTGATTCCGCATAGTATTTTTCTCAATCACCTTATAAACCATCTGTATATTGCAAAAATATTTAATTATAAAAACTGACATTAATCCTTCCATTATAATTTTCATAATTTTATACATTGCTAATTGTGAATTAATATTCTTATATTAAATTCCCATTTCCATATCTATTCATTAAATTCTATGTCTGTTATAACAATAATCCTAAGAAACAGGAAAAAATATCAGTTCCAATCCTATCTATTTTCAAATATTTATTCTTATATATCACAACACATTACTTTGCAGAATCCCCTTCCCTGTCCTTTTTTACCCATTGTCTCTCGTTCTCCTAACTATGTAATTTCTTTTCATTCTTCCTATTTCTCTTTATTTTCTGGTCCTTTCTCTAAATTCTCCTTTTTCCCATTATTATTTCCCTTCATTTCACATTCCAATTATTTATTTTATCCTCCTCCCTCTCTCAATCTTTTTTCTGTAGTTCCCTCTTCTGCTTTTTCCCTTTCCTTTGTTTAGCTTTCCGAACCATTCCCCCTTTCATTATCACATCAAACCTCAAATTTTTAACTTTAAATCTTTTCCCCCCTGCTTAAATAATTGTTGCTCCACTTGATCTTCAAAACTGGTTTCTTCTTTATTTAACTCCTTCCCTTATGGTTCTCTTTGTTCTTCTTCAATCTGAATTACCATTTCTAGTTTTTGTAATATAGTGCTAAACATTTCCAAGCTTACTTTCATCATTTCCTTCATGTCCTGTACATCCAGTCTCATTTCCACAAATAAATCCCCCATTGTATTCGCTGCTCATTTTTTCCTCTTTCTTGACATTTATATCCAAACCAAATGTCCAGTAAGTTGTTTCAATCAGAGTCTTTTATATTTAATTTCAACAATCAATGTCCATAAGTCTTTATTTCCAGGTTCTTTTCCAACTTTTTTCCAAAGTCACTGGATGGTTCCAAAACAATTTTTTCAAGTATCTTTCCCCTTGAAATATTCTGATATTTCACTTTTCAGGGTTTTTATTTTGATGGAGTTCCTTTTATTTTCTTTTAAGTTCCAAGTTCCAATTTTAAAAAGACCAAACACTTTTCAAAGAATCACTGAAATTTTCCCTATGCCATCAGGTGGTGCTCTCAGCACCATTTCCACATTCCTTTCTTTTGCTTTTTCCTTTTTTTTTGTTATAAAACTTATATTAATTTCACTAATTTAATTCCAACATTTACTTATGCCTATTTAGTGCCAAAAATCCAATAGTTATCCAATTTAATTTCCAAGTCTTTTGTGATCAAATATTTTCTTCTGAATTTTCACCTCCAAATTAATTCATTTCAGTATTCAAAGCCAGTTTTATAATTTCCAATTTCCTTCCCTCTCTCTCTGTTCGCTGTGCCAACACACTTTCATTCAAAATAGTTCTTTGTTTCTTAATTCCAGGGTACCTTAATGTCCATGTATTTTGCGTGGTTCACACTCTGCTTGCTACTTCAACACTCCAGCACAGACTTAATTTCCCAGACTGCTTCCTGTCTTTCTGCCATTTTTGACTACTGCTGCAACTTGTCTTCAGAGAGGGTTTATCTTGTCAGGGAGGGGAGATGCAGTTTCCCTTGATCCTCAAAGCAGTTCCCCCTTTCTTCACCACCCCGCCAGGGTGGTTCCAATCATTGCAGCAACTGGGACCCTCCAATAAGTGAGCTCAGAGCGAACCTGTGCACGATCACGGATTCTGCTCTGACCACAACGGAAGAGCAGCTGGAAGTCTCCCAATTCTTTCATGGTATCATTCCTCTGTCTCTGTTGCAGTTCAATCCCAAGACTTAAAATTATGATTTCTGTTTATTGATTTATATGTATCAAATATCTCTGGGCAAAAGCACAAGAGAAAAGCACAGAGCTCCCAAGAGCCCAGGGCATCAAGAGAAAAGTCCAGCTAAATTTTAAAATAAAAGAGGGGGGGAAAGCAAAGAAAATGATATTTCTTTTTTTAAAAAATAATGTTTCTTTTTGCCCATAAGGTTTCCAACCGAAGGACTCAGTGCCACCAGCTGTAGAGACATCACAGGTATGTCTGTTTGCTGCTTTTCCCTTTTTGGACAATATTTCAAGTTTTGCTATTGCTTTTCCTAATGGTTATTGGTAGTCCTGTAGATCTAGTCATATGTCTGATGTCTTCTAATGCATGGCACATTCAGAAAAGGAGTGTCTTTATTTGGATGGGTCAAGAAGATTTAAGAAATATCTAACATATAAGTCAATAAATCTGCAGACTGGGTTCTTTATTTTTGGTTGTGAGAAAGAAGGAAAAATGCAAGTTCTTCTTGTAAGGTAGCACCCTAATTCATATACTCCTTTATATGTCTTATATACATATAACAGCATAGTTCTGTGATGGGGAACCTATGGTACGCGTGCCAGAAGTGGCACACAGAACCACTTCTGCCAGCACATGAGAGGTTGCCTGGAAGAGCCCCACTGTGCATGCATGTATGCCACCCACACACCCGATCATTGGGTATTTGGTGCGCATGCGTGGGGGCGAGGGAGATGCACATGCATGCACAGAGATGCATGGGGTACATGAGGGGGTTTGCATGTGCAGAGATGTATGGCATGCAGGGGGATCACTCATGCATGCGCAGATGTGGGCGCACATGGGGGGCTCATGTGCACATGTGCAGGGGCATGGGGACCCCCCCATGCTTTGCCTTCTGGGTGCTCGCATGTGCAATTTTCGGAGCCCAAAAAGGTTAGCCACCATCACTGGCATAGTTAATACACCGGTATGCTCAGAATTAAGCCACCTGAGTATGGTTTGGCTACATCAATAGTTTCTTGTTATGACTCTGAATTATTGCTATTATTTTATTTCATTTTCTAATAATCACTTAATTATTACAGGAGGACATTTGCTACTCTCATCTGGTGTTTCATTCAAATAATGAGGAGTGAGGGAAGACAAGACAAACATCTTAAGAAACAGATGTGAAGATCTGAGCATCCAGAGAAAACTGACATGCAGAAACTAGGATGAAAATTATAACTCACCTTTAGAAGCTAGGATTAGAAACTCAGATCTGGGGTTTTGTCAGAAAATGACCCTAAGACTTGATTTTTCCCTTTTACAATGTAAATAATTATCTATTTTACCCAACTATCAATAAGAAAAATGAGTATTAATATATTTTTGTAATAAAGGAACTCTTCCACATGAACCACTGGTTTTCTCACCTTTTTTGGCAAATGGGGAAGATCTTATTTTGTTAATTATCTGATGACAAGGACTCTAAGAAATTGAAATCTTGTGCTCTTTTGTGATTTTAAAGTAATTTAATAAAGGTACAGTGTACCTAATATGTATTTTTAATACACTTAATATGTATTTTTCAATTCAGTAGCTACATCATTTTGAGTTTTTCAAAAAGAAAAGTCCACATGCAATAATGGCAGTAACCATTTATTCTTTATCATTGACTTTGATGTGAACTGAGTCCCAATATTCCTAGGTAGAAAAATTCCTTATCTATTTTATCTGTACTTGTAAAACTTTCTTTTCATAACTAATCATTATGAACCAGATCAGAGGTGGTATTCAACAGATTCTGACCAGTTCTGGAGAACCTGTAGCAGAAATTTTGAGTAGTTTGGAGAAGTGGCAAATACCACTGACTGGCCCCACCCACTTCTATTCTCTGCCTCCCAAGACACAGGCTGGGTCTTCTTTTGTTGCCCTGCACAGGAGAATGGAGCTGGAAAGCAGGTTAGTGGGGTGGGGAGGGAATGGCATTTTGCAGTAACCTTCCCCCAGGAGTGGAGAGGTAATGGAGATTTTGCAATATCCTTTCCCTGCCATGGCCACCAAGCCACGGCCATAGAACCAGTAGTAAAAAAACATTGAGTCCCACCACTGAAACAGATGTTTGGAAACCATTGCAAAACAGGGTCACATATTATACTAGTCCTGGTCAAATCACATTATTATGAGATCTCACTCCAGAGTAATTGAGAAAAAGTTTTTTTTATTTTTTATTATTTTAATTTATATTATATTTTTATAATATATTTTAATTTATATTTTAATTTATATTATATTATATATTTGACTTGTATGCTGCCCATCTCACTTTGAGGTGACTCCACTATGTTATGTTATGTTTCTCCCAGTTCTCTTGAACTACCTCATCCATTCTGAAATTGGGGCTGGACTAACCTTCTCATATCCATTCCAAAAATAACCCCAATTTTTTTTTAGGGATTCCATGTTCCTAGGAAATGTTTAAATGTTACAAGAATGAATTGCCAAACGCTCTTTACATGGAGGTTGAAAGTTCCACCATATTCAGTCTGGAGTCTGGTGCATAGTTGTTCCTGGTTATCCCAGGCAATGCAGAATAAAGTGCAGCTAGCCTACAGGAGTCATAGCATACGTCAAGGAAACTGCGATTTGACCTTTTCTGTACCAATCCTCTACCGTTTCAGATGGAAAATATTAGCTTCACTAAAGAGTAGCAACACATGGAAGTGTCACTGTACTTGTATATTAGTTTCATTATATCTGAGACTCCCTTTCACACAGGATAGAACAACCATAGAGGAGAAGAACAAGAAAAGCAACCATCTGTTTAAACTATTGATATTTTTCTGAGGAAAAAGATAGGATAGTGAACTTTTATCAAACAGAGGCAATTTGGTCTAGTGGTTAAGGTTCTAGGCTAGAAGACAGGGGACCATGAGTTCTAATCCTGCCTCAGGAATGAAAGCGAGCTGGGTGACCTTGGGCCAGGCTCCCACTCTCTCTTTTGGCCCAGCTCACTATAAAAGGTTGTTGTTGTGGGGAAAACAGGAGGAGGAGGAAGGAGTAATTAGGTTTTGTTTGCCACCTTTATTATAATGAAGTATAAAAATAATAAAGGCAGGATTTTTTAAAAAATCTAATCTATATAATAAAAAGTAAATTGCAGAGAAAGAGAGATTTGCTTATGGGAGGATGGGATCTTCTGCTTTCCAAATTTGCTCCCTTGCACCCATCTTGCAAAAGAAGGGACAGTAAAAGAAGGCTGTCCAGTTTCTATCTGGGAGGGTTCCTTCACCATGAATAGCAGTGGGTGTTTTTGTCCACCCATACTTAATTTCAAACAAGATTTTTGCATCTTCTAATTCCTTTCATGTCTCCAGGTTTTTTACATGGAGAAATGAGCATCCTTAGCCACCGGATGAGACATTTGGTCAGTCTGGTTGTGAACAAAAAAGGAAATGTTCTGTGCAAATCTAAAGTAACCAGAACATCATCAGATGCCACGCTGCCTTTCCCAGGCCTTCCCTTATTTGCTCTGGATAAAATGGTGTAAGCATGACCCACATTGCACAAAGGGCTTCTCAGTTACAACTTAGAGATATTGACTGATGTCAGGAGCCAACATACCATAGATATTCCTGCACATTCAAACTCTGATCTGGTTTAAGGCACATGGTTGCAACTACAACCTCCCATTTCAGGGTTAGTTTCAGGAAGAACTGAGGGAGGGGAAAGGGGGAGAGAGGATAATGAAAGATCTGATGGTCTTGAAGGAATACTTCATGTACATACGTCACAACTCTGAGATCACCATCTATCACTGTATCTAGAGGTGCAGGGTCTTCTCGATTATAGCACTCTCCTTATAAAACAGTCTAAAAAAATTGAACAAGTCACCTTGCTTATGATTTTTCCAGAGATTCTTAATACATTTTAAACTTACTTATTTACTTATTTAGAGAAGTGTTTGAGTGCTGCAATGATGCTGGACTGGATTGTTACTTGTTTTTCTTAATGCTTTCTTAATCAGAAAATTCATTATCTTAGTACTATATTAAGAGCTTGGATAGTTACAGTATATTTAAGGCTGAGAAGAGATCTGGATTTAACAATAGCAGTTTACAAGCCTGGACCTTCCATGCAGCCAGACTTTGGGCATTTAGTAACATGGTAAAAATAGAGCAACCTATTTCTTCTCACCTTATTTTATACAGAAAGACAACAGGAAATGAAACTAATAGCTTGCACTTCAAAATATATTTTAAGTAATTTCTGTCCATTTCTGAATTCTAAGGAGACCACAGATACGTAATAAGGCAGAAACCACAATTGGAAACAATATGAACAAAATAGTCCTGACAAAACTATTTTTTCTCTTCTTTGGTGTATGAATAGTTTGGTTTTGTTTTTTGCTTTTGCTTTTGTTGGATCTCCAAGCCTATATACTAATGCACAAAGTCTGGGGAACAAACAGGGTGAACTCGAATTACGAATACATGAAGGTAAATATGATATAGTTGGAATGACAGAAACTTGGTGGGATGAAACCCATGACTGGAAAATACTGGTAGAAGGATTAAAAAAAAACAACAGACCCCATAAAAGAGGAGGTGGAGTTTCACTGTATGTAAAAGACTTACTTTTACAAAAATATTGCTACAGAAATGCATGAAACCAAAGATGAAAACCTCCTAGAATGCATATGGATCAATATAAAAGAAAAAAAGAATGACATGGCTATAGGTGTATATTATAGGCCACCCAATCAAGCAGAAAAAATAGATATCCTTTTTGCCAGCCAACTAACAAACATATGCAGGAAACGCACAACAATAGTAATGGGAGACTTCAATTATCCTGATATCAATTGGAAAACTAATTCTGCACCAAGTGAGAAATCAAATAAGTTCCTAACCAACCTAGCTGACAACTTTGTGGTCCAAAAGGTAGAGGATGGAACTAGAGGGACAGCCATACTGGATTTAATTCTTACAAATGGAGAAGAAGTGCTAGAGGGAGTTGAAACTGCAGGAATCTTGGGTGAAAGTGACCACGTCGTACTAGAATTCAACATAACACAAACACAATCAATAGAAATTATGACAACAGAGTCTTGGATTTTAAAAGAGCTGATTTTAATAAATGCAGAGAAAACTTGGGAAAGATTCCATGGATGAAAATCCTAAAGGAGAAAACAACTCAAGAATCTTAGGAAACTCTGAAAGGTATGATCATAGAAGCCCAGACCAGCACGATACCACTGAGAAAGAAAAACAAGAAATACAAGAAGAAACCAGCATGGCTGCACAAAGATCTCTCTGGCAAATTGAAAAAAGACAAGTGCAAAAAAAAGACAAGTGCAAAAAAATGGAAAGAAGGACATACAACTAAGGCAGAATATCAGCAGATAGCCAGACTCTGCAAAGATGAAGTCAGGATAGCAAAGGCTTAGAATGAACAAAGACTTGCAACAAAAGTCAAAGATAATAATAATAAAAAAGTTTCTTCCAACATATAAATAACAAGAAAAAAAATCAAGGAAACAGTCGGTCCACGAAAGAGGGAAGATGGCAAGGAAGTAACAGGCAACAGAGAGAAAGCAGAACTGCTTATCTCATTCTTTGCATCCATCTTCACACAGAAAGAAACTCTAGCTCAACCCATCAAAAACATAACTGTAAAAGACAGACCAGAAATAAAAGTTAAAAAAAGCAAAAAAAAAAACAGGAAGAGAACACCTGTCTGATCATGATGAAAATAAATCACCAGGGCCTGATGGATTATATCTCAGAGTTTTAAAGGAGCTGGCAGAGATCATCTCAGAACCACTGCACCATATCTTTCAAAAATCCTGGAGCACTGGGGAACTACTGGAGGACTGGAAAAGAGCTGATGTGTTTCCCATCTTCAAAAAAGGAAAAAAAAGTAGACCCAGGAAACTATAGACCAATTAGCCTAACATCAATACCCGGGAAGATACTGGAAAAGATAATAAAAAAACAGATCTGCCAACATCTAGAAACAAGTAAAGTAATAACTAGCAGTCAGCACAGGTTTGTTAAAAACAGATCATGTCAAACCAATCTTATTTCATTCTTCAACACAGTGACTAAATTAGTAGACCAGCAAAATACTGTGGACATAATATATTTAGATTTCAGCAAGGCATTTGACAAAGTAGACCACAACCTACTTCTTAGTAAGCTAGAAAAAAATGGAATAGATAGCACCACCACCAGATGGATTCGCAACTGGCTGGCAAACCATACTCAACGAGTAGTCCTTAATGGGTCTAAGTCTACATGGAGGGAAGTACGCAGTAGGGTGCCACAAGGTTCTGTCTTAGGCCCAGTACTCTTCAACAACGACTTAGATGAGGGAATAGAAGGGGAACTTACCAAATTTGCAGATGGCAGGAATAGCTAACACCCAAGAAGATAGGTCAAGATCCAGATAGATCTTGACAGACGAGAACACTGAGCCATATCTAATAAAATGAAATTCAATGTAGAGAAAAGTAAAGTTCTACATTTCGGAAAGAAGAACCAAAAGTACACATATAGACTGGGTGAAACCAGACTCAATAGCCAGTAACTGTGAGAGGGACCTTGGAGTCTTAGTGGACAACCAGCTAAATATGAGTCAGCAGTGTGCAGCAGCAACCAAAAAAAGCTAATGCAATCCTAAATTGCAATAACAGAGGGATATAATCAAGATCAAGGGAAGTAATAATACCACTCTATGAAGCCTTAGTAAGACCACACTTAGAATACTGCATCCAGTTTTGTTCATCACATTATAAAAAAGATGTTGAGACTCCAGAAAAAGTACAGAGAAGAGCAACCAGGATGATTGGGGGACTGGAGGCTAAAACATACAAAAGAATGGTTGCAGGAACTGGGCTTGGCTTGTCTAGTAAAGAGGATCAGGGGAGACATGATAGAGGTCTTCCAATGTTTGAGAGGCTGCCACAGGGAGGAAGGGCTCAAGCTATTTTCTAAAGTGCCTATAGGCCAGACAAGGAATAATGGATGGAAACTGAACAAGGAGAGATTTAACCTGGAAATAAGGAGAAGTTTTCTGACAATGAGAACAATCAACCAATGGAACAGCTTGCCCTCAGAAGTTGTGGGAGTGCCATCACTTGAGACTTTCAAGAAGAGATTGGATTGCCATTTGTCAGAAATGGTGTAGGATCTCCCGCTTGGGCGGGGAGTTGGACTAGATGACCTACAAGGTCCCTTCCAACTCTGATTATCTGTTAAATTTTCTTAATTTTCTTCAGATCAAATTGGTTTTAGGAAATCGTTCTCCGTACTTGTCTATGCTCCAGTCTATGCTCAGCTGTGTAACATTTACTGATTTTAAGGTCTAAAATTTTGAATTTTATACAATGACTTCCCTTTTCTTTCTACAGCTCTTTGTTCCTCTTCATTTGTCAGCTGGAACTCAATAAACCATGTTTCAATTAAGCATGATCTTTCTCCTCAGAGTTGTGCTCCATCTTTTGCATTCACCACAGGAGTCTGAAACCAAATGTATGAAACAGCAGCACCAGCGATGGAATCAGCTTAAAAACATTCAACTTGCTGGTTTTTATTATGTCTTATAACTTATAGTAGGCCTATCCTCCGGGCATTTGATGAAATTTGCAGCTGCTCTTTAATGCTATATTCAGTTGTGAATGAAAAGGTTAAATAATTTTATTTCTATTAACATTCTATTGACATTTAAAATCATAGTTCATATTGATATAATACTTTCTCTTTTATCTGTCTTTAATGGCCTAATTTATGTAAACATTAGTGTTAATAATCTCTTATTAATACTGTACAAATACCACTATAGTGAAATAATATGCTGGGTATGTTTTATAACAATCTAATAATAAAATAAAATGTACAAATGTAACCTGCAACAATAATAAAAATAAAAAATAAAATAGAGATCTCCAACAGTGGTAAAATTTGGAAGCAGAAAGATGTGGAGCTGCTGCTGTTTTCAAACTGGTTCACAATTCTTTTCTAGAAATTCCTTCTGTTAAGTGGGTCCATGCGTAATGAGAGGCAGGACACAGCAGGAACAGTAAGCAGTCTTTATTTAAGTTTAATTCAAAAGCCGCTCAAGCGCTCAAAAGCCGCTCAAGCCGCGGAAGCGCCAGCTTTTAAGCTTCAAAGTCCAAAGCTTCAGCCACTGATGGGACTTCATTATTCCCTCCAGTTGCTGAGCCAATGAGTGGAGTCTGTTAACCTACTCCACTCCTTGGCCATAATTGGTCATATACAACACCTCTCCCCTCCTAGTTAGTGTTCCTCCAATTAGCGCTCGCCTACAGTATGTAATTGCGTAAGTAGGTGGGGCTTCGGTGGGTGCAATTGGATCTGAGCAGCTCACTTGTTCCTGGAGCGGTGGTCCAAGTGGACAGGTCCGCCACTGCTCTGGTCCCTGCTTGCAGAACAATCTCGAAGCCCACTTGTGGTGCCGCAGGGACCGTCGAGCCTGAGGCCTCAGAAGAACACCACGGGACTTCCTCTTTGCAAGTTAAGTGTCTCTGCAGTTGTTTTGTTTTTTCTTTTTTGTAAAAAAAATTATTTGGGCTTTCACAAAACATAATACAAATAAAATACCATTTTTTGAGAATAGCATGATCCAAGGTTGTCACTTTTCCATACAGACACAAACTCAGTTTCATATTCATCTTTGTATTATGTTCCATATCTTATCACTATTTCAGCATTTTCTCAGTGATTTTTTCCTTCCCTTAGTTTTCTCAACCTTATTTTTGATTATCTCATTCCTTTCTAAGTTCAATTACATATCTTTTTCTAAGTTTCAATATCTTTCTAATCATTATGTTTATACTTTTATCTGTCCTGTTTCAATTTCTTATTTTCTTTTCTCATTAAACAAGTTTTCCCCTGTAGTTACTGATTGGAGTATGACACCTTTGTATCTTTTAATTTTTGTCCATTCAGATCTTATTTAAACTTCAATTTATGCCTTTAGAATTATAAAATTCAACATCTAACCTCTATTTTATAACACATAACTTTTGCCAGTCTAATTCTGCTCGGTACATTCTTAAAATACACACTAAGTTCTTCAAGATAATATATATATAAAACAATAATACATAAAATACTCATTCTATTCCAATTGGGCTCAACCATTAATGTTAGTTACAGTCTTCAATTAATATTAATTGACATCTTTAACATTTCTTTTCTATTAAATATCATACATCCTTCAGAACACTTGTAATATTTCAATTTTTTCATATTTCTTTCATATTTCTCTTCACTTACATTTTTATAAATCATTAATAACAATTAAAATGTTTCCAACCTTCCCTAATTGCATTCTCTCATTCTCTTTATTTCATTTATTTATTAACAAACATTCCATTACATTACAATAAGTATTTTATCTATCACTTTAACCACACTTGTTTCATATTTTCTAAATTCATTTCTATTTCTAATGTAACAATGCTATCTTATGTACCCTTGCAGAATCCTCTCTTTCAGTTAAATTTTCACCCATTATCTCTATGTCTTCTAAATAGGCTTATACCTTTAATTCTTGTACATTTTCTCCGCTTCTCTATATTCTGTTCTGTCCTTTATAACTTCTTTTCCTTTCCTTTTCCCCCCTCTTCTTCTCCCTCCCCTTTTTGACCCCTTGTCTCTCTAATTCTAATTCTCTCTTCAGATTACAGAATTATGTTTCGTCATAATATTGGAACTGCTTTTCAAGCTGTTTTTCAAGCTGTTCTTTTTCTTTGGTTGTTTTTTCAAATCTTAAATTTTTCACTCTCTTTCCCCCCTTTCCTTTTTTTCCCTACATAGAATTACTTGATAATTAAAGATGGCTTCTTCTTTGTCCTGCCCTTTTTGTTCTTCAAGCATTTCTTGTTGTTTCTCATAGTTCAAGATCTCCATTTCATTTCAAAAATTGAAATACGAAGTTAAAAAAACCTATTCCTTCTTGTGCATCTTCTTTCTCTTTTTTAAGTTCCATTTTCAGTTCTTCCAAGAGTGATGCCATTTTAAACACTTTTCAACAGCCACCCAATTGATTTCAGTCATTTAAATCCAATAACCAAAGGTCCAAAAATCACCAAGTAATCCAAATAGTCCAAAGCTGTTTCTTCTTGTTTCTTTTTTCCACTTTCTCTTCCTGGGGTTCTATTATCTTGTTGCAAAGTTTCAGTTCAAATGTATTTTTTAGGAATTTTGTTAAGGTTTCACTGTTAATTCCTTTTACTTCCAGGTGGTCTCCTCCATTTTACCAGATCCCATCCTTTTGATTTTTCCTTTTCTCTTCTTTCCTTCTTTTAAGAGTTTTTAAATATCCAAGAAATCTTTATTATCCCTTTGACATTTTATTTTCATCTTAAATGCCTATTAATGTCAAAGTGATTTTTTTAAAATTTCTTACTTAAGTCTTTTAGCTGTCAATATGGGAAGGAAAGAAAAAAAACTCAAATCTTTTCCCTTCTCTCTCTCCTTCACTGCTTCAGAAATCTTTGGGAACAATGTTTTTAAAGTTCAAATACCACAGTATTTTATATTGTTGCTTTTTCAGTTCAACCCGATCAGTCAAAGCTTTCTCTTCTTATCTTCCTTCTGCACAATCTTTTCTGGTTGGGTTCTTCTTTGAGGTGGCCATTTCTGACCACTGCTGCAACCACCTTCGGGAAAGGGAGTAATGACCAGCTGGGGAGGAGAGATGCAGCTCTCCTCGACCCTGCTGGTGGTCTCCCCCCTCTTCACCACCTCTACAGGGTGGCTTAGCCCTGAATCCAGCCAGCTTGGGGTGCTCTGGTGGTGAGCACGGATCGAAACCACACATGATCACGGATTTCAATCTATCGCCGAAGAAGCCCAAACCAGAAGTCCATGTCTCCACCGTTGTTGTATGGGGGTTGGTGCCTGTGCCCTGGGTTGTTCTGTTATTGAGTGTCAGTTGCTTGGCTGGAGACCCAGCCTTGTAGTTGATCTATGTGCCGTTCCATAGCTTCCCTTCTTCTGTCTCCACCCTGTAGGACCTGGCTCCTATGATCTTGTTTACTCTAGCTAGCACCCATGTTGGTCCCCCAATGTAGTTATGTGCATAGACCGGGTCCCTTACAGTGAATTGCCTGCATTTTCCCGTGGAATCTGGGGGTATCTCTAAGCTGTAGTTGGGCTGGACTCGATCAAGCGTAGTTCGCAGCCTTCGACTCATTAATAGTTCTGCTGGGCTGCGGTGTGTTATTGTGTGGGGTGTGATATGTTGGACTAGGAGCATTCTGTCAATCCTCTCCTGCCAGTCCCCTCAGCCCATTCGCTGGAGCGCTTTTTTGGTTGACCAGACCATTATCTACGCTTGTCCGTTCATGGCCGGGTGAGTAGGTGCTGATAGTGTATGTTGAACCTCCCAATCCAGCCAGGAAATTTTCAAATGGTTGTGATTTGAACTGCAGTCCGTTGTCCAATAAAAGGATGTCTGGTAATCCGTGGGTGGTGAATAGCTGTCAGAGTGATCTTATGGTTGCCTCTGATGTGGTGGATTTCATTAGGATTACCTCCAGACACTTGGAATATGCATCAACGACTATAAGGAACATCTGCCCCTGGCAGGACCCTGCGAAGTCGACGTATATTCTGGCCCATGGTGCTGTAGGTGTCTCCCACTTTCTGGGCCTCGCTGCTGGGGGTGCCGGTCTGGTTTCTTGGCAGGGGGTGCAAGTGGCGACCCAGGTTTCTATCTCCTTGTCTAGCCCCAGCCACCACACGTAGCTTCTGGCTAGGGCTTTCATTCGGACCATTCTGGGGTGGCCCTCATGTAGCATCTCCAGTATTTTATTCCTTAACTGGGGGGATAACTACTCGGTCCCCCCACAGTATACAGCCCTTTAACACTGACAGTTCAGCTTGCCTATTTTTATATGGCTGGTATTTCTCCCCTTGAGCTGCCTCCAGCCATCCCCTCCACACCCAGTTTGAAATCTGTGCCATGATTTTATTGCAGGCTGTGAGCCTCACGATCTCTGATGATGTCATCAGTCCGGGCAATATGGTCTCTACAAGTAATGCTGTAGTAGATGGTGCTGGGTCTTCGGCTGGGTCTGGGAGGAGGCAATGGCTGAGGGTGTTGGTGTGGGCGATGTCTTTTCCTGGCCTGTGGATTATGCAGTAACTGTATGCTGTCAGCAACACTGTCCATCTTAACATCCTGGGCAACAGGATGTTCGGTGTGGGTTTATCATAATTCCCATCAAGGGTTTGTGGTTGGTGATGAGGTCAAATCACCTGCCATACAGGTATTCGTAGAAGTGCTTGACCCCTGTGACTGCGGCAAGTGCTTCCTTGTCTATCTCACTGTAATTTGTGTTTTTGATAGTGTCTTTGAGAAGTATGCAATGGAGGTTTCTGTCCCATTGGGTAATTTGTGGCTGAGGACCATTCCGATGCCGTATGGGGAGACGTCGCATGTTAGTGTTAAAGACAACGTTTCACTGTATTGATAAGGACGCTGTTTGATGTTAAAATGTTTATTTTTGTGAATGCGTCGGCTTCGCATTGTCCCCAAGTCCAGCTCATTGCCTTATCAAGCAGCCTGTGGAGCGATTCCGCAATGGTTGCTTTCTGCAGAAGAAAGACATTGTAAAAGTTTAGCAATCCTAGGAACGCTTGCAGTTCCGCCTTGTTTTGTGGTGTGGGGACTTCCCATATTGCCTTAAGCTTTCCATTTGTGGGTTGATGCCTGTGGCATCGATTAGGAACTCCAAAAATTCCACTTGTGGGACTGCTATGTGGCATTTGCTCCTTTTCAATTTCAACCCTGCTTCCTGGAATCTTCCCAGGACTGCCCTTAGCTGCTCCATTAGTTGACCCTTGCTACTGGCCAAGATGATTACATCGCTGAAATAGGGTATGACCCCTGGAATATTGTGCAGTAGCCATTCCATGATACTCTGGAACAGGCCTGGTGCTATGCTTACTCTGAATTGGAGTCTCTTGCACTTGAATGCCCCCCGGATGCATGATGATGGTTTGCGCCTCAGCGGTTGCCTTGTCGATGGGCAGTTGCTGATAGACCTGGGCCAAGTCTAATTTGGCGAATATAGTCCCTCGGCCCAGGGAGTGCAGGAGGTGCCGAACTATGGGCACTGGGTAGGCGCTTTGTTGGAGGGCCTTGTTCAGGGTTATTTTATAGTCAAAATTTTTGCTACTGGTTCTCTAGCACTGGTCAGAACCTGCTGAATCCCACCTCTGCCTCCAAAGTCCCTTCCAACTCTGTTATTCTGAGGACAAGAAAGAAGAGGAGGAAGTGAAGAGACAATGAGGAGAATAAGAGAAAGAGGACATGAACATGGAAGAAGAGGACGAGGAGGAAGAGGAGATAGAAAAGAGGAAGAGGATGAGAAAGAAGAAAAAGTGATGACAAGCAGTTGTTAAGTACTAATATATTAGGCTCCCCCATCTGCAAGACTCCCTGCCTCAGAGGTTATACACATATTTTTTCTGCAGTGCTGAAATAGTCCTCTGTATGCAAGAGAGTTAACTCAGTTGGAATTAAAGGCCTGGTCCCACTGGCCGACGGATGCAAAATGTATGCATAAAGGACACAGAGGATGAGCAAAATTTCAGGGGTGGCTCCATCCGTTGTCATCCGCTCCAAAAAGTGGTGAAAATTTGCATAAACAGAATGGAAAAGAACGGAAAAGAACGGACATGGGTAGTATGTAGCGAGGATGTTAAACGGATGTCCATCGGAAGCCTAGTGGATGAAAGTGGATTGAAGGGGATGACACCTCTGAAGGGGTTACGGGGGATAATTGCAAAGCGGACGCATAGCGGATGAAGCGGATACATCATGTACGACTAAAGGAAAGAAAGGGGATGCCATGCGGATGTTTATTGGATGCAAACTGTTCACTGCGCATCCTTTCTATTTTCGTGCTACTAACAATGTATAGACGTTCCGTGTACCTTTTCTTTCCTCCCTCTTTCCATTTTCAGCTGCAGCGGATGTGAGTTGTGAGGATGCCCAGAGGATGCAGAGAGGATACAGCGGACGTTTAATGGATGATAACGGACATAGAACGTTTGTTGCTCGTATGTCGCAGATTTACATCATACACAGCGGAAAGTTCATCCGTTCACAAAGTTTTGTGCAGCTCAAAACTTCTTGCGCAGATGAAATTACAGTGGACGGATGCTCGACGGATAGAGCGTATGAAGCACGTATGCAATGAGTACACAACAGATGCATAGCGTTTTCCAACGGATGGCAAGATTTTTTTAACGTTTTACATCCTCTTTGCATCCGTAAGTGCAGTGGGACTGGGCCTTTAACATTATGCAGTGACAATCAGCTTTCTGTTACGCTTTGGTTAGCTTTTAGCTTTTTTTCCTGTGTGAAGTTTTTAGACATATGCAACTTTTGAACATGACTTTGAATCATCCCTTTCAAACAAATGGAAAAACGTTAAAATAAGTTTTACAACTTCTGTGAAATCAGTTCAACTCCAGCCTCAGTTTGTGGGCTTACAAGTTGGGAAAGAGTTGGAGAGAATTTGAAATTTGAATTTTCTGTCTTCAATTAGAGAGGTATCGTGGCCACTTGAGACTGAGGGAGGGAGAGATTGGTGGAAATATCACTATTACCATTTAGCAGCCGAAAAGCCTACAGCTGGTCTTCACTTCCCACCACATCTGTTTTGTGTCAAATCATACAAAAAAGAAGCAAACTTTCCATCTGAGAATGGCAGAGCTACTTGGGCAGTTATGATGGTATCCAACCTTTGCTGGTACATTTGTGGCCTCACACAGAGTTCAGGAAGTGAGGAGTTGGTAAGCTTTCTCATGTGAAAGACCTGAAATGCTATGTTTGAAGATACTTCTACAAAAATCCCAGACAAAACTTACCCACAACATTTACACCAGTCAGCAAGAACAATCAACAAAATGATTTTACTTAAAAAAAAAAAAAAGAAGTATGAATTAAGCAACCATTCCAGTTATTTATCCAGCCATGGTTTAAAATGCAGACTTACTGTGATAATGAAAAAATCCAATAGTTTTCTATGTTATTAGTTTATTTTGGTATGTGTTTTCCTTTCTATAAATTAAAGCAAGATTGGAAAACCATGTCAAATTACCTATGTAGTTAATGACAATAGGCATGATCTCCATTATTGAACAGCTGAGAATGATGGGAGACATGATTCAATATACCTGCCAGACTGCAGAGGGCTGATCTGGGTCTGGATTTAACCTCAAGTCTAACCATGTGTCATATCAGATTCTTGGTCTCAGGTTGTCCATAAAGACCCTGAGGAAGCCCACAGGAACTTAGAGGGGTTTTTTTCCTCTTCAGACACTACTGAACACAGGCTAACCACTTCTGCAAGCAACAAGGTCACATAGTGTAATAAGTTTGGGACTGGGTGAGGGACTTCTGCCCTCACTGTGAGTTGTGTTGTGGGGGGGTGCATGAAGGGAGGCTCAGCCAATCTTAGTGTACACATGTTGTACTCTGACAATAAAGGTAAAAATAATAATAATAAGCAGCTTGCATCATGATTCCAAATAATTTCAGTCAGACTGACACCTCTGGCTGAGTCAATCATCTCTACTTCAGGGTTTGTGTGGGTTTTTTTTTTTCCTTTTGTTCTGACACCCTTGCAGATATTTTCATCCAGTGTAAATGACCTCAGACCATGAATTTATGCAAAACTTTATCTGGTATTCTAAAGTTTAATGAGGGCAAACCCTGAGTCCTTCTTCTTCTCTTCACCAATAGCACCATCCTGTGGTGTTGCTGCTCAGGTTTTGAAAGATGGAGTGTTTCCCAAAGAAACACCAGAACTATATTATTATGCTCATGATGGTAGTCAAACCACTTAAGGCCCTGTCCCACTGCACTTTTGGATTGAAAGAGGATGTAAAACATTTAAAAAAGCTTGCCATCCATTGGAAAACGCTATGCATCCGTTGTGTACTCACTGCATACGTGTTTCATACACTCTATCCGTCGAGCATCCGTCCACTGAGATTTCATCCGCGCAAGAAGTTTTGAGCTGCACAAAACTTTGTGAATGAACTTTCCGCCATGTACAATATACATCCACGACATATATGGGCAACAAACATTCTATGTCCGTTATCATGCATTAAACATCCGCTGTATCCTCTCTGCATCCTCTGGCCATCCCCTCAACTCACATCCGCTGCAGCTGAAAACGGAAAGGGGGAGGAAACAAAAGGTACACAGAACGTCTACACAGTGTTAGTAGCACGGAAATAGAAAGGATGTAAGCGTATGCATCTCATATATAAAGTATTAAAAACGGACAAAACGTTTGTATCTGGGATGTATCTCGTATATTTAGGATGTCTGCAGTATGTCTAGAGTATGTAGAAGGACACCTAGCGGACAACCAATATTTTCAATAAAAAGGGGGAGAAAATCATCTGGATCGCTGGGATGGTGGACCATACAGTCCCACTATGGTTGCACTGGAGGTTTATCTATCCCACAACTATCCTTATCTATTCCACAAGCATGCAAAGGCTTAACCATTTTTTCAAAGTTTTCACCAACACTTTATTAAGTAAAAAAATGAACCAAGTAAACTAAGTGTGTTAAACAAAGATAACCTTTATTAACTTTCTTAGGTAAACTTTATGACTTTATCAAATAAGCAAAATGAACCAAGTAAACTGTATTCAGTGTCTTAAGCAAAGATAAACTTTACAAGGAAACAACTCAGTCTCTGACACTATTCTCAGTCACTCTGAGTCATATCCATGGTCTCAGCTGTTAAGCGGGCAGGGACTGTGGAGGTGGCTGTGGCTTGAGTGCTGGTCTGAGGCACCATTGGGGTGCTTGGCCCTGAGGGTACAACAGGTGGTGGTGTGTTCAGGAAGCTATCAGAGAACTGACTCAGTCCCGTGAGGTTGAGAGGCCCTTCATCAAGGACTTGAGATGTCAGGCCCAATACTGATGACAGATTGTCCGTTGACGGGCTTGGCTGTGGGGTGGAGGAAGGAGGAGTGTAGTGGGGCTGTCTGGTCTGCAGCTGGGTGAGAACTTGTGTCTGTGATATCTGAGGAACCTGGGCCTGGACTGGGAAGTTCTGCTTCTGCTGTGGGGAGTCCTGGTAGTCGTAACCTTGGTAGGTGAGGGGCTGTTGAAAGCTGTGGAAGGGCTGTGACATCGCCTGGGGTGAAGGAGCAGACCTGGACTGGGTAGGAGCAGCTTCAGTTGGGCCTTGAGGGTTGTGCAGAAGTGCTGTGATCTTTTGCTTCATCACCTGGTACTGGGCCTCGGGCAGGTCCCTCAGGGTCTGGCTCATGTAGGTGATGAAGGTGTTCCGGCCTGAGGATGCTCTGTCCAAGTGGACCAGCTGAGAGAGAAGTTCTGTGCTGGTCTTCATTGTGTCCCTGATCTCCAACAAGCACACTATGGTCCTGGCCCTCCAGTCTGCCTCTCTGCCTGCATCCTCTGGAGCTGGGGGTGGGGGTGGGTTGGCATCTGGTGGCTGTTGCTTCTTCCTCCATTTGTGACAGCAGGGCATCATCCTCCATGGGATCCTCCAAGTCTGCCGGCATGGGGAGTGCAGCTGTCGAGGGGGGTCTCTGCCGTGGGGCCCTCTGAAGACACCTGCCTGGACAGGGTAGCTGGCTCCTGGCTGGAAGAGGACTGGCTGTCTGTGGGATGTCTGAGGGAGAGGGGTCTCAGAGGGGTTGCTCCTCGGTGGCGGATCTCACCCTCCAGGAAACTGCACTTGGCCATGACATACATCTCCTGGTCAGTGAGCTTGACAGCGGCCTGCCCGGATTTCTTGAGGTGTAGCTTGCCATACCAGGTGTGCATGTGCTTCCACTATCCAAGGAGTACTTCTGCAGTGTACCCCAGGCTCTCTGCCTTGTCTCTCCAAGCTGCCTGCTTCTTCTTGGTGTCCCAATACAGTCTGTGGCCCTTTCTCCAGAGGTACTCGTTCTCCCTCAGCCGTTCCAGCACCTCATCCTCATGCTCCTCGGAAACGGTGTACTGTTTCCTCTCTCCCTGCTCCTTCCCTTGCCTCTTCCTCCCTCTGGCAGGGGCTTCAGCAAGGTCTTCAGGAGCTTGAGCATCAGGGCCTTCAGGGGCTTGAGCATCAGGGCCTTCAGGGGCTTGAGCAGCAGGGCCTTCAGCAGCAGGGCCTTCAGGGGCTTCAGCAGCAGGGCCTTCAGCAGCAGGGCTTTGAGGGCCTTGGGGCTGGTCCACCACAGCAGCAGCAGCAGCAACTTCAGAGTCAGTGCCAGGGGGTGGGATGCTGGTTCTGGCCTTCTTCACCTTGCCAGGGCTTGAACAAGTAGGCACGGGCTTCCTCTTCTTGCCTGACTGACGAACCATGGTGTTCCTGCAAGATGTATGTGGCAGCACGTCTTTCCCCTGTATGCTGACTGCGTGCGTGCTGCATCCTTTTATATCTGCGGAGCTGATGCAATTCATACTCCCCGCATGCACAGTGAACACTTTGCATCCAATATACATCCACAAGGCATCCCCTTTGTTTCCTATCAGCGTCCGTGATGCATCCGCTTCATCCGCTATGCATCCGCTTCATCCGCTATGTGTCCGCTTCGAAATTCTCCCCTGGAACCCCTTCGGAGGTGTCATCCGCTTCCATCTGCTTTCATCCACTAGGCTTTCCTATGAACATCCGTTTAACATCCCCACTACATACTACCCAAGTCCATTCTTTTCCATTCTGTTTATGCAAATTTCACCACTTTTTGGAGCCGATGACAATGGATGGAGCCTCCCCCGAAATTTTGCTCATCTGCTTTGTCCTTTATGCATACGTTTTGCGTCCATCGGCCAGTGGGACCGGGCCTTTAGAATAGCCCTGCCCAATCTGGGCATGGATTTGATATCCTACTGTGCTGCCTGGATGAGGAGGAAGATAATTTGAAGGTCATCATATGTCAGTTTAACTAGGTAGACCAGGAAATTAATTCCACAGGAAGGCAAAAGTTGCTTTTATTGTGACTGGCTACAACAATATAATCTTGCAATTTAATTGTGCTTCACCTCCTCTCCTTAAAGCTTAGTGAATTGGGGAGGCAACTTCCTGTATCACTTCTGAATTTTATCTCTTTGTTTTGCACTTAAAAATGTTTCAGCCCCTTTTTGCATAGATAACATTTCCTGCATATGCCTATCAGTGTCATCTTCCTTGTGCTGTACACCAAATTGTGACAATCACTTTTATTACAAATTTGTTCCAAGTGGACAAAAGATGAAGAATTCTCTTGTCTTTCTCCTGCAGAAGGTACAGCACTTCAGGGAGGAATAAGGGGACTGAACAGAATGTATGCACAAACACAGATCCATAAAAGAGACAAGGCATTACAGATGTATGAGTACTGGATGAACCAGGATACTATTTTTCTTCTTCTCCCAAAATAACCCTGCAAAAATGATATACAATATCTATTCCCTGGTCACTGACATGAACATATCTATATTGCATGTATGAAGACCGTGCACCAATGAAGACTGTGCATCACTGTGATATTAAGTGGAGGAGCAAATGAATACATGAGTTCAAATATGAAAAGAGAGATGCAGCAGCTGGACTTTAATAGATGAATGTGCAAGTTAAACACGCGTATATGAATTCCACATTCAATTATAGTTCTTTTCTTTTTTAAAGATTTTTATTAGTTTTCAATAAACAAACATACACAAACAAAACACAAAACATAAAAACATAAAACTTCTTTTTGGAAAGTGGCTTAATCCCGGGTTACATCTTTTTATACAGACATACATTCAAAATTCATGCCCACTTTTTATCCCATTTCATTTATTTACCATTCTACATTTTCTATATAGCTTCTCCCTTCTTTTCACTCTCTTAATTCTATTTCATTTATTTCATCTCAATTTAAATCATTATGCATATTTCTTTTGTCTGTTCTATTTCAATTTTCTATTATCTTTTCTCATTAACACAAAATTTCTCCTGTAATCACTGATTGAAGTATGACGCCTTTAAATCTTTTCTCTAAATTTGACACTTAAAATAATATATACTTTTCATTCTGATTCTGCTTAGTACATTCTAAAGCTACTTAACTATATTATAAAATAAAAAAGTTTATAATATAATTAAAACAATAATCCATAGCAAATTAAACTCTATTATTAAATCCAGTTTTCTAACATTATTTCAGATATAAATACAACAATATAATCTTATGTACTTTTGCAGTCTCTTTTTTTTAATCATATTTTTACCCACTATTTCTCATTAACACAGTTTCTCCTGTAATCACAGATTGAAATATAATGCCTTTAAATCTTTCCCTTAAATTTAACACTTAGAATAATATATACTTTTCATTCTGATTCTACTTAATACATTCTGAAGCTAATTACTATATTATAAAATAGAAAAGAATAATAAGTTTATAATATAATTAAAACAATAATCCATAGCAAATTAAGCTGTATTATTAAATCCAATTTTCTAACATTATTTCAAATATAAATACAATACAATCTTGTGTACTTTTCTTTTTTAATCATATTTTTACCCAGTATCACTAAATAGATCTTGTTTCTTTACATCTTGTTTGAAACCTTTGTAACTTCTCTTCCCTTTGTCCTTTCTTTTCCTCTCCAATCCTGCCTTTAAGCCCATGTCACACTGCACCAACGGATGCAAAGAGGATGTAAAACGGACAAAAAAGCTTGCCATCCGTTGGTTAACGTGATGTACTCACTACCTCCGTTTTGCTTCCTCTCTATCCGTCCAGCATCCGTTTATTGACGTTTCATCCGCTCAGAAAGTTTTGAGCTGCCCAAAACTTTTGAGCGGAAAATGTATCCAATGCATCCGTTCTGCATCCTCTAGGCATACGGGGGACATCCATTCTGCATCCATTACGCATCTGCTATATCCGCTAGGCAGCCGCTGTGCATCCGCACAACTCAAATCCATTCCAGCGGTAAACGGATGCAGGGAGGAAGCGGAACGGACGCGCAGCGTTAGTAGCACGGATGGAGAAAGGATGAAAGCGGATGCAGCTCATCTGCTCTGCATCCGCTCTGCATCCGCTCTGCATCCTCTACACATCCGCTCTGCATCCTCTATGCATCCTCTTCGCATCCGCTCTGCATCCGCTCTGCATCCTCTACACATCCACTCTGTATCCTTTACGCATCCTCTACGCATCCTCTACGCATCCTCTACGCATCCTCTATACATCCGCTCTGCATCCTCTATACATCTGCTCTGCGTCCTCCCCATGTCCGTTCCTTTCCGTGTTATCCGCTCTGCTTATGCAAATTTTTGCCCCTTTTGAGAGCAGATAACAACGGATGGAACATTTTGCTCGTCCATTGTGTCCTTTTTGCATCCGTTGGGCAGTGTGACATGGCCTTTACTTCCTTGTCTCCTGGGATATCTTTTGTCTATTCTATTTCAATTTTCCATTATCTTTTCTCATTAACACAAAATTTCTCCTGTAATCACAAATTGAAGTATGACACCTTTAAATCTTTTCCCTAAATTTAACACTTAAAATAATATATACTTTTCATTCTGGTTCTATTTCGTACATTCTGAAGCTACTTACTATATTATAAAATAAAAAAAGAATAATAAGTTTATAATATAATTAAAACAATAATCCATAGCAAATTAAGCTCGATTATTTAATCCAATTTTCTAACATAATTTCAAATATAAATACAACAATACAATCTTATGTACTTTGCAGAATCTCTTTTTTAATCATATTTTTACCCACTATCTCTGAATAGATCTTGTTTCTTTACATCTTGTTTTAAACCTTTGTAACTTCTCTTTCCTTTTCCCCTTCCTTTCTTCTCCAGTCCTGTCTTTTTTACCCCCTTGTCTCTTAATCTCCACCTTCTTCTGTATTTCTCTTTTCTGTTGCTTTCTGACATTGTATCGATTTTTCACCTTATTTTTCCTTTTTTTGGTGGTTTTTTTAAGTCTTAAATTCTCCATTCTCTGTCCCCTCTTTCCCTTTTCTTCCCCGGCTAAAGTTGTTTGTTCATTAAAGATGGCTTCTTCTTCATCCCAATCTTCTTGTTCTTGTAGTTTTTGGTAGGTATAAATCGCCATTTCTAAAAAATGGAAAACAGATCCAGAAGAGCCCTTCCCTTCTTGATCCTCTTCTTTTACCTTTTTAAATTCAATTTTCAGTTCATCAACAAGTAGTGCCATTGTAAAAAGTTTTTTTTGACAACCCAAATATTTTTAGCCTTTCAAATAATAATTTCCAAAAGTCCCAAAGTCACCAAGCCCTCCAAATGCACACAGTCTGTTTCATTTAGCACTTTCTTCTTTTTATATTTTCTCTTCCTGGGGTTATAGTTCAGTTATAAAGCTCCAGTTAAAATATATCTTTTAAAACTTTTGTTACAGTTTCGCTCTAATCTTATAAATTCCAACCAGCCTCCTCCAAGAAAATCTTAACATTAATTCTTTTCCTCTCCCTTCCCACTTATAGCAAAAAAAGTTTTTGTTTTTTTTCAATGCTCAGAAATCTTAATTGTCCCCTTGGCTTCAATTTTCAATTTAATTACCTGCTGATTGAAGAAGAAAGGAAGGGAAAAAGGGAAGAGAAGTTACAAAATGGGTTTTTCCGATTTCTCCATTCATTTGCTATCACCGTAAGGAAGGAGAGTGAGAAAAAAAAACCTTTCCCTTTTTACTTTCATTCGCCACTTCTTCCATATTCGTCAGGAACGATGTATCTTTAATAAAACTTAAATTCCAGGGTATTTAAATATTACTTGTCCTCCTGGCTAGCCAAAAACGTTCACTTTCTCAGCTTCCTCCTGCACATTCTTATCCGGATGAAAGCTTCTTTGTGGCGGCCATTGATGACCGCCACTCCCCCACTTTCGGAAAAGGGAGTTTAGCCAGCTGAGGAGGGGGGGTACGATTCCCTCGTACCCCTGCTGAGTCTCCCCTATCTTCAGTTTCCTCTATGGGGTAACTATAGCCCCCAAAACCAGCTGGATCGGGGGCACTCCAGCGGTGAGCACAGCAGGAACCGTGCACAATCGCGGATTCCTGCCACCGCCGAAGCCTTGCAAACCAGAAGTTCACATTCAATTATACTTCTATGTGTTCCTGTTCAGAACTCAGTTCCTAGGTCAGTCACTGCCTGTTGTGCTTTGTGGCTATGCCAGGAAGCTACTCCGACATAATTACAATACTTTACTGGATAAAGCACCTATGAATGCTTGCTAATAATAGGCCCTTTAGTTGCACAGTCAGCTCTGAAAATTATGGCCTGCATTATAGTGTATAGCATTGTATGAGTTTTTTAAAAATTAAAACAGTATGCATGCTATAACAACTAACTTTTCCTCTCTTCCCTCCCCTCTTTTCTCTCTCTCTCTCTCTCTCTCTCTCTCTCTCTCTCTCTCTCTCTCTCTCTCTCTCTCGCTCTCTCTCTCTCTCTCTCTCTCTCTCTCTCTCTCTCTCTCTCTCTCTCTCTCTCTCTCAGCTTCAGCAGGAGACAGAGAGGCAACACAGAGAATCACCTGAAGCAGATGGTTCCATGTTGTGTTTAGAAACATGAGGTCTGCATCTGCCTTCTCTTTTTTGGAAGATGCTTCAAAGAAGATGAAGGAAGTGGCTACACATAGCTATTCATTGACATCCTATTACCCAGCCACTGACAGAAATGGTGGGTAAGATCCTATCATGTGTGTTAGGCAAGAAAGAAACAGTACAAATTGAGTGATTGAACATGCAGTTGTTTAACCCAAAGAACCATTTATGTGGATAGTTTGTCAGAGGGAACATTTTGAGAGGAAGAACAGAGTGGGAAGAAATTGGCTGGGAAGAATCTAGGGTAAATAGTCCTGGGTATCAGCCTCTTCCTTCCATTCCACCAAATACATAGCCTTCCTCCTCAGATTCTTGACTTGTTTTTGTGCTCCCTTCCTTGTAAGAAAATGTACAAGAAATGCAGCATAAAAAGCTGCATCACCAAGGCTCCTGCATCACCAGGCAACATCAATGGTTGTCATAATGAATCAGATCACTTTTCTTCTTAATGTCTCTCTCACAACCACAGGCATCGGAAGAGGGAAAGTGTTACAGTCATCAGGCCAAATAAAGTAATTAAATAGTGTGCACACACAGAGCATCAATTGGACAGAGCCTAGTCTCCAATCTTTATTAACAGCGAATCCAACTGGCACTCTGCCTCCCCATACTTCACTAACCTCAAAGTATCTATGCACTAGAGGGTCTTTACTCTGGCACAATGTGAAACCCTCCTTTCAGCTGTCCTTGAAGACCAATACAGGAGATTTCCTATCCAGAGAGACAATTCTCCCCTCCACATGGTCGACAGAAACAACAGAGCAGGTACTCCTCAGTGTCTGCATTACAAAGACATTTGTACTAGCCTCATCTCACAATTATTACATAAATATCCAGAGTGCCCAGGACAATTCTGAACCTCCCTGCTGCTTTCAGATACTAACTAGCTACAACATCTATAACAGGGGTCTTCAAACTTGACAGCTTTAAGACTTGTGGACTTCAATTCCCAGAATTCCTCCTCCAGTCATCTTAGCTCATGAATTCTGAGAGTTGAAGTCCACAAATCTTAAGCTTGCCAAGTTTGAAGACCCTTGATCTATAATGTTGCCACGTTCTGCGCAAAAGGGCTTAAATTCATCAGATAGTGACATGCACCATAAAGACTCGCCATAGTCTTTATCCAGCTTATCGTACTAGATAAGAATTCTCTACTGTGAGAGATTTAATTGGCCACACGCTAACTTCTATGTTCCCTTATGCCCATCCAATGCTCTTACCCCTTTTTGCTGTTGGACTCTGATGTATTCACTATGCTTTTTAACTGACTCTACCCACCTTCCTTGTTCTGGTCTTTAAGTGTAATAAAAATGTAATTTATTGTAGTAATGGAAAGAAAGAGGACATTTTTTTAAAAAAGAAAGCTCGTATCAATGGCAGAGCTGTTTTGCATTTGCTGCTCCTGAGATGACCACCCCTTCAGTCACTAACATGGCTACGAAACCAGGACCACAATTGGCCCAGAAAGTGCATTCATACATGTCATTCCTTAAGTCTGCCAACACCAGCTTTCCTGTGATCACCCGGAGTGTATCAGAAATATAACAAAAACCAAAATGTAAATAAAGGTCCTTTAATGCCTTCAACTTGGCTTCACTGTTTAATTGTTCACAGTTGAAGATTAAACTATTTTCAAAATAATATTCTGAACAAAAGAAACACTGTTCAAATTCAAAGAGCAGATAATGAAGCAAAAGCAAAAAACAAACCGCACTGAATAAATTTCCACGATAGACCAGGATAAATAATTGCCAACTTCAGGAAGATAACCAGGTACAGTCCCTTGGAAGAACGCCAACCAAGATAAAGCTCCTCTTGGAATAAAACACCAATTTGTCTCCAGCATTTGTTAGCACACAGGTCTAGACTCTTATGCAGATCTCACACCTGCATCCCATGAAGAGGATCATGGCCCACTCCTCATGAGTAGATTATGTTTTACCCTGATACTCTCCTCCCTGCGTGCCCTAGGATGGAGAGGGGATGGGCCTGGGTCCTCCTCTGACTGCTCAGCCGGCCTCTGCCCTTCCCCAGCCTCCTCCACAACCTCCAGAGCCAAACTTCCACTCCCTGTTGAATGTTTCTCCTCTTCCTCAGAGTCAGTCTCCACCAGGGGCATGACATTTCCTATACTAAAACAGTGTACAGGTAGTCCTCAACTTTATTTAGTGACTGTTCAAAGTTACGATGGCACTGAAAAATGTGATTTATAACTGTTTTTTGCACTTCTGACCATTGCAGCATCCCCATTGCTACGTGATCAAAATTTGGCAAGTGGTTCATAGTCATGATACTTGCAGTGTCCCAGGGTCATGTGATCATCTTTTGCGACCTTCTGACAATGTCAATAGGGAAATCAGATTCACTTAACAACTATAGGATTAACAACTGCAGGGATCCACTCAACAACTGTGGCAAGAAAAATCATAAAATGGGGCAAAACTCACTTAATAACTGTCTTGCTCAACAACAGAAACTTTGGGCTCAATATTGTCATATGTTGAGGACTACCAATACAGAGATTTTTTTTTCTTTTAATGACCCTGTAATCCCTCGCATTGTGGTGGTGTTGGGGTGATTGAATGAAGCTGGGTGTTTACTGACTGGATGCCCTTCCGGATGCCTACAGAGTTTGCAGCAGATATTTTCTCTTTGCATCCAGAAATATCTGCTGCTACCTAGGATCTAATTTATAGCCTTCTCATTATGAGGCGAGAGCTCCACCTCTAGGCCACCATGCTGCTCACCACATATACAGAGATTATTGTTGAAGGAAAAATATCAGCTGAGGCTTAATATCATGAAGATGCGACATGCACACAAACAAAGGCCATTTTGTTCCATAAACAGAAGTAGAGTACAGATAGTCCTCAATCACAATTGGATCAGACTTTCCATTGCTAAGCAAGGCAATTGCTAAAAGACTTGTGCCTGATTTTACTACCTTTTTTGTCACAGCTGTTCAATGCAGTTGAGTGAATCATACAGTTGTTCAATAAATCAGGCTTGTTTCATTGACTTTGTGTCAGCATTCCAAAAAACCTCCACTCCAACAAATAACTCCAAGACAGACATCTTCTCAAAAGTTCTGTTTTCTTTGGTTAGCAAAATGGCACATCTGGGGAATCCTGAATCTGAAAGTTCCAGGGTTCCTTGCAATAAGTAAAAACTACAAAATTCACCCCCTGCACCCATCATCACATCACATGCCCCAATCACCATCCATCCCAAGCTGTGCTCAGCAACATCTGTTACAAGCCATATATAACCCAAATCACAGGTCTGTTATCATCATGGAGATGGGGCAATGGCCTACTTACATCATGATGTTTGATGAAAACTTGCATTTGCTGAATGTCTCAGCATTTGCTTGCTTTTACTTCTTTGCACCAGTCCCTGGTGGTTGCCCATGACTCTGCCCAAAGATGCTACAAACCGTTGTTTCCCAGTACCACTAGTGTTTATCATTTTTTGCATGTAATAATGTTTATTTTACATTCAAATGTATAAATATGTGCAATGTAGTAATTATATTAAACTGGACATTACCAAAAAAGTGCAGTTATTTTAGGTTTTCTCTCTCTCTCTTGTAATATGTACCGTATATACTTGCATATAAGCCGATCTCGCATATAAGCCGACCCTTAAAAAACTGCCCCAAAATGAGGAATTTTGCAAAAACTCACATATAAGCCGACCCCCAAATACCATGATGTTCAACCCCTGATCTCACCGTCAAGGCTCACCGTCAGAAAGATTCTGGGAGGACAGGGCTTTGGGTGCAACTTCCCTGAACAGCAGAAGTGAAGCCCAGAGGGAAAAGGCGGTGGGGCAAAAGTTGCGGCTCTTCGTCCATCCAGGGAGAAAAATGGCCAATTTTCATGCACGTTTTACTTGAGGCGAGGGCTGCTAAGGCCAGCTGACAGGGAGTGTGAGAGACAAGACTCTCATTGCAGGAAGCCGCCACGCTAAGTCGCTGCTCCGGCACAAATCGAGGCACGGCCATCGATAAATCAGATTTATGCGCGTATAAGCCGACCCCCAAATTTGGGGGGGAAAAAAGTGTTCTAAAGTCAGCTTATATGCGAGTATATACGGTAAAATGACATTATATTGTATCTGTTTAGAGAAATACGAAGATGACCTTGATTTATGGCAACTGTTAGTAAAAGATGAGCTTAACCTGGGAAAACCGAAAGGGGTGAAAACCCCTGAAATTCTTGAATTTTATTCCAGTCTTGAAGCAAAAAGGATGCTTCCATTGCACACTATATTGTATGATTCCTGGTATTTATAGTAGCCACGGTCTTCCAAATGCTGTCAATATTCTCCCAGCAATTCCAATATTCTCCCAGTTGTAAGAAAGTTTGGGAAATTCTGGGAGTTATAGTTTGGCAGCATCTAGAATAGATCATCCCCCCCCCCCCTCTAATTTGGCATCTTTTAGATGTGTGAACTTCAATTTCCAGAATGAGAGTTGCTGGCTAGAGAATTCTGGGTGTTGAAGTCCACACATCTTAAAGTTCCCAAATGTTAAAAAACAGTTATGTAGAATCACCAGGTCCTATTACAGCAAGAATCATACTGCTGATGACAAAGAATCCATTAACATCCAATGGAGAGCTGCAGAGTATATGAGGCAAAATGAGAGTTGCAGAGCGTATAAGACAAAATCACACAAGAGCAAAGCAGAACTGAGGCAAATGCAAGGCAGAGGGATTCTTTGTTATTATTATTAAACTATGATATGCCTATTTTGGGACAATTTCTCTCCATTTCTTAATACAAAATAAAAAAAAAACTGGCCTTTTTACATGGCAACCATAGTATAAACAAGCCCTGTAAACACTCTTTTTTTCTGCTATGACATAATGATCTTGCTTTCATCTCACCCTTGGTTCATAAGTAAGATGGACGTACCAGGTTAAAGTTGCTTTCTGACAGTGACCAAAGAGAAATAGGAAGAGGAAGGCATGTTGGATATGTTTGCTGCCTTGAATTATTTGTAAAAATATTAAAGCCGGGTTACAAATTAAATCAAGTCAAATCAAATTGAGAGATGTAGTATTTTTCAGCTTTGTCATTTTGAAACGACCACAATTAAGTTCACAGACTGGATGGTGATTAGCAACAAATTCAAAATTTTCATGTCAATAGTTTTCTGGGAAGAGCATGTGATATTGGGATAAGTTCCAGGGGTATCAGTGGTGTCTTTTCAAGCTTACCATACCAAAAAGTTTGCCAGGAATCACCCAGCATCTTCTTTACTCTTCAATGGATCGAGGTTTTCTCCACGATAATTAACAGATATGCAAAAATAAATAGATTACCAAGTAGAAGATGTTGATTGGGTTGTTTTCTCATTTTTATGTATATTTGTTCAACTCATTGAACATATCTAATATTTCTGCCTCCAATTTTCTCCATAACAACAATCTTGTGAGATTGCTTGGGTTGAGAAAGAGTAATTGGCCTAAAGTCACCCAGATGGCTTTCAAGATGGTAATAAATATTTGACTTCATTGCTGCCTTCTGATTTTCAACTGGATTTTGAAGCTTAGATTTGGCAGGCTATATTCAATATTATTAATCTTTCTCCTGTTTTTATATTCTGCGTGTTATTTTAGAGTTAGTACATTATTTTGTCAGCAGATGGTGCAAGAAGATTGAGAAACCACATTTTATAATAGTTGGGATTAAAAATTCCAGTTAAAACTCTTATTGAAGTAACAGTTAAAACACTTTTTGAAGTAACAATTAAAACACTATTGAAATAGCAGGGAGGTGGGGGATTGACACTTTCCTTCAAACTTTGCAAGAAATTTCTTGTCTGGATTATTATTTTTTTAGTATTGACAGAAATCTCACAGTAGTTCCAATTATCACTACACAATACACATTCTTCTGTCTCGATCTCTCTCACACTTTCAAACACACAATCTCTACAACTTTATAAACAGCACTTTTGAATTGTATCTGAAGACCTATTGGCAACCAATGAAGTTCCTGCAAGATGGACATGAACTGGGACTGATCATTGGCAACTACGCAGCTGCCTTTTGGACCAGATGGAATTGCTGAGTAGTCTTCAAGATCAGCCCAAAGAAAGCAGATCAACAGTAATCAAGATGAGAAATGATGACAGAGTCACCCAAGTTTCCTGATTCAGAAACAGCTTCATCTGGTATAACAGCTAGGCAAATGCTTTCTTCTTCCAGCAAGAGCTTTGAGTCCAGGAGAATCCCAGATGCTTCGTGGACTCCTTCTGAAAGAGTGAAACCTCATTAAAGGCCCTGTCCCACTGCACTTACGGATGCAAAGAGGATGTAAAACGTTAAAAAAAGCTTGCCATCCATTGGAAAACGCTATGCATCCATTGTGCACTCATTGCATACGTGTTTCATACGCTCTATCCGTCGAGCATCCGTCCACTGCGATTTCATCCGCGCAAGTTTTGAGCTGCACAAAACTTTGTGAACGGATGAACTTTCCACCATGTACGATATAAATCCGTGACATACGAGCAACAAACATTCTATGTCCGTTTATCATCCGTTAAATGTCCGCTGTATCCTCTCTGCATCCTCTGGGCTTCCTCGCAACTCACATCCACTGCAGCTGAAAACGGAAAGAGGGAGGAAAGAAAGAGTACATGGAACGTCTATACATCGTTAGTAGCATGGAAATAGAAAGGATGTGTTTGCATCCGATATACATCCGCGTGGCATCCCCTTTCCTTTAGGTGTATGTGATGCATCCGCTTCATCTGCTGTCTTCCGCTAGGCTTCCTATGAACATCCGCTTAACATCCCCGCTACGTACTACCCACGTCCGTTTATGCAAATTTTCACCACTTTTTGAAACGGATGACAACGGATGGAGCCACCCCCGAAATTTTGCTCATCCGCTGTGTCCTTTATGCATACGTTTTGCACCCGTCGGCCAATGGGACCTAGCCTATATAAGAACAAACAATGGTGTTATCTTGTTTTCTGAAAAAAATGGAATTGCTAGGGGTGATAACTGATATATTCTCATGCCAGGTATGAGGGGATACTGCTCTCCCTAAACATCTACTTTACTACTGCTTACTATTGATGCATCTCCTTTCTACCTTTTAATGATCCAGGAAGGGATGCCATCTGTATTGTACTCATGCAATTAAATATTGTCCCAAATCTAATTGCCTGCTGTGTTTTTCCCACCTTACTTCTCTCTCCTCCTTGTAATAGGATATTGGGCTCCAATACAGATAGAAGGAAATCAAGAATGAATGAAAGCAAAAGAGAAAACACCATTCTACTTTCCCAGTTTATTTCAAAGTAAACAAACGTTTTCTGATTGCCTTCTAATCTAAAGCAACCTTCTATTACCAGTAAAATATAACGTAAAGCCTTCTCATTTCTGCTAGAATTTGAGGACTTCAGAATTAAAGCATGCTCTATTTTTTATACCTTCTTACCAACTTCTCATGCTTTGTTTCCTGCAGATCTTGCTCTTTCGGATATTCCTCCCTTTATCCTTTGGAAACACTTGGCCAATCTGGACCCTTTCCCTGTTGCACAGACTTCAGACTTTCCTTGCCTGTACAAAAACTCAATTCCAAGAATTGTTCTGGTCCTTTTGACAGATTAACAGCTCAATCTCCTTTCTCCAAAACTTGGATGATAATATAAGGCCTGCTCTGGGATGGAGATTTGTGGCCACTCCTGGGGCCAGTTGCATAACTTAACCCCTTTTTTCAAGAGTTAATTCTAGATTAAGTCTCCTATCATGTGGTTATGGGGATTTTATTATTTTGGAGAGAGATAGACTGAAAAACCTATTCCATAAGGGTGTCTTGCGCTAAGTGTCACCCAATGGCAGCTTTTCATTTAGAGGAGCACATGGATGCGAACAGTTGAAGACACCCCGAATGCATAAATTTTGAGCACCCTATTTTGCAGATAGTATGCTTTGGCTTCTTATTAAGCCCTCGTATTGGCAGGCTGAGGCTTGTACGGTGATCAGTTCAAGGCAACACAGGATTGCTGATCCAATTTCTCTCTGAGGTGATGTAATCTGGAATAGCCTTGGTAAGGTTACGTTGTCCTTTCAACTGGGATTCATGGGGGTGGGTGGAGGAGAGCGAGAGAGCATGTTTCGAGTTAAATCTGCTTTCCTGCGAACTGATACTATGATTGTATTAATATATGATGCAGTCCCCCTGGTTTATTTTAACCTCAGCTTGTTGGGGCTTAGCCAGAAACCATGATTTACAAAGCACCAAGGTTAACACGCACCAAACTGGCATTATGGTTTAACGGAATATTGCCAAGGGGTTCTTCTTAATTCCTTCCTGCCTCTCCCCCCCACAGGAAATAAAGATTTTGACATTTCAGATTTGGATCAACTTTTCCTCTGGACTTGTTTCTATAAATTTGACATACTTTAACCTAAGGGTCTTCAAACTTGGCAAGTTTCAGACTTGTGGACTTTAACTCCCAGAATTCCTGAGCTAACATGACTGGAGGAGGAATTCTGGGAGTTGAAGTCCACAAGTCTTAAAGCTGTCAGGTTTGAAGACCCCTGCTTTAACCTAACAGACAAGTAGTCCTTGATTTACAGCCATTTGTTTAGTGACCACTTGAAATTACAAAAGCACTAAAAAAGCGACTTATGATCATCTTTCACACTTACAACATTGCCGCATCCTCATGATCAAGTGATCAAAATTTCAGTTGCTTGGCAATTGGCTTATATTTATGAAGATTATGCTTTCCCAAGGTCATGTGACAACCTTTTGAGACAAGCAAAGTCAATGAGGAAGCCAGATTCCCTTAACAACCATGTTACTAACAACTGCAGTGATTCACTTAAAAACGGTGGCAAGAAAAGTTGCAAAATGGGGCAAAATGTAACAACTGTCTTGGTTAGCAATAGAAATGTTGGACTCAGTTGTGGTCATAAGTCAAGAATTACCTTTACATACAAATACTTTGCAGACTTTTCTGTCAGTTTTCTTCTATGTCAGGAAAACTATGTTTGAACCAGAAATTTAAAATCATAGGACTAGCATGGCAACCCTGTTTATATATGCTATTTATTTGCAACTTCCAACTAGCAAAACACTGATATACCACATCTGAATAAGCTAGACTCAAAACAATAGCTTGAAAACAGTGATGGCTTCTCTGAAGCTTTAAGATTCTGAATTAAGATTAACAACACTGACTCAGTGTTAAGATTAACAACACTGACAAATGAAAGTTAAGATTGGAACAGGACAAAAAAAAACATAGCCAGTTGCTAGATTTAGACATCAGATGGCATTAGCCTGGTTGAGCCCTCCTTGCTGACAGACCATGGATCGTGACTGTCCGCAGCTATGGTCCATGCTCTTTCGTTGGAGAGCCCCGATCATTGCGATTAGGGGCTGAAGCTGCCTTGGAGGGGCGGTGGAGTAAGGGGAAACTGCCAGCCAGGTTGAGGGGAGCCGCATCTCCCTCTCTGGGCTTGGTCTTTCCCCCCCAAAGATGACTGAAGGGGTGGTCCAAAATGGCCACCCCGAAGAGGAGGACTCAGCTGGATTAAGATTTTTGCAGGAGTGAAGAAAGAGGTAGATAACATCTGAGCTGGGACAACTGGGTGAAACAACCAAACAAAAAGTATCCTGGGATTAAGGTAACATTGAACTTTTAAGAAAAAAAAAGTGAGCGGCAAAAATACAAAGGGACAGGGAAAAAATAAGACAATAATTTTGACAACTGAGTGGGGCTTCAAACTGGGAAAGGAAGAAGCTGGAATTAAAGACTTAATTAAACTGGATTTAAATATTTTGGCAATAAATAGGCATAAAATAAAGCTGGACTTAAGATTGTCAAAAAATAATAATAAAGTTTATAAATTGGAGACTGGATTGCTCTGGAATATGAGGTTCGAAAAACCCTAAATAATAAAATAGGGGGGAAAGGTGAAGACTTTGTAAAATGGAGAGTGCCATCTTCTGGATAAAAACTTAAATTCAAACAAAAGAGAAATAATCCTATTTCTGTGTGAACTTGTGTCAATATAATGCTAAAGAAATGTTGAAACAAAGTAAGAATCTTAAAAAGTGAAAGCTGAAACAGAACAAAGAAAGAAGCAAGGAAAGACTGACTGCGGGATTGATTGATGCTTTTGGTATAGACCCTGGATTGGAACAATTGAGAACTTTAGAAAACTTGAAGAAGAAAGAAGGAAAGTAAAAGTGTTTTTTGTGGACTTTAACGATTATAAAATATAAGAGTGTGTAATGATGATATCTCTTCGGGAATTAAAAAATGGAACTTAAAAATATGAGAGAATTACTACAGGAAAGAGGCGAATCACTTTGTTCTGTATTAGAAGAAATGGAAATGGTGATTGAAGAACAAAAAGAAAGAACTTCAGAGGAGTCGGAGTCAGCTCATGGAGAAGCCATCTTAAATAGACAATTACCACAAAGAACACTACAAAGACAAGAGGAAAGAAGGAAGGTTAAAAAGTTAAGATTTAAGAAGGTAATTAAAAAGAGGAATACCTGTGAAATCAGGAGAGGTAGAAAAGTGCAGCAGAAAAGGGGAAAGGAAGATATCAAGAAAGAGAGGGATATAAACTTCTTTTCTCTATAGAGATGAATTACAGAGTGAAAAAAAAATCCTCATCTGAAAGAACAAAATGTGAATATGTACATGACATTCTGGTTCTGCCTAAAACATTAATCAGAACCTTGTTTATCACTAAACAAGCAAACCCTAAATAATGATACTAAAATCAAGAGGCGGGCTTACACAGAAACAGATGTTATGGCAATTTATAATCATATTCTTAGGAGGTTGATCAAAAGAAAACCATTTCCTGCATGGATATTTATTTACATAGGAGCCCTGAAATTTTTGCCAATAGCTTGAGAACTACTGCGTAGTCTAAAATAATTTTATTTTTCATAATGTAACCAAGGGGTGCTGTGACGGTCTTCCATGCGAGGAATCCTCAAATTTTTATTTATTTATTTTAGTGCTATTGCAACTTGGAACAGCCCTAAATGAATAAGACGAAAAACCTCCTGTTCCTACTATTTCCCCTTAGTAGATAATTCTACTAAATTTAAAAAAAAAAAGCTTTAGAGAAGGAGAAAACACTATGTAAATAGCATGATAAGTAGGTCCTGGCAGCCCCCTTCCCCCAAAATAGAATAGTTTAATAGAAAAAGAGAATTTCTACTGGCTACAGGTAAAGATTCCAGATTTGAATGGTTTCTACCTAAGCCAGGCGTATAACTGAATGGACTTCCTGCATCTTTAGTTAGGCAAGATGGATGGCAAACAAGCAAACAAACAAATGTGTAAAAAGAGTAGAGGATTAGATGTATAATTTATCACATGACAAACTATGCTCTCAAATATAATATTTGACATTACTTTTAAAGGAGTTAACAACCACATCTTCTCTTCCAATAGGATTTTTCCATTTCTCAAAAAACATATTAAGACACAGCAAAAAGGAGGCAGTTCATGAATAGTGACGGTGATCACTGTTAGTTTCTGTTATACTGATTCCCCCTTACTTTAGCAAACACCCGCTCATTACAGAAATGCATTGTGTAATTTTTAGGGGAGAACAGACGGGTGGGAGCCTTCTTTCTCCCCAGCCAGATCCTCTCCCTTGTCAGTGTATTTTTTATGTGAGCTCTGGTTTCAGAGCTGATTGGAAAGAAACATGGGGCTGGAGAAATATGCCACTGATGCAGGACTCTCGAAGTCCAAGATCTCATTTATGAGAACTCAGAAGTCAGCAGAGTTGGCTTTGAACTGTCTTCCGGCGATCGGGATGCTGGAGGCTTAAGTTGTGTTTGGAAAGCTTGAAGAAATTGGGTGTACTTAGCCTTGAGGAAAGCTGACACAGAATATAATAGCAGACTTGAGTAACTGAAATTATGTCACACAGGTTAGCATTCATTCTGGTGAGTTAATCTGTGTTATCCAGACAACAGGATGTGGAAAAATTGTTTTATATTCCAGGGAGGAAGATTCCGGTTGAATGTTCGCAAAATGTTAGTTCAATATGTGAATCCCATTATCCAGACAATTGGTGGACTCTCCCTCATTGGAAAATATTCAAATAAATTCTGGATGACCATCAATCAGGAGTGTTTTATGATCCCAGTGTTTTATGATAACTCATGTTGTAATTCTATGATTCTCTGAAGTACAGACTTTACAATCTGGAGGGAAAGGGCCAGCAGACATTTAGACAAGAACTTAATAAAATATATCGCTTGCTGGGGAAGGAAAATCAGCATGCGGAACCAAGCCTCATATTGATTCTACAAAGTAAACTCCTATTTGTCTTGAGCTTCTATGGCCCAAGTTGGCCTTAGCCTATTAAGCATGTTTGAATGCTTACATGACAATACAGTTTACTCAATTAGCGGGAGCTATATCCAGGTCAGCACACGTACAGTTGGTCCTTCAGTGCAATGCCTACTAGTTTCAGTAACCTTCTTTTATTTCCAGTCCATTTTCCGAAACAATTAGCTTGAGAACAGTCCTGGATATGTTGCTGACGCACATAAAAACAAAGTCTATCAGTGCCAGATAGACCTCTTTTTTTTCAGAGGGGAAAAAAAAGAAAGATAAAAGCCGCCCAGTGCAATACTGATAAACCAATGGCCTCTTCTGTATTTGAGACCTGTTCGAAACCAGCGACCATCAACCTCCGACCTGGCAGCTTCTTCAAAGCTAGCTTAGGACCTTTGTGGACCTTTCAATATTGATTCATTAAAAAAAAGCAAATGAAGCAGATTTGCTTCTGACTCTACCTGAGAAGTTCATCCACCCCAAAGCCTCCAATTGGAAGGATCCAAGCTGGCAAACCTATGTGCAAGGTCGACCGTGCTCACTCATGCTGAAAGCAAAGCTCATTCTTACAACTGGCACTGGAGGGATGCCGCCTCCAAAAAATCCAGGGTATTGCTGCATTGTTTTAAAACTAAAGCTTCGCCTGGGTTGATTTTTTTTCTTTCTACTGCAGGAAGCAATTCAGGGCAGAATGCTTTCTCATATAAGACAATAGAACAGAGAAGAGAAGAGAAGAGAAGAGAAGAGAAGAGAAGAGAAGAGAAG
>BLBF01000052.1:11387025-11413975 GCA_015471245.1 Laticauda colubrina | reverse complement strand
AGAAGAGAAGAGAAGAGAAGAGAAGAGAAGAGAAGAGAAGAGAAGAGGTTACTTTGTCCTGTTTGTTGGGAATTCTAAGAATTCAAATCCAAATGTATTGCTCAACCATGGAAAACCTGTTTTACATTTTGTTGCCTATATAAACTTGCTGGCAGCTGCAAAATAGATGCAGAAAGAATACAGTGGTGGCTGCCAACCCACATTTTTTACCAGTGACTTCTAGATAGCTGACCTGCGATCTGGTCTCATAATGGGTCAGAATTTTCTCCACCTACCCACACACAGCTTCGTTGGTTGCTGCTCTGTGTGGGTAGAAAAACCGAGGACTTTCAAAACATCCTACATCATTTTCTTAAAACGACTTTCCCCAACATGGGTGTCTGAAAAATAAGAAGTCACAATAATATTAACAATTGTGCTTTCATCACTACCCATCCCAGGCTAAATTTCAAGTCATTGTAGAAAGAATATGATCCCAATTGAATGAACTAAAATACAGGGAGTCCTTTGACTTGCAACTAAAGTTCATTTAGTGACTGTTCACAAGTTACGATGGCACTGGAAAAAGTGGCTTATGATTGTTTTTCGTACTTATGGCCATTGCAACATCCCCATGGCCATGTAACCAAAATTTAGATGGCTGGCAAGTGACTCATATATATGGCCATGTGATCCCCTTTTGCGACCTTCTGGTAATGGGGAAGCCAGATCGTTAACAACTGTATTACTAACTGCAGTGATTCACTTAACAACTGTGACAAGGTCATAAAATGGGGGGGAGGAATTCATTTAACAACTTGCTTGGCAATGAAAACTCTGGGGGCAATTGTGGTCGTACATTGAGGACTATCGGTAGTTATTACCATCAAAACAGATTTACTTAACAAAACACTATTATTGTCATTAGTAAATCTCTGGTTTAAGGTTTGCTGTTATAGCATCAGCTTTTAGGACAGGGAGCCTTCAAACTTGAGTTTTAAGACTTGTGGACTTCAACTCCCAGAATTCCTCCTCCAGTCATGTTAGCTCAGGAATTCTGGGAGTTGAAGTCAACAAGTCTTGCCAAGTTTGAAGACCCTTGTTTTTAGGGATTTAACATAACTCCAAAAAAAATCCCATGCTGTTACAGAAAAAACGTCAACAGGCATAGGATCTAGATGGTATCATCCTTGGGTGGCCCAACCCCAAATCCTTGTTTAGCCTTGAAACTTGCTAGATTTGTGGGTCACACTTTCTCAGCTTTGCCCCAGTAAATGTGGAGAAGTGGAGTGAATGGCTATTTTCAAGGAAGCAATTCTCACTGTACATTACCTTCTATCTGTATTGTTTAGCATTCACCAACCCAACACCATATACCCTTTGTGTCTCAAAGTTATGATGAAGTTTATTGACGAACTTTACTAAACATAGAAGATATGCATTTTACTTTACTTAGTGTTTTGGAGGTGGAGAAGAGAATTTCAACCAAAAAGAGTAGAATCCATTGGTCAGTATCTTTTTTAAATCACTGAACTGGTCAATTCTCATATGAAGATATTTAAGTAACATTACTACCAAACTCAAATGCTAAATCGTACTTTATTACAGCAGCCAGTTGTGGCTATCTGGATGACCACTAGGTGTGGCAAAGAGACACATTACTTCTTGTGGATGCAATCTGGTGGGCATCTGGAGTTTTGAAGCCCAAGTATCATGGCCCTCACTTTAATACCTGCAAAAATACAGGCTTGATTGCCGTGGAAGGGTTTTTTGAATGATGCATCAAGCCGATCTGTTTTGTACAAATGCAATTAATCCCACTGTAACTTTAGCCAGGGAACAGAACATGAATTCAGTAAACAAGTGAGAGGTAAACGGACAGCAAAACATGGATCTTTCCAGAATCACTCGCTAGAGGGCACTAAGTTCATGCTGGCAAAGCTCAGCTTTCCCTTGTAAACAGCACTGGAAAAAAACAGCAGAAGGGAGAGAAGCTATGAGTGGGAGACAACATACATTTGGGATTGAGCAGTCCCCACTGGCAGCTATCATAATTTTTGCTTTTCTTCAAGCAACCCCTGTTCTAATATGCAACAAAGGGAATCAAATAAACAAGCAGGCAAACAATACAGACTGTTGGGAGTCCCTCTAGAATATCCTTCCGCTAGGAACCAGATACAATTGAACTCTTTGGCCAGAAAATTAGTTAGGTGAGAAAAACATCTTGTAGCCTGGATTAACAAAAAGGGCAGATTCCTAGCCATGGGCAAAGATTTCCACAGGTGTGCAGTTTTTTAGGCAAAGCAATGCTGACCCAGATTCCCTGAACAAATGACAAGAACGCATTGTGGTTTGTGTGATCACTAGCGTTAAGCCTGCCATTAGATAATCAAGATTCCAAAAGGAAGATACGGACTGAGCATCTAAGACTCTGGAGGTAGAGCAGACAATCTGGACAAGCAAAAGGGGTGCCTTTCGATAAAGACCTGGAATCATTGGGTGCTTAGAAATATAATCATCTTGGCTGCAGATGTGGAGTTGTATTAGTTTAGTACTGATGCCATCCCTAGAGGGAGGCTGCATTTCTCTTAATCCACAACCAATATGGTCACACCACATAAACAAATCCTACCATGGCAGCAGTGCCTCAGATAGAAAACCCATACAGAGAGTGCTAAGGACAACTGAGATTTATAGGAAGCTTGGTTCCTGTTATTCAGGATGTTTAAAAGCGCTATGTGCTTAAGAGTTCAAAGCATTGTTAAAGACCCACACACCCACTTTACAGTCTGTTTCTGTTCCTCCCTTCTGGGAGGAGATTTCAAAGTATTTCTAGGAGGACTATCAAATTGTGTAACAGCTTTGTTCCCTATACCATCCGTCTGGTAAACTCGCAAGATTCGTTTTTCTCACCATGTACATGTATACATACAAATTAGATTCTATTGTTTCTCTGTGTCATATATGTGAGTATATGCATGATTTTGTATTTATTTTGTCATGTTTATGTAGTGCATATTAGAGATGGAGACCCTTTAAGAGCTGTATGCAACAAAATTTCATTTTAATGTATGCCAATTTCATTTTAATGTATGCCAATTAGTGTACATACAAAGTGACAATAAAGTTATTCTATGTTTACCTGTTAGGACTGATTCTCTTTAATGGTACTAAAGAGTTTTTGCATTTTTTGGCACAAAAAGTTTGCTCTTAGTTATTATCCGCATCTAAAATTTGTTAGGAAATCAAAGCATTCATAACATGCAAAATACAAAGTTTATTAAATTGCTTTATGAACAATGCAAAAAAATCATTAATTCACTCCAATACTAGCATACTTTTCCTTCACACCTCATGCTTAGTTATTGCACAAAAGAAATACTAGATTTATTAACTCAAATGTGTTAATCTTATTTTTCCAAACTTTGTTTTCTGGGTTGAATTTTATGCCAGACAATTCCAAAGGAACACTCATTAATTTGAAGTATCCCAAATTAATTAAAATGTTCTTCCCCTCGCTTTTCATTCAATTTCTCAGCAACTGAGCATTTGGTTCAAGTGACCAGATATGAACTTGTCTGAATAGGTTTTGTCTACTGTGAAATAATCAAGCATTTTAAGTACCCTAAAATCTGGCAACCAATAAAGCACTGCTTAATAAAAAAATGAGTTGAATAAATGAAAGTATGGACCAGGCAGTAGGTAGCATAAGCATCTAAAACATAATTTTTAGAGGCTTGCCTTTGCGATTTAGTGCTGTCCAAATAGGTTGTATAATTCCCATGATCCTCAGCCAGTACTGCCCAATTGGTTTGTGGATTACGGATAATGTAATCCAAAAGCTAGGGGAATATCAAATTGTGGGAGGTTGCCTTAAAATAAGGATAGAAATTTTTTTTGCACAAACAAGTCAATTTGTTTTGTCTCGCATCTGCAAGCAGGATGTGAAAATAGCAATAATCCTCAGATGCAAAGGAAAGCAAGGTGTCCTTCAAAAGAATGGTTCCGGGAATCTCGTCTCTGAAAAAAAGAAAACATAGACAGACATAACAGTTGTGCATGTTAATTATTATTTTGAGAGTACGTGAAATATAATGGCATCAACAGAAATAGAAATAACTATGTGTCATGAATGTATAGATTACAGTTGAAATGAAATATGGAAATGGGACTAGGAGAATAATATCAGTTTTTATAATGAATTAAACATTAATTTTTTCTATTAAAATTAAAAATATTCTGTATATAACTAAAGGAGTAACTTGCAGATCCTGGATTGAAAAGTATACATGCAATGTAGTAGTTAGAAGAATATTGGTTTTAACCAATTAGGTGATAATTAAAAATTAAATAATTAATGAGATTTAAAAGGGGATTAATTATATGACATGTAAGCCATGGGGTGGCACACTCAAATTGTTAATAGTAGGGGAAACTTTTTTGAAATGTTTGAATTGATATTGAACTTTTGGAATAATGAATTAATTCAGTATATGCAATGAAAGTGCAAACCTGACAGAGAAAACTATAAAGCATAATGATTATGATAGAGTTATTTAAAGCTTAAAGAAATAGGTCAAGTAATAAATTGAAAAATATACAAAATAAGCTGGAGGAAAGTATATCATAAACATGATAGAAAATATAAAAAGCAAATGGTAAGATTTGAACTCAAATGTGAAAGAGGAATATGTAATTAAAGCCAGATCATTGGTTGCCCTCTCCTCTCTTTGGAAGCTGCCTTAGGAAAGTTCAAAACATTCTCAAAGATCCATCTCATCCTGGGAACCCTTTTGTTGAACTATTACCATCTGGCAGGCGGTACAGAATAATAAAAACAAGGACAAATAGGCTGAAAAACAGCTTCTATCCTCGGGCAGTAACTCTTTTGAATTCTGCTGTATCGTGCAGTGTTGGTGTGGTGTCAGGGATTTTCGGTTCAATGTGTGTTTATTTTCATGGTCATGGTTATGATCTGCACTGAAGATGGTGTTTGATTTCATTGTATGAGGTACAATGACAATTTTTAAAAAAAGTAAACTAAACTAAAATGTGATACCAGGAACTATGTTCTTCACTGAGAAAAGATGTTTTCAATATGTGAAAAATGAATTAAATTTTTATTTTTTAAAAGGAAAGAAATAGAAAAAACAAACCTCACTGCAAGGGAAATGTGTTCTCAGGTAACCTGGTCAGTTTGCCCTCTGCAAACAGCCCAAAGTTATACAGGTATTTCTGGACTTACAACAGTTCATTTTGTAACTGTTCAATGTTACAAAGGCCATGATAAAAGTGACTTGTGACCATTTTTTACACTGATGACAATTGCAGCATCCCCAAGGTCATGTGATCCAAATTCAGGTGCCTGGCAAGTGGTTTATATGGTATTTATGATGGTCGCAGTGTTCCAGGGTGACATGATTCGCCTTTGCAGCTTCCGACAAGCAAAGTCAATGGGGAAGCCAGATTCACTTAACAATCATGTTAGTAATTTAACAATTACAATGATTCACTGAACAACTGTGGCAAGAAAGATCATACAATGGGGCAGAATTCACTGAACAAATGTTTCACTTAGCAACAGAAATTTTGGGCTTAATTGTTGTCATATAGTCGAGTACTACCTGTATACCATTCCCAATTCTTAAAGGAATTTGTCTTCAATTTGGACATCGAATAGAAGATGGCTGCTCTGTATTTAGTAAAACAGTTATTTATTGATTACTTCAATGTATATAACTACCCATCTCACATAAATGACTCTAAGCAGCTGACAGCAATTAAAACTATGTACAGAACAAATCAAAATAACACAATGAACAGTAGCTGATAACCCAAAACCCACCAACAACAATCAGCAAAGGCATTCTACAGGCTCTACCGAACATGAGTTCCCAAAACCAAGCATTTTAAGGCCTTCCACAAAGCCCATAGGATTGGAGCTAATCTGATTTTAGGGAGACTTGACACATTTGTCTGTGGACACTGCTGAAAGATATCCAACTTCTACATATTTATACATCTTGTGTATTATCTTGAAGGGGGTATCAAGCATTCAAATATATAAACCAAAAAGCCCAAGCTTATATACTCCAAGGTAAAGCTTAAGTTCATGATCACACAGAGAGAAAAAGAGAGAGGGAGAGAAGGAGTGGGAGAAGAAGTGGGAGAGAGACTGGCCCAAGGTCATTCAACTGGATCTGTGACTAAGACAGGACTAGAATTCAGAATTCTCCTGCTTTCTAGTCCGATGCCTTAAGCACTACACCAAATCGAGGTAAAATAAGGATCCATAAACAGCAAATCCACAAGCACAAAGGGCTAATAGGTCAAAAGCTGTATTTTGAATTGAGCTTGGATGCAAACTGCACATCATGTTAAAAATATCACCAGTCTTCCAGAAGCCAAATTCTGCATTAACCAAAGTCCATGGACTGTTTTCAAATGCAGTAATAAATAGTGCATTATGCACAAATCAAATTGGTTTGTTAAAATCAGACCGTTTCTGTGTAATTGGGGCTGTTCAGTTATTGCAGATTTATTGTAATCTTTCCACACTTCCTTTGAAGAGCTGAGATATGCTTAGAAATAGTTCCCATATTTCTGGCTCATCAAAAAACTGCCTCGGTTAGTCATTTGTGCCATGCCAGTTAGTTAAACCATTTTTTAAAGAATAAACTATGACTGGGTGCATAGAAGTGTCAATTCAATCGGCTGTTTTATCCTTTTCTGCTTTAGAATACATACATACATACATCCTAAGGAAAAAAAAAAAGGGAGGGAAGCTATAGGAATTTTTGATATGAAAGATGTCATCAACTTTCTTATGTTATTTAAAAAACCACTAATGGTTGTATGTGAAAATGACAGGCAAAGCCTTGGACTCTTCTTTTTTTAAAAAAATAATCAGTACCAAAGGAGCAGGGCCTTTTCTGTCACGGCCCCACATTTTTGGAATTCATTCTCTGATGAATGGCATACACCCTCTCCTATTTATTACTTAAAATTCGCTTCAAAAATAATTTCCAAAGGACAAAGTTTGTATTGTATTGTCTGGTGCTTTAGGTATGGAAGCCGTGGGTGGCTTTTGGTGTCTTTTTTTTTTTTTTAGCCCTAGGCTGAATAAACTGATAATTATTTTTTTTTAAAAAAAAACAACTTGCACTGGGCCAGTGTGGATCCACAACCTCCATCCTGTAGTTGGACTGATGTGGGGTGATAACAATGATACTGAGGGAAGTGGATTTCTGGTTTTTTTTTTTTGGTGTGTAATTCCTCTAAAAGGCAGGCTACAAAAGCCTTTTTAAAAAGACACTCTAACCAAGTTACCTACAGCCAAGAAAACAACTAATCTGGAAACAAAAGAGCTGCTTTCTTTTCCCTATCTGAGAACCTGTTTACTATCTTGAGCGCGACATGTACCGGCATGTCAGCACCATTAATGGCTAAATTAGCTTCTCTTTAGACTGAGGGCGGGAAACGATAAAGCCGAAGCTACTTTCGCTTGGGCCGAAAACCAGGGTAGGCCGCGTCCTCCTGCTGGGCGTACAGAGAAAGTTACGCAAAGGCTGTAAACACCTTAACAAAAGACCCAGAGATCCTCCTCCTGTCCTGAACTTTCCGGGAATTCCTCGGAGAGCCCGGGAAAGCCTGACCGGGCCTGCCAAACCCACATGCATGCTTTGGCCCGGCAAGTTCCTTTGGCTTTGCAAAACAAAAAAACAAAAGAGGCAGAGAGGCAGCAGAGAAACCCTGGCTCGTAAAACCCAATGCACGGACGAACTGCATACATACGTAAAAAAGGCTACAAGCCTTTGCACCCTTCACAAACAAGGGTGGTGGTGGTGGTTTTCCGATCTAAGTTTTATCCATAAAATCATACATTGCAATGTCCTACCTGTCAGTGAAATACTTCAGCTTCAACCTAATATGACAACGCAACAGCAAACAATAGATACAAACTCAAGGTTAACCGCACCAAAACCTGATGGCAGGAAATACGACTTCAGCAACAGAGTGAGTGGTCAATGTCTGGAATCGTCTATCTGACTCTGGGGTTTCTTCCCCAAACCCCAAAAACGTTAACCTTACATTGACCTGGCCCCTTTCCTTAAGAGGTCTTATAAGGGGCGTGCATAAGCGCACCAATGCGCCTACCGTCCCTGTCCTATTGTTTCTTTTATTTTTCTTATTATGTACCCAATTCCATGTATTCATAACTACTATCTTATAACTGCTTGACAAGATAAATTAAATAAATAAAACTACATAAAGCAACCCCTGCATGGTGACTTTTGCTTGGTAAGTAGGTAGGATGGACCCAAGATTAACAACCCAAAAAAAAAAAAAAAAGACAAAAGGGGCAGGAGAGAAGCAGCTGGTCATCCCCACCGGAAACCCCAATTCCAGAGCACAGATCAGCTCAGTTCTTGTTCTCAGACCCGCTCACCCGCCCTTCGGCATCGCCCAGCCGAAAAGCGGCAGCCCTTTCCCCGGTCGAAAGAAAGAAAAAAGAAAGAAAAAGAAAAGAAAAAGCAGCGCCTCCCAGTCCCAGGCGGATTTCCTCTAAGGAAGCCTAGGCGAGCTCCGCGCAGCAACGCTGCAAAGTCTGCGGGGCTCGACTGGGGCTCCCTGGCGTCGCTCCCTTGAAGGGTCTCGAGACCACCCACGATTTGCAGGTTGCTCTTAAATTTTCTCAGCCTCGGGATTTTTGCAAACAGCTTTGCAGCTCGCGTCGCGAAGGGACGGCAACGCGTGTGAGACGGGCACAAGAGAGCTTCGCTGGGCCGGATTCTCACCGGCATAGACCCAGAATGGGTGTCTCAAGCCGCGGTAAACCACCTTCGGCCTCTTCCCGCAGCTGCCCTGAATTTATTTCCTCCTCCCGCCCAACAACCGAGAGGGAGCCCTCCCCCCCCCTCAACACCCACATACTGACTGGTCTTTCCCCTCCCTTCTTTCCCTGCCTCTCCGTTCCCTCCCTCCCTCCCTCCCTCCTGCCTTCCTTTCTTCTTCTTCTTTTTCCTCCCCCCTCCTCCCCCTCCTCCTGGTTGCCCAATCGCTAGAGCCATGAGCCCCCCCATCAGCTGATCAGGCCTCGCACACGATTGGAAGAATCCAATCAGCGAGCGCGGGGGGGGGGGGAAATTGGCACCGGCCAGTAGTTAAAGGCGGCAGCCGGCAGCCGGCCTCTTCTAGAGCGGAGCATGGGCGATCCTCTTTAAGCGGACGACTCGACAAGGCCTTGTGATATAATTTTTTTTTTTTCCTTTTTCCCCGCCTGCCTCCCAACCGCTGCACCTTTTTCCTCCACGACGGCCAAGGTAAAGGGCGCCTTGGTTCCTGTCAGCAGAGGCTGGAGTGGGGGTGGGGGAGAGGAAGGGAGTCGGGGTTTTGAGGTGGATTTTTCCAATGAATAAATTTAGCGTGTCGAAATCTTGAACCTCATCAGAACCTTGATAAAAGCATCACCTCATAACTCTTGCTAGGTCATATTTTAAATGACCTTATAAAATGGTCACATCATCTCCTTCCCCTCCTCCCCCCCTTGGCGGGCTGAGTTGGGGAAAATGGTGGAGGGGAAGCCTAAGGGAAGGAGAATGGGAAGGTTTCGCTCTTTCCCCCCCCTCCCCCGGATTGTGGACCAGCTTCCAACCCCGTTCCGTTATATAAGGCTGTTGGGGATGCAGTTGGAGAGAGGGTTGGTAGAAAATAGCCGGGGCGGCTCGTCCTGTCTCTCCTCATTTCTCCTTTAAACAAAAGCAATTAAAGTTGTGAAGTGTGGCCCTAACGGGGGGGGGGAGGGAGGGAGGGGCGTTCTGGAATCCCCCGCGGTGGGGGAGAAGAAAAGGGGGAGGGGGAGGGCTTCGTTAGCAAGTTGGAAGCTCTCGTCCGTCCTTCTGCCGAGGCCTCGAGTCGGCTGGCTTAACTGGAAGGGCCCATTTTCCAGCCATCAGCCCCGATGGCTTAAGAGGAGATTCCCTGCCCCCCCCCCCCCCCACCATTCCTTCCCCCCCCCCCACCCTCCGCTCCCGGTTTCTTGCAGGCCCTTTGAGCCGTCGCTCGATCTTTTGCGGCTGCTCGCTGTTGCTTTTTGAACCCCTTGCTCCCCCCCCCCGGGCTTTGGTTAAATGGGGAGGCAAAAGGAAGGGGAGGGGGGATCCCCTAGGAAACGGCCATGCGGGCTTGAAACGGCTCCAGTTCTGTCTCCCCTCCCCCCCCCTTTTTTTTCTCTCTCTTTTTTTTTTTTGCCTCTGCCTTTTTCAAAGGCTGGGATGGCTCCGCTCTGGTTGAAGGCGGCGGGGTGCATGAAACCCGGAGGTTGGAGCCAAAGGTAGAAGAAGGGGAAGTGCTGGTTGAAGACAAAACATACACAGGCTTTTTTGAGGGGCTCGATTTTGATGAGGAGCCGGGGGGGGGGGGGGGCTGCTGTGGTGTGATCGATGTCTTCAGAGTAAAATCAGGTTCCTGAAATCCCTGCAGCTTTGGGGAGAAGGCAACTGGACGTTTATGGATTTATTGATTTGCTTCTTTAATGCCCCCCAGTCCTAGCTGTAAAAGACAAAAGCACATTGGAATAATCAGATAAAAGCAAAATTCCAGAGCAGTTTGTTCCTTTGCCAATGAGAAACGGTATTGATTGTGTGTGTGTGTTTGTGTGTTTTTATTTGCAAAGGCAAGCAGGGTTGCTGCTGTGTCAGCTTCCCCCCCCCCCCCCCCCAGAAGGTGAGGAGCTGGTCGGGTACAGGAGGAATATTCCAAAGAGTGACTTGGCATTGTTTTCTTCCAGGATGGGTTTTTTGATTTCCCAATCTAGAGTGCAACCCTAGAATTTCCTGGGGATCTGCCATCCAAGTGCTACCTAGTCCAACTCTGCTTTTTTGTTTTTGTTTTTCCCCACCCCTCCAAGATCAACTGAAGTTGACTAGATGCTGCCATCTGCTGTGCTTGTTGTATAGGTTACAATTTTAAAATCACCTTTGGAGAAAAAAAAATAAAATAAGTGAAAAGGAGGATAATTCTAAGAATCCAATTTTGTGACACAGGTGGTTCATTCAGTCATCTCACATGTCTAGAATGCCTGCAACAGCCGTGATTTACATGTGACATGTAAGACAATTCCTTATGAAAGGAAGGCTAGCTCAAAATCCAGGTAATATCAGGACTTGTTGCATTGTAGGTTACTGTGATGTCGGATCAGTACTTGGAGCTACATATTTAGGCATATTTTTCCCAGAATGAGGAGTTGATACTATTTTCAATCCAATATTTCTGTTGGGATAGGAGACCAAAAATCCCATGGAAGAAATTATCTAAGTCTTGTTTTTATAAATGAAATTGTCAAAAATCAGTATTTTGATAGGAACGTAACACTATAGCAAACAATTAACCTAAAATAAGTCAAATCCATATACATTATTTGTTGTAATAATTGGCTCACTTCTAAAGAGTTGTGGGGCTCTTCATTCATTTTTTATTTTTAAGCCAAGGAAGGGCAAGGAATTTAATAGAAATGAAACAAATGTAAGTCACAATTTAGTCTTGCCCTCTTAAATCCTGACAGGATTGCTCTATAGCTAATGCATTTGTAGAAATGCATTTGTAGAAATCCAGCATTTTACTTTTAAAAAAATAATAGAATTTGAATTTCACAATTGATATTTTAGTTAGCAGAAATGTGTAAATTGTACATTTTTTGACCTCACAATAGAATTCTTTGATGGGATATAAACCTAAATAAAATGTGGAAGTTTGCATTTTCCACAAAAACATTTTATAGTTTTTAGCAAGAATAGAATGTTTTCTCCTTCACCCCCCTTTCCCTCTCCTCTCTCCTTTGCCCCCCCCTTAGGTATCCTAAACCTCTTATCAATTCTCCTTGACTACCTACTGCTAGTTCACTGTCTTTTAATTGTACATTATTATTCAACTTCACATGAGGAAAAGCTTAAGCTTAGGGCTTGATGGTAAAGATCTCAGAATGCTAAAAAATTCCATTCTTTTGTGTCACTATCCAGTATATATTGTATTACAATGTGACATTTGCAGTGAATTAAAATTCAGAACATGAGAGAGTTTTATTGTGAGCAAGAACCTTTTTTGCAATTATTTTTTGGTGCTTCATACAATACAGTTAGGTATCTCTTTCATGGTATAGAGACTAAGTTGCAGGTATGGGAGTAATTCATTCTTGTATGGGATTGTCTAGTAGTAAAAATGCATAAGTAACAGTACCAGTTCACGACAATAATGTGCAAAATTTAATTTGATTTTAACACTGACAGCTGTATTTTAACATTGACAATTATATTAGGTCATTTAAAATATGACCAAGTAGGAGTTATGAGGTGATGCTTATTAAGGTTTTGATGAGATTCAAGATTTCTACATGCTAAATTATTCTTCTCAACTGATGTCCTCCAGATCTCAGGAAAGGTAGACAGATTATTTCACATTTACCTCTACAGGTTTTACTATTAGAGATTATTGCTATCCTATTTGAGATGCAAATGTACTCCAACAAATTTGAAAAATTCATGATTGAGATAGTTTTAGTAGATTTTTAAAAATTGTTTCCATTAATTTAAAATAGCATGCCTTGCTCTGGCATAAGAAATCAGATTTCTGCTATCGTGGGAGAAGACATATTTTAATCTCATAGAAATTTCAGTATACAGGTTTAACATTCTAGGGTTTGCCCAGCATTTCAACCAATAGAAATCAAGCTGGTTCTATACTGATAACTCTAACATATGAAATGTTGTCATCTTTTGAAACTCTTTTCAGTTGAAACCCATATAAATCTAAGGGAAAACTTTGCAGTTTAGCAAGTCCTTGTATATTACTTTTATAATATAAATAATATGGAGGGGTTTCTCCTTGATTTCGTGATTTCCCTGTGTTGCTTCTATGGATTTTACAACTTTCGGATAGTCCTCTGGGAATTTTCAGTGTTATTTCTATGTATTCTATCCCACCCCCCAAACAAGCTATTGGGGTATAGCAGCTGTCTTGTGTTTCTCGTAGAAGGGCTTATTGTTGAAAAGAAAAGCTACAAACCAAATAAATCTATCTTGATAGTAACCCTATTAAAAATTAAATTTATCAAACTTAGAAACAGATACAGAAGTCTAATGAAACAATGAATATAGAGATACGGACAATTAGAATGACATCAGTATTTAGTTGGAATCCATTTTGGCCACGGCACACACTGCACACAAATAGGGGCATTACCTTATCTCCCTCTTTTTATGATCAGAGTTCTAAATGACTAAGAATTGAAGCAGTCTTGGCAATAGTCATTTTCAGAACAAGGACTGTATTGTTTGTTATTCTTCTTTTTCACAGATTACATTTCTTTAGGGTTTAGAATTAAACTCTAAACACCGATTATAATACATAAATGTTACTGGATAATAACTGTACAGCAACATTTCCCAGCCAGTACCTTCCAGTTATGTTGGTGCAACTTCCATAATCCTATAGCCAAATTGACTGAGAATTATGCAGATTGTAGTCCTAAAGCACATTGAGGGCATCAGATGAGAATCAGTTCTTCCAAAGCAAGATATAGTTGCTTCAAGGCCTGATTTTCACCTTGTAGAAATAGTTTGCAATCTTCCACGATCTTCAGTAGAAATATGATGACTTGCAGCAGATGTACATGAATTGTAATCAGCTGTGGAAAGTTTGTCATGCACTAAGCCAGCTCATAGGCTGGCACTCTGGGAATGTCCCCACTTGGTTTTTGGCAAGAACCTCTTTGGAAATTTTCTTAAGACACTCTTTTCCTCTCCCTCTAGGTCATCATCTTGCAGAACTTCAGGAACAACTGCAACCATGGCCACCTCTGCAAGTTCCCACTTGAGCAAAACTATAAAACAAATGTACATGAAGCTGCCTCAGGGTGACAAGGTGCAAGCTATGTACATATGGATTGATGGAACTGGTGAATTCTTGCGTTGTAAAACCCGGACATTGGAACGTGAGCCCAAGAATGTTGAAGGTAAGCAGATTTTGGAGTGAGCTTTCCAAGGAGAGAACCTACTTAGAACTAAGGAAAAATTTCCTAACAGTTGGGACAATTGATCAGTGGAACAACGTGCCTCCATCAGTTGTGGGTGCTCCAACACTGATAATTTTTAAGAAGAGATTGGACAAACATTTGTCTGAAGTGGTGTTTCTTTGTCTGAAGGGTTTCCTGCTTTAAACATAGGGTTGGACTAGAAGATCTCCGAGGTCCCCTCCAACTCTTAATTCATAATATCCTGAGTTTTGACCAAAAGCTATCAAGCCAATTACTACTGAAAGAAACCAAAAATCTAAGTACCCTCTTGGCTTTTATTTTTTAATAATGAAGTCAGGATAAAAAGTCAAAAGAACAGCATCCACTGCCTTAGACTTAGGCTAGAGTCTTAGAGATGCTGTCATGACACTACATCCCATAATACTAGATGAACTTATTTTTGAGTAGGTGGACATTAAACAGTTTAGTGAAAGAAATATGGTGGAATAATTGCCACAGTTTAGTTTCCTTCCTAGCTAGATACCTGGTTGAGTTTCAGATTGGTGAAAAGATGCTTCTATGAACTGAAAAGCTCTCGTCTAGTTCATAGTTTTGGGAAATCGTGTCTAAAACTGTGGTTTTGAGTTCTCAGATAAAGTTACATTTTCTCCCCTGCTGCTCCTTATATCTGGAATCCCATTCAGAGTATATTCTTGGTATCCTATCATCCCTTTCCATTCTATGAATAGAATTGAATATTTGATACATTATACTGTATTTTTAACATTCATTCCCTCAGCTTCTCCTTTCACTGCATTCCTGTTGATGTAGGAAATATGGCACAAGTATAGCAAGTCCTGTTGCATTTTGGAATAGAGAATACTATAACCTTAATACTTTTCTACAAATAAATACTTTAACCATAAAATAAGATTCAAAACAAAGTTGCAAAGTTATCCAATGTTTTTCAGCATTTCGTTAAAATCACATTTTCTCACAACCACATACAGCCAGAAGGGGTAGAATTGATGAAATTCCAAGAAACCAGGAGGCGGCAGTATGCAGTTGCTAATTGCTGGCAAAGGGGTTTCTTAAATCCCTCTCCATACCTATTATTTCTTCTAGTTTTGATCTCATAACTATTTTTTTTTCAAAAGTAAAAAATTGCCTACCTCAGAAAAGGTATACAAGATGTGTTTGTATATGTGCTTATCCAATCCATCCAATCTTTTTACATTACAAATAGAACTGCATTTCATTATATTCTCGATATGCAAGGAAGTAATAATAAACGGAACCATCAACTTCAATTCTAAAAGAAATTGGGTTATTTTGTTGATGAAGATCACATATAGGATGAAATGCCTTATGCTTAGATGAAATACATGTCAAACTTCCAGCTGATGTAAATAAATATATAAATTAAAATAATATATATATATATTTGTTAAATAAAATAAATGATGGAACAGGCTTAGTCTTCTGCAGTTATTTTTTTTTAATCTGTATGACCATTACGTTAATTTTGAATTATGGATACCTTCTTCAAATCCATATTTGGGGGAAAAGGATTTAAATAACTAAATCTGTCTCTTCTCTGGAACAAGTTTTTCTACCTTAGCTCAAACTTCTCAAAAACTATCATATTTGTGAAGCATGTCTGGAGACATCAGTGCACCTGGAGAAGGCTAAGCTAGAGAACTGCAGCCAAAATGTATTACTTCACTCGAACCTCACCTTTTTTTCCAAGACTATGATCTGTCAGGCCTGAATGGTAAATGGCAGAAGTGCTCCTGGCAGGATTCAGTCTTTTGTGCTGCTCTTGAAATGAAGAATTCCTTGGCCCTTAGTTAGTTCCTTGAATCACAGATGGCAAGCACTTGGCTTTTGTCTGCTTGCCTCCCTCATTTTCAAGACTGTTAATCTCTGCCCATTTCGTGCCCTTTCTTGAAGCCCTTGTGCCCTAGAGCAGTGTTTCTCAACCTTGGCAAGTTTAAGATGTGTGGACTTCAACTCCCACAATTCTGGAAGGAGAAGACCACACATCTCAAACTGGCTACAGCTGAGAAACACTACCTTAGCGCTTTTCCTTTTATACTCCCCCTACTGGGGAAAGAAACACTGTCTTTTCCTTCAGCTTTTTCTTGAGTGCTTGTCAAGGCAAGTTCTTGACTGAAAAATAAACCTATTTTAGGATCTGAAATAAAAACATAGTCTCCTTCTTCCCATTCCCAAAAAAATTGCAATAATAAATTACAGAACTGGTCATCTCAAAGAAATGGCTTGATGGGAAGTCCTCTCCCTACTGCAGTCTGTTTAGCCTGCTTCCTGGCCACCTCCAAGTTTTGAAACCTCAATTTCAAAAGGGGGGAAATAATGATAGAAGATGGGGCTTTCTAGGCCACAAAATCGGTCCAAATTTTTTGAGGGAATATACCTTTGGGTAGCTCCCTGTTCTTGCCCTGATTTATGTACACAGTACAGATGGACAAGAGAATATATGCAAAAACCTGGTCTTTTCCTTGACTTAGAATAAAACAGCACCCCCAGCGCAATCAAAAACATGAGAATTTCTTCCCTGGTTGCTATGGAGCTAGCCAGAGATGGTTACGAAACCTGCCCAGTGTGTATAGCTCATTAGGAGAATTTAGTGAAAGGATTTGTTTTTATTCCAAAGAAGCAGCTGGCACAACTTGTTTAAATCATTTCACCACCTTCACCATATGAAAGGGATTAAACTGATTAACTAGATTTAATGCCAGTTGCCCTATGCTTATTTATTCATTAATTATCCTCCTCTTGACAATTATCAGTTCTGAATACCATGGGCTAACAGAGGCATACATTTTCTAGGGCAATGAAAGTTCCAAAATGAGTGATGCTATAACCCTTGAGTCTGTTTGGAGTTTTTTCAAAAATTACTCTATTTCCGTGTTTTGGAGTCTCTCCCCCCCCCCCCCCCCAAATATATACTTCTTGACAAAAACTAAGAAAGAGTACTTAGCAACAAGTCACAGGCAAGAGCCTAGAATAGATGCTTTGTTGCAGTTGCCAACTATACTCCCAGTGGTTTAAAGCAAATCTTTCTACAAAACTTTATGCCTGTCAAATTATAAATAAAATTATAATCCTGGAGAATCGTCCATGTCCAGATTGTCCAGTGGTAGAACAAGGCATTAATATGAAATATTTGCACTAAGTTGGTATAGGGAAAGGAATAGTAATAGCACTTAGACTTCTATACCACTCTGTAGTGCTTTACAGCACTCTGGGCAGTTTACAACGACAACTGATTGACCCCAACAATCTGGTCCTCATTTTATTGACCTTGGAAGGATGGAAGGCTGAGTCAACCTTGAGCTGGTCAGGATCAAACTTCTGGCAGTAGGCAGAATTAGCTTGCAATACTGCGTTCTAACCACTGTGCCACCATGGCTCCTCTGCATTGAAAGCATCCTAGATGCCTTTTGATCTGCTTGTCAGTGAATGTCTGAAGTGAGTTTTAATTCACCGGGGGTATATAAAAACTGATCTCACAATTGTTGCAACTGTAAAAGTAACATGTTAGTGCCATCAGCAAATATTGACTATGCTAGCTTTTAAGATTATTTGTGATAACTAGTTACGGCAGCTACCTACAGTTTTACACTTGGGACATGTAATAAGTCGTAGTACATCCAGTGACTTTAGCTGGCTAACTCCCATTAATGAGTACAATGTGAGGTATATTTTTATTGATGTGTACATCATTGATAAATAAATCATTGTGTGAGTAACAATAGCAAAATTGAATAGTACAGGTTTATAAAGTGTGTAGCAGTGGCTTAACTTCAATCTTATTTTTGTTTTCAGACCTGCCAGAGTGGAATTTTGATGGCTCAAGCACTTTCCAGTCTGAAGGCTCAAACAGTGACATGTATCTTGTGCCTTCAGCCATGTTTCGAGATCCTTTCCGCAAAGACCCAAACAAACTGGTTTTATGTGAAGTTTTAAAGTACAACCGCAAGCCCGCAGGTGTGTTCCAGCTTTGGCATTATAAAGCTTCTGTCCTGACTAGGAAAAGAAGTTCAGAAATTCCCCCGCCACTTCATTGAGATGAATAATGAAGCAGAGGCTTAGCCCTTGTATTGTGCACAAAAAAAGCACCCTTTTTAGTCTGCCTTGCCTGGAGAAAGTGTGTTTAATGTTTTGAGAAAATATGACTGGAGTTTAAGACTATTAAAACTGATAACCTCAGGTCATGAATACAAATGAAATCTCCAGTTCACACTTAAAAATATCTGGAGGAGGATCACCCTACAATTTATTCCAAGTTGGGAAGGAATTTGCCTTTTTCTGATGAATAATATTTTAAAGTTTTGTTTTGCTATATCCTTAACTGACAGGGCAACAACGAACAAGTATTTTTTGACACAGCTTCTCCCCCTTTCACTGTTTAACAATGGTAACTTTAAATGGGGACTTGCAGTTCCACTGAAGATAAGAATTGTGGGCTACTACCTAGCAGGGTAATTTAAAATAATGATTTATTGAAATATAGTAGGTTACAATTCACTTTCCAAGGCCATCTATATTTCTGTAGGAAGGTAATAGCCTGTTGCATGATGGAACATCATGTATGTAACAGGTGGTCTCTGACATAATGCTGTGATATTTCATTTGCATTTTGATCCCAATTGTTCAGTAGAGATCATTGCAGAACAGTCAGATACTAATGCATCATCCTAATGACATTTATGCAAAACAAGAACTAAAAAAAAACATGCTTTTGCACCAGGCCATACTGTCTGATCATATCTTGCATGACATTTTTGGTAACAACTTGCCAGATCCTTTTAGAAAAATACCAACAGCCTGCAGTTGCCAGAAAAAAAAGTTATTGAATGCTCTCATGTGAAGCCACTTCCAGCTACAAGACTTGCATTCTCTAAAGTTTCAGCTGATTTCTTGTCAGCTGGCAGGAAACAGTTTTTGCTCATGCACCTCTCATTTAACTTACTGAACAATGTTTCCCCTTTTAACTAATGAATCACAATCCTGAAGAAAATGTAAGGTTTATGAACCATCCTGTTTTACTAACCAGGCTGATAACACTATTGCTATTTATCTTAATATTGATGTTTCATCAAGATTGCTTAGCTAAAATATTCAGGGGACCCTAAGGTTATCCAGCTTCCACTGCACCTGGCAATGTAAAAATAAATAGTGTGGTGTTTTTATCTTGCAAGGTGACTGGGGAAATTAATTGGAGAAAGCACTTTAGGCAAATTAAGCTTTAGAGATTGGCCAAACCATCAACCAAAATCCTTCTGTTTTGTTAAAAAAAACCTCTTGTTTAATCTTAAATCTTTGCTCAAGAACAGTGAAGTACAATTATGTAAAGTTGCAGTTCAAATTCATCTATACCCCCCTTTTAAGGCAAGGTTAAAATCTATATGAATGACCAACATTGGCTTATTCCTTGTTTCTTTTAGAAACAAATCTACGATCTACTTGTAAAAGGATTATGGACATGGTGTCTAACCAGAACCCTTGGTTTGGAATGGAGCAAGAATATACCCTTCTAGGAACAGATGGACATCCCTTTGGTTGGCCTTCCAATGGCTTTCCTGGACCACAAGGTAAGAGTCCTACCTGAAATTCCTATGAAACCTTTAATGCACAACCATTAATTGCAGTCTGCCATTGAGATACTACCATGTTAGTGATAGAGCTACTGCTTTTCCCACCTAAAGATTCGGCCTTTGATATTAAATGAGAATTTAGGCAGCAGAAATCCATTGCTGAGGTAGATGGACACTCGCCTTATCAAGAGAAATTCCCAACTCATGAGACAGTATGGAAATGTTTAAAGGAAGAGAGTCATGCTTTCACCTATGAAACTCCTTGGATTAATCTAATGGTGATCTTAGCCAATCAGAGATCACATTTTGAACAGGATAATATTGGAATTAGATTACTGAGGATATCACTAAAGGTAAATTAATGATGATTGAATAAGAAAAGATAACATAATTTAATTAAACTTGTTACAGGTAGTCCTTAACTTATGCCCGCAATTGAGCTCAAAATTTCTGTTGAGACATTTGTTAAGTGAGATTTGCCCCATTTTCCTTTCTTGCCACAGTTAAGTGAATCACTGCAGTTGTTATATTAGTAAGATGGTTGTTTAGTGAATCTGACTTTTCCCATTGGCTTTGCTTGTCAGAAGGTCACAAAAGCTGATCACATGACTCCACACTAGAACTGTCATAAATGCATGCCAGCAGCCAAGCCTCTGAATTTTAATCACATGACCGACCATGAGGATGCAGCCATGGTCATTTGTGTGAAAATTGTCATTAGTCACTGTTGTAACTTTGAATTGTCACTCTAAATGAATGGTTATAAGTCGAGGATTATCGATACAGGAGTATCCTCTATATAACATGGATTTGCTGAATGTGGTGACGACAGCAATAAGATTCTCCCACTGATTTGTTTTGCTTCTTGTGTTTATCCAGGGCCATATTACTGTGGAGTTGGAGCAGACAAAGCTTATGGTCGAGATGTTGTAGAAGCCCATTATCGGGCCTGCCTGTATGCAGGTGTGAACATTGGAGGCACAAATGCAGAAGTTATGCCAGCACAGGTATTAACCCTTGCCATTAATGCTTAACCTTTCACCACTGGAATTCTTTTTATTCATTTGGTATACGCAGAGAAGGGCGTGAATGATCCACTGATTTCATTCTGATTCTCTTGTAGTGGGAGTTTCAGGTGGGGCCTTGTGAAGGTGTTGACATGGGTGATCACCTCTGGATTGCTCGATTCATCCTTCATCGAGTATGTGAAGACTTCGGTGTCATTGTATCTTTTGACCCCAAGCCTATTCCTGGCAACTGGAATGGAGCTGGATGCCATACAAACTTCAGCACTAAGAACATGCGAGAGGAAGGAGGCCTCAAGTAAGTGCTACTCTTTTGTTGCAAAGATGCTCTAAGGCAGTGGTCCCCAGCCTTTTTTGTACCAGGGACCGGTTTCACGATTATTCATTCTTCCACGGACCGGTACCTGAGTAAAGCGAGACTCCACGGCCATCGGGACGGCTCTTTGTTCGAAGATGCCCTCCCCTTCGTCGAAACTAAGGCGCGAGGATTCCTTCAGCATCCAAACGCCACTTTCCAACCGAAAACCCAGAAGCAACCGAAAACCTGGAAGCGCCGTAAAAACAAGATGGTGGCGCCTAAGCTTTGCGGCCCGGTAAAAAATGATCCACGGACCGGTATCGGTCCAGGGACCGGTGGTTGGGGGCTCCTGCTCTAAGGGAAGGGGAGGCTTTAAGAGGCAAGGACAGACACAATATTACTACTATGTTGTAGAGACTAATAGTACAATAATAGCACTTCACGGTAAGGAACATAAATAGATATATATACATTGAGCATGGGGGAAATCCTTGCAAATCAAAAACTAAAGGCAAACTATTTGATATTATTAAGGATATTTCTGTTAGCAGTGTTTGTATATTTTTTACATACAAGAATGCTTAAAATTGGATTTATCTCCATTCATTGCAAAGGATGACTTATTGTATTCTGCAAGTTGGATGAAATACTCTACCAAATGCCTTTTTAATTTTAAGTATGGGCAAAAAGGGAAAACCATTTTTCACAATGTTTTCTGAACCTTTATCATTAAGGTTTTTAAAAAAATATTTGGAGGCTCAGGAGAATGCCTGTCTTTAAACATATATCAAGAGTAGAACTATTTATATATTAAGATTTTATTTTTCTTTTTAATGTTTGAGATTTTTCTGGGATATCTGGAATAAAATATGAAATAGTCTTTGCTGTATCCCCGGTGAAATTGCAACGTGTATAATCTTAGCAGTGATGGCACAATGGTTAGAATGCAGTATTGCAGGCTAATTCTGCTGACTGCCAACAGTTCAGTCTTGACAGGGTCAAGATTGAGTCAGCCTTCCATCCTTCCGGGGTTGGTTAAATGAGGACCCAGATTGTTGAGGGGCAGTATGCTGTCTCTATAAGCCGCTAGATAGGGCTGTAAATCACTATGAAGTTTTAAGTGCTTTTGCTATTAGCAACATAAACAGCTGAGTACCCACAGGGCCATTTTTGATAATGCTCTTTTTTTTCCCCTTACTTTCACAGACAGATCGAAGATGCCATTGAGAAGCTGGGTAAGCGTCACCAGTACCACATCCGCGCCTACGATCCCAAAGGAGGGCTGGATAACGCCAGGCGCTTGACCGGTTTCCATGAAACGTCAAACATCCATGAGTTCTCTGCTGGAGTTGCCAACCGTGGGGCCAGCATTCGTATTCCAAGAAACGTGGGCCAGGTTAAAAAGGGCTACTTCGAGGATCGACGGCCTTCTGCTAACTGCGACCCGTATGCTGTGACCGAAGCACTAGTCCGCACCTGTCTTCTCAATGAAACTGGCGACGAACCTTTTGAGTACAAGAACTAAGTGGGCGTGTCCCATTGTGCTCCTGCTCTCTTCTGCATTTTCTAGATATTAATTGTGAGGGCATGAAATTCCATGTTTGTGCTCCCTCTCCTAAAACTGACCCTTTTATTTCTTTGTATGGGAGAGGGAAGTGTAGTCTCTTTCACTGTTTTGTTCTGTCATTTGAGGGGCACAGGAGAAGACATGTGGGATTTTACCACTATTTCATGTAATTCATCTGTGTGTCTTTGACAGGGTTTCTCAGTAGCTTCCAGGAATAGATGGCAAACTTGAGACCCGGGTGGTGGAATGGAGATAGAAAAAATATATCTTTGGGATCTAATTGTTCTCCCTTCCCTGGATTTGGGCTTCATGGCCTGTGTTGAAATGAGCAAAAGTGCAATTGCGTGTCATTCACTTTGCTGAAATGAATCCGGCATTTTACCACCACTCAAAAGTGCTGTGGTACTCAATACAGATCCACAAGGAAGTTCTCTCAAGGGCAGAAAGACATATAGTAATACCTTTTCCTTGGACTCCTAAAGTATTCCTATGCACAGACTTTTTTCCTGCCAGAGTTAGAAATATTTTCATGTTCGTAGGTCCTTGGCCGTTGTTTCCTTCTTGGGATTAGAAATTGTAGATTTTATTTAAGAAGTTGCAGAATGCTTCAGTCTGTTCTTGGAAGCTAGCTGATTTTCTCTTTCTAACACAAAGTGAAATAGTCCTTTTATATATATATTTAAATGTCTAAAAACACCTATGAAAATCGTTGTCTTTTTTTTTTTTTTTTTTAAGGTACACTAAATCAACCCTTTGCTGCAAAGGGTCTGTGGGTTAAGGCTCATAGATAAAATGGGAAGGCGGGAAAAAGTTTGTTGAGAAGAAAAGTTAGCTATGTGGTTCCAAAACCAGTTTGAAGGTTTGTTGCACACAAGAAGCTGTCAGTTTACAGGCTTATAAATTAAAATAGGCATTAACTTTTAATTTAAACTAAAGCCGCTGGCTGTCTAGGCTAAGCTGCGTGCGGCTGGCTGCAGCAACAGAGATGTGCTTATGCTTCAAATGAAGAGTTGGCTGGTCAACTTTAACCATATTTTTGACCAATAATTGGCAGGGAACGGAAGGCTTTCCCTGCCAATTATAAAATTCTTGGTACGATTTGCATTAAAGCAGGGCTTTTCAAAAGAAGGCAAAAGAGCACAGAATGGGAGGAGAAATTGGGTTTTTTGGAGATTTTAAATAACACATTTTTAGGAGTTTCTAAAGTTGTACAGTTTTACAGAGACCACTGCTGTTCCAGTAGGTACACCTTGGCACTCAAACTTACCTGCCACTTCTGCCAGGGAGTTGTTAATAAGCATGGTTGACTTCAGAGGAAATATTAGCGATTCAGGATTTTGTACTTTGATGTCTTGGATGGTGTCAAATCAGTTTCCGCTGCCTTTGGAACTTGAGAAGGAGGGCGGGGCGGGGATTTGTAATAAAACAATAAAATCCAATAGTGATTCTCCGCCTGTGTTTTTCATGATCGGTTTGCACATAAGTTTGCAATAACTTGTCAGTGGCACCCTAATCCTTGCCACCAGTCAACCTAACTTTACATAAGTTTGATGCTTACCATAATGCTTACCATAAACATAATGTTATGATGCTCAATCATAACATCACAACCACTAGCCAGAATAGTCATTGCAATGATGGAAGTTAGAACTATAAAAGTAACATCTTAGTGCCATCAGCAAATATTGACTATGCTTGCTTTTAAGATTATTTGTGATAACTAGTTATGGCAGCTACCTACAGTTTTTACACTTGGGACATGTAATAAGTAGTAGTACATCCAGTGACTTTAGCTGCTAACTCCCTTTAATGAATACAATGCGAGGTATATTTTTATTGATGTAAATCATTGATATTTAATAGCAGGTGGACATAAATGAAGTGTGATGGTCTTGGCCCTCTTTAATAGGCTTTAATAGGCTGCTATTGAGGATCACAAATCATCAATTTATGGAAGTCCAAATTAGTCTAGCAACTATCATTCCTGTTAACATTCAACAGAACGTCAATGGCTGTTGCTGCAAAATTTCCATAATTACCACTGTCAGATCTTGCGTTTTCAATGGGAAACATCTGCTTGAGGAGCCACATTATTATGATTTTTATGCTGTCTTTTCCAAAAATGTGAAAAGCAGAACTACAGGGGGAAAAGGGGGAAATTGTGTTTTTACATCACCTTCTCTAGAAAACGAAGAGCTGAAAAATTAAGATTTGCCAAAAAGCAAGTTTGCGGCTATGATACAGATTTGCATTCATGGCAACGATCCATCACACCTGCCACCTTAAAAAAAGAGAAGAATCTATGTTTGTGGCACAAATGTACACTAAAAGCAATCTTGCTCAGATCCAGCCCAAGAGATGCCTGTTTCTACATGATTGCTCTCTTCCATCTCTTCCCTCCTTAAAAGTCAGGGTATCTGGAGATGTTGCTTTATTTATATGTGCAATGCAGGTTTTGCCAAGAGTTGGGCTGCCATCAGTTCTCATTATTGCATCAAAGGACATGGAGCATAGCATAGTGGGCAGGGTGCTGACAAAAAAGTTTTCCTTCAGTTTTCCCCAGCTTTGCAGCATCCACATCGAGAGGAAACTCAGAATCCTGCTTTTGAAATTAGAGAGGTCAGGAGACCTGGAAAAAGGGGTGTTGGGTCCAGTATTTGAGAACCGATTTATTTTTACAATCCTGTGCCAAAGACAGCTGGCCTCAGAACGGAGGCTGTGCTTCTGTAACAATGTTTATCGAAGCACATCCTGAAATAACAGGAAAATCAAAGTGGAGAGGAGAACAGAGATGTTCAGAAAGGCAACAACAATGAAGAGTGGTTCGCATAACCATTGAAAAAGGATAAGGCAGGATACAGTTCATAGGGTTAAGGGTTTTGAGGGGCGGTCTTACCCCCACGTCATCTGCCCAGGCCACATATTCAAAAAATGGAATACAATTGGAAGTCCCTTTCAATGAGCAATCCCATTTGTAGGACCCAGGAGGTCCTAACTTCTTGATGGTAACCCTTTTCTTAGTAAATGGTTCTCCTGACATAGCAATAGCGCTGAGATTTATTTAGAGCCTCACTGTTTTACAGCACTCTCTGGGTATTTTACAACGATTGCATATTGCCCCCAACCATCTGGGTCCTCATTTTACTGACCTCAGAAGTATGGAAGGCTGAATTCAACCTTGAGCCAGTCAGGATTGAACTCCAGGCTGCGGGCAAAATTTGCCCGCAATATTGCATTCTAACCACTGCACCACCAGGGCTCCTGAAATAGGGTTGGTTCCAGCCATCCAGGTCTTTAGAAAGACTGTTGAGACCTCGTCGTTTCCTCAGGCCTTTGGATGATGACGTTCTGTTTATGCAAATTTTTGCCACTTTTTGGAGCGGATAACAACGAAGGGAGCCACCCCCGAAATTTTGCTCATCCGCTGTGTCCTTTTTGCATACGTTTTGCATCCGTCAGCCAGTGTGACCTAGCCTTTAAAACACAAGACTTTGCTGAGGAAATTTCTAGCTTCTAATAGCTGGCACCTCACCATAAAGTACTAAATTAATATCATGATGTCGAATCCAAGATTGTTGTTATTATTATTTTGTAAGACACTGAATGGGCAAACAATTGAAACATAACTAAGTTCGTTATAATACAACCGGAGGATGTTTGCTGTTAGTGTTGCTTCTCACTCCTCCTTTTGCTGGAATTACAAATAGATAGCGCTGATCTGTTATTCTAGATTCCCTTTCAGATTATAGAATCTATACCTCTGTGGGATATTTAGGTACAGTTGCATATGCTTTAATCTCAGAAATAAGTATGTATTCCAGATTTCCCCCAATCTCTCCAGAAGTATTGGCTCTCAAAATGTTTTGCCAGCATGATTGAGTAGCACAAAACCAGATGTTTTTTTTAAAAAATATTGTTCACCTCTTGAATATAAGAAATCCTTGCCAATTTACTGAAAAACTTTCTGAGAGCAACTAGCAGATCCCAATTTACTTTTTGCCCCTCCCATTTAATTATTTAACTTGAAATGCAGTTTCTTTTCATCACTATTAAAACATCAGTTTGTGCTATTCCAGCATAACTGTTGTGCTGTACTATATTACGAATAGCTGTATTCAGCTTAATACAAGTAATCATTCCTTAATAACTGTCCTGTTAATGGAATTTTGGAAGTTATGGCACTGAAATGTAATAGGGATTAGAATAGAATAGAATAGAATAGAATAGAATAGAATAGAATAGAATAGAATAGAATAGAATAGAATAGAAAGTTGAGTTGAATCGAATATAGAGTAGAGTAGAATAGAATAGAATAGAGAGTAGAGTAGAATAGAATAGAAAGAGTAGAATTGAATAGAGTCGAGTCGAGTTGAGTCAAATAGAATAGAATAGAATAAAATAGAATAGAATAGAGAGTAGAGTAGAATAGAATAGAATAGAATAGAATAG
>BLBF01000052.1:11332159-11387015 GCA_015471245.1 Laticauda colubrina | reverse complement strand
TAGAATAGAATAGAATAGAATAGAGAGTAGAGTAGAACAGAACAGAACAGAGTAGAATAGAAAGAGTAGAATAGAGAGTAGAGTAGAGTAGAATAGAAAGAGTAGAATAGAATAGAGAGTCGAGTCGAGTTGAGTCAAATAGAATAGAATAGAATAGAATAGAGAGTAGAGTAGAATAGAATAGAATAGAAAGTTGAGTCAAATCGAATAGAATAGAGAGTAGAGTAGAACAGAACAGAACAGAACAGAATATCAGAGTTGGAAGGGACCTTGGAGGTCTTCTAGTCCAATCCCTGCTGAAGTAGGAGACTCTAGTCTACACTATTTCAGACAGGGGCCTGTCCAGTCTCTTCTTAAAAGCCTCCAGTGATGGAGCACCCACAATTTCTGAAGGCAAGCTATTCTAGTGGTTGACTGTTTTCACTGTTGAAGGTTTTTTTTTCTTAGTTCTAAGTTGGATCTCTACTTGATTAGTTTCCATCCGTTGTTTCTTGTCTTGCCTTCTGGCAAGACAAGACTGAAAAATAGGTTGATCCCCTATTCTTTGTGTACTTATGTGTCCCCCATCTTCTTTATCTTCTTATGACCATCATTTAACAACACTGAGATATCAAGGCAACAGGTTGCTCATCCCTTTGCCAAGTTCATTTATTTTCATTTATAACGGAAAGTAAAATTAGCAGACATGGCTTTCAAAATATCTGGTTGATCAAAGTGATCATTGGATGAGAGCAAAAAGACAAAAGTAACCATCCCAGTTTTTGAGCTCAGATCAGATAAACTTGTTACGTTGGTTTATCATTTAGTATGCATGAATGAACAAGGCTACTTGTTCAGCAAACTGTGGGCTAGAGCAATATGTCAGCCAATCTTTAATGAAATGTTATTTTCATTTTTTGAACATTAACTCAAAAAGTGCTGAATGTCTAAAAACTTCCTATTGTTCCTATGTCCTGAAGGGTACTTTTCTGCAAATGCTGAAATTGGCTAAGGAGGAATCCTGCCTTTTAATTATTATTCTTATTATTTTATTTCACTGCATGCCATAAATCATGTATCAGAAAGGGTCTACCAAAGGCCCTTGAAAGTTGTGCCATCAAATCTAGCAGTTCACCAGTTTTTTCACACAAAAATTTAGTGATGCCACTTGCCACTGGAATTTGGTTGCAAGCCAACATCTAAAATGGTGATGGTAGTCTGAAGGTAAAAAAAAAAGTATTTGCAATTGATGGATTCCTTTTGAGTAGTGTCTTCCCATTTTATTAGATTTTTATCCTGCCTTTATTTACTTCAAAAGGAACTCAAGGTGGTGAACATATCTAATATTCCTTTCCTCTTCCTCTTCTTCTCATTACATTTGCAAGTCCTCTTCTGACGTCAATGTCATATTGATGCCCACTATGATTTCTTCATGTGTTGCTCAAAGAAGAAAGAAGGTGCTGCTTGAACAGGAAGAGGTTAATCCTTAATTTCTCTGAATAAATTGAGATAGTATCAATTAGTACTGTTTGGTCTACTATGGTTCATTCACATATTAATGCAAACAATCAGCTGATTTTGCAATCTTCAAGCAATCAGGATGTGTGAACCCCCTGCTAGGATTATAACTATAAAATAATATAAGATTAAATACTGACAAGTGAATCATCTTTATTCCTGGAAACAACACAGCATCTTACTGTATACTTCCTTGCTTTCAACATCTGCTTTTGTTTTAGAACAAAAAAACTTTGGTTATATCAAATTTGCACTTGATCTTTTTTATTAGCTACTCTGTCAAAACCATTACATTTTTGTTGAAATATCTACCATTAGAAATATTAGGTAAATAGAACATTCAGTACTGCCAAAGAGGATTTCCCTCCCTCCCAGGGAAGGGTAAGACTTTTACCACTTGTTACATAAGCTGCTTAGATGAAATATAATTGAAGCTCTGTGGCTTCAAATTATGCCATTGTTATATAACAATAATTGCATCTGCTGTGTATTTCTTCTACTTTTACCTGTATCTGAACAGTTATTTTGAACTATGCAGCAATTCATTTAGCATTTTGGTTCCAGTTTTGAAGTTGTGGATTCTGTAAGATAGCCTGAAAAACCAACAACTAAACAATAGAAGATCAGCAAACACATCGGAAGAGGGAGTGCCTAAAATGGCATATACTCAGCACTCCCAAAGTTCAGTGGTGCTGCCAAGAGTAGGTATGTGGTGCCACAGTGTAAACTAGTTCTTTTCTACCTTCTCCCACCTTCTCCTGCCTTCTGGGATTTTTTAGGTTGGAATTGTGTTTGTCCATATTTGGTGAAAGTTCAGAATTTCAAAATTTTGTAAACAGAGGTCTGTCTGTACCATACTCTGTTATTACCATTAAGAATAATAACAACTCATTTAGTGTATTAACTCAAACATTAACTATTTATATTCAACCTTCATCCTATGCTTTTGTTGTCTGCTGTTAGGAAGAATAAAAACAGAAGTGCAGAAGGAATTACTGTGTAACAAAGAACACAAGAGTTGAATAGAATTCAGTAGAATAGAATTTCATTTAAAGAGAACAAACCATGTATAGGAACTCTGCAAACCTGAACTAAACCAAAGTACTCACACCTCCAATTCTTTTTCAGTTATTGGCAAAAACATGAGATACTTTTGGGAAGCCAATGGGGCTTTAAGATCAGAATCAGTTATCTGTTTGAATTTAATGTGAGCCAGAACTGGGAACAAATCCTGGTACATGATTCTGACTTACTAAAAGAAGAACAAACCAGAAACTATGGTTCTGATGTACTGTATCAGAATGACAAAATTTTCCTAGTTTAAGCTTGGGATCCAAAAAGATCTTGACAGACTTGAACAATGGGCCCTGTCCAACAGCATGAAATTTAATGTGGAGAAAAGCAAGGTTTCACATCTAGGCAGGAAAAATCAAAGCTAGAAGTACAGATTAGGCAAAACCTGGCTCAAAAATACTAACTGTGAGAGGGACCTTGAAGTCCTAGTGGATGATCACTTAAACATGAGCCAGCAATGTTCATTGTTGCAGCCAATAAAGCAGCAATCCTTGGTTGTATAAACAGAGGCACAGAATCAAAAATCACATGAAGTATTGCTACTGCTTTATAAATCCTTGGTAAGACCACATCTGTTTGGGTCACCCCATTACAAAAAAGATATTGAAAAGTACAAAGAAGAGCAATTAACATAAAAACCTGGGGACAAAAACATATGAAGAATGGTTGGAGGAATTTGATATGGCTAGTCTAGAAACTTCCTAACAGTGAGAACAATTAACCAGTGGAACACCTTGCCTCCAGAAGTTGTAAGTACTTCATCATTGGAGGCTTTTAAGAAGAGGCGGGACAGCCACCTGTCTGAAATGTTATGAGTTTTCCTGCTTGAGCTGGAGGTTGGACTAGAAGACCTCCAAGGTCCTTTCCAGCTCTATTCTGACTGATTTTTTTTTTTTAATCGATTGATTTTTATCGATTGATTTTGCGTCCATCGGTCCCACTGGCCGATGGACGCAAAACATATGCATAAAGGACACAGCAGACGAGCAAAATTTCAGGGGTGGCTCCATCCGTTTTCATCCACTCCAAAAATTGGTGAAAATTTGCATAAACAGAACGGAAAAGAACGAACATGGGTAGCATGTAGCGGGGATGTTAAATGGATGTTCATCGGAAGCCTTGCGGATGAAAGCAGATGGAAGCGGATGACACCTCTGAAAGGGTTCCGGAGGAGAATTTCAAAGCGGACACATAGCAGAAGGGGCGGATGCATAGCGGATGAAGCGGATTCATCACGTATGCCTATAGGAAACAAAGGGGATGCTGCGTGGATGTATATCAGATGCAAGGTGTTCACTGCACAAGCGGGGGGTATGAATTGCTTACGCTCCGCGGATATAAAAGGATGCAGCAGGCATGCAGTCAGCATACAGAGGAAAGACGTGCTGCCAGATACATCTTGCAGGAACACCATGGTTTGTCAGTCAGGCAATAACATTTAATAAAGTTTATCTTTGCTTAAGACACTTAATAAAGTTTACTTGGTTCATTTTGTTTACTTAATAAAGTGTTGGTAAAAACATTGAAAAAATGGTTAAGCCTTTGCATGCTTGTGGGATAGATAAGGATATTTGTGGTATAGATAAACCTCCAGTGCAAGCATAGTGGGACTGTATGGTCCACCATCCCGGCTGCCGCACATATGGATCGTTATTATCAATAACAATTTATTCATTGATCAACACATTTTAAAACAAACAAAGCTCTTTATTAATGCCCTATTCATTGTTGGACCACTCAACATACATGGCACAATCTCATCAGTGTTATGCAACAGTCTCAAGGAAGCATCCATTAATCATCTATCATCCTGTCTTGCCACTCCACTGCTTCAGCTGGGGAGTTGCACCAGTGTCTCAGGTTGCGCTGCTTCTTTCCTTCACGTGAAGCTCTGTTGGGGTCTTGTACATCCACAGTGTCTATCAGGTTACGTCCTTGCCTCCATTCACCAGGCTCCATGTCCCCATTCCCTTGTTGATGGTCGACAAATCTGTTCTGCAACCCTGGGTAGCAGGTGCGCATGAGATTGTGCAGGATGCAGCAAGCTTCCACGATGCTCCTCACAGTCTCTGGGTCATGCTGCATGGTGGTAAGAAGTATCTAGAACCTGTTGGCCAGGATGCCAAAGGCGTTCTCCACCACCCGTCTTGCCCTGGACAGCTTGTACTTGAAGATCCTCTCTTCACGGATGAGGTATCTTGAACTGTACGGCTTCATGAGGTAGGTTCTGAGGGAGAAGGCGTCATCACCAATGATGAAGTAGGGCACATCTTGTGTGTCATTGGGTAGGGGGTCTGGACCTGGAAAACCCATGATGAGGTTGCATTCCAGCCCATCCTTGAGGTCACTTGTGTTGTATACCTGGCCATCGGAAGCTGACCCGTTGCCTGAAGCATCGATGTAGATGAACTTGCAGTAAGCATCAACCATGGCAAGGAGGATGATACTGAAGAAACCCTTGTAGTTGTAGTAAGTGGACCCTGAGTTGGCTGGAGCTTTGCAGGCCACGTGCTTCCCATCTATGGCTCCAACAGTGTGGGCTGTACCACTTCTCTGGCCACTTTGCTGATGCTGTTGTGTGGCACCCTCCATGCATACTGCATGTTTCTGTATGTGGTTCCAGAGGCCAGGTGCCACAGAGTCAGTGCCACCTTCAGTCCGGGTCCAGGTTGGGATGGAGGTTGGTGCTAGGCTTGGTCAACCTGGGTCTCAGACGCTGTACAAGTTCGTCAAACATGGCTGGTGGCATCCTCATGAAGTGATGGAATGCACAAGGGTCTTCATTTCTCAGCTCCACCATCAACTGATCATACAGTCCAAACTCCATTCTTCTCACGATCCATCCTCGGACCCACACAGCTCTGGGATGTCTCCTTCCTCTCCTTCTGTGTAAAACTTAATACAGTCTGAACAGGTTTTGGTTCTGGTGATGAATGAGCGCAGCTATCATATGGACTGTTTCATCATCCATGGTGGAGAACAATTGATGATGTTGAAGACCAAGACCAAGGGTGAAGAGGTCTGTACACCACGGCTGCTGGTCTCATACTGAGATCCAGATGATTTTCTCCCCCTTTTTATAGAAAATATCGGTTGTCCACTAGGTGTCCTTCTACATACTCTAGACATACTCCAGACATCCTAAATATATGAGATACATCCCAGATACAAACGTTTTGTCCATTTTTAATACTTTATATATGAGATGCATACGTTTACATCCTTTCTATTTCCGTGCTACTAACGCTATGTAGATGTTCCATGTACCTTTTGTTTCCTCCCTCTTTTCATTTTCAGCTGCAGCAGATGTGAGTTGAGGGGATGGCCAGAGGATGCAGAGAGGATACAGCGGACGTTTAACGGATGATAACGGACATAGAATGTTTGTCGCCCATATATGTTGTGGATGTACATTGTACGTGGCGGAAAGTTCATCCATTCAAAAAGTTTTGTGCAGCTCAAAACTTTTTGCACAGATGAAATTGCAGTGGACGGATGCTCGATGGATAGAGCATGTGAAACACGTATGCAGTGAGTACACAACGGATGTAAAGAGGATGTAAAACGTTAAAAAAAGCTTGCTACCCATTTACATCCTCTTTGCATCCGTAAGTGCAGTGGGACCAGGCCTTCTGGTAACAAGAGGTGCAAATCAAAATAATAACTCTGAATGTTCAGTACTGGATTCAAACTTTTGTTAGTTGTGAACTAACAAAAGCATCCAACTTACTATTATATGAAACAAAATTCTGACATTTGACTTAATTTGAGAACAAAACCAAACTCACAAACTGTTATTACAGCACAGTTGAAATACATTCATTCAACACTTCCAAGCACCCAACATTCATTCATTCATTCATTATTTCTATAGCCGTTCTCTGATACACACTTCTGAAGAATCCACATATACTTCCATGAAAGTCTAGAGCACAGGTGTCAAACTCATCATGTCATGTTGCTGTCATGTGACATTTTGAGACATTTTTCCCATTTCCCATGTCCCAGTGGACATGGCCTGCACATGATGCATCTGGCCTGCAGGCTGCCAGTTGACACCCCTGGTCTAGAGGCACAATTCTACAGTACAATTTATAGTTATATACAATATGGCATTTGTTCAATAATTCAATCATAGTTATACTTTTTTTCTTGCCTAACTTATCTATTCATTTGTCCATTCCATATAATTTAGCAAATGAGTTCAATTGAAATAACACACAATTATTAAAAGATTCTTCTAATTCCTAAAGTGGTTAATAAAATGAATTGCAGTTATCTGCTTTCACACGACATATTATGCCACAAACAAATCATATTGTGTGAATACGTGTCATGTCCCTGGTTGAGACTGACTCTGAGGGAGAGGAGGAACAGCTGATAGGGAGTGGAAGTGTGGCTCCTGAGGTTGTGGAGGAGGCTGGGGAAGGGTAGAGACGGGCTGGGCAGTCAGAGGAGGATCCAGGCCCATCCCCTCTCCATTCTAGGGCCCTCAGGGAGGAGAGGATAAGGGAGAGACATGGTCTACTCAGGAGAAGAAGGCTTTGATCCTCTTCATGGGCTGTAGCTGTGACAACTGAATAAGAGGATAGACATGCGTACAGGCGAACGCTGGAAACAAACCATGGAAATATCTCTAGTTTATGATTCCTCTCTGAGTTTGGCATCCTTCCCAGTGTGTGTTCTGTTATCTGTGGACGTCCTCCAGCCCTTATCTTGCCTGGTTTGTATTATTTTTTCCCCTCCTTCTTGTAAATGCTTTTGTCGGAGTTTTTTGTCTTCCATCAAGGATATTTAAGTTTGGAAGCAAAGTGAAGGAATAAAAGAGGCTTCACTGGGTTTTTGTGACTGTGTTTATTTTGTATTCCCACCCTGAGTCATCACAATACATTTCTGGACTTCATTTAGATGTCTCGCACTCTGTAACATTTCTATTTGCTCTCTATTTCATTATTCCAATAGCTACTTCAACAAGAACAAAAAATGCATTGATCTTAAGGAAAATATGAAATGCCTTGTAACTTTAAGAAAAAAAATTGCAGAAAACAGAGTGATACAATTCTGATCTTTAGTTGAAAACCCATCTGGATTACTATTGCACCAAAAATTAAAGTCTAGCAGTCTTATATGTTTTTCCACACTGTCCAAATGTGAAATATCAACTAAATGCTACATTTTTTTTTATCATAAGCTTCTTCAGAATGGAAAACTGTTTGGTCAAATGCGTAGAAATGAACTTTCTTTTTAACCTATGTTAAAAAGAAGCCCATAAAGTTCAGGCTACTCTATGTTCACTAGTTTTGCAGCTATAGTAAAATAATATTTACTTCAAATCACATACAATAATTATGTGTTGCATATCACCAACAGTTAAGCAGTCAATATTCAACACTAATGCTATAGGGCCTGGTTGTTTGTGGGATCATTTACTTTCCTTTGTGTTAGGCCTTACCATAAAATCTGGTAAGGTCACTGTGCTTTAGGTTTTCTCCATATCAGAAGTGGTATTCAGCAGGTTCTGACCAGGTTCTAGAGAACTGGCAGCGGCAATTTTGCGTAGTTCAGAGAACTGGCAAATACCACCTCTGACTGAGGATTTTACAGTATCCTTCCCCTGCCACGCCCACCAAGCCATGCCCACAGAACCGGTAGTAAAAAAAACTTGAATCCCACCACTGCTCCATATACCTTCTCTGTTGTGCTACTTGTCCTTAGAATAGCAAATCTACCTCTCTCAAAGTTTTGGATCACCTAGGTACTGTTGACCATCCATTAGATTATAAAAACTTACTTTTTCCTCATGTTTTTGGCTTTGCACTAGGATGTTGGATAAGTCAATGTGGTAAGTGATTTGGGATGATTTTGGCTTTGATTTGTCAGTATATATTGTGTTTTTGCAGTTATTTGTATATTTATTAGATTTTAATAAATCTTTTTGTTCTATATGTAAAGTGGGTGACTCCAAATCTACAAACCTGATTGGTCAATAAAATGAACATTGGATTGGTTCACTAGGAACCAATCCAAAGAGCTGCTAAAAGGCGGAAATCTAAACAACTGCCATTGGCTGCAAGCAGGCAAGCCAGCCTGTATAAAAGGCTGGCCTCAGCTTCAGCCAAGTGTTCCTATTTACTAACTAGTTGAAGAATAAAGTATTTGTTGTTGGAACCCGGTCTACCTCGTGTGTTTTCCGAACAAAACACTGGCGACAAAGGTGGGATCGTCCTGAACGGAAAAACCTGCACGTGGTGATAAGAAGTCCAGATTACAACCAAGATGTCTGGAAACAACGCACCGCCCGCACCCTTCAATCCCAACGAAGAGGATTGGGATTCCTATGCTGATCGCTTCCAAATGTATTTGGAGAGCAATGAAATGGAAGGCATTTCAGAGCAACGCAAGAGAGCTGTGTTCCTGACGCACTGCGGGCCAACAGTTTTTAAGATGGCAAAGGCCCTTGCGAAGCCCCGGGACGTTAAACAACTAACGTGGACAGAATTGCAAAGACTCCTCAAAGCACACTACGCTCCGATGGTGTCTAACTTAATAAAGCAACATGAATTTTACCGCAGAGACCAGAGAGAGGGAGAGACCGTCGCCGATTTCATCGCTGCCCTCAGACAAATAGGGGGTGAGTGTGAATTTTTGAACATAGACGAGGCAATAAGGGATCGCGTGGTGCTGGGCCTGAGAGACTCGACCGCACAGAGTAAATTGCTCAACAAACCCAACATCACCGTTACCGAAGCCATCGCGGAAGCCACAGCCGCTGAAGCCGCGAAAAAATCTGCCGTAGCCATTAAAAAGATGAACACACACAGCGAAGAAACACCAACCAAAGACAGAAAGCACCCTGCCACCACAACCCACTACGAAGAGTCGGGCGAAACAATTGAATCTAGCGAAGAGGACGACGAGGTCCACTGTTTGCTCACGAACAAAAAAGAGCGCGAAAGGAGAAATTGGCGGGAATGCGCTGGCTGCGGAGGAAACCATCCCCGAACCGAATGCAGATTTCTCGATGCCATCTGCTGGCATTGCAAAAAACGAGGGCACATCGAGAAGATCTGCAGGAACAAAAAATACTACAGCCCGACGAGACGCAGAAATTCCCCAACACGAGCCGAGCCTAAACGAGCCGAGAGAAAGTGGCAACAAGAGAAGCGAGCCAATACACACCAAACTGTCATTATACAGAGCGCTCAGACGGAAAGTGGAAAAAAAATTAAAGTCATCGTGAAAATCGAAGGAAAACACTGCAAGATGGAAGTGGACTCGGGGTCCTTCTTCTCCATGGTATCGTGGGACACAATAAAACAGCTAGTCCCAGGTATCAAACCCAAAGAATTGAAGAAGCAGCACCTAACCCTCAAGGACTATCAGGGAAACCAAATCCCTGTGGTAGGCATGGGACAATTCCGAGTCGCCTACAAACATCACGTCAAGGTGCTTCCGCTGACTATAGTCGACCAAGACAGACCAAGCCTCCTGGGCATCGAATGGTTCGCGCCATTGGGCATCGGGATGACCGGGGTCGATCGAGTGACTACAACCTGCTGGGAAGACGACCTCATCCGAGAATTCCAGGACGTTTTTGACGGCTCACTTGGCAAGTATCGGGGAAATCCCATTTCTTTCAATCTAAACCCCCAAATAGCCCCACGAAGAATAAAAGCCAGGCGAGTTCCGTTTGCACTAAAGGCAAAAATAGAGGAACAGCTGGACAAATTAATAGCCCAAGGGGTGTTAGAACCTGTGGACCATGCCAAGTGGGAAACGCCTATTGTCACACCCATTAAACCTGACGGGTCCATCAGAATCTGTGGTGACTATAAGGCTACCCTGAACCACGCATTACAACCAAGCGCATACCCGGTGCCAGTAGTCCAGCATTTGCTTCATTCCCTGGGAAAAGGCAAAGTTTTCGCCAAACTCGACTTGGCACAAGCCTATCAACAACTCCCAGTGGACCCAGAAACAGCAGAAGCACAGACTATAGTCACCCATAAGGGCGCATTCAAATGTCACCGGCTCCAATTTGGAGTAAGCGTGGCCCCTGGCGTCTTCCAGAGTCTGATGGAACGCCTTCTAAATGGCATACAAGGAGTCGTTCCCTATTTTGACGACGTCCTAATCTCGGCCAGAGATGAAACTCAATTAAGGAACAGACTCAAAGAAGTATTAACTAAGTTTAGGGAATCTGGCCTCAAGGTAAATAGAGAAAAGTGCTGTTTAATTAAGAACAGCGTCGAATTCCTGGGCTACTCAATAGACGGAGAGGGTATCCACCCCACAGACAAAAAAGTTAAAGCAATCAAAGACGCTCCTGAACCAAGAAATAAAACCGAACTACAAGCATTCGTAGGATTAATTAATTTTTATAACGTGTTCCTGCCAAACAAAGCCACTATAGCAGAACCGTTACACCGTCTGCTAGACAAAAAGGCAACTTGGACTTGGGGTTACAAAGAAAAAAAAGCCTTCCAAAATATTAAAAGCTTGCTAACATCAACAAACGTTCTCATCCAATTTAGCAACACTCTGCCATTAACAGTGACCTGCGACGCCTCACCATATGGAGTAGGTGCCATCCTGAGCCACCAACTACCTGATGGCAGAGAAGCACCCGTCGCATATTACTCTAGGACTCTATCAAAAACCGAGCGGAATTACAGCCAATTGGACAGGGAAGCTCTAGCAATTGTCGCTGGAGTAAAACGCTTCCACGAATACTTATATGGGCGGACTTTTCAAATCATAACGGACCACAAACCGCTAATGGGGATTTTGGCGGGAAACAAGCCAACACCTAATATACTGTTCCCAAGAATGACGAGATGGTCAGAGTTCCTAGCAGCTTATTCCTACACTCTGACACATCGGCCAGGGAAACAAATTTCCAATGCGGACGCTTTGAGCAGAGCACCCTTACCAGCAACCGACGAAGACCCGATACCAGCGATGACAACGCTACAAATCGAGACTTGCCCCGATCTACCCATATCAGTGTATGATGTCGCCAGAGCCACAGCGAAAGACTCATTGACTGCCCGCGTTCTTAGCTGGGTAGGTAAAGGCTGGCCGGAGAATCAAAAAACTGAAAACTTTAAACCTTTCCGGTCCAGACAGACTGAACTTTCAATCCAAAAGGGGTATTTGTTGTGGGGTGATCGGGTAGTAATCCCTGCCAAATTACAGCCCAGGGTACTTAAGTTGTTACATGAAGGGCACCCGGGAATGGTTAAGATGAAAAGCCTTGCCAGAAGTTATGTTTGGTGGCCGGGTATTGATAAGGACATAGAGTATTGGGTAAGCTCATGCCACAAATGCCAGGCAATTAGACCATCCCCACCAAAAGCACCCGTTAAGGACTGGGAAAACCCTCGGGGACCTTGGTCAAGAATACACATTGATTTCGCGGGTCCTACCAAGGGGCATACCTTTCTGATTGTCGTTGATGCCTATTCAAATTGGCTTGAAGTAAAAGTTATGCCATCAACGACAACAGAAACTGTAATTAAAAAGCTGGACAACCTTTTTGCCACCCATGGCATACCAGACGTTCTTGTCACAGATAACGGGCCACAGCTAACCAGCATACCATTTGAGCAATACCTAGCCTCCCTAGGTATAAGACATGCCCTAACCGCGCCGGCTCACCCGGCTGCGAACGGCAGGGCTGAGAGAATGGTCCGGTTTACTAAAGAAGGTTTGGAACGAATGGACGCTGGAGATGTCCAACAGAAAGTAAACCGTTTGCTCACACTCCAGCACATAACGCCCAGTACCATAACCAATAAGTCCCCAGCAGAATTACTTATGGGGCGAAAATTAAGATCTCACCTTGATAGGTTACACCCAAATTTTACCCCAGAAAACCCCCCTGACTCCTCTACACGGTTCAGACAATTCGAAATAGGCGATTTGGTATACGCTAAAAACTTCACCGGGGACCCGGTATGGCTACCAGGACAGATTATCCAAATTACAGGCCCCAAATCCTACCGATTAAAATTAGACGATGGCAGGGAATGGAAGCGGCACATAGACCAGCTTCGATCTCGAATTATAGAGAGAACCACAGACTTACAAACATTCACCGAAAAAACCGGCGAATTGCAAACCAAGGTGGGGGGGGCAAGGCGAGAAATAAATAAAGAACTGTTTAAAACCAAACCCAATGAAACATACGAACAAAAAGAGCAAATAAAAGACTCACTGTTTGGAGAGACTTGCGTGAAGAGCCCATCGGAAGGGGCCAGCCAAGCCAGCTCGACCTGCCCAGAGGAAACGGGAGGGAGCGGCAAAACCGTCAGCCTAAGAAACTCAGGCGGCGGTAAAATGGCTGACTCACCCTTCCAGACGGTTCCAGGGAGAAGGACGGACGACACAGCAGCCCCATCCGAACCGATCGAAGTCTGCACTAAGAATGAACCGCGCAAGTCAAGTCGAGTCCGGAAAAGCCCCGCCTACCTGCGAGACTACGTCACCACGTAGGACTGGACTAAGGGGGGAGGGGTGTTCTATATGTAAAGTGGGTGACTCCAAATCTACAAACCTGATTGGTCAATAAAATGAACATTGGATTGGTTCACTAGGAACCAATCCAAAGAGCTGCTAAAAGGCGGAAATCTAAACAACTGCCATTGGCTGCAAGCAGGCAAGCCAACCTGTATAAAAGGCTGGCCTCAGCTTCAGCCAAGTGTTCCTATTTACTAACTAGTTGAAGAATAAAGTATTTGTTGTTGGAACCCGGTCTACCTCGTGTGTTTTCCGAACAAAACACTTTTAATACCTTATAAGGTAACGAACATAGCTAATACTCCTTCCTCTTCCTCTTTTCACTCCACAACAACCCTATGAGGTAGGTTGGGCTGAGAAGTACCTGGCCCAAAGTCCCCCAGCCATCTTTCATGCCTAAGGTGGGACTAGAACTCATAGTTCCCTGGTTTCTAGGCCAGCACCTTCAAAATTGACCGTTGTGTTTAATATTTATTTCATTTTATTAAATGTTAATTTTGTCAGCCGCCCAGAGTTACAATTCATGAGCAAGATGGTCAAACAAAACAAAACAAAGCAAAAGAGTAAAACAATACTGTTCTCGTTCAGGAATGATGGAAAGCACCTCTAGATCTTCTATACTAAAAATCCTGTTCCCATGCATAGAATTGTCATCTCTTATCATCACCACTTCTTTTCACCATTCAGATCTCTTTTCTTTTTCCAGTCAAAGAACAATGAACTTCCATGTGCCACTCTGTTGCTCTCTTTTGTCACACTGTCTTCAATGGCATGTTCAGTGCTTCTGAACAAACGCCTCCAATTAGGACCAGGTTCAAAACAATGAAGTATGTGTTTTCTCTGTCCAAACTGGCCTGGCAAGGCCATGTTATTTTGTTTTCATAAGCCCTTTTTATGTAACCTCCATTCTGAGCAGGGCTTGTGCCAAGTTGGAATTTAAGATTAGAGAAGAACAGGAGACATGGAGGGGAATTTAAATGCATCACATTTTTTAATTGTTGGGTTTAATCTTTGTCTCCTGTCAAAAATCTGCTCATGCATGCAATTCAAACAATTAAGTCACTGTGTACTGAAGCTTTTCCAGGGAGGGGTCTTGTATTTTTTTTCCAGAATAGCCCATTCTTTTTCAAATCACCATTTAGCGTATGTGCAGATAACCAGCGGCCCAGGAACCACGTGCAAGTGACATAATTCCCGAGCTGCATAGAAAACAACCATGGTGGATGGAGAAAGAACTGGCTTTTTTCTTTAGAGAAAACAAAAAAGAAGACACATCAATCCAGAATGTATGGGATACAATGAAGGCATATACCAGAGGCTTGATAATAGACTATACAAGGAAAAGAAATACCATAAAAAGACTAGCCTCTAAGGCATTAGGGGATGAGTATAAAGGACTTGAAAAAGAGCTACAGAAAATGCCACAGAAAAAGGACATTAAGTTAAAAATGGATATAACCAAACATAAAATGGGCCTAATAGAAAAAGAAGAATTAGCACAGAAAATTAGAGGTGCTAAACAGAACTACTTTGAAGATGCAAATAAAACAGGTAGATGGTTAGCAATTGAGAAAGGAGAAAGAATAAAGGAAAATATTGCAATTAAGGCCAAGTTTGCTATGGTAGTAAAGAGAAGAAGGAAATCATTCGAGACTATTATGGGAAACTATACACCTGAGAGAATATTGATGAGGAAAGAGTTAAACATTATTTATAGAATGCTAATTTACCCCAGATACCTAAAGAGATTGAAACAATGTTAGAAAGCAATATAAGGATAATGGAGTTATGAAGCACTCAAGAAGCAAAATAATGGAAAGGCACCAGGCCCAGATGGACTTCCGGCAGAGTTTTACAAAATACTACAAGAATCGTTGAATCTTCCATTGCCAGAAGTTATAATGAAGTTATGTTAAAGAAGAGGATACCTAAATCATGCTCAGAAACTTATATTACACTTGTTCCAAAAGAGGAGGCCGATCCATTACAAATCAAGAACTATCGATCTATTTCCCTACTAAACGCAGATTATAAAATTTTTGCTTCAATATTGGCAGAAAGACTTAAAAAATACTTAAATAATTTTATCCATCCTGATCAAAATGGATTTCTGCCAAAGAGACAAATTAAATACAATATGAGAGTAATCTGGGACACTTTGGAATACTACGAGGCACATCCTGAAAAACAAATGGCATTGTATTTCTAGATGCACAGAAGGCATTTGATAATGTGAATTGGTGATCCATGTTGTTACTGCTGGAACAGATGGGCTTTGCTAAAAAATTTATTCAAGCAATAGAAGCTATATATCATAAGCAAACAGCAAAGGTAATGATAGAGGGAGAACTGACAGAATCTATTGATATAAGAAAAGGAACAAGACAAGGGTGCCCACTATCACCTCTGTTGTTTGTGTTAACTTTGGAAATGCTAAATTGAAATATTAGAGATGAAAAGAATATAAAAGGAATGAAAATTAAAAAGGAAGAATTTAAGTTGCAAGCATTTGCAGATGATCTGGTTTTTATCTTAGAAAACCCACTAGAAACAGCATTAAAATTGATAGAAAAGACAGAGACATATGGAAAGATGGCTGGTTTGAAAATAAATAAAGATAAGACAAAGATCTTGACAAAGAATATGCTATCAAGACAAAAGGAAGAGCTGGCAGACCTATTGAAAATTCAGGTTACGAAAAAAATCAAGTACATGGGGATATACTTGACAGCAAGATGCAGTACATTAAAAGAGAATAATTATATCAAACTTAAACAGCAGATAGTACTAGATTTGGCGAAATGGGAAAATTTACAACTGTCATGGCAAGAACACTATGTGAGGCCAACAAAGGGAGCGATCCTTGTACAACTGCATTTACATCCCTCCATGCCACATACTTACTTAATGCATTTATACCAGAGGTGATATTCAGCAGGTTCTAAACAGTTCTGGAGAACCAGTAATGGAAATTTTGAGTAGTTCGGAGAACTGGCAAATACCATCTCTGACTGGAGATTTTATAGTATCCTTCCCGGGGGTGGATTCAAATCTTTTAACAACTGGTTCTGTGGGCGTGGCTAAGTTGGTGGGTGTGGCTTGGTGGTCATATTATAGGACCTAATGGTAAAGACTGCAATGATGACACCATTAAAGCCAACCTCTTTGACATATTTCTTGGCTCAGTATTTGCAAACAGCAATGGATCATGCCTAGTATTTCCTAGTTGAACCACAGACAACTACAATGATCTAATACATATCGATTTTACAGAAGACAGTGTTGAAAAAGCACTACGAAATCTAAAACCATCTCTATCTATTGGACCGGATGGAATATGTGCCTACTTCTTAAAAAAGCTATCCACTGCCATAGCAGAATCTCTAAGCATAATCTTTGAAAAATCTTTCAGGAGCAGCTCCTTGCCAAAACTGTGGTCACGAGCCACGGTCATTCCCATCTTCAAAAAGGGAGATCCCAGCCAAGTTGAAAATTACAGACCAATCTCCTTATGCTGCCTCACCTGTAAAGTCATGGAATCAATTATTAACCAATCCATTATCCTCCACTTAGAGACAAACAACCTACTCTCGAGTAAACAATTTGGTTTCAGAAGAAAAACTATCCTGCAATCTGCAACTCTTACACTGCAAAAACATATGGACTACACAACTCAATCAGGGCAAAACAATAGATGCAATTTACATAGACTTCTGTAAAGCCTTTGATTTAGTGGTACACGACAAACTACTCCTAAAACTAAAATCTTATGATGTCTCTGGACAACTGCATAACTGGATAGAAGCATTCCTGTCAAACAGACAACAAATTGTCAAAATTGGGAGTGTCCTATCAAATTCTGTGCCTGTCCCCCGAAGCAGTGTTCTAGGACCAACTCTCTTCATACTCACATAAATGACCTCTGTGATCATATTGAGAGCAACTGACTTCTCTTCACTGATGATGTAAAGCTGTTCAACACCACAGACAATACTGCTACCCTTCATAAAGACCTCGTCTATGTATAAAAATGGTCAAACTAATGGCAACTTCAAATCTCAGCAAATAAATGCTCTGTCTTACATATTGGCAAAAAAAAAATCAGAAAATAAAATAACAAGCTGAATAGTCAAGACCTTGCTGATGATCCAAGCTCTGGAAAGGACCTTGGAGTACTCATCTCTAATGATCTAAGTGCTAGAGCCCACTGTAACTACATAGCCAAAAAGGCATTCAGAATTGTTAACCTATGTAGCTTCTTCTCTGGTAATATCACACTACTAACTAGAGCATACAAAATATTTGCTAGACCAATACTTGAATACAGCTCATCAGTCTGGAACCCATATCATATATCTGATATTAGCACAGTTGAGAAAGTCCAGAAATATTTCACAAGAGTTCTCCACTCCTCTACTCATTGTAGAATACCTTATGCCGCCGGACTTGAAATTCTAGACCTAGAAAACCTTGAATTACGCTGTCTTTGGTCTGATCTAAGTATGGTATATAAAATCATACATTACAACGACTTACCTGTCAATGAATACTTCAGCTTCAATTATAACAACACAAGGGTTAACCGCACCAAACTTGATTGCAAGAAATACGGCTTCAGCAACAGAGTGGTTAATGTCTGGAATACTCTAGCTGACTCTGTGGTTTCTTCCCCAAACCCCAAAATTATAACCTTAGAGTATCTACTATTGATCTCACCCTTTCCTAAGAGGTCTGTAGGGGGTGTGCATAAGCGCACCAGCATGCCTACCATCCCTGTCCTATTGTTTCTTTTATTTTTCTTATATGTACCCATTTCATGTATTCATAACTATATATAAACTTGTACCTATTATCTTATGAGCGATTGACAAATCAAATAAATAAGTAAGAAAATAAATAAATAAATAAATAAACATGTATGTCCCAATTTTCAACCTTTCATTCTCAGTTTAGTAATAAAACAAAAACAGGTTAGATTTATTTATTTATTTTTAAATGTTACAGTCAGTATCTGTAGTAGCATTAGCAAAACAAAAAATATAGAGACAAATTCACATTGGGAGATATGCATGTCTCAGTAATTTTTTATAAGTGGGGAGTAAGATAATGATGACTCAGCAGTTTAGCCAAGGCCCAGAATAATATTTTACTTAAAATTTAAAAATATACACTGATAGCTGAAAGCAAAACTATTATCTACAGCTGAAGGGCTAAAGGGCCTGTCACATAGGCTGACGGATGCAAAAAGTATGTAAAAAGGGCACAGTGGACAAGAAAATGTTTCATCCGTTGTTATCCACTCTCCAAAGTGCCCCAAATTTGCATAAACAGAGCGGACAACAATGGAAAGGAACGGACAGGGAGAGGATGTAGTGAGGATGTAAAGTGGATGCTCCACAGAAGCCTAGCGGATGGAAGCGGATGGAAGTGGATGGCACATCCATAGGGCTTCCGGGGGAGCACAGCAAAGCAGACATGCAGTGGAAGGAGCGAATGCAGAGCGGATGCCTAGCGGATGACGCGGATGCATCACGGACGCCTAGCGGATGCATAGCGGCTGCCTAGCGGATGCAAAGCATTCACTGCACATGCAGGGAGGATGCATTGCGTCAACCCCTGGATATAAAAGGATGCAGCTCGCAAGCAGGTCACCATTCAGAGGAAAGATCTGCTGCCAGACACATCTCCAGCCAACAACCATGGGGAAGAAGGGGAAGCCTGTGCCATCTTCTGCCAGCCCTGGTACACTATCCCACCCCCTGCTTCTGCTGGGGCTTCTGCTGCTGGGGCTGACTCTGCTGGCGCTGCTCCTGGTGCTGGTGCTTTCTGCTGGTGTTTACTCTGCTGGCGCTGCTCCAGGTGCTGGTGCTTCTGCTGGTGCTTACTCTGCTGGCACTGCTCCTGGTGCTGGTGCTTCTGCTGGTGCTTACTCTGCTGGTGCTGCTCCTGGTGCTGGTGCTTTTGTTGGTGCTTACTCTGCTGGTGCTGCTCCTGGTCCTGCTGGTGCTGCTGGACCTGCTAGTGCTGCTGGTGCTCCTGGTGCTGCTGGTGCTTACTCTGCTGCTGCTGATCCTGGTCCTCCTGGTCCTCCTGGTGCTGCTGGTGCTGCTGGTGCTGCTTTTGCTACTGCTGTTGTTGCTGCTGCTGCTGCTGGTGGTGTGGTGGACCAGCCCATAGAACCTCAAAGCCTTTCTGATGAGGGCCCAGAAGGCCCTGCCAGAGGGAGGAAGAGGCAATCGCGCGATAGGAAGAGGAGGCAGTACTCCATCGAAGAGGAACATGAGGATGAGGTGCTCGAATGGATGAGGGAGAACGAGTACCTGTGGCGGAAGGGACACAGGCTCTATCGAGATACCAAGAGGAAGCAGGCAGCTTGGAGAGAGAAGGCAGAGAGCCTGGGCTACACTTCGGAGGTCCTCCTCGGGTGGTGGAAACACATGCACACCTGGTACGGGAAGCTGCACCTCAAGAAGTCTGGCCAGGCCACGGTCAAGCTCACCGACCGGGAGACCTACATAATGGCCAAGTGCAGCTTCTTGGAGGGTGAAATCCACCACCGAGGAGCAGCCCCTCTGTCTACCCTCTCTCTCAGGCAGCCCACAGAGAGCCAGTCCTCTTCTGGCCAAGAGTCAGCTCCTGTCTCCAGGCAGGTATCTGTGGAGCGCCCCACGACGGAGACCCCCCCGACAGCTGCACTCCCTGTGGCGGAGCGCGTGGAGGACCCCCTGACGCAGTGGGAGCAAGGAGAGGGCGCTGACACCAGAGACCAACCCACCCCCAACCCCAGCTCCACCTCCACAGAAAGCAGGCAGAGAGCCAGAACAGAGGGGCAGAGCCACACTGTCCTGCTGGAGATCAGGGATACCATCAAAAGCAGTGTAGATCTCCTCTCTGAGCTGGTACACACTGACATACCATCCTCAAAACAAAAGCCCTTCCTCACCTACGTCAACCAGACCCTCATGGACATGTCCGAATCATAGTACCAGGTGATAAAGGAGAGGATCACAGGTCTTCTGCACAACCCTCCAGGCCCAGCTGAACCTGCTCCAACCCAATCCAGGTCTGCTTCTCCACCCCAGGTGATGTCACAGCCCTTCCAAGGCTTTCCACAGGACCTCACCTCCCAAGGCTACAGCTACCAGGAGTTCCAGCAGCACAGACAGCCCTTCCCAGTTCAGGCACAGGTATATCGAACACCATCGATGCCACCGATGCCACAAATGCCACAAATGCCACCGACACCACAAATGCCACCCATGCCACAGATGCCATTGGTGCCACAGATGCCACCCACACCACAGATGCCACCCACGCCTCACCTTGCTCAGCTGCAGACCAGACAACCCCACTACACTCCTCCTTCCTCCACCCCACAGCCAAGCCCGGCCTCAGAATATCTGTCATCAGTCTTGGGACTGACACCCCATGTCATGGAGGAAGGGGCTCTCAACATCACAGGACTGAGCCAGCTTTCTGAGAGCTTCCTCCACACACCATCCCCTGTTGTCCTCTCGGGGCCAGGCACCCCAATGGCACCTCAGACCAGCACTCCAGCAGCAGCCACCTCCACAGCACCTGGACCCTTCACCCCTGAGACTATGGGCACGCTTCAGAGTGACTGAGAAGAGTGCCAGAGACTGGGTTGCCACCTGTTGACTTTATCTTTCCTTGGGATACTTTACTTGGGTCATTTTGCTTTTACAGTTTGTTATTAATAAAGTTTATCTTTGCTTCACACACTTGGTTCAGTTCTTTTAGTAAATAAAGTCTTGGTGGAAACTTTTAGAAATGGTTTAAGCCTTTGCATGCTTGTGGGATGGGTAAGGATAGCAGTGGGATGGGCAGGGATACCTGTGGGATGGGTAATAGCTGTGGGATGAGTAATAGCTGTGGGATGGGTTAGGATACCTGTGGGATGGGTAATAGCTGTGGGATAGATAAACCTCCAGTGCAAGCATAGTGAGACTATATGGTCCACCCTCCCAGGTGCCACACCTATGGCCCTTTATTATCAATAACAATTTAATCATTGATCCACACATTTCAACACAACTGTTTATTAAATGCCCTGTTCATTGTAGGACCACTCAACATACATGGCACAATCTTATCAGTGTGATGAGACAGGCTCAAGGAAGCATCCATTAAGCATCTACCATGCTGTCTTGCCACTCCACTGCTCCAGCTGGGGAGTTGCACCAGTGTTTCAGGAGGTTGCGCTGCTTCTTCCTTTCACGTGAAGCTCTGTTGGGGCCTTGCACATCCACAGTGTCTATCAGCTTTTGCCCTTGCCTTCATTCACCAGGCTCCATGTCCTCATTGCCTTGTTGGTGGTCCACGAGCCTGTTCTGCAACATTGGGTAGTGGGTGCGCATGAGATTGTGCAGGATGCAGCAAGCTTCCACGATGTTCTTCACGGTCTCTGGGTGATCTGCATGGTGGTGAGAAGTACCTGGAACCTGTTGGCTAGGATGCCAAAGGCGTTCTCCACCGCCCGTCTTGCCCTGGACAGCCTGTAGTTGAAGATCCTCTCTTCATGGGTGAGGCATCTAGAGGTGTAGGGCTTCATGAGGTAGGTTGTGAGGGAGAAGGTGTCATCCCCCACGATGAAGTAGGGCACATCTTGTGTGTCGTTGGGCAGAGGGTCTGGATCTGGGAAGCCCATGATGAGGTTGCATTCCAGCCCCTCCTTGAGGTGACTGGCATTGTATACCTGGGCATCTGAAGATGAGCCGTTGCTTGAAGCATCGATGTACATGAACTTGTAGTCAGCATCGACCATGGCGAAGAGGACGATGCTGAAGAAGCCCTTGTAGTTGAAATAAGTGGACCCCGACTTGGCTGGTGCTTTGTAGACCGCGTGCTTGCCATCTATGGCTCCAACGGTGTGGGGGAAGTTCCACTTCTGATACCACTGCTCTGCAACTTTCTTCCAGCCTTCTTCAGTGGAGGGGCACTGGAGGAGCTCCTCCAGGTATTCTTCGATGATGGCCTGCACCACTTCTCTGACCACAATGCTGATGGTGTTGTGTGGCACCCTCCAGGTGTACTGCATGCTCCTGTACATGGTCCTGGAGGCCAGGTGGTGCAGAGTGAGTACCACCTTCAACCCAGGTTCCAGGCTGGGCCGGAAGTTGTTGTTTGCCTTGGTCAACCTGGGTCTCAGCCGCTCCACAACTTCATCAAACATGGCTGGACGCATCCTCATGAAGTTCTGGAATGCACGAGTGTCTTCGTTCCTCAGCTCCACCATCAGCTTGTTATACAGTCCGTACTCTGCTCTTCTGGCAATCCATCTTCAGACCCAGACACTTCTTGGCCACCTCCTTTTCTTCGCATAGAACAGGTGAAAGAGCCTGTAGATGGCTTCACACTGTTGTAGAATGATGGCGGCTACCAAAAGGAGTGTGCGACGATCCATGGTGGAGATGACTGTGGAATGAGCAAGAGCCAGATGAAGGCTGAAGAGGTCTGCACAGCAGGGCTGCTGGACTGAAAGTGAGATCCAGGTGATTTCTCTCCCTTTTTATAGGAAGTATAGGTTTTCCGCTAGGTGTCCTTTTGCATCCTCTAGACATCCTGCAGACATCCTAAATATCCGAGATACGTCCCCTATACGAACATTTTTTCCGTTTTAATGCTTTCCATGCGAGTTGCATCCGTTTCCATCCTTTCTACGTCCGTGCTACTAACGCTGTGTGTCCGTTCCGCTTCCATTTCGCTTCCTCCCTGTGTCCGTTTTCCGCTGGAGCAGATGTGAGTTGCGTGGATGCGCAGCGGATGCCTAGAAGATATAGCGGATGCGTAACGGATGACGACGGACGTATAATGGATGTTCCCCGTATGCGTTGCGGATGTATAACGGACCCGTTGGATACTTTATCCGCTCAAAAAGTTTTGTGCAGCTCAAAACTTTTTGAGCGGATGAAATCTCAGTAGACGGATGCTGGACGGATAGAGAGTATGAAAAACGGACGCAGTGAGTACAGAATGGAAGCATCACGTTAACCAATGGATGGCAAGTGTTTCTCTCCATTTTATATCCTCTTTCCATCCGTTGGTGATGTGTGACATGGTCTTAACCCAGAAAAGCCCTTATCTTTATCACTCCTCTTCCCTATAAATGCCTCAAAAGAAGATCATAAATCATATGAAGTTCATGTAGAACAGATGGGCAATTAATTTTCCCAAGAGGCCACAGGAGAAACAGACTTGTGGAGAGCAGCCATTGACTCTGCCGCTTCTGCCCAATCCACCTCCTGCCCACCTCATCCCAGATGCTGATACCCTGCCCCAATTCTGCTGATGCTAATCTCGTGCTGACACCTCCACTGTCCTCCCCCCCACTATGGTGGCCAAAGAGAAACAACCCATGGGTTGGATGTGGCAATTGAGCCACAAAAAAGCTGTAAAATATCAAGGTCTGATATCGAAGATGGCCTTTGAGATAAATTTGTCCCAGATACTACTGTATATTTGTGAATATGAATTCGAGCTGCTCATGGAGTAGAAGGGCATCAGGCAACATCTGGAATGAGAAAGTATTTTGTAGGTTAGGTCAAATTTTCTTCAGTCAGAATGGAGATGGGATACAACCATCTTAATCTGCTATGCTGTGAGGTGTTAGCTGGAATGATGGAAGTTTACTTGAAATCTGGCATCAGTGTGTAGAATGCTGGTTAAATAGGTTTATGTGGTAGAAAGCTTGCTTGGAAAATGTGAACAAAGGACAGAGGAACTGCCTTTCTTAACAAAAGATTACAAGCCAAGATGTGCTTATATCTTGCTTCATGTAGTCAGCATCTGGACAAAAAGAAGAAGGGCTGAGGTCTTCTTCCCATTATGTCTTTTGGATTTAAATATGTTGACATATATACAGTGGAGTTTCCTTTAAAGGCATCTTATGGTCATACATGCAGCGGCCAGTTCCTCCTTCCTGCTGTAAGTAGGGAACTTGTGGCACCTGCGCAACAACACTATGACTCTGAGAAACCTGATCATTCATCCGTAATCCTGAGACATTTAGTCCATCTAATAAACATGTGAATCTCAATATAAAGTACAAATAGTGTAGGTGGAGAATAGAAATATCTAAAAGCACTATCATTCCTTTGAAAACTGTTCCTTAGGAGTTTGTAATCTGAAAAATCCCTTCAAGAGAATGTGTTTAATAAAACAGGGATAAGGGAAGGGAAGGGATATTTTTGATGCTCCCTGCCAGGTTCCCACAAGGAAACTCAATGGGGAAGGTGGCAGGAAGTCCGAAGTCAATCCTGCTGCCTTTGTTCCCTCCCCCTCTCCCATTCATTCTGTTTCTTTGATTTAGGTAAGGAAATATCTCTGAAACTATGACCTATTTGTTTATTTTACAAAAACTTCCATATTTCAGGTGGTTTCCTTTTAAATCTAAAACACAGTGCATTTTGTATGTTTATTCACACAAAATAAACATTCATACATAGCTGATTGTTGCTTAATTTCAGCACAAGATCAATGTGCTTAGGTTAAAGCAATAGAGTGCACTGTGCAATAGAGGTTTAGTAAAGGGAGTAAATATAGCAAGAACACGATGTGAGGCCAACAAAGGGAGCGATCCTTATACAACTGCATTTACATCCCTCCATGCCACATACTTACTTAATGCATTTATACCAGAGGTGGTATTCAGCAGGTTCTAACCAGTTCTGGAGAACCAGTAGTGGAAATTTTGAATAGTTTGGAGAATAGCAAATACCATCTCTGACTGGAGATTTTATAATATCCTTCCCAGGGGTGGGATTCAAATTTTTTAACAACTGGTTCTGTGGGTGTGGCTAAGTTGGTGGGCATGGCTTGGTGGTCATATTATTGGCTGGGCGTGGCCAACTCAACATCACTCACATCGAGGCACACATCTCCTCACCTGGCCTCTCATGTCTGTGGGGATGCTGCAATAGTTGTAAGTGTGAAAAAGGGTCATAAGTCACTTTTTTCAGTGCCATTGTAACGTTGAATTGTCACTCCACACAAGCAAAGTACCAGCAAAGGAGGGGAAAAAAATTCCACAGATGTTCCTGAGACAAGAAATCTAGTCCTGCCAAGAATGTAAAAAGGGTTAACGGAGAGGCAGTTTCTGTAAGCAACACCAGAATGTTTCCTTCCTGCCTTCCTAATAGGATTAGCCCAGTAATTTCTTCTAACAACCGGTTCTCCGAACTGCTTAGAATGTTAACAATTGGTTCTAGCAAATAGGTGCAAACTGGTAGAATCCCACCCCGATCCTTCCCCTGCCACACCCACCAAGCCACGGCCACAGAACCAGTAGTAAATTTTTTTGAATCCCACCACTGATTTATATTCTACTTGTTCTCCTAAAAGTCAATCGGGATCTCGTCTCATTTTCTTCCCATAGTGATAATAACCCTATGAGATACAGTTGGTTAAGAATGAGACTGATCCCTTCATGCAGTTAGCTCCATGGTTGCAGAAACTTTGCAACATTGTTTTACCATTTTCCCACAGGTGGAGAGTCTACTTTTTAGATTCACAAATGCTATCTCACCTGATCAAATCCAGCAACTGGGTTCAATGGTCACAACTGATTATAAATTATGTAACACCAAATGATTCACTGGAATGCCATAAAAATTATCATGTACCAGTAATCAAAAAAATTAGTGGGAACATATAGTCAGAAAAGTAGTTGAAAATGAGCAGATTAAAATATTGCAGGATTTCTGTATATAGACTGACATAGTCTTGCTTCACCAGGGAATTGTAAAATAGAAGAGAAAACATTGGAGAAGTTCACAAAATATCAAGATCTGAAAATTGAAACTGAACGATTATGACATAAACTGGCCATGATGGTCCCAGTGGTTATTGGCACACTGGATGCCATATCAAAAAAAACTTGTTGGCATTTAGCAAATATGCATTGATAAATTTTCCACCTGTCAATTACAAAAGGTCACACTTGGATCTGCACATATACTACACTGTCACTGTACATTAAAACAACTTAGGTTCTTTGGAAGAACTTGATGCATATGAAAGCCAACACAAGCTAAAGAACTGGCAGCTGTATTTCTCATTTTTGTGCATATAATATTAAGAAATAATAATGGATGGAATGGGGGCTTGGAAGCCATAAAGGATGAAAAAGTAAGTTGTTACTGAAGAACGCAAGAACGTATTTGGAGCAAAGAAAAAAGAAACCAAATGCATGGGTATAGAATAGTAATACCTGCAAGAGAGATCTTGGAGTCCTAATGGACAATCGCTTAACTATGAGCCAGCACTGTGTTGCAGTTGCCAAAAAAGCCAAAGCAGTCCTAGGCTGCATTAATAAAGGGATACAATCCAGAACATATGAAGTACTAATATTACTTTATGCCTTGGTAAAATCACACCTAGAATATTGCATCCAGTTTTGGTCGCTGTGATATAAAAAAAGAAGGAGTGCAGAGAAGAGCAACGAAGATGATCAGGGGGACTGGAGGATAAAAGATATGAAGAATGATTGCAGGAATAGGGTAGAAGGATTGGGGTGGCATGATAGCAGTGTTCCAGTATCTAAGGGGCTGCCACAAAGAGGAAGGGATCAGCCTATTCTCCAAAGAACCTGAAGACAGAACAAGAAGCAATGGATGGAAACTAATCAAGGAGAGAAGCAACCTAGAACTAAGGAGAAACTTCCTGACTGTAAGAAAAATTAATCAGTGGAACAACTTGCCTCCAGAAGTTGTTGATTCTCTAACACTTGGGGTTTTTAAGAAGAGATTGGACAACCATTTATCTGAAACAGTAAAGGTATCTGTTTGGGTTGGACTAGAAGACCTCCAAAGTCCCTTCTCTGTTATTCTGTTATTCTGTTAAATAAAATCGAGGAATAGCGCTGGCCTCTACATTTTTAAAAAAATATTATTTCCAAAAGAAAGGGGAAGATGGAAAAGCAAGTTGCTGGTCATCATATTTAGTTATCAGAATCATCTGGAGAGAAAAGAAGACCCTTAGGCAGGGGTGGGATTCTACCAGTTTGCACCTATTCACTAGAACTGGTTGTTAACATCCTAAGCAGTTCAGAGAACCGGTTGTTAGAAGAAGTTACTGGCCTAATCCTGTAAGGAAGGCAGGAAGGAAACATTCTGGTGTTGCTTACAGAAACTGCCTCTCCGTTAATCCTTATTACATTTTTGGCAGGACTAGACTTCCTGTCTCAGGAACCTCTCTGGAGTTTTTTTCCCCTCTTTTGCTGGCCTTTGCTTGTTTGGAGTGACCATTCAAGGTTACAATGGCACTGAAAAAAGTGACTTATGACCATTTTTCACACTTATGACTGTTGCAGCATCCCCACATTCATGAGAGGCCAGGAGAGGAGATGTGTGCCTCAGTGTGAGTAATATTGAATTCGCCATGCCTACCCAGTCACATGACCACCAAGCCACACCCACAGAACTAGTTGTTAAAAAATTTGAATCCCACCCCTGCCCTTAGACATTTTTAGAGTAGAAAACTGGGGGTAGCAGGCCAATGCTTTATTGTGCAGGAACCCTGCCTTCTGCAAAATGCAAATTAAGGCAGTAGAAACCCTTTTGTAGTTAGGTGGAAAAGCAGTGAATAACCTTACCTGTGGCCTTCTAGTCAGTGTTGCAGCATCCTATCAGATTTCCCAGTCTCTCCATTGCAGAGGTGGTCTTCAGCAGGTTCTGACTTGTTCTGGAGAACCGGTAGCAGAAATTTTGAGTAGTTCGGAAAACCAGCAAATACCACCTTTGACTGGCCCCATCCCCATCTATTCACTGCCTCCCGAGTCCCAGCTGATCAGCCTTCTTTTGTTGCCCTGCACAGGAGAACGGAGCTGGAAAGCAGGTTAGTGGGGTGGTGAGGGAATGGGGATTTTGCAGTAACCGTCCACGCCCAGCAAGCCATGCCACACCCACCAAACCACACCCATAGAACTGGTAGTTAAAAATTTTGAATCCCACCACTGCTCCATTGGTACATACAGATTTCCTTTCCTCACTGACAACTCTAATATTCATATACTATGGGTTTGAAAGAAATGGATTTTTACATAGATATGACCTAAATTGATAAGGGATTTGCACTTCAAGATGGTGTTTAAAAATTAAAAGGGAAAAAAAAATGCATGAATTAGATTTAGTTTAGCCTTTCAGAAACCCACAGGCTTCCTGATGACATTCAAGGATCTGGATAAGAATCAACATTGCACTGGTAATTGTGTCATGACCCTGGTAAAGAGGGGATTAGCTTTTCAAGTATCTAGCTGCAAAAGTGCGTCATGCCTTCAAAGTGGATCGTGATTTGCAGCTCCTTGACTGCCATACCTTGATGTATGTCTGTTATGAAACTAACACAAATAGGAATATCAAAGAGAGATCACACTTTAAATAAAATCCTTTGACTAGTTCCAGCTCATCTTCTTTTTGCCAGGGGTAATGTTTTTGTACTGCACAGCTTCCAAGTCAGCTCGAGGGAAAGAGAGAGAATATGAATGAGTATCAAAACTTGTCTTTCAGCTAAAGAATCAAGTTCAGGTCCCCGAGGAGATTCTGGAGAACATGCTTTGTCTGCTTGTTCCCAAGCACTTCCCTTCCAGGTATGAAACCAGAAGAATATGACACCACTAATTTGCTGAGTAAGAGGATGGGACTTTTCAATAAATGGCCAGCTGCAAATGCCCAGAAGGAAACTGGGAAACAACTATCAGTCAGGAAAATGTCAAATCTGGGAATATGCAATAGAATTTTCCTCTGGAAAACTCTCTGAAGCTATCTGCCCTCGATCTCCAAAGATCTGTTGTGATGTCTATGGGATTAGCACCTCGAGATGGAGTGATCCATCTGAATTCAATTTGTGAGATAGTCTCCATGTAGTCCATGTTCACAGCCATTGGCCTGTCAACGAATAGAACATGGATGTTTTGAAAATGTTCCAGTGTGGTGTGGAAACAATGAGAAAGCTGTTTTCCAGACTTTTAGCGATGGAAAAGAAAATAGAAAGAAAAGAAAACTTGAAAGAGTTCCAATTTCTCCAGAATGACTAAAAGACTTATCTTTTCTCACCAATATCTCATTTATGAAAATCTACTTGTCTCTAAAGCAATATAGGCAAATATCTCAATCCACTGCTAATGAGTTTTCTGTATTATGGAATTATCCATATTTATGGGATGTGCAAGAGAGCACATTCCTACTGAGCCATCATGCACTCACTCCTTTTTTTAGGGAGCAATGAGGGTAGCCAATTGCCATGCTGCCAGACTTCAAGGGGTGACTATTAAGGTTACGTGCTGTTTAGTGACCTCTTTTCCTCCCTGTTTTGCAAGCTAGTTTTGGAAATGGTCAAGGGCTGCAGCTGAATAAGCTGTTACTATGGAAACTGCTGAAATCAAATGGATGAGCACAGCTCGGTTTTAAAAAGGAGGAGGGCTCCAGTGAAATACTGGGGAAAAGACAGAATATAATGGTCTTTCTTATCCATGCCTTTTTAAAACCAAGCAATAGTCCTGTGTATTGATGATCCTTTAATTATTTGGTGGGCTTCAATTTTTTTTCAGGAATATCCAAGATTCTTTCAAAGCAAAGGCAACAATGCACATTGTTACCCAATAGCTGATGGACTGAGCATTTATATAACAGTTTTGAGCATTTTAAAAGTGCTTCGCATGTAGTTTATCACAACAACCTCTTGTATTTGCAGTGTTTCAGATACCTAAAGACAAATCTACAGTGTTTCAATGGAGAAGATTATATTAAGTTACATCACTGGATTTATGTCCTGCCTTTCTTCTAGAGGTTCAAGGGATCTGTTTTATGTTTATCTCCACAAAAGTAGCAATCCTATGAGATTTTCATTGTCTTTATGGTAAGGTTACATTCACAGAATCTTGCAAATCAGAAGGTACATCACTCTTCCTTTACCTGTACAGTTCAGCTTTCTGAGATGGGTCCTTTCTGTGATGTTTGTCATACACCCCAATCATTCTGTGGACTCAGCTGTCTCTTCCCTGACAGTTGTCTAGTTTGCAGTTGAAACAAAGAGAAGAAGACGTTGACCATCAGCAAGATGGATGCAGTCAGTTATGGTGGTGATGAGTGCATCATTGGAAGACTTGAAAGATCAAGTTAGAGACGTTGCAATGGAGAAAATCTATGTGATACAGAGGTGATATTCAGCAGGTTCTGACCAGTTCTGGAGAACCAGTAGCGGAAATATTGAGTAGTTTGGAGACTCTGCAAATACCACTCCTGACTGGACATTTTAGAGTATCCTTTCCCTGCCACGCCCACCAAGCCACTCCCTGGCACCTGGTTTCTGCCAAACTAGCTTTCTAAAAGGTAAACCCTTCTAAATAAACCTTCCTTTCTTATTAAATAAATAATTAAATTAAATCCTCTCTTATTTTATCCCATACAGGGGAGTGCAGTGTCAGAGTCCCCCCCCACCCCCCGTCCTCTCTGGCAATTAGTTCTTCCGATATCCCTCACACAATTTTTTGTATTTTAGAATTTATTTGATTTGTCAGTCGCTTACAAGATACAGGTATAAGAATAAATATAGTTTTGAATACATGAGATAGATACTTATAAGAAAAATAAAAAACAATAGGACAGGGATGGTAGGCACTTATGCATGCCCCCTATAGGCCTCTTAGGAAGGGGGTGAGGTCAATAGTAGACAATCTAAGGTTAAATTTTTTGGGGTTTGGGGAAGAAACCACAGAGTCAGCTGGAGTATTCCAGACATTGATCACTCTGTTGCTGAAGTCGTATTTTCTGCACTCAAGTTTGGTGCGGTTAACCTTGAGTTTGTATCTGTTGTATGCTCTTGTATTGTTATGATTGAAGCTGAAGTATTCATTTGCAGGTAGGACATTGCAATGTGTGATTTTATATACTATGTTTATATTTGACCGGAGGTGGCATAGTTCTAGATTTTCTAGGTCTAGAGTTTCAAGTCTGGTGGCAATGAGTAGAGGAGAAGAGAACTCTTCTTGTGAAATATTTCTAGACTTTTTCATTTCAGATACATGATATGGGTTCCAGATTGATAAGCTGTATTTAAATATAGGTCTAGCAAATGTTTTGTATGCTCTAGTTAGTAGTGTGATATTACCAGAGAAGAAGCTACGTAGGATTAGATTAACAACTCTTAATGCCTTTTTGGCGATGTAGTTACAGTGGGCTCTAGCACTTAGGTCATTAGAGATGAGTACTCCAAGGTCCTTGACAGAGTTTGGATCATCAACAAGGTCTTGACTATTTAGCTTGTATTTTATTTTCTGATTTTTTTTGCCAATATGTAAGACAAAGCATTTATTTGCTGAGATTTGAAGTTGCCATTTGATTGACCACTCTGATACACAGTCAAGGTCTTTTTGGAGGGAAGTGGTATTATCTGTGGTGTTGAATAGCTTGACATCATCAGCAAATAGAAATGCAGTTGATCAGCAAGAGTTACACCTTGGAGGAAGTGACCATCTGAATAACCCATTTAAAACTTCCCAGCATGTGGACTTTTTTCTCCCCACTGGTAACTTGTTATGAAGAGGGCTGCTGAACGTTGGCTGCATTCTTGGAGATAATAGTGTTGACAGGAGGCTGGCTGTCAAGTATTCTTTCTTTATATGAAGCCTCCCTGATAATTCTTAAATAGGAATGAGAAAAGGCAGGCAAGGGACAATCAGGACAGCACACTGACTGAAAGGAAGAGGGAAGAGAACTGAGGAGAGACATTTGCCAGAGGGAAGTGAGGGAAGGAGTTTGTGCAAGCCTGCAGGAATGCACTGAGATACATAAGTACATTATACTGGTCACCGATAAACATATTTATAGGAGAAGCAGATAAGTGAAAATAATAAAACCTTGCCGTAAGGAGCTTACTCACAAAATGACCACAGGAATGATAGGGCAATTTTGTGTTCTGTTGCTCCGGGTGGGGCAGCGCAAAACAAGAGATCCAAAAGACAAGAAAGAAGGTTTGAAAGGTTCTTCAAGAGGATCTTTCTAATTCTACAAACTGTTCAGCAGTCTTGGAAAATGCAGGATTCGTCTTAATTTGAGCTGGCAGAGGATGCATGACCTGGTCACCTACGATAGATGTTCCAGCAGAAGATCTCCTACATTGGCAGGATTTAGATTATTTTAGAGATGCCCTCTAAATTTTCTAATTCCACAACTCATTGATGTATCTTACTTTGGAGCTGAAAGATGTATATAAAACTTTTTTTTTTAAAGATTGGTTACAGCTCCACTCCCTTTTTAAAAAAGTTATCTATCACTATATCCAAATGTGTGCCTAAATTTTCAGAAAACTAACAGTATCTCAAACGTTTCTTATACAACTTCTGCTCCCAGGATAAATTATGGCACAAAGACCTTGCAGTAACTTATGGCTAGCAACAAATTAAATATTAGTTCAATCTGTACTAGTGTTGCAAGAAAAATGAAAGAAAGAAAGCAGATATTGTGCTGTGAAGCAAGCTAAGGGATTTGGTGTGCAATAGTAGCAAGTTAATGATTTATTCATTGTTTTAGGGTCTGTGAACATACTGTACAAAAAATAAAAGATCTAGAGCTGTTGTTGCAATTCGTTCGATCCAAAGAGTTGCTAGGCAGGCTGTCCCCAATCCTGCTAGCTATTATAGAGATGACTTTTTTTTTTGCTTGCTGAAGGACAGAGTTGTCTCCCTCCCTTCCAAACTGTACTGGACCATTAGTTGAGTTTTTAATTCAATGCTAATGATGAGTGAGCTTCCCCAATTTGCACCTATGAGTAGCAGGCTGGTTTAGATGATCCTGGATAACCTGTAAGGCACACAGCGCTTTGTTAGGACACCACCAGCTTTTGATCCTAATTAAAGACCATCAATTTAGATGGAGTGGAGGTGTAACAGTGTATTATAAGAGTAGTGAGCAGTTGGTGTGTGATGCCTATTGAAGTATCTACCTTCATTAGTTGCCTCTTGACCTTCTCTTTCAGATAAGGAGTAATCACAGTGCTGCTCTCTGTTACGAAAATACTAGTAGGTGAAACAGCCAGCCGGGTTAGGAAGCACTATTACTAACACCGAGCTAACTTGGGAAAATGGGAATATGTGAGTAACAGTTGGGGAGTCAATAATGCTTCACACCCTTCAAGTATCTACCACCTAAAACAGATACCTTATTCTTATCTCATAGTAGAACCAACTCTATAAAAATGGTAGCAGGATAGATCATCCATCCATCCACCATCCAAAGCAATGTTTTCCTACCAAAGCATCCTCCAAGTTGTGTGGACTTCAGCACCCAGAATGCCCCAGATTCCTTGGCTTTTGCTAAAGCCCCTATCACACTGCACCAATGGATGCAAAAAGGATGTAAAATGGACAAAAAAGCTTGCCATCCATTGGAAAACGTGATGTACTCACTGCCTCTGTTTTGCTTCCTTTCTATCCGTCCAGCATCTGTTTATTGACATTTCATCCGCTCAGAAAGTTTTGAGCTGCTCAAAACTTTTGCGCGGAAAATGTATCCAATTCGTCCGTTCTGCATCCGCTACGCATCCGCTAGGCATCCGTTCTGCATCCGTTACGCATCTGCTATATCCGCTAGGCATCCGTTGTGCATCCGCGCAACTCGCATCCGCTCGGATGCAGGGAGGAAGTGGAATGGACGCGGAACGGATGCAGAACGGATGCCTAGCGGATGCAGCATGGAAACAAAGCATGTAAAATGGAAAAAACGTTCTCAGAGGGGACCTATCTCAGATATTAAGGATGTCTACAGGATGCCTAGAGGATGCCTAGAGGGTGCAAAGGGACACCTATACTGCCTATAAAAAGGGGGAGCAACACATCTGGATCTCACTTTCAGACCAGCAGCCCTGCTGCAGACTTCTGCAGCCTTCATCTGACTCTTCCTCTTCCACAGCATCCAGTCATGTCCACCGTGGATCGTAACACAGTCCTTTTGGCAGCCACCATCCTTCTGCAACAGTGCGAAGCCATCTACAGGCTCTGTGAACTCTACTATGGGAAGAAAAAGGGGTGGCCAAGAAGCGTCAGGGTATGAAGATGGTTCACCAGAAGAGCAGAGGACGGACTGTACAACAAGCTGATGGTGGAGCTCAGGAACGAAGACACTCAGGCATTCCAGAACTTCATGAGGATGCCTCCAGCCATGTTTGACAAAGTTGTGCAGCGCCTGACACCCAGGTTGAGCCAAGCAGAGCACCAACTTCCGGCCCAGCCTGGAACCTGGGCTCAAGGTGGCACTCACTCTGCGCCACCTGGCCTCAGGGACCTCCTACAGCAGCATGCAGTACGGCTGGAGGGTGCCACTCAACACCATCAGCATTGTGGTCAGAGAAGTGGTGCAGGCCATCATCGAAGAATACAAGGAGGAGCTCCTCCAGTACCCCTCCACTGAAGAAGGCTGGAAGAAAGTTGCAGAGCAGTGGTATCAGAAGTGGAACTTCCCCCACACCGTTGGAGCCATAGATGGCAAGCACATGGCCTGCAAAGCTCCAGCCAAGTTGGGGTCCAATTATTTCAATTACAAGGGCTTCTTCAGCATCATCATCTTCTCCATGGTCGATGCTGACTACAAGTTCATGTACATCGATGCTTCAGGCAATGGCTCATCTTCAGATGCCCAGGTATACAACGCCAGTCACCTCAAGGAGAAGCTGGAATGCAACCTCATCGTGGGCTTCCCAGATCCAGAACTCCTGCCCAACGACACGCAAAATGTGTCCTACTTCATCGTGGGGGATGACTCCTTCTCCCTCACAACCTACCTCATGAAGCCCTACACCTCCAAATACCTCACCCGTGAAGAGAGGATCAACTACAGGCTGTCCAGGGCAAGGCGGGTGGTGGAGAACACCTTTGGCATCCTGGCCAACAGGTTCCAGGTACTTCTCACCACCATGCAGCATCGCCCAGAGACCGTGAGGAACATCGTGGAAGCTTGCTGCATCCTGCACAATCTCATGCGCACCCGCTACCCAGTCTTGCAGAACAGGCTCGTGGACCTCCAGCAAGGCAATGGGGGCATGGAGCCTGGGGAATGGAGGCAAGGGTGAAACCTGATAGACACTGTGGATGTGCAAGGCCCCAACAGAGCCTCACGTGAAGGGAAGAAGCAGCACAACCTCCTGAAAAACTGGTGCAACTCCCCAGCTGGAGCAGTGGAGTGGCAAGACAGGATGACAGATGATTAATGGATGCTTCCTTCAGCCTGTCTCCTAACACTGATGAGATTGGGCCATGTATGTTGGGTGGGCCTACAATGAACAGGGCATTTAATAAAGAGTTGTGTTTATGTTGAAATGTGTGGATCAATGAATAAATTGTTATTGATAAAAAAGGGCCAAAGGTGTGGCACCTGGGAGGATGGACCATACAGTCCCACTGTGCTTGCACTTGCACATCTATCCCACAGCTATTACCCATCCCAAAGGTATCCCTGCCCATACCACTGCTATCCTTACCCATCCCACAAGCATGCAAAGGCTTAAACCATTTCTAAAAGTTTCCACCAAGACTTTATTAAAAAAAAGAAATGAAGCAAGTGTATGAATCAAAAATAGACTTTACTAACAAGAAGCTATAAAACAAAAATGAGTCTCTGGCACTCCTCTTGGTCGCTCAGTCTCATGGGTGAAGGGTCCAGGTGCTGTGGAGGTGGCTGGTGCTGGAGTGCTTGTCATCAGCTCCTCCAAAAGCAGAAGCAGCAGAAGCCCCAGCCCCAGAAGAGCGAGCCCATGCTGCAGAAGCCCCAGCATAACCAGAGTGAGGGCTAGGGGGTGAGATGGTAGCCCTGTCCTTCTTGCAAGGGCTGGCAGCAGATGGCTGAGGCTTGCTGTGCTTCAGCATGGTTGTGGGGTTGCTGGCTGGCAGGGAGGCTGGCAGGAACCAAGGTTGGCAGAAAGGCTGGCAGGGAGGCTGGCAGAAAGGCTGGCAGGGAGGCTGGCACCAAGGCAGGCAGGAAGGCTGGCAGGAAGGCTGGCAGGCAGGCACCAAGGCTGGCAGGAAGGCTGGCACCAAGGCTGGCAGGAAGGCTGGCAGGGAGGCAGGCACCAAGGCTGGCAGGAAGGCTGGCAGGCAGGCAGGCACCAAGGCTGGCAGGCAGGCATGAACCAAGGCTGGCAGGCAGGCAGGCACCAAGGCTTGCAGGCAGGCAGGCAGCAAGGCTGGCAGGCAGACTGGCTGGCAGCAAGGCTGGCAGGCAGGCAGGCAGCAAGACTGGCAGGCAGACATGCAGGCAGGACAGGCAAGGCAGTCGATTTGTCTGGAAGCAGGTCTTTCCTCTGAATGGTGACCTGCTTCCAAGCTGCTTCCGTTATATCCGCGGGGCTGACGCAATGCATCCTCCCTGCATGCGCAATTAACGCTCGGCATCCGCTAGGCTTCCGCTGTGCATCCGCTAGGCTTCCGCTCTGCATCCGCTTCATCCGCTGTGCATCCATTCTGCATCCGCTGTATCCGTTCCGTGTCCACTTTGCTGAGGTCCCCCGGAAGCCTAGCGGATGTGCCATCCGCTCCCATCCGCTTCCATCCGCTGGGCTTCCGTTCCGCATCCGCTTTCCATCCTCCCTGCGTCCTCCCCGCGTCCGTGTTATCCGCTCCAGTTATGCAAATTTTTGCCCCTTCTGAGAGCGGATAACAACAGATGGAACATTTTTCTTGTCCGTTGTGTCCGTTTTGCATCCGTTGGGCAGTGTGACAGGGCCTTAAGGAAAGCATGGCTATATCTCCCTAAAGTTATGTGAAAGCATTATTATTGAAGTCTTCAGCATCTGTCATTAGTCCTCACGAAGTCATTGTTCTTCCCTGGTGTGAGTTGCAAGTTCACTGAATTTGATTTTCCACAGTATCTGGGAATACTGATCTTCCCCTCCATTCTGTATATCTAGCTTGCTCTGTTCTATTCACAACTGTAGAATATTTTGGAGAACTATTGTGGACAGAGAAGATTTTATTTATCCGAGTGGCCATATGAAGCCATATGAAATGGGAATTATGTAATCATTTGTTTCAATTTAGAATGCTTTAATTAGTGATAAAAACACCTTCTTTTATTTTGAAAGATAAAAGAACAAAAATAAATGGCCCGATAAAATAGAAGCAGCCATTATAAAGGGTAACAAGAGCGCTTGTAACCTCTGATAAATTCACCTTTGGGGTCCATCCCTAGCTACAATAAAACTATTTTCTTTCTTAAAAGGCAGAAAAGGAATGCTGTGAGTAGCAACAACTATTTTATTAATTGTATTTGTTCTTCTATTTAAATTAAATGGCTGCCCAACTTCAGTAGACTCTGAGTGGTGTATAAAACTGGAGAAAACTTTAACAGTTAAAAGCATTAAATCAAGCAGACAGCCGAGACGAAAATAATATAATAGACATCAAAATCAACAAAGCAAGGCCATTGAACAAGTAATAAACATCAGTCCCCATAAGTCCATAGAACAGGTTTCTGTTCTTTTGAAAAACTTCTGAATTTCCTCAGTCTGAGTAAATAAAGAACATCACAGCAAAAACACAAAATAACAGTGATTAAATTTGACATGATATGAAAAAAAGATGAAATAAAGCATAAAGACTTTGATAGTATGTCACCATCATCCTTTTAATCCTGTCCACTCCAGAGTGGAAGATCTTGAAGTGGATTATGACCTATGATAGGCATTGTCTCAAAGAAGGGTGTCTGCAGGGGAAGATCCAGACAGCAATTATATTGCCCAACTATTCTCACCCTTTTTCTCTATATTCCATGGCTATCACTAATGTTCCCTTTAAGTTGGGAGCATGTGTAGACGCACGCTCCCAACTTAAAGCACCCCAACGTGCCTACCATCTCTGTCCTGTTGTTTCTTTTTATTTTTCTTATATGTATCCATTTCATGTATTCATAACTATGTTTATACCTGTTATCTTATAATCACTTGACAAAATAAATGAATAAAATAAATAAATATCAGCTACTGCATGCCTGTGCATGAACTCAGTGTCCCGCTCACTGTCAAAGTTGACATACCAGTGATGCATGCTTTTGCAGAGGAAGAGTGGGGGGAGGTGGAGAAAAAAAAACAATGGGGAGGCAGAGAAAGAGGGACAAGGAAGTCTCAGTTCATGGACTTTCTGGTAGGCTCCAGGCTGCAGATGGAATTGAGCAGCAGCAAGAAAGAAAAGAAAAATCATAAGAGGGAAGTCTCTTCAGATATTCTTAATTAAGCTTCTTTTTAATTTTGTTTTGATTGTATGCACATATTTTATGTAAATGATATTTTCTGTTGAGTAAAATACATGACCTCATTTTTTATATAATACTGGAGGATTCTAAATAAAAATTATGGAATCATGTATAGTCCTTTGAAATGTTGGAATTAGCACAGCAGAGTTCATTAGGTCTTATAATTTCAATATTGTCTGCATTCTGTCCCAGTTTTAGGTCTTCTCATGTAACTATTGCCTTACTCTAGTCAAAATCCTCTTTTAAGAGCCAGTTTGGTGTAGTGGTTAAGACTGGAAATCAAGAGACTGTGAGTCTTGGGCCAATCACTTTCTCTCAGCCCTAGGAAGGAGGTAATGGCATACTGCTTCCAAAAAACCTTACCAAGAAAACGGTTTGGCATTTTCCTTGGCAGTCTCTGAGAATCGAACAGAAGAAAAAAAAATGTATATCCTGTTTTGTTTTTTAAATCCTGTGTTGCTGAAGCTTAAGAACATCAAGGGCATCAAACGAAGATTTAAAATAAAAACAAACAGAAAATACCCCCATATAACCTTCACAAAGAGGACAGGAAAATGCTAAGAATTTAGAAAGATAACTACTCTTGCTGTTTCGGTGTTCTCAATAACAGGATAATGTTTTATCAGGCAGTTGTGAACAAAAATAATAATAATGAAAGGGCAGGACTGAAGTGGGAGGATAGGAATTCAGTGTGAAAGGATCAGATGAACTACATGCTAAGATACTGAAGGAACTTGCAGATGAACTTGCTAAATCTTTATATATGATCTTTCAGAAATCTAGGGAAATACCCGGGAAAGTTGTAGAATAGTTCATGGAAAACAATGCAATAATTACCAGAAATGAATATTGTTTCTTATTGATCTAATTTTACATCATTTTTCTTTCATCATGCTTCTCTTTTTACTAGGTTGTAGGCTATAATATAGGTAGCTTGATTTTAGCAAAGCTTTTAATGAAGTTTTCCCCAAAAGATGCAGCAGTGATCAAAGCAGAGGTGGTATTCAGCAGGTTCTGACCAGTTCTGGAGAACCGGTCGCAGAAATTTTGAGTAGTTCGGAGAACAGGCAAATACCACCTCTGACTGGAGATTTTACAGTATCCTTCCCCTGCCATGCCCACCAAGACACACCCACAAAACCAGTAGTAAAAAAAATTGAATCCCACCACATCCCACCACTTTGATCTTTCCGCTACCAGATCAAAGCCCTGCCTTATATATTTATGTGTGATAACTGTGAATACCCTAAAGGGACTGGGCTTTGACTACAATGCCGCAAGTGTCATTGTATCTTTTAACCCCCTGTGAACTGGGGTGGGCTTCAAAAATTTTAGCAAAGGGTTCTCTGCCTGGTTGCTGGGCAGGCATGGCCTAGTTGGCCTCCTACACCATGGTGGGAGGGAGTTTTTGTCTTCCCTGGACTCCAGAGGCTTTCTTGAGCCTATGGGAGGATGAAAACAGCCTCCCTGGCTTGAAGGCCCATTTCTGGCTTTCCCAAATTTCCAGGAGGCCCATTTTTTGCCCACCCTGAGCCTCCACGCACGCCCTGCTTACCTGCATCCAACATGGGCTGCATGAGGACTCTTGAGAGGGGTGGGGGCCCCCCAGGAGTGGGATTTGGGGGTTCTCCAAACTGCACAGAATCTTAGCTAGGGGCTCTCTCGAACCCCCAGCAGCCCACCCTTGCCTGTGAATGCTGCTGAGAAACAGATATATAAAAAATCATATTCAGACAGTTTTCATCACCGCTTTCTCAAGACACTAAAATGAAAAATATCAAGCTGGGTGCTAAGGGCAGTGCCATGCTCTGCATTTATTCATTCATTCATTCTTTCATTGTCAGTTTTTGACTCCTGGTGCTTGCTAGTAGAAGTCCTTACAGTTTTCTTGGTATGGTTTTTGCAGAAGTGATCTGCCGTTGCCTGCTTCCCAGGGCTGAGAATTAATGGTTGGCCCGAAGTCTCATAGCTGGTTTGTGCCTAAGGTAGGACTAGAACTCAGGTCTCCTGGTTTCTAGCCTGGTAACCAATACATCAAGCTGGCTCTATTCTGCAACACTTTTATTAGTGATTTGGATGAAGAAGCGAAGAAAAAAATTGTAAATCATAGAAATCAGGTGCGTCTCTAATAGGTATAGTTTAAGTCATACTACAACAGTGTGGTGCAGTGGCTGTTTTGTTCGGAAAAACACGAGGTAGACCGGGTTCCAACAACGAAAAGTCTTTATTTACAGTAGTCAGTAAAACGGAACGGTTGGCCGACTTAGCGGCAGCCTTTTATACAGGCTAGCCTGCCGGCTTGTAACCAATGGCAGCTGATCAAATTTGCCGCCTCTTTTACTTTATTTGGATTGGTTCTTAGTGAACCAATCCAATGCTTACTTTAGTTGACCGATCAGATTTGCATGTTTTGGAGTAACCCAATTTGCATACAGAACACCCCTCCCCCCTTGGTTCAGTCCTATGTGGTGATGTAGTCGCGCAGGTAGGCGGAGCTTTTCCTGACTCGACTGGACCTGCGCAGTTCACTTTCGGCGGAGACTTCGACCTGTTCGGATGGGGCTGCTGTGTCGTCCGTCCTTCTCTCTGGAACCGTCTGGAAGGGTGAGTCAGCCATTCTGCCGCCTGAGTTTCTTAAGCCGGCGGTTTTGCTGCTCCCACCCGTTTCCTCCAGGCAGGTCAAGCTGGCCTGGCTGTCCCCTTCCGATGGGCTCTTCACGCAAGTCTCTTCAAACAGTGAGTCTTTTATTTGCTCTTTTTGTTTGTTCGTCTCTTTGGGTTTTGTTTGTATCGGTTCTTTATTTGTTTCTCGCATTCCCCCCCCCCCTTTGGTTTGTCCATCACCGGTTTTTTCTATGTATGGGTGTATGTCTGTATTTCGTTCTATGTTTCGGGAACGGAGCTGGTCTATGTGCCGCTTCCATTCCCTGCCGTCGTCAATTGTTAACCGGTAGGATTTGGGGCCTGTTATTTGTGTTATTTGTCCTGGTAGCCAAACAGGGTCCCCGGTGAAGTTTTTGGCGTAAACCAACTCGCCTACTTCAAATTTCCTAAATCGTGTGGAGGAGTCGGGGGGGTTTTCTGGCGTAAAATTTGGGTGCAACCTATCAAGGTGTGATCTTAATTTCCTCCCCATGAGCAATTCTGCTGGGGACTTGTTGGTCGTGGTACTGGACGTTATGTGTTGGAGAGTGAGCAATCAGTTTATTTTCTGTTGGACATCACCGGTGTCCATTCTTTCTAATCCCTCTTTGGTAAACCGGACCATTCTCTCCGCCCTGCCGTTTGCGGCCGGGTGAGCCGGCGCGGTTAGGGCATGTCTGATACCTAGGGAGGCTAGGTATTGTTCAAAGTGTAGGCTGGTTAGCTGTGGCCCATTATCTGATACGAGGATGTCCGGTAGACCATGGGTGGCAAAAAGGTTGTCTAGTTGTTTGATTACAGTTTCTGTTGTCATTGATGGCATGATTTTTACTTCTAGCCGATTTGAATAGGCATCAACGACAATCAGGAATGTATGTCCCTTGGTAGGACCCGCAAAATCGATGTGGATTCTTGACCAAGGGCCTCGCGGGGTTTCCCAGTCTCTAATGGGTGCTTTAGGTGGGGACGGTCTAGTTCCCTGGCACTTGTTGCACGAGCTTACCCAATATTCTATGTCCTTATCAATACCCGGCCACCAAACATAACTTCTTGCAAGGCTTTTTATTTTCACAATTCCCGGGTGCCCTTCTTGTAACATCCCAAGTACCCTGGGTTGTAGTTTGTTAGGAATGACTACCCGATCACCCCACAATAAACACCCTTTTTGAATCGAAAGTTTAGTCTGTCTGGTCCGGAAAGGTTTAAAGTTTTCAGTTTTTTGATTTTCCAGCCAGCCTTTACCTACCCAGCTGAGGATGCGGGAAGTCACTGAGTCTTTCGCGGTGGCTCTGGCGACATCATAAGCAGATATGGGTAGATCGGGGAAAGTTCTATTTGTAATGCTGTCATCGCTGGTGCCGGGTCTTCCTCGGTTTCTGGTAAGGGTGCTCTGCTCAAAGCGTCCGCATGGGAAATTTGTTTCCCTGGTCAATGTGTCAGAGTGTAGGAATAGGCTGCTAGGAACTCTGACCATCTAGTCATTCTTGGAGAAAGGATATTTGGTGTTGGCTTGTTTCCCGCCAAAATTCCCATTAGTGGTTTGTGGTCTGTTATAATTTGAAAAGTCCGCCCGTAGAGGTCCTCGTGGAAACATTTCACTCCAGCGACAATTGCTAGAGCTTCTTTGTCGAGTTGGCTGTAATTCCTCTCGGTTTTAGACAAGGTCCTTGAGTAGTAGGCGATGGGTGCCTCTCTGCCATCAGGCAGTTGGTGGCTCAGGATGGCACCGACTCCAAATGGCGAAGCGTCGCAGGTCACCCTCAATGGCAGTGTGTCACTGAATTGAATGAGAACTTTTGTTGATGTTAGCAATTTTTTAATTTTCTGGAAGGAATTCTTCTCTCTATAACCCCAAGTCCAAATTGCTTTCTTGTCCAATAGATGGTGCAATGGTTCTGCTATTGTGGCTTTATTCGGTAGGAATAAATTATAAAAATTTATCAATCCAAGAAATGCTTGTAGTTCGGCTTTGTTTCTTGGTTCTGGTGCTTCATTGATGGCTTTAATTTTCTTGTCTGTAGGGTGTATACCCTCTCCGTCTATTAAATAGCCCAGGAATTCGACGCTATTCTTAACTAGGCAACACTTTTCTCTTTTCACTTTGAGGCCAGATTCTCTAAACTTAGTTAGTACTTCTTTGAGTCTTTTTTTTAATTGGGTTTCATCTTTGGCTGAGATCAGGACGTCGTCAAAGTAGGAGGCGTTCCATTAGACTCTGGAAGACGCCTGGGGCTACACTTACTCCAAATTGCAGTCGGTGACATTTGAATGCGCCCTTATGGGTAACTATAGTCTGTGCTTCCGCAGTTTCTGGGTCCACTGGGAGTTGTTGGTAGGCTTGTGCTAGGTCGAGTTTAGCAAAAAACTTTCCTTTTCCCAGGGAGTGAAGCAAATGCTGGACTACTGGCACCGGGTATGCGCTTGGTTGTAATGCGTGGTTCAGGGTAGCCTTATAGTCACCACAGATTCTAACGGACCCGTCCGGTTTGATAGGTGTGACTATAGGCGTTTCCCACTTGGCATGGCCCACAGGTTCTAATACCCCTTGGGCTATTAATTTGTCTAGCTGTTCCTCTATTTTTGCCTTTAGTGCAAAAGGAACTCATCTGGCTTTTATTCTTCGTGGGGCTATTTGGGGGTTTAAACTGAAAGAAATGGATTTTCCCCGATACTTGCCAAGTGAGCCATCAAAAACATCCTGGAATTCCCGGATGAGGTCTTCTTCCCAGCCGGTTGCAGTCACTCGATCGATCCCGGTCATCCCGATGCCCAATGGTGCGAACCATTCGATGCCCAGGAGACTTGGTCTGTCTCTGTCGACTATGGTCAGCGGTAGCACTTTGACGTGTTCTTTGTAGGTGACTCGGAAATGTCCCATGCTGACTACAGGGATTTGGTTTCCCTGGTAGTCCTTGAGAATTAGGTGCTGCTTCTTTAGTTCTTTGGTTTTGATATCTGGGACTAGCTGTTTTATTGTGTCCCACGATACCATAGAGAGAAAGGACCCCGAGTCTACTTCCATCTTGCATGGTTTCCCTTCGATCTCTACAACGACTTTAACTTTCTTCCCACTTTCCGTCTGGGCGCTCTTTATAATGACAGTTTGGTGTGTATTGGCTCACTTCTCTTGTTGCCACTTTCTTTCAGCTCGTTTAGGCTCAGCTCATGTTGGGGAATTTCTGCGTCTCGTGGGGCTGTAGTATTTTTTGTTTCTGCAGACTTTTTCGATATGCCCTTGTTTCTTGCAGACCCTGCAGATGGCATCGAGAAATCTGCATTCGGCTCAGGGATGGTTTCCTCCACAGCCAGTGCATTCCCGCCAATTTCTTCTTTCGCGCTCTTTTCTGTTAGTGTATAGGCGGTGGACCTCGTTGTCTTCTTCGCTAGTGTCAGGTGTTTCGCCATACTCTTCGTAATGCGTGGTGGTGGTAGCTTGTTTTTTGTCTTTGGTTGGGTTCATTTCGTCACTATGTGTGTTCATTTTCTTCATAGTGACAGCCGATTTTTTTGCGGCTTCGGCGGCTGTGGCTTCCTTGATAGCTTCGGCTACGCTGATGTTGGGTTTGTTGAGTAGTTTACTCTGTGTGGTCGAGTCTCTCAAATCCAACACCACTCGATCCCTCATTGCCTCGTCGAGGTTTGAGAATTCACACTCACCACCTATTTGTCAAAGTGCGGCAACGAAATCGGCAACGGTCTCTCCCTCTCTCTGGTCTCTCCTGTAGAACTCGTGTCGCTTTATTAAGTTTGACACCATCGGAGCGTAGTGTGCTTTGAGGATTCGTTGCAATTCTGGCCACGTTTGTTGCTTGACATCTTGTGGCTTCGCTAGAGCCTTTGCCATCTCAAAAACCGTTGGCCTGCAGTGTGTTAGGAACACAGCTTTCTTTTGTTGCTCTGAAATTCCTTCCATTTCATTGCTTTCCAGATACATTTGGAAGCGATCTGCATAGGAATCCCAATCCTCTTCATTGGGGTTGAAGGGTGCGGGCGGTGCGTTGTTTCCAGGCATCTTTGTCGTCATCTGGGCTTCTTATCACCGCGTGCAGTTTTTGTGTTCAGGACGATCCCACCTTCGTCGCCAGTGTTTTGTTCGGAAAAACACGAGGTAGACCGGGTTCCAACAACGAAAAGTCTTTATTTACAGTAGTCAGTAAAACGGAATGGTTGGCCGACTTAGCGGCAGCCTTTTATACAGGCTAGCCTGCCGGCTTGTAACCAATGGCAGCTGATCGAATTTGCCACCTCTTTTACTTTATTTGGATTGGTTCTTAGTGAACCAATCCAATGCTTACTTTAGTTGACCAATCAGATTTGCATGTTTTGGAGTAACCCAATTTGCATACAGAACAGTGGCTGAGGTGTTAATTGGGACCAGGGAGATCTAGATTCAGTTCTCCCTTCGCCCATGGAAATTGACTGGACTGAATGACTTTGGGCTCTCTCAAACCAGTGTGTCCCACAGGTGACTGTTGTTGCAGAGATAAAATGAAGTTAGTATGAGGTTTTGGAGGAAAGGTAGAATGTAAACCTAACAGTCTTATGACTGCAATAGATTAGAGAAATGGGTAAAATTAATAGGATAAAAGTTTCAGAATTAATATGATGTTTTCATTTTGGAAACAGAAATGCAATGTCTGGGCAATGGATAAGTAATACCTGGCCTGGTTTGTGACCTTTTTAAAAAAAGTAGTTGATTATATACTGATTATGAATATCAGTGTAATGTGCAAAAGAAGATAATTTCATCTTAGGCTACATTAACGAGTATGGTTTTAAAAATTATTATAAAATAACTGATCTTTATTCTGCTGGGTTAAGTTTTGTATTCTGTTCCAGGCATCATATTTTATGGAGAAGGAAAATAAGGATTACCAGAGAACTGAAATTAAGTCCTATTTAGAAAGAATGGAGAACAAAAAAATACTTATTTTAGAAGAGAAATCTGAGCAGGTGTGTATTCAAAATACCTTAAACGAAGCCTTAAGAGATAAAAAAAGATATTTTCTTTATTGCTTTAGAACAAAGATTTCCAAATTTGGCAAGTTTAAGACTTGGCTGGCAACTTGGCAACTTTAAGACTTGTGGACTTCAACTCTCAGAATTCTCCAGCCAGCAGAGTCCACAAGTCTTAAAGTTGCCAAGTTTGGGGACCCCTGCTTTCGAGTGAGGGAAAAAAGCATAAAAGCTTTATATTATAGAAAGCTAGATTATGAGTGAAAATCATTCTGAATAGACAGTAGGCAGTGTAACCAATTGTCCAACATGACTCCTTTTTATTCCTTTAGAGAACATCTGTCTGGAAGATTTTAATCTGAATTCCTGAGCTGAGTTGGAAAATTGGATTTAATGGCCTAGATGTCCCTTTTCAATGTTCTGATTCTAACAAAGGCAGTCATGGAGGAAAGTTCATGGTTTTAGAACAGGGGTATCAAACTTGCGGCATCACAGTGGTGTCATGTGACATATTGTGACTTTTCCCCCCTTCGCTAAACTGGGTGTGGGCGTGGCGAGAATGTGAGGCATTCAGCTTGCAGCCCGCGAGTTTGACCACCCTGGTTTAGAAGGTCTAAAGGCTATAAGAGAATTAGTCCATTAGTGTAATTACAGCTTCAAGAAAAGGAAAGTCTGTGGCTCAACACAACTGTGGCATAATCACATAGTGTGAGATTTATCTTCACCCATTTTGAGTTCATGCAAAAGAGGAAGAGGGGCTGATATAATTTAGGATTCTATGAAGCCTTCAGTCACAGGATACATTCCACACAATCAAATAGCTATTCAGTAAGTAATTGCATTTTATGTGTGATCTGCCTATGGAGAACATTGAAGAATGTGAGATATTCAGGGCAAGACAGAGTCTTTTTGACCTTTCCTATCCAAAGTTAAAGATGGCTCAGTATGAGCCATTGTGTATCCAGAGTATATGCAGTATCATTGACACTACAGGTAGTAACATCAACTTACAAGCAGGAGTGGGCTGCTACTGGTTTTCCCTGGTTCAGGAGAACCAGTACTGAACTGGCACCTAATTTTATGGCCAATTCGGTGAACTGGCAAATCCTACCCTTGGTTGGCCCCTCCCCCCCCCAGGAGTCCCCACGTGGCCCGTTTTGGATCCCAAGTAAGTACAGGGCCTGTGTGGAGGCTTGAGGAAGGTGAAAAATGGGCCTCCTGGAAGTTCCAGAAGGGCTGTGCTGTCCCAGCCAGTTTACGGGAATTGGATAGTTATTTAAGAATTATGAGCTGTCCCCTTAAGGGAATGCATAATGGTAAATGTAGTTAAAGGTATCCTGGGAAATGTAGTTCATGTCACATGGCCACATCTGTAATCCTGATTGGTCACTAATTTGACCATTGATGGGTTGGGGGAGTTTTCCTCATTTTTGCCTGAATTCCTTAACTGATGGTAGCTGCTTTCTATCGCTACAAGATGGGCTAGGAGATAACCATCTTTTACTTATAAGTCAGATATACAAATGACTGGTCATTAAAGAAGAACTTCATCACAAATGTGAGTTATGAGAATACCTGATGAACTAATAAATGTACTTTGTTATGGACGTCTTGTTGAGTTTATCTATCTGCATCTGCACAGCTTACAAATCCACTACTGTGCAGAATACAGAAAAAGGCTGGAAGGTCCATTTCCAGCTTCCAAAGGGCCTCTGGAGCCCTGGGAGGCCATTTTCACCCTCCCGGAGAGTTGAGGAATGTATTTCAATCATAGAGAAAGGACAATCTCCTTTTCTTCTTTGCTGTGTTGGAAAATTTAAAAGCTCTGCTTCTTTTCAGTTGGAACGAAGAAGCAGCCACCTTTCTCCAATTGGGGAATTGTACTATACCAGTCAAGTGTTGCTTGTCTAAAATGTAACTGATTTTGGCTGAAGATAAAGCTGCAAAACAATATATTTGCATTTTAGTATTTCAATATTTGCATTTTGGTATTTTTCAAAGCAAATTTGTACACAGGTTTATTTATTTAGCACATGGCATGTACATAGGTAGCACATTTGTATCGTGATTTTTAAAGCTTGGAGAAGGAATTTAATTTTATTATATCCTAATGGGAAACATGGGTAAAATAAAAATACAATTCAAGTTGTACAGAGCCAGATTTTATCAGGGCCATCATAGCTAAGTTCTAACAATCCACATGTCCCTGAGATAGCAACAGAGTGGTTGAATTTTTTGCATCTCATTTTGAAACCCAGGTATAGCAGTGCTATATCAGCAGACAATACTAGTTTCAGATCTTAGCAACAGCTCAAAGAAAATGCAAATCGATCTTCAGATCGATTCAGATCTTAGCAACAGCTCAAAGGAAATGCAACAGTATTTTTAAATTTCTGTCTCCTAGTGAAATATTGTGGGTATTTTTTCATACATTGATGTGAAGCCAAATGAGCAAGAATTGTGCAATGCAGGATAATTTCTTCATTCAGTTTAATGTTTTTTTGGCTTGACCCTGACAAAGAAAGAGAGAGACAGAGAGAGAGACAGAGAAAGAAAGAAAGAAAGAAAGAAAAAGAAAGAAAGAAAGAAAGAAAAAGAAAGAAAGAAAAAGAAAAAAAGAAAGAAAGAAAGAAAGAAAAAAAGAGCTGCCAGAGCAGTATTTATGCAAACTGGGAAAGTCTGAGTTCTGTTATTATATGAACCAGTTTCTGATGACTCACAGATGACTCACAGATACTCTTGTTAGCTCCACCCTATACAAAATAACCATGACTAATCTCTCTTGGCAACACATTTTTAACACTATATTACTTTTGGTCAGAAATAGCTTGTCTGGCTGAACAACTCAAATTTTCTCCCCACGACCCAGCCCTGTAGCAGATCTGCTTGAAAGCTGACCTCACCATCCCCATCCCCGAAGGCTCACATTTCATCCACCACTGACTGGCACTGTCAGAGCAGACCCGGGGAAGAATTTAATTGGCTGGCTCCTACTTGAATCTTAGTTTCTCTGGCTAATACAAACCACATGCCTTTTTGTGGCTCTTTACAGACATCTGTAGGAGGTTCTGGACATTCTGCACATCTTGCCCTTTGAAAAGGGCTGCTGCTGGCTGGAACACTGCTTGCCTACCAGGAAGGGGAACTTTAGACATTAAAGGAGCGAATCGCTTGGGGAACTCTGGAGGTATTTGCCAAGCCTTTGGAAGAAGCACGCAAGAATAATTAATTATCCATTTCCCAAACTATTTTTCTGTATTCGGCACTGACCTCTGGCTATAATTTCAATGGGTGGAAGGGAGAGAGATTTTGAAAGCAGAAGGCAGAACTTTAGGCTCATTCAAATATTTTATTATTTAAATAATGGTTTTCTCACAGACAACTCGCCATTTGCAACTTACTATTCTATTCCCTTTCGAGATCAGTAATGTGAAGCAAAGTGGAGAAAATAGTAAGCAGAAATAATTAGGCAGGAACATGAGCATTTGCAGGGAGGGTCATGGGTTCAAAATGGAGGGCATGACCAGGAGATCAAAACTCTGCTTTCTTTATAATATGTGTCACACATGCTGTATGTATGTAAAGGACTTTGTTCGGCCAGTCACACCTGCCATTTGAAGCCAGTAACCATCATTATGTCAGCTACACTGACTTTTATTTTTCAAAAATATTGTCAAAGACCAAATTAAAATTTATACAAACACCATTAACCATGCTGCAGGGGGTGGGATTCAAATTTTTTAACAACCAGTTTTGTGGCTGTGGCTTAGTTGGTGGTCGTGGCTTGGTGGTCATGTGGCTGGGTGGACGTGGCTTGGTGGTTATGTTATTGGCTGGGCATAGCCAGCTCAATATCATTCACATCAAGGCACTCATTTCCTCGCCTAGCCTCTCATGACTGTGGGGATACTGTGAAAAATGGTCATAAGTCACTTTTTTCATTGCCATTGTAACTTTGAATGGTCATTCCACACAAACAAAGTACCAGCAAAAGAGGGAAAGAAAACTCCAGAGACGTTCCTGAGAGAGGAAGTCTAGTCCTGCCAAGAATGGAATAAGGATTAACGGAGAGGCAGTTTCTGTAAGCAACACCAGAATGTTTCCTTCCTGCCTTCCTAACAGGATTAGGCCAGTAATTTCTTCTAACTACCAGTTCTCCGAACTGCTTAGAATGTTAACAACCAGAGATTTCTGGTTTGGGTCTTTCAGCGACAGACCAAAATCTGTGATCGTGCGTGGTTTCGATCTGTGCTCATTGTTTTAGTGACCCGATCCTTCAGATTAGGGGCTGAAGCCATCCCGTAGAGGTGGTGAAGAGGGGGGAGATTGCTAGCCGAGTGGAGGGGAGCCACATATCTCCTCCTTGGCTGGTCTAAACTCCCAAAGGTGGTTGCAGCGGTGGTCAGAAATGGCCACCTCAAAGAAGAACCCAACTGGATAAGATTGTGCAGGAGGAAGACAAAGAGGAAAGCAGGACAGACCAGACTAAACAACAGAGAACATTTAAGCAAGGTACCCTGAATCTAAAAGTACTTAGAGGGATAACCTCTGAAAGAAGATCTTTAAGCGGCGAAGGAGAGAGAAAAGGAGGCTAAAAACCCTTTTCTCACCTTTATATTGACAATCACAAATGGTATGGAAAGAAATTTATATTAATCTATTTTGACACTAATAAGCAACCTTAAGCTGAAATCTAAGTGTCAAAAGGAGAATAAAGATTTTTTCTTGGTCATTTTAAAGCCCTAAAAAGGAGAAGAGTGGAGGCAAAAGGGTGGGACTTGGAATAATGGAAAAATGGAGTGCCACCTGGAAAAATAAAGAGGATTAACAGTGAAATTTGAAAAGACTCCCGAGGATACATTGTAACTGAAATCTTATTAAAAGATACAGTAACCCACAGAAAGGAAAAGTAAAGGAAAGAAACAAGAAGGAACGGTCTGGGATCATTTGGTGATTTTTTAAAAAAGTTTTTGGCATTGTTTGTTTCTTTCTTTTTCTGTTTTACTTAAAGTCAATCAGATGGTTGTTCAAAAGTGTTTAAAATGGCATCACTCCTGGAGGAATTGAAGATGAGTCTTAAAAAACAGAAAGATGCACAAAGGGGAGGAAGATCCTTTGGCTTCCTATTTGAATTTTTTGAAATGGAGATCCTGAACTATGAAAAGCAAAAGGAAAAGCTTCAAGAGCAAGAAGAAGGGTGGGGCAAAGAAGAAGCCATTTTCAATGATTAAATAATGCAAAGTGTGGTAATAAGGGGAAAAGGGGGGAAAGGAGTTAAAAGTTTGAGATCAAAGGGAGCAGCCAAAAAGAAAAATAGCCTGAAAAAGAAGTATAACAGCTTGTGAGGAGTGACCATTCAAAGTTACAATGGCACTGAAAAAGTGACTTATGACAATTTTTCACACTTACAACTGTTGCAGCATCCCCACAGTCATGAGAGGCCAGGCAAGGAGATGTGTGCCTCAATGTGAGTGATATTGAGTTGGCCATGCCCAGCCAATAACATGACCACCAAGCCACGCCCACCAATTAAGCCACACCCATAGAACCAGTTGTTAAAAAAATTGAATCCCACCCCATGCCCTCTCTAAGCAGTGTAAGGCATCAGCCTACTGCCCCCAACAATTTGGGCCCTCATTTTACCCACCTCGGAAGGATGGAAGGCTGAGTCAGTCTTGAGCCTGGTGGGATTTGAACTGCCAAATTGCAGGCAGCTGGCTGTCAGCAGAAGAAGCCTGTAATACTGCATTCTAACTACTGTGCCACCGAGGCTCTTGCTAATTTGGAACTTTGTTATCTTCTGCACATTATACATCACATCTGAATTTGGAAGCAAGGCAGAATATTTGTGTATTTGTGTGTGTGTTTGTGTGTGTGTGTGTGTGTGTGTGTGTAGTCTTCAACTTATAATAATTCATTTATTGACTGTTCAAAGTTACAATGGCACTGAAGAAAATAAATTGAGCATTGGTCGTTGCGCTTATGACTGTTGCAACATTCTCAGAAGCACGTGATCAGAATTTGGGTGCTTAACAATTGATATTCAATTACAATGTTTGCAACATCCATTTGTATCTTCCTAGCTGGCTACTAACAAGCAAAGCCAATGGGGAAAACCAGATTTGCTTAATGACCATGTGATTCATATAACTACAGTGATTTGCTTAATAACCATGACAAAAAAGATTGTAAAATCAGGTGTGACATACTTAACAATCACCTTCCTTCCAAGAGGGTATAATCTGCCCATGGGTGAGCTTCTTGGAAGAAAGGCATGTTATTATTCTTAATCAAAATCATAGATTCACAATGCTTTTCCATTTTCTGCCTGCTGCATTAATACCTGAACTTAGGCATTATCTAAATCAATTTAATCATCAGAGCTCATCCACATAAATACTGAAAAATTAAATGTTTCCCATTTCTATTTTTTCAAACCCTTTCCATTCCATTTTTGTAAGCCTTTATCCTAACTTTAAAATATCAATTATCCTCCTGATTAGCAGAGCAGAGGAACAGGCACTTCCTGTCTAAAACCTCTGAAAAACAATGGGAGGAGACCATTATCCCCTCTTTTATTTTCTATTCTGGTCTGCTTTTTCTTCTTCTTTGATTGGCCTATGACCTGTAAGGCAGAGCAGGTGCAAAGACTTCATGCTCCATGATGGTGTTTAGATATTATTAAAACAAATTCTTATGATAATTGAATTGCTACCTGTCATGATTTGCCCATATTCAATCCCACCCCAGATTCTTCACCTTTACCAAAATTTGAGATGATGCAGTTTCTCAACCCTGCATAACAAACTGCAACTGTCAAAATGCTCCTTTCTCCACAGCTATGACAGGTAAAAAAGACCTCTTCACCTGAGGCTGCCCTTGATAGCAGGATAGGTTAATTTTAACACCATATGAAGTTATTTGGAATTAGAAGAAGCAGCTTTAACCAGGAAAGTGAGGGAAAGATACCCTTTTAACACTGCTTCTTCTGAATTTATATAATAATTCCTAATAAGCATGGGTTACATTAGGGCAGTCATGACTGGAGCTATTTGGAAATAACCCTTTGAGACAGTTTCAGAGGACCATCCAAAAGATACTAAATGATACATTTACATGGGATTGAGAAAAGGCCCTGATCTAAAGCCCATGTCACACTGCCCAATGGATGCAAAAAGGACACAGCGGACGAGCAAAATGTTCCATCCATTGTTATCCGCTCTCAAAAGGGGCAAAAATTTGCATAACTGGAGCAGATAACACGGATGCGGGGAGGACGCAGGGTAGATGCAAAGCGGATGCGGAACAGAAGCCCAGCGGATGGAAGGGGATGGGAGCGAATGGTGCAACCGCAGGGCTTCCGGGGGGCCTCAGCAAAGCGGACGCGGAACGGATACAGCGGATGCAGAACGGACGCCGAACAGATGAAGCAGATGCACAGTGGATGCACAACGGATGCACAGCGGAAGCCTAGAGGATGCCGAGTGTTAATTGCGCATGCGGGGAGGATGCATTGCGTCAGCCCTGCGGATATAACGAAAGCAGCTCGGAAGCAGGTCACCATTCAGAGGAAAGACCTGCTTCCAGATACATCGACTGCCTTGCCTGTCCTGCCTGCATGTCTGCCTGCCAGCCTTGCTGCCAGCCTTGCTGCCAGCCTTGCTGCCAGCCTCCCTGCCAGCCTTGCTGCCAGCCTGCCTGCAAGCCTCCCTGCCAGCCTTGCTGCCAGCCTGCCTGCAAGCCTCCCTGCCAGCCTTGCTACAAGCCTGCCTGCAAGCCTTGCTGCCAACCGGTCTGCCTGCCAGCCTTGCTGCCTGCCTTCCTACCAGCCTTGGTTCATGTCTGCCTGCAAGCCTTGGTGCCTGCCTGCCTGCCAGCCTTCCTGCCAGCCTTGGTGCCTGCCTGCCTGCCAGCCTGCCTGCCAGCCTTGCTGCCAGCCTCCCTGCCAGCCTTGCTGCCAGCCTCCCTGCCAGCCTTGCTGCCAGCCTGCCTGCAGGCCTCCCTGCCAGCCTTGCTGCCAGCCTGCCTGCAAGCCTTGCTGCCAGCCGGTCTGCCTGCCAGCCTTGCTGCCTGCCTTCCTGCCAGCGTTGGTTCATGTCTGCCTGCCAGCCTTGGTGCGTGCCTGCCTGCCAGCCTGCCTGCCAGCCTTGGTGCCTGCCTCCCTGCCAGCCATCCTGCCTGCCTTGGTGCCAGCCTCCCTGCCAGCCTTTCTGCCAGCCTTGGTTCCTGCCAGCCTCTCTGCCAGCCAGCAACCCCACAACCATGCGGAAGCACAGCAAGCCTCAGCCAACTGCTGCCAGCCCTGGCAAGAGGGACAGGGCTACCATCCCGCCCCCTGGCCCTCACTCTGGTTCTGCTGGGGCTTCTGCAGCACGGGCTCACTCTTCTGGGGCTGGGGCTTCTGCTGCTTCTGCTTCTGGAGGAGCTGATGACAAGCACTCCAGCACCAGCCACCTCCACAGCACCTGGACCCTTCACCCATGAGACTGAGCGACCAAGAGGAGTGCCAGAGACTCATTTCTGTTTTATAGCTTCTTGTTAATAAAGTCTATTTTTTTAAAAAAAAATTTTTTTTATTAATTTTCTTCTAATAGACAAACATACAAAACATTAAAAACATCTACTGTATCAGTTGGTTCATCAGTTTTGTGCATTCATTTTATAGTGTCAATTACAGTTATATTGCATAACCACTCATATTGTCAATCCATATTCTAATATTACTAAAAAAAAATAAAAAAATCTTTTTCTGACTATACTTTTAATCATTCATGCTTTGTGAGATAACAATACTTCAAACAGTTTATTCTATAACTTATCATATAATCATAACAAATCAATCCTAAAAACCCTTCATATATATAATACTAATGCTCTATTATTGTATTTTATCATCTAACCATTGATAAAAAAAA
>BLBF01000052.1:11280315-11332149 GCA_015471245.1 Laticauda colubrina | reverse complement strand
TAACATTGTTTTTTTATCTTCTCCCAATTTAACCACAAAGACTCCCGTATATAATGTCTTCTGAAATACCCCTGTGTTTTAGTTCCCTTGTACCATAAAAAAGCATGCCAGCCCAACAGTAAATCATGTCCTTCTAATGTCAACAATCTATGTTTTCTTAATGTTATCCATTCTTTGACCCACATCAAACTTGCAGCTTGATAATACAATTCCCAATTAGGCAGGCCAAAACCTCCTCTATTTCTAGCATCTTGCAAAAGTTTTAACTTTATTCTCGCTTTTTTACCTTGCCATATAAACTTCAACATAGTTTTATTTAAATCTTCAAAATAGTCTTTTCCAAGTCTAATTGGTATTGTTTGAAAGAGAAATAAAATTCTAGGTAAAATATTCATCTTAATTGTTGAAATTCTCCCTATTAATGACAATTGTAAATTTTCCCATTTCTTCAAATCTGTAATTATCTGTTGTTTAAGTTTAATATAATTATTCTCTTTTAATGTGCTACATCTTGCTGTCAAATATATCCCCAGATACTTAACCTTGTTTGTAATTTGAATTTTCAAAAGATCTGTCAGTTCTTCTCTTTGTCTCAATAACATATTTTTTGTCAAAATCTTTGTTTTATCTTTATTTATTTTCAAGCCAGCCATCTCACCATATGTCTCTACCTTTTCCAATAACTTTGGAGAGGTTTCTAACGGGTCTTCCAGAATAAAAGCTAAATCGTCAGCAAAAGCTTGTAGTTTAAATTCTTCCTTTTTAATTTTAATTTTCATTCCTTTTATATTTTTGTCATCTCTAATATTTCTATTCAACACTTCCAAAGTTAATACGAATAACAAAGGAGATAGGGGACATCCTTGTCTTGTACCTCTTCTTATATTAATAAGATCTGTAAATTCTCCCTCCATCATTACCTTTGCTGTCTGTTTATTATATATGGCTTCTATTGCTTGAATAAATTTTCTGGCATACAGAAGCCTGATGATGGCAGATGAGATTCTGCTGAAACGTTGCTACAACTTTAACAGAACTACAATGATGTGGGATAATACCCGAAGGAAGCTGAACAGCACACATGTAAGTACCCGCGAAAACTTAAAAAAAACAAAAAAAACAAATATATATATATATATATACACACACTGTACACTGCACTTTATTTCTTTATCCAAGGCTCTTATTATGACTGTCTTCTCCAGCAACTTCAAAGCCAAGCCTCAAATGTTGAAATATTGATAAGAGTCCAAGAGAGCACCTGTAATAATATTTTACTGTGTTCTCCCTCTATCTTATCACATTAAAATGCCCTTGAAAAGAAGTGCTTTTCTCCCCAATTCAAATAAAATATTTTCAAGCCTCTAGTTGGCAGTGTTGCAGCATCTCTTAATACTCTTCCCCCCCCAACCAAAAGAAAAAGTATTTATAAAAAACTCAAACAAAAAGAGAAAAAAGATAGCCAAAGGGAGCCTCTATCCTAAAAAGAAAGTTAAGAAGATAAAAAATAAAAATCAAGTGAAGAATAAAAATATATATAAGAGAAAATTCAATCCGGTTACCTACAAAGTCACATTAAAGTCCTCAAAGAAAATAAGAAAAAAAATCCAAGTCTCAATTTGACATCACTTAAACGCTGCTCAACCAAGGTTCAGTCAAATAAAAATAAAGTCACAGATTTCTTCTTTGTTCAGGGTGTCCTTTCAAGTCTTAATCAATTTATAATGCAAAAGAATTTCTCACCCAACCGATACAAACTCATTTAAATCCCTTTCTTTCCAGAGCTGTCCCGACTTCAGCAGCTTTGGAGGCTGCCTTTCTGCTTCCAGCAAAAGGGCTTCTCCCGGATCAAACCAGAGATTTTGCGATATATCTGGGATCCTGGGACTGTGCCCTTCACAATCCCCGTCTCTACGGGACGGTTTAGGTCCGTTAGAACCGACCAGGGGCGAAAATATCAGTTACGATCTCAGAGCCCCGAGATCGCAGCTGTAACACCGAGACGTAGCTCCGCCTTCTCTCTAAAGTCTATTTTTGATTCATACACTTGCTTCATTTCTTTTTTTAATAAAGTCTTGGTGGAAACTTTTAGAAATGGTTTAAGCCTTTGCATGCTTGTGGGATGGGTTAAGAAAGCAGTGGGATGGGCAGGGATACCTTTGGGATGGATAATAGCTGTGGGATAGATAAACCTCCAGTGCAAGCATAGTGGGACTGTATGGTCCACCCTCCCAGGTGCCACACCTATGGCCCTTTTTTTATCAATAACAATGTAAGCATTGATCCACACATGTCAACACAAACACAACTCTTTATTAAACGCCCTGTTCATTGTAGGCCAACCAAACATCCATGGCCCAATCTCATCAGTGTGATGAGACAGGCTGAAGGAAGCATCCATTAATCATCTGTCATCCTGTCTTGCCACTCGACTGCTCCAGCTGGGGAGTTGCACCAGTGTTTCAGGAGGTTGTGCTGCTTCTTCGCTTCATGTGAGGCTCTGTTGGGGCCTTGCACATCCTCAATGTTGATCAGGTTTCGCCCTTCCCTCCATTCCCCAGGCTCCATGTCCCCATTGCCTTGCTGGAGGTCCATGAGCCTGTTCTGCAATACTGGGTAGCGGGTGCGCATGAGATTGTGCAGGATGCAGCAAGCTTCCATGATCCTCCTCACGGTCTCTGGGCAATGCTGCTTGGTGGTGAGAAGTACCTGGAATCTGTTGGCCAGGATGCCAAAGGCGTTCTCCACCACCGGCCTTGCCCTGGATAGCCTGTAGTTGAAGATCCTCTCTTCACAGGTGAGGAGTCTGGAGGTGTAGGGCTTCATGAGGTAGGTTCTGAGGGAGAAGGCATCATCCCCCATGATGAAGTAGGGCACATCTTGCGTGTCGTTGGGCAGGGGTTCCGGATCTGGAAAACCCACGATGAGGTTGCCTTCCAGCTCCTCCTTGAGGTGACTGGCGTTGTATACCTGGGCATCTGAAGATGAGCCGTTGCCTGAAGCATCGATGTACATGAACTTGTAGTCAGCATCGACCATGGTGAAGAGGACGATGCTGAAGAAGCCCTTGTAGTTGAAATAAGTGGACCCCGACTTGGCTGGTGCTTTGCAGACCATGTGCTTGCCATCTATGGCTCCAACGGTGTGGGGGAAGTTCCACTTCTGATACCACTGCTCTGCAACTTTCTTCCAGCCTTCTTCAGTGGAGGGGCACTGGAGGAGCTCCTCCTTGTATTCTTCGATGATGGCCTGCACCACTTCTCTGACCACAATGCTGATGGTGTTGGATGGCACCCTCCAGCCGTACTGCATGCTCCTGTAGGAGGTCCCTGAGGCCAGGTGGCGCAGAGTCAGTGCCACCTTGAGCCCAGGTTCCAGGCTGGGCCGGAAGTTGGTGTTTGCCTTGGTCAACCTGGGTGTCAGCCGTTGCACAACTTCGTCAAACATGGCTGGAGGCATCCTCATGAAGTTCTGGAACGCCCGAGTGTCTTCGTTCCTGAGCTCCACCATCAGCTTGTTGTACAGTCCGTCCTCTGCTCTTCTGGCGCACCATCTTTGGATCCAGATTCTTTTTGGCTGGCTCCTTTTCTTCTCGCAGTAGAGTTCACAGACCCTGCAGATGGCTTCGCACTGTTGCAGAATGATGGTGGCTGCCGAAAGGACTTTGTTACAATCCACGGTGGACATGAGTGGATGCTGTGGAAGAGCAAGAGGCAGATGAAGGCTGCAGAGGTCTGCACAGCTGGGCTGCTGTTCTGAAAGTGAGATGCAGACGAGTTGCTCCCCCTTTTTATAGGCAATATAGGTTTTCTGCTAGGCATCCTGTAGGCATCCTGTAGGCATCCTGTAGGCATCCTGTAGACATCCTTAATATCTGAGATAGGTCCCCTCTGCGAACGTTTTTTCTGTTTTAAATGCTTTGTTTCCGTTCTGCATTCGCTAGGCATCCGTTCTGCATCCGTTCCGCGTCCGTTCTGCTTCCTCCCTGCGTCCGGGAGGATGGAGTTGCGCGGATGCGTAGCGGATGCCTAGCGGATATAGCGGATGCGTAACAGATGCGTAGCGGATGCGTAGCGGATGCAGAATGGACGAACTGGATACATTTTCCGCGCAAAAGTTTTGGGCAACCCAAAACTTTTTGAGCGGATGAAATGTCAGTAGACGGATGCTGGACGGATAGAGAGGAAGCAAAACGGAGGCAGTGAGTACATCGTGTTTTCGAATGGATGGCAAGGTTTTTTGTCCATTTTACATCCTCTTTGCATCCGTTGGTTCAGTGTGACAAGGGCTTAAAGTCCTAGTTATGCAATCTATTATATCAGGCAGACAGCTCTATTCATGTTATAATCATATGCCAAACAAACTCTAAAGGAATTTCAGCTGAACTTGAGGGAAGTCTGAAAGAGCTGTTAAGGAAGGAAGGAAGGAAGGAAGAAGCCACTAAGATTGGAGATTACACACTGCATAGATAAAAGAAGGCATGAGAAATTCCAAATAACCCTGCCTTGATTTTGTTTCATATAAAATTGGGCAAAGAAAGCTTTCAATATTTTGTTACTATAACCAATAGCAATAAGATTCTCTCTCTCTCTCTCTCTCTCTCTCTCTCTCTCTCTCTCTCTCTCTCATACACACACACACACACACACACATATACTCTCTCACTCTCTCTCTCTCTCACACACACACACAATGTCAGACACCATTGCTCATTTAAAGGGATATATCTACCCATCCTTGGCAGAAAAATAAACCAGAATAACAATTGCTGTCCCTCTGCCAATCCCTGTCCTCCTTCTAGAGCAGAGGTCTCCAAATGTGGCAACTTTAAGACTTGTGGACTTCAACTCCCAGCCGAGAATTTTGGAAGTTGAAGTCCACAAGTCTTAAAGTTGCCAAGTTTGGAGACACCTTTTCTCGAGGCTCTGTTCTGTTCTGCTTGGCATTCTTTGTGCCCTGGTTTGAAGTGTCAAAGGGGAGATCACCAAATCCAGTTAGTGGTACAGACAGTAGAAATTCACAACTTCACATGACTCTGACTGTTGTTTGAAGACATGGAAGACATCAAATTTGTGCTTGCAAATGATGGGCTATGAGACTTCTTTCTGAATAAGTTCACTACTATTCTTTGCATTAATCTTTTGATAAAATGAAAAGACCAGTGGAGTATTTTATTGAGATGCATGGAAATTGAGTACATAGCAGGATTTTTTTTTAATGTTGCAATTTCCTGTTTAAAAAATATATTATGCAGGCAGTTTGTGTGCCCTGACCATCTATAAGCAAGAGGCTGTTTCATGAGATGTGAGAAGACAAGAGCCCAACGATCAGCCTGTATAGCAAGTGCTCAATGCTTTCTACCACTATCTCTATAAATGGAGGTGCTGGCTGCTGGCCTACTATGCTTGAAGCCCAGGAAAGATTAATTTGTTTTGAGCTAGCACTAGGCTTCTAATTATAAACCTCCAAACTCTTGAACAAGCCGTTGGAATGAGAGGTTTAAATTTGGTTTTAAGATTAGCGATTTCCAAATCATGTTCTGGGAAACAGGAGGTGTGCCCACTGATGGGATCATCTGTAGCAGATGAACTTTATCTATAAGGCAGCCTTTTGATCAAGCCAAGGTTGAGAACAGGTTACGCATTTCCTGTCACACTGGGCAACACATGAGGCTTGACAGCCTGGGATATAGGTGGCCCTTGATTCTATGCTGCTAAGGGAGACGTTTGTTAAGTGACTATTGTTCCATTTTATGACTTTTCTTGCAACAGTTGTTAAGTGAATCACTGCAGTTTTTAAATTAATATCATGAGTGTTAAGTGTTGTACTCTGGCTTCCCTGTTGACTTTGATTGTCAGAAAATTGCAAAAGGTGATCACATGACCCCTAGGACACAGCAATGGTCACAACACACTTTCTTCAATGCTATTGTAACTGTGAATGGTCACTAAATGAACTGTTGTAAGCCAAGGACTATCTGTACAATACCTGGAAACCTCTAAAGTCCACAGGGTTTCCCCAAGAGATATTCAGAATTGTAGGTAGTCCTTATTTAGCCACTGTCTTGTTTAGTGACATTGATGAAAATGTAACTCCCTTGCATTTACAAGGAAGTTTGCGGCTCTCTAAAGCAAAGGAAAACTGAAGTAAGATCATAAGCACCGTCATGTTTTCACTTTGTGACTACTTCCCTTAATTACCAAGTTGCTGGTCCCAGTTGTGGGACTAGGTTTTTGGATGAGTAGGTTTGCTGTTTTATTTATATAGGGCTTCCATGTACATGTTGCAAAAATCTGGATCACCACTGTATGGCAGATTTATGCAGCCCATACTTGGTAATCCTAATTTCTAATGAGAATAATTTAATCAGGAGGTGATCTGGAACTTTTAGTGCATCGTTTTCTGTCCAAGCTCTTCTCCTGCAGATATCGGAAACAACATTTGAGCAGGGGGAACACAAATGTCCCAGCAACGTCACTCACTACAATGATGTCACCAACATATGGGAGCAGTTTGTTCTTTCAGCCCTGGGTGTTGCTGTCACTCATTTTTTTTTTTTAATTGAATGCATACACCACTCAAACTGTCCTTGTACTTAATAGGAGCTACAGTGGAGCTAAAAAACTAGCAGAAGATTTGGAATTTGTGTGTGTGTGTGTTTGTATAGAAAGAGAGCGGAGAGATAAGGAAGCAGCAGCAGCAGCTGCAGATCCCAGGAAAACAAGATCAGATTGTTTACCCTCAATGGAAGAAATCCAAAGAATAACAGCAAATGGGCCTGCACTGATGACACAATTCTTACCTCAAGAATGTTTATTAGCACCATCCATTCTTTTCCAATTTTCCATCCATTTTGCTTCATTCGACAGTGTTGTGTTTCCTCTTTTGAAACTTAGCCAATTACAAGATGTTCATGAATTAATCTTGTTTGACCTTGTTGATTTTGTCAAATGATCCACATTCTTCCATGAAATCTCATGATAAAAGAAATAATATATGATATAAATGCCGAAGTCTTGCAAATATTTGATACATGAGATGCTTTCAGATTAATGACTAAAGGCTGCAGCTTTGGACATTCTATTGGATGATAGTTTTCCAATTGCATTTTTAATATACTGTATATTATCTTCTGTATTATTTACAAGACTCTTAGAAATACAAATGGAGTTTTAAGATATCATGTGAATACTGTATTTAACATATAATGTACAGCCTGCTTTGTGGCAAACAGTATACAACTAGGTTAAAGTCATAGATAAAACTTAATATCTGCAAAAAAACAAGGCACTGAAATCAGAACAAACCAACTCTTAAGCCTGATGAAAAAACTTAATTCCCTTGATTTTTATGCAACCTCTCAAAACAGATTACTTTTTACAAATTCAACCTGTGCAGAATGCTGGGTGATAGTCATACTATAGTGAAATTCATGATTTTTTTTAAAAAATCCATGATTATCTCCATCAGCTATGTATTTTCTGAAGTATTGAAATCTGGCCATATAAATACTTATTTTTTTCCCTTTTTCAAGATTTTAAAACTGTTTTGATACAATTTGAATAAAAAAAGTGGCAATGTTTTAATTACAACTAAGTGAACTTTAAAAAAAAACTATGTTAACAATGAAATAGTTGTTCTTAGAATTGGGCAGCTGGATTATATCAACATATTTGCTTTCATTATTCTCTGATAGAGGGAAATTAGAACAATTGGAGGTTTCCTCAATGCTGACTAATAAATCCAAGATTTGTGGCATCTTACATAGCTGCATCAAATACATTATAAAATGTTCAAACATAATGCCAATTATGGAATGGCATAAGAACATTACCTAGTAGTCAGTACTATCTTACAGTAAAATGACTGATTGATAAGAAAATAAAATTTAGAAAAAGTTCCCAGACCTAGAAGCAATCCATATATGCAAATTTCAATTCCCAGAATTCACAGCAAAGTCATCCTGTCTGAGGAATTCTGAGTGGCCCTAAGATAGAGATGACTGATAGAGAATGCTTAAAGAAAATCTTTTCATTTCTTTTTTTTTGTAATTTTTTTTTAAATTTTTAACAACAAACATAGACAAATACAAACATAAAGCAACGAAATCTTTCAATTGTACAATGTGTCAATTAGTACATAATTCTTGTGCACGATATATATAATATTTTCCTCTTGAATATAAATTTACATTCATATTATATTAATCAACTTTCCCTATCATATTATATTATTATTAACTTCAAGCCCACAATATCCTTTAGCGCAAATCTCAATTCTTACCAATTTTAATACATATTTTTTTGAAGAAAAAAATTTAATTGATTTTTAAAAAACAAACATTGACTAACACAACACAAAACATGAAAACATAAAACCTCTTTTCTGAAAACAGTCTGATCCCGGGTTACATCTCTTTGTACAGACACCAATTCAAATTCATGCTCACCATTCCATATCTTATTACCATTCTACATTCTCCCCTCTTTTAACTTTCTTAATTTTATTTTTATTTGTTTCATCTCAAATCAGATCATTATATTTATATTCTTTGTCTGTCCTATTTCAGCTGTCTATTATCTTTTCTCCTTAAACAAAATTCCTCCTGTAGTCACTGATTGGAGTATGACGCCTTTATATCTTTCCCCTAAAATTATAACACTTAATATAAAACTTAATTTCTATTCGGATTCTGCGTAGTACATTAAAGCTAAACACTACATTTTAAAGAGAAAAAGAAAAAAAAGTATAAATATATAATATAACTAGAACGATCCATACCCATTCAATTCTATCATTAATATTAATATTCATTTAAATTTTAAACATTTAACACATTACTTTTCAAATAGGTATCATGCTTCTATGGGAATGCTTATAAACTTTCCATGATTACTTCCCCAGCACTTCACTTGCATTTTAAAACATTTATGTCATTAAAATGTTCCCATTACTTTCTAAATTAATTATCTCATTTAATTCATCACATTTATTTTATTCAGAAATGTTTCACTGAATCATATGTTGTTTCCAATCTTCTAATATTATTTCTAAATACAAATATAACAATACAATCATATGTACCTGCAGAATCCCTTTTTCAATTAAATTTTTACCCATTATCTCTAAATAAGTCCTGTTTCTTTACATCTTGCTTCACACCCTTGTAGCTTCTCTTCTCTTCCCTCCTCCTTTGCTTCTTCTCTCTGCTCTTTTTACCCCCGTCTCTCTACCTCAATTTCCCTTTTCTGTATTCCCTTTTTCTGTTGCTTTCTCACGTAATATCCACTTTTCACCTTATTTTTCTCTTTTTTGGTTGTTTTTTTAGGTCTCAAATTAGGTCTTTCATCTCCATTCTCTTTCCCCTTTCTTCCCCAAGTAAAGTTATTTGTTTGTTAAAGATGGCTTCTTCTTTGTCCCAATCTTCTTGTTGCGTAGTCTTTTCTTGTAGTTTCTTGTAGGTAACAATCGCCATTTCTAAGAATTGGAAAATGGAACCAAGAGAGCCCTTCCCTTCTTTTTCTTCTTCTTTATATTTTTTAAATTCGTCCACAAGTGATGCCATTGTTTTTTTTCTTCTTCTTTTAAAACAACCACCTGAGTATTTTTAATCCTTCCAATATAATTCCAGGAGTCCCAAAGTCACCAAACAATCCAAATACACACAAGCTGTTTTCTTTTACACTTTCTTCCTTTTTTCACTTTCTCTTCCGGGGGTTAATATTTAGTTACAAAGTTCCAGATAAAATGTATTTTTTAGCAATCCTGTTAAAATTTAACTTTAGATTCTTTAAGCCCATGTCACACTGCACCAATGGATGGAAAGAGGATGTAAACTGGAGAGAAACACTTGCCACCCATTGGTTAACGCGATGCTTCCGTTCTTTACTCACTGCGTCCGTTTTTCATCCTCTCTATCTGTCCAGCATCCGTCTACTGACATTTCATCCGCTCAAAAAGTTTTGAGCTGCACAAAACTTTTTGAGCGGAAAATGTATCCAACGCGTCCATTCTGCATCCACAATGCATACGGGGAATATCCGTTCTACATCCGTTGTCATCCGTTACGCATCCGCAATATCCGCTGCGCATCCGCGCAACTCAAATCCACTCCAGCGGAAAATGGACAAAGGGAGGAAGTGAAACGGACGTGGAACGGACACAAAGTGTTTGTAGCACGGATGGAGAAAGGATGAAAGCAGATGCAGCTCGCATACAAATCATTAAAATGGAAAAAACGTTCGCAGAGGGGACCTATCTCGGTTATTCAGGATGTCTGCAAGATGTCTAGAGGATGCAAAAGGACATCTAGCGGAAAACCTATATTTCCTATAAAAAGGGGGAGGAACTCACCTGGATCTCACTTTCAGTCCAGCAGCCCTGCAGTGCAGACCTCTTCAGCCTTCATCTGGCTCTTGCTCTTCCACAGCATCCAGTCATCTCCACCATGGATCATCACACACTCCTTTCAGTAGCCGCCATCGTTCTACAAAAGCGCAAAGCCATCTACAGGCTCTTTCACCTGTTCTACGCGAAGAAAAGGAGGCATCCAAGAAGTGTCTGGGTTCGAAGATGGATCACCAGAAGAGCAGAGGACGGACTGTATAACAAGCTGATGGTGGAGCTGAGGAACGAAGACCCTCGTGCATTCCAGAACTTCATGAGGATGCCGCCAGCCATGTTTGACGAAGTTGTAGAGCGGCTGAGACCCAGGTTGACCAATCAGAGCACCAACTTCCAGCCCTGGGCTCAAGGTGGCTGGAGGGTGCCACACAACACCATCAGCATTGTGGTCAGAGAAGTGGTGCAGGCCATCATCGAAGAATACCTAGAGGAGCTCCTCCAGTGCCCTTCCACTGAAGAAGGCTTGAAGAAAGTTGCAGAGCAGTGGTATCAGAAGTGGAACTTCCCTCACACCGTTGGAGCCATAGATGGCAAGCACGTGGCCTGCAAAGCTCCAGCCAAGTCAGGGTCCACTTATTTCAACTACAAGGGCTTCTTCAGCATCATCTTCTTCGCCAGGGTCGATGCTGACTACAAGTTCATGTACATCGATGCTTCAGGCAACGGCTCATCTTCAGATGCCCAGGTATACAACGCCAGTCACCTCAAGGAGGGGCTGGAATGCAACCTCATCATGGGTTTTCCAGATCCAGACCCTCTGCCCAACGACACACAAGATGTGCCCTACTTCATCGTGGTGGATGACGCCTTCTCCCTCAGAACCTACCTCATGAAGCCCTACACTTCCAGATGCCTCACCCGTGAAGAGAGGATCTTCAACTACAGGCTGTCCAGGGCAAGGCGGGTGGTGGAGAACGCCTTTGGCATCCTGGCCAACAGGTTCCAGGTATTTCTCACCTCCATGCAGCATCACCCACAGACCATGAGGAGGATCGTGGAAGCTTGCTGCATCCTGCACAATCTCATGTGCACCCCCTACCCAGTGTTGCAGAACAGGCTCATGGATCTCCAGCAAGGCAATGGGGACATGGAGCCTGGTGAATAGAGGCAAGGGTGAAACCTGGTAGATACTGTGGATCTGCAAGGCCCCAACAAAGCTTCACGTGAAGGGAAGAAGCAGCAGAACCTCCTGAAACACTGGTGCAACTCCCCAGCTGGAGCAGTGGAGTGGCAAGACAGAATGGTAGATGCTTAATGGATTCTTCCTTCAGCCTGTCTCATCATACGGATGAGATTGGGCCATGTATGTTGAGTGGGCCTACAATGAACAGGGCATTTAATAAAGAGTTGTGTTTATGTTGAAATGTGTGGATCAATGATTACATTGTTATTGATAATAAAGGGCCATAGGTGTGGCACCTGGGAGGGTGGACCATATAGTCCCACTATGCTTGCACTGGAGGTTTATCTATCCCACAGCTATTACCCATCCCACAGCTATAGCCCATCCCAAAGCTATCCCTGCCCATCCCACTGCTATCTTAACCCATCCCACAGGTATTACCCATCCCACAGCTATAGCCCATCCCAAAGCTATCCCTGCCCATCCCACTGCTATCTTAACCCATCCCACAGGTATCCCTGCCCATCCCACTGCTATCCTTACCCATCCCACAAGCATGCAAAGGCTTAAACCATTTCTAAAAGTTTCCACCAAGACTTTATTTAATAAAATAAATGAAGCAAGTGTGTGAAGGAAAGATAATCTTTGTTAATAACAAGCTGTAAAAGAAAAATGACCCAAATGTCCCAAGCAAAGATAAAGTCAACAGTTAGCCACCCAGTCTCTGGCACTCTTCTCAGTCGCTCTGAGTCATGCCCATAGTCTCAGGGGTGAAGGGTCCAGGTGCTGTGGAGGTGGCTGCTGCTGGAGTGCTGGTCTGAGGCACCATTGGGGTGCCTGGCCCCGAGAGGACAACAGGGGATGGAGAGCTGGCTCAGTCCTGTGATGTTGAGAGCCCCTTCCTCCAGGACATGGGGTGTCAGCCCCAATACCGATGACAGATGTTCTGAGGCCGGGCTTGGCTATGGGATGGAGGAAGGAGCAGTGTAATGGGGATGTCTGATCTGCAGCTGAGCGAGGTGAGGCGTGGGTGGCATCTGTGGCATGGGTGGCATCTGTGGCATGGGTGGCATTGGTGGCATGGGTGGCATGGGTGGCATCGGTGGCATCGGTGGCACTGGTGGCATTCGATGTACCTGTGCTTGGACTGGGAAGGGCTGCCTGTGTTGCTGGAGCTCCTGGTAGCCGTAGCCTTGGTAGGTGAGGGCCTGTGGAAAGCCTTGGAAGGGCAGTGACATCACCTGGGGTGGAGGAGCAGACCTGGACTGGGTGGGAGCAGGTTCAGCTGGGTCTGGAGGGTTGTTAAGAAGACCGGTGATCCTGTCCTTGATCCCCTGGTAATGTGATTCGGACATGTTCAAGAGGGTCTGGTTGATGTACATTATGAAGGGCTTGCAGTTGGAGAATGGGACGTTGGTGTGTACCAGCTGAGAGAGGAGATCTGCTTCTGATGGTGTCCCTGATCTCCAGCAGGACAGTGTGGCTCTGCCCCTCTGGTCTGGCTCTCTGCCTGCTTTCTGTGGAGGTGGAGCTGGGTGTGGGTGTGGGTTGTTCTCTGGTGGAAGTGCCCTCTCCTTGCTCCCACTGCATCAGGGGGTCCTCCACATGCTCCACCATGGGGAGTGCAGCTGTCAGGGGGTCTCCATCATGGGACGCTCCACAGATACCTGCTTGGAGACAGGAGCTGACTCTTGGCCAGAAGAGGACTGGCTCTCTGTGGGCTGCCTGAGAGAGAGGGTAGACAGAGGGGCTGCTCCTCGGTGGTGGATTTCACCCTCCAAGAAGCTGCACTTGGCCATCATGTAGGTCTCCCGGTCGGTGAGCTTGACCGTGGCCTGGCCAGACTTCTTGAGGTGCAGCTTCCCGTACCAGGTGTGCATGTGCTTCCACCAGCCGAGGAGCACCTCCGAAGTGTAGCCCAGGCTCTCTGCCTTCTCTCTCCAAGCAGCCTGCTTCCTTTTGGTGTCCTGATAGAGCCTGTGTCCCTTCCGCCAAAGATACTCGTTCTCCCTCAGCCATTCCAGCACCTCCTCCTCATGTTCCTCTTCAATGGAGTATTGCCTCCTCTCCCATTCACACGTATGCCTCTTCCTCCCTCTGGCAGGGCCATCTGGGCCCTCATCAGAGGGGCTTTGAGTTTGTAGGGGCTGCTCCTCCTCACCACCACCAGCAGCAGCAGCAACAACAACAGTAGCAGCAAAAGCAGGACCAGCGGCACCAGCAGCACCAGCAGGACCAGGAGCACCAGGAGCACCAGCAGGACCAGGAGCAGTGCCAGCAGAGTAAACACCAGCAGAAGCCCCAGCACCAGGAGCAGCACCAGCAGAGTAAGCACCAGCAGAAGCCCCAGCACCAGGAGCAGCACCAGCAGAAGCCCCAGCACCAGCAGAGTCAGCAGCAGCAGCAGAAGCCCCAGCAGAAGCAGAGTCAGGGCCAGGGGGTGGGATGGTGGCCCTGTCCCTCTTGCCAGGGCTGGCAGCAGATGACACAGGCTTCCTCTTCTTCCCCATGGTTGTTGGCTGGCTGGCTGGCTGGAGCTGTGTCTGGCAGCAGGTCTTTCCTCTGAATGGTGACCTGCTTGCGAGCTGCTTCCCTTTATATCTGCGGAGCTGACGCAATTCATCCTCCCCACATGCGCAGTGAATGCTCTGCATCCACTTGGCATCCGCTAGGCATCCACTAGGCTTCTGCTCTGCATCCGCTGTATATGCTTGGCATCCACTCTGCATCCGTTCCTTCCGCTGCGAGTCCGCTTCGCTGTGCTCCCCCGGAAGCCCTGCAGATGTGCCATCCGCTCCCATCTGCTTCCATCCGCTAGGCTTCCGTGGAGCATCCATTTTACATCCTGGCTACATTCTCCCTCCATCCGTTCCTTTCCGTTGTTGTCCGCTCTGGTTATGCAAATTCGGGGCACTTTTGAGAGCAGATAACAACCTCCGCTGTGTCCTTTTTACAAACGTTTCGCATCCATCGGCCAATATGACAGGCCCTTTAGATTCCAGGTTATCTCCTTCTTCCAAATCTTTTTCTTATTCTTTTCCTCTCTCTTCCCACTTACAGCAAAAGAAATTTTTTTTTCTCTTTTTTTTTCCTTTTATATTCAGAAATCTTAATTATCCCCTTGGCATTAAATTTTCCAGTTTAAATACCTGTTGATGCCAAAGCAGATTTTTCTGATTTCTCATTCATCTCTTCGCTCTCAACGTAAGGAAGGAGAGTGAAAACAAAACAAACTTTCATTTGCTGCTTCTGAGTCTTCTTTGGGAGCAATGTATTATTATTATTTTTTTTAGGATTTAAGTTCCAGGATACCTTAACTGTTTCTTCTTATCCCGGTCAGCCAAAACTTTCACTTCAGCACTTTCTTCCTCCTGCACGTTCTTTTCCAGATGAGGGCTTCTTTGAGGCGGCCATTTCTGACCACCACTCTGCCGCCTTCGGGAAAGGGAGTTTAGCCAGCTGGGGAGGAAAGATGCAGCTCTCCTCAACCCTGCTGGAGTCTCCCCCATCTTCACCAACCTCTACGGGGTGGCTTAGCCCCTAAGCCAACTGTCTCGGGGCGCTCTGGCGGCGAGCCCAGGCAGAAACCGCACACGATCGCGGATTCTTGCCTGTCACCGAAGCCCTGCAAAACAGAACAGCCAAAAATCTTTTCATTTCTATCACATTGTTCATTGGCTCTTATTGTAAACCATCTCCAGTACTAATCAGGAACAGAATGAGCCAAGCTTGTCACATATTATATCGTCCCTTCTTCTGGTAGAAGTGCAAGGAATTTTGAAGGACATTTTGCAAGATTCAATTCAGTGGTGAAAAAAGTAAATTTTTACACTTAGGCAAGAAAAAAAAAATGCAGCAGTATAGAATAGATCAGGGCTGTCAAGCTCCTGGCCCAAAGGCTGGATGCGTCACGCACTGGCTATGCCCATACCCAGCTTAGCAAATGGGGAAAACACCTCATACATTACGTGACACCACTGTGACGATGTGAGTTTGATACCCCTGGAATAGATGGTACCTGGTTCAATAGAGGTAACTGTGGGAGGGATCTGGGAATCCTAGTGGATAACTACTTAAATACGAGCCAGTAATGTACTACAGTTGTCAAAAAGGCCAATGCAGTTCTAGGCTGCATCAACAGAGGGATAGTATCAAGATCATATAAAGTGTTAGTATCACTTTATGTTATACTTATAAGACCACACTTGGAATACTGCATCCAGTTTTGGTCATCACAATACCCCAAAATAAAAAATATTGAGACTCTAGAAAGTGCAGAATAGATCAACAAGGATAATGAGAGGGCTGGAAGATAAAACATGATGAGCTTTTGTAGGAACTGGGTATGTCTAGTTTAATGAAGAGAAGGACTAGGGGTGACTTGATAGCAATATTTGAGAAGTTATCATAGAGAAGAATGGGTTAACCTATTTTTCAAAACAGCTGAAGGCAGTATAAGAAACTCATTAAAAAGAGATTAAGGAGAAATTTCCTGATTTTTCCAAGAACAATTACTGGTAATCAATGGAATACCTTGCTTCCAGAAGTTGTGAGTGATCCATCAATGGCGGTTTTTAAGAAGAAATTGAACAATCATTTGTCCAAAATGGGGTCTTCTGCTTCAGCAGAGGGCTGGACTAAAAGGCCTCCCTTTCAACTCTTTTATACTGTTACCATTATTTACAAATAACAAGAAATTACCTCAACTATGCTTTATTGAAATAGTTTTTAAAGTTGGCTTATTTTTAAAAAATGGCAGCTAAGAATAAAAAACAGTTTGTTGGCAAGCTACGGTTAACCTAGAATAAGAGCAAAAGATCCTGGATTCCTGTATGGGAGTCTTTAATAATTATGTTTTTAATTACGGAATGGATTTTGATGTATGGCCTATTTTTTATGATTTGTTTTTATTGTACACTATGCAAAGTAACATTCATAAAATGACCAGCTACATGAATATGATCAATAATCTCAAGGGAAATTTAACAACCAGTTCACCTGAACTGATGCAAACTGGCTGAATCCCACCACTGACCCTACACCATTTCTGACAAATGGCAGCCCAGTCTCTTCTTGAAAGCTTCCAGTGATAAAGTTCCCACAACTTCTGAAGGCAAGCTGTTCCATTGGCTGATTGAGGGGAAATATAAAACCAATCCTGTAAGCCACAAAAATTGGATAGTGAAGAGAAGAGAACAAGGAAGTAAAGTTGATGTAGAATAAACCAGCAAGGTCCCTTCCCTATGGAATAATTTATACTTCGAGAGTAGGATGACCCTGACCCTGTTGGTCTTTCATAAAGTTTTGAAGACCTGGCTTTCTCTCCAGGCATTGGGCTAGGGTGACTAATGAGTCTATCATTAGAAATGTTTTGATGTAAAACAATTATCAGTTAATGTAATGTTTTTGTTTGGTACATTGTTTTTGTATCGGTTTTATTTTTACTTTACATACCTAGAGTTTCAGTTTGCATGTTGAGTGGCCAAATAAAGTAAATGAACAAACACATATATAGTTTCCATCGTACTTTCCTTGTAACTTTACTTTATTGCATTTAATTGAAACTAGAACCAAAACAAAATTCCATACAACACCTCAATATAGCATCATATATGTGGCCTAGCCTTTCATCAAGATGAAATTTCTTTTACAATATTTATTTATGTCCCATTTAGTAAGAGCTCATGGGAATTTCAATTAAAGATTTATTTTCTGCAAATTCAACTGTTCTTATAGTTTCCTACTGATTTTAAGATTTTTAAAATGAATAAATAATGCTAGAAAATCAGTAATTAAGGCATTCTTCATAAATGAAAAGAAGCTGACATTGGGAAAATTAAGTGAGCTATTCAACTAGAAACTATTCCTCATCAAGCCAAGATCAATAGGAAGAATAACATGGGATGAGCCTACAAGTGTTTAGTAAGTATTCAAAGTCTGCCTCGATTGCTGGTGTTGCAGTTGGACTCAAGTAACTCTCCTCTAAAACAAAATCAAATTTAAAAAATCTACAAGATGAATTAAAAAAGCTAGAAAGGACAACATGGAAAACCTTGAGGTATAATATTTTAATAGAGTGCATAACTCATAAAAATATATTATTAAAGGTTTGCAATACCAGACCAAATAATGAGGAAATCTTGATGAGTAATAGCCTATGATACTTGTAGCCTCTCTTAGGATTATCTGGAATAATTCACATACACAATAAATTAAGTTGCGAATATTTTAGTAATATTTTGCTTCCAATGCAATTTTCTGCATACATACTCAAAAAAAAGAACCACTATTTTATTCATTGGTAAATACTGCATTGCAGACAGCTTGAATGTTGCTCTTAAAATATATATTTCTATAAACCTAGAAAATACTGTCCCTAATGTATCTGGTTTTGTTTTTTATGTAGAGGTGTCCAAACATTTTAACTCCATCTTTCTGACATGCACACAGGTGAAGAGCTGTTTGAGTTAGCCTTCAAACCAATTAAAATTCACCTAAATGTAAGGTTTTCAGTTTTACATAATCAGCTAATATAGTCCTTATCTAAAGCGTAACATATAACATTTATAGTAACAGACTGAGGATGGCTTCCTATTTTTACACTCTAACCATTCCAAGTATAGAAGAGCTTTCTCCCTAGCTCACTTTAATGTCTTGCCCTCAGCATTACTGGATGGGCGATTTAAGAGGCTCCCGATTAAAGAGAAGCTATGCCCCTGTGACAGAGCTGAGGTTGAAACTGTGGAGCATGCCCTTTGTATAACACAGGCAGATCTAAGTTACTGTCTCTCCTTGAAACAGACCCTTCTAGACCCAATGTTAGTAATTTGTTCTTATATTGTCTAGGGGATGGCTCCTCATACATCACTTTTCAGGTTTCCCAAAAAATTTTTAGAGCTGTAACCATGAGAGGAGAACGCTGTAATTCCCCTTAGTCAAGTGGTGACATGATTAATTTTCCCATGTTCTTCTTTTGTTGTACTTGTGTTTTGGTCTGTGACTGCAAATAAAGTATTATTATTATATTACATTTATAGAGAATGAATATTCTCCATAAAAAATCTCAGGAAAAGTTTGTTGCTTACATTGTAATGTGCAAAGTGGTATAAAAATGAATTAAATATGTAAATAAATAAAAACTTTATTAACATACATGAGATGTTTTAAATCAGGGACACAAATTGGGCATCTGAGAATAACAAAGATATTACTTGAAGCAATAACATGATGTTGTCATTGACAGCAAAGATAAAAGCTCCACCATTTAGAATTATTAAAATTCAGTTTTCCTCAAATAGCTTTCAAGGAAAAAAGACAGGATAGGAATCATTACTGTGTTTTAGATCCATACTTTTTCTGAAATTTGGAAATGAGAAAAGCTTAGGTTCTAGGTACGCTGGCCTATTAGACCATTAAACAATTGATTTTTATTCAAGTTAGCTCTGAGTTCATTTTCTCTTTGTATTTATTATATGTCTGAGAAATTTTCTTTACCAGTCTCCAAACCTGGTTTCTCAGGAGAGTCAATACCTCAAAATCCTTCTAGAAGTCTCTTGTATCTTCTAGGAGATTGGAGTTACAGTTTCCTCAATTCCTAGGAACAAATGTGATTAAAAGCCATTTTGCCTGATAGTTTTGTCAGCTGTAATCCTGACCCTGTGGGAAAGCACCTGAAGTTGGGAAAGGCTGTACTGGCATAACTCTATAAAAAAACTGCTGCCAAAATATCTGTGGCATGGAATATGTTGGGTCCACTGGTTTGAAATTTTAGTCACTTCTGTGGTTGAACATTTATTTATTTAAGAATATTTATATGGTCACCCAACTCAGTCTCAGTGACTCAGCTGGCTTACAAAGATAAAAAGCCAATTAAAAAAAAACCAATAAAAAGCCATCTTTTTAATTTTCCCATCTCCCTCCTGACAACAATCAGTCAATGGAATAAGCCACTTTAGAGACTTGTAAAAGAGTGTCAAAGTGGGGGCCAATCTTATTTTCGTGGGGATTATGTTCCATAGGGAGGGAATAACCATGGAGAAGGCCTTTCTTCTTGGTCCAGCTAGATGTACCTCTTGAGAAGAGGGGACCCATAGCATTCCCTGTCTCCCTGCAGTGGTGGGTCAAGTAGATGTAATAAGGGGAAATATTTATTTATTTATTTATTTTTATTTATTTGGTTTGTCAATTGCTTACAAGATAATAAGTACAAGTAAAAACATAGTTATGAATACATGGATACCTATAACAAAAATTAATTAAATAAAATAAAATAAACAATAGGACGGTAGGCACATTGATGCGCTTATGCACGCCCCCTCCACCATAAACTGTATCTGAAATGTTATCAATTTCTCATTCATGATACAATCTGAAAGAAAACCTGCTTTAGTTGCTCATGCTTTTCCTAGTTTAATGATTGTAAGACAAAGGAATAGAACAGATAGAAGGAGGGTAGTAGAACAGAGGTTGCAAAGAAATATAGCATCTGATGTCTGAGTCAAGCAGAACCCAGGATGCTTAGTTCTTGTTCAAAAATGATTACTGATTTTGGGAATAAAACATTGTTTAACCTCTTCCCATTAAGGATGAAGAATATTATAGCTTTTCCTTATAAACAGTGAAGAACATTATAGCCATAAAGGGTGAACAATATTATAGAATATTATAGCCATTTTTATTACATTTTTAACTGTAGCCAGGTAAAGTCCCAGTCAAACAAAATAAAGATCACAAACGTGGATGAATATTATTATTTAAAAGAAGAAGAAACAGAAGCCTAAATCAAGTGCTCTGTGAGTGAACTTAAATGGATAGATATCAATCAGCATAAGCTGGGAAATCCAGCATGACATCAAAGGCCTAGAAATCTTGCACATAGCAAAGTAAGATGGAGGCTATCACTCAATCCAGCTAAATATGATGTTAAGCCCATGTCACACTGAACCAACGGATGCAAAATGAATGTAAAACGGACAAAAAACCTTGCCATCCGTTCGAAAACGCGATGTACTCACTGCCTCCGTTTTGCTTCCTCTCTATCCATCCAGCATCCGTATATTGACGTTTCATCCGCTCCTAAAGTTTTGGGCTGCCCAAAACTTTTGCGTGGAAAATGTATCCAGTTCGTCCATTCTGCATCCGCTACACATCCATTACGCATCCGTTACGCATCGGCTATATCCGCTTGGCGTCCGCTGCGCATCTGCGCAACTCGCATCTGCCCGGACGCAGGGAGGAAGCGGAACAGACGCGGAACAGATGCAGAACGGATGCAGAACAGATGCAACACGGAAACAAAGCGTTTAAAGCGGAAAAAACGTTCGCAGAGGGGACCTATCTCAGATATTAAGGATGTCTAGAGGATGTCTAGAGGATGCCTAGAGGATGCCTAGAGGATGCAGAGGGACACCTATACTGCCTATAAAAAGGGGGAGCAACTCGTCTGCATCTCACTTTCAGACCAGCAGCCGACCTGTGCAGACCTCTGCAGCCTTCATCTGACTCTTCCTCTTCCACAGCATCCAGTCATCTCCACCGTGGATCGTACCACAGTCCTTTTGGCAGCCACCATCCTTCTGCAACAGTACGAAGCCATCTACAGGCTCTGTGAACTCTACTACAGGAAGAAAAAGAGGGGGCCAAGAAGCATCTTGGTCCAAAAATGGATCGGGAGAAGAGCAGAGGATGGACTGTACAACAAGCTGATGGTGGAGCTCAGGAACGAAGACACTCGGACGTTCCAGAACTTCATGAGGATGCCTCCAGCCATGTTTGACGAAGTTGTGCAGCGCCTGACACCCAGGTTAACCAAGGCAAACACCAACTTCCGGCCCAGCCTGGAACCTGGGCTCAAGGTGGCACTCACTCTGTGCCACTTGGCCTCAGGGACCACCTACAAAAGCATGCAGTACGGCTGGAGGGTGCCACACAACACCATCAGCATTGTGGTCAGAGAAGTGGTGCAGGCCATCATCGAAGAATACAAGGAGGAGCTCCTCCAGTGCCCCTCCACGAAAGAAGGCTGGAAGAAAGTTGCAGAGCAGTGGTATCAGAGGTGGAACGCCTTCTCCCTCAGAACCTACCTCATGAAGCCATACACTTCCAGACTCCTGACCCGTGAAGAGAGGATCTTCAACTACAGGCTGTCCAGGGCAAGGTGGGTGGCGGAGAACGCCTTTGGCATCCTGGCCAACAGGTTCCAGGTACTTCTCACCACCATGCAGCATCGCCCACAGACCGTGAGGAGGATCGTGAAAGCTTGCTGCATCCTGCACAATCTCATGTGCACCCGCTACCCAGTCTTGCAGAACAGGCTTGTGGACCGTCAACAAGGCAATGGGGACATGGAGCCTGGGGAATGGAGGCAAGGGCGAAACCTGATCGACACTCAGGATGTGCAAGGCCACAACAGAGCCTCACGGGAAGGGAAGAAGCAGCGGTGGAGTGGCAAGACAGGATGGTAGATGCTTAATGGATGCTTCCTTCAGCCTGTCTCATCACATGGATGAGATTGGGCCATGTATGTTGGGTGGGCCTACAATGAACAGGGCGTTTAATAAAGAGTTGTGTTTGTGTTGACATGTGTGGATCAATGCTTACATTGTTATTGATAAAAAAGGGCCATTGGTGTGGCACCTGGGAGGGTGGACCATACAGTCCCACAATGCTTGCACTGGAGGTTTATCTATCCCACAGCTATTACCCATCCCAAAGGTCTCCCTGCTCATTCCATAGGTATCCCTGCCCACCGCACTGCTATCTTAACCCATCCCACAAGCATGCCAAGGCTTAAGCCAATTCTAAAAGTTTCCACCAAGGCTTTTTTAAAAAAACAAATGAAGCAAGTGTGTGAATAAAGATAAACTTTATTGAACAACAAGCTGTAAAAAAAAAATGACCCAAGTCAAGTGTCCAAATAAAGTCCACAGGTAGCCAGCTACCCGATCTCTGGCAGTCTTCTTGGTCACTCGGAGGTGTGCCCAGTCTCAGGGGTGAAGGGTCCAGGTACTGTGGTGGTGGGTGGTGCTGGAGTGCCTGGCCTCGAGAGGACAACAGAAGACAGTGTGTTGAGAAAGCTCTCGGACAGCTGGCTCAGCCCTGTGATGCTGAGAGGTCCTTCCTCCATGCCATGGGGTGTCAGCCCCAGTACTGATGACAGATGTACTGAGGCCGGGCTTGGCTGTGGGGTGGAGGAAGGAGTAGTATAGTGGGGCTATCTGCTCTGCAGCTGAGCGAGGTGAGGCGTGGGTGGCATCTGTGGAGTGGGTGGCATCGGTGTCGTCGGTGGCATCATTGGCGTGGGTGGCATCGCTGTCATCAGTGGCATCATTGTGGGTGGCATCGCTGTCATGGGTGGCATCATTGTTGTGGGTGGCATCATTGTCGTGGGTGGCATTGGTGGCATCAGTGAAACAGGCGGCAATGGTGTCGCCCGATGACTTTGTGCCTGGACTGGGAAGGGCTGCTGCCTGTGCTGCTGAACCTCCTGGTAGCCATAGCCCTGGTAGGTGAGGGCCTGTGGGAAGCCTTGGAATGGGAGGGACATCACCTGGGGTGGAGGAGCAGGCCTGGACTGGGTGGGAGCAGGTTCCTCTGGGTCTGGAAGGTTGTGAAGCAGCTTGGTGATCCGGTCCTTCACCAGCTGGTACTGTGGATCCGCCATTTCCTTGAGGTTCTGGTTAACATAGGTGAGGAAGGGCTTGCGGTTGGAGGAGGAGGAGTCAGTGTGGACCAGCTGAGAGAGGAGATCTATGCTGGTGCGGATGGTGTCCCTGATCTCCAGCAGGACAGTGTGGCTCTGCCCCTCCTGCTGTCCGGCTCTCTGCCTTTCTGCGGAGGCGGAGCTGGGGTGGTGGTGGATGCGGCTAGGACTGTGGTGGACTCGATGTCTCCTTTCTCCAGGGAGTCCTCTACGCACTCCTTCACGCTTACCACACCTGTCCACGGGTTCTCTGCCGTGGCACACTCCACAGAAACCTGCCTGGAGACAGGGACTGACTCTCGGCCGGAAGAGGACTGGCTCTCAGCAGGCTGCCGGAGAGAGAGGGTCATGAGAGGGGCTGCTGGTGCTCCTCGGTGGCAGACCTCACCCTCCAGGAAGCTGCACCTGGCCATGACGTAGGTCTCTCTGTCTGTCAGCTTCACAGTGGCCTGGTCAGATTTCTTCAGGTGCAGCTTCCCGTACCAGGTGTGCATGTGCTTCCACCAGCCGAGGAGCACCTCTGAAGTGTAACCCATACTCTCTGCCCTCTCTCTCCAAGCAGCCTGCTTCCGCTTGGTGTCCCTGTACAGCCGGTGTCCCTTCCGCCACAGATAGTCGTTCTCTCTCAGCCACTCCAGCACCTCATCCTCGTGCGCCTCCTCAATATAGTATTGCCTCCTCTCCTGTTGTTGGATACGCCTCTTCCTCCCTTTGGCTGGACCAGATGGGCCCTCATCAGAGGGGCTCCCAGGTAGTAGGGGCTGCTCCTCCACACCACCAGCAGCAGCAGCAGCACCAGCAGAATCATCATCATCATCATCATCATCATCATCATCATCATCATCATTATCATCATCATCATCATCATCATCATCATCATCCTCACCAGCAGGATCATAATCATCATCATCATCATCATCAGCAGCAGCAGCAGCAGCAGCAGGATCATCATCAGCAACAGCAGTGGCAGCAGGATCAGCAGCAGCAGCAGGACCAGCAGGACCAGGATCAGCAGCAGTAGAGTAAGCACCAGCAGGGCCAGCAAGTCCAGGAGCATGAGCAGGACCAGGAGCACGAGCAGGACGAGTAGGACGAGCAATACCAGGAGCACGAGCAGGACGGGCAAGTCCAGGAGCACAAGCAGGTCGAGCAGGACCAGCAGGACCAGGAGCAGCTTCAAGAGAGTAAGCACCAGCAGAAGCACCACCACCAGGAGCAGCTTCAGCAGAAGCCCCAGCAGAAGCAGAGTCAGGGGCAGGGGGCGGGAGGTTGGCCCTGTCCCTCTTGCCAGGGATGGCGGCAGGTTGCTGAGGCTTTCGCTTCCTCCCCATGGTTGTGGGGTTGCTGGCTGGCAGGGAGGCTGGCAGGCACCAAGGCTGGCAGGAAGCCTGGCAGGAAGCCTGGCAGGAAGGCTGGCAGGAAGGCTGGCAGAAAGCCTGGCCGGAAGGCAGGCAGGCAGGCAGGCACCAAGGCTGGCTGGAAGGCAGGCTGGCAGGGCAGGCAAGGAACTCGAAGTGTCCAGCAGCAGGTCTTTCCTCGGAATGCTGGCCACGTGCGAGCTGCTTCCCTTTATATCCGGGGGGCTTATGTAATGCTTCCCCCCCACATGCGCAATTAACGCTCGGCATCCATTCTGCTTCCGCTGTGCATCCATTAGGCTTCCGCTGTGCATCCGCTTTATCTGCTGTGCATCCGCTGTGCATCCGCTTCATCCGTTCGCCGTTCGTTCTGCATCCACTGTATCCGTTCCGCGTCCGCTTCGCTGAGGCCCCCTGGAAGCCCTGCGGTTGCGCCATCCGCTCCCATCCGCTTCCATCTGCTGGGCTTCTGTTCCGCATCCGCTTTGCATCCGCCCTGCGTCCTCTCCGCATCCGTGTTATCCGTTCCGGTTATGCAAATTTTTGCCCCTTTTAAGAGCGGATAACAACGGATGGAACATTTTGCTCGTCTGCTGTGTCCTTTTTGCATCCATTGGCCAGTGTGACATGGACTTTAGACAAACAGCTACTGACAAGAGATGAGATAAAAGGTACACAAGGAATACATATTTTAAAGAATAATTAGCAAAGCATCTTCAGAACAGTTGGCTGGAGAGGTGGATTAGAACCCTAACCCTAACCCTAACTCTAGGCACACATGTCCCTAACTACCTCTATTCCAACCACAACTGGCCTTAAATGTAAGCTACTCAATGCAAGAAGCCTTGTAAATACGGCTAAATCCGACATTATATTTGTCTGTGAAACATGGCTCAACGCATCTCTCCCTGACTCCATTACCGCAGTAAGAGACTATCATGTTTACCAATCAGATCATGAAATCCATAGAGGAGATAGTGTTGCTATCTTCTATAAAAAGTCCCTACATCTAAAAAATATCCAAGTTACCCAGGAGCTAGCTCTTCCTGAGACCATCGCCTGTGAACTATTCTTACATATCACATTTCGGTTCTTACTATGTTACAGAGCATCTGATTATGACATCAAACATGCAAACAAGCTAAATACACTGTTAAAATGGGCAGCATCCTGCCCACACACTTTTATCTTTCTTGGTGCCTTCAATCTACCTCATATTAACTGGACCCTTAACAAATGTACAACTGAACCCACACATGCAACTTTCTACAATGCAGTAACAAATCTGGGACCAGAACAACTAGTAACCAACAACACTAGACTTAACAACTGCCTCAATCTCTTCTTCTACAATAGTTTGAATTCAATTTACGGAATACAAATTAAAGAACCCTTTTCCAACAGTGACCACAACATGATTGACTTTACTCTCAACATATGTCCACACAAAAATCATCACAATGATTGAATCCCCAATTATAACTTCAAAAAAGGCAACTATGATTTTATAGACAACGATCTCTCATCCCTTGATTGGCAATTTCTATTCACTGGATGCAATACTGTAGAAGACTATTACAACATATTTTTACTTGAAGTCAAAAGAGTCATCAAACTATATGTACCAATAACAACTCCCAAAACCAGAAAAAACAAATTACCCATAACAATAAGGAAGTTCCAATCCAAACAGAAATCACTTTGGTGGAAAAACAAATCTGGTCATGTTGCCAACTTCAAAAGCCGATACAAAAATTTATACCACCAGATAAAGACTGAATGCACCAATTATCACATTAAACAAGAAGAAAACCTTTTACGCACCAATTCTACCCACACTTTTTACAATTTTGTAAACAACAAACTAAAAGACTCAAGGTCCATCCCACCCTGAAAGAACCTAATGGTAAAGACTGCAACGACGACGCTATTAAAGCCAACCTCTTTAACACATTCCTTGGCTCAGTATTTGGAAACAGCAATGGATCATGCCCAGTATTTCCTAGTCGAACCACAGACAACTACAATGATCTAATACATATCGATTTTACAGAAGACAATGTTGAAAAAGCACTACGCAATCTGAAACCATCTCTACCCATTGGACCAGATGGAATAGCTTCTTATAAAAGCTATTCACTGCCATAGCAGAACCTCTAAGCATAATCTTTGAAAAATCTTTCAGGACCAGCTCCTTGCCAAAACTATGGTCACAAGCCACGGTCATTCCCATCTTCAAAAAGGGAGACCCCAGCCTAGTTGAAAATTACAGAGCAATCTCTTTATGCTGCGTCACCTGTAAAGTCATGGAATCAATTATTAACCAATCTACCATCCTCCACTTAGAAACAAACAATCTACTCTCTAATAAACAATTTGGTTTCAGGAAAAAACTATCCTGTAATCTGCAACTCTTACACTGCAAAAACATATGGACTACACAACTCGATCAGGGCAAAGCAATTGACGCAATCTACATGGACTTCTGTAAAGCCTTTGATTCAGTGGTACATGACAAACTACTCCTAAAACTAAAATCTTATGGTATCTCTGGACACCTGCATAACTGGATAGAAGCATTCCTGTCAAACAGACAACAAATGGTCAAAATTGGGAACGTCCTATCAAATTCTGTACCTGTTGTAAGAAATGATAGTCACCTAACAATTGGGTTGGCAATATATCAACCAAGATAGTCATTTAATACTGTTGTATCTTTAAGAGAATGCTGTAATTGTGATTGGCTGGGGTTACTCCAATGGCCATAAAATGGAGCCAGAAACCTGGTTTGTTTCTCCTTTGCATTTCATTTTGCCTGATCGTCATTCAGTTTGAATTGCTGTGAGTTTTGCAACTATTCCCAAACCCCGTTTACTGAACTTTGTTTATGATACTGGTAAAGAAAAGGACTTCATTTTTGGATTATTCCTAGACTGATTATTTTTAATACTAACTACCTTAACTGCATATGATTTGGACTGTTCGTTGGACTTTGTTTACCTGTTTACAGGAAGTAAAACTTACATTTTATTATTCAGTGTATCTGTGTGCTGGTTGTGTATTATTCATCACCACTCTCACTATGTTTCCCTGAGTGCACTCATTCTCCTTACGGGAAATACCTCAACACCTGTCAACAGTGGTGTGCCACAAGGCAGTGTTCTAGGACCAACTCTTTTCATACTCTACATAAATGGCCTCTGTGATCATATTAAGAGCAACTGTGTTCTCTTCACTGATGATGTAAAGCTGTTCAACACCACAGACAATACTGCTACCCTTCAAAAATACCTTGACTATATATCAGAATGGTCAAACAAATGGCAACTTCAAATCTCAACAAATAAATGCTCTGTCCTACATATTGGCAAAAGAAATCAGACAATAAAATACAGGCTGAATAGTCAAGACCTTGTTGATGATCCAAACTCTGTCAAGGACCTTGGAGTACTCATCTCTAATGATTTAAGTGCTAGAGCTCACTGTAACTACATAGCCAAAAAGGCGTTAAGAGTTGTTAACCTAATCTTACGTAGCTTTTTCTCTGGTAATATCACACTAGAGCATACAAAACTAGAGCATACAAAACATTTGCTAGACCAATACTTGAATACAGCTCATCAGTCTGGAACCCGTATTATGTATCTGATATTAATACAGTTGAGAAAGTCCAGAAATATTTCACAAGAAGAGTTCTCTACTCATTGTAGAATACCTTATGCCACCAGACTTGAAATTCTAGACCTAGAAAACCTAGAACTACACTGCCTTTGGTCCGATCTAAGTATAGTATATAAAATCATACATTGCAATGTCCTACCTGTCAATGAATACTTCAGCTTCAACCATAACAACACAAGAGCACACAATAGATACAAACTCAAGGTTAATCACACCGAACTTGATTGCAGGAAATACAACTTCAGCAACAGAGTGGTCAATGTCTGGAATACTCTACCTGATTCTGTGGTTTCTTTCCCAAACCCCAAAAACTTTAACCTTAGACTGTCTACTATTGACCTCGCCCCTTTCCTAAGAGGTCTGTAGGGGGCGTGCATAAGCGCACCAATCGTGCCTACCGTCCCTGTCCTATTGTTTCTTTTATTTTTTTTTATTTTTCTTATATGTATCCATGTATTCGTAACTATGTTTTTTATTTATACCTATTATCTTGTAAGCAATTGAGAAAAATAAATAAATAAATAATAAATAAATAGATTGGAATGAAGATCTTTGAGCACAATCTCTGTGGTTTATTTAAGAATCTATGAACAGTGGTGTTTGCAGGCTCTCACAATCATTACCTTTTGGGCATCTGTGCAACATTAACACACACATTAAAAAGGCATGAGCCTCATATTGAGATAGTATGTGTCAGTTGTACTTCTGTCACCTTGATTTCCTTGCACTTCCTGTGTACTTCATGTGTGGAAGCAGTCCTAAAAACATCTTGGCATTTTGAACTACCTCAGTGTTAGTTTCTGTCCTACTACTAATTACATTTGTAGTATTTGTTCTTGATATTAAATTATTTAAATGAACACATACATATTTGACACTATTCTGATATCTAGAGTGTTATAATGAACTCTATTTTACCATGTTTCTAGCTTTGTTTATTGTTGAAGACCTGAAATTCAATTTTTTTTGTTTCAAGCTAAGAAAGAGCTACAAACACTTTTTGTAACTTTCTGCCTGATTCCTGCTGATCTTATTTTTTTAACTGATGTCAGATATCATTCTTGCATTTAATGCATTATGAAACTAATTAGGATGTTTAAGATGTGGATGCCAGTCTCTTGACCTCATTCCAGCAGTGTGTCAGTCTGAATGCACACATCAGTTTGGAAAGATAGTCTGTGTGTCATGCAGAACTAACTAGATTCCCTAAGCTGCCCTCTCTGCTAGAAGCAGCAAGGGCTTTTTTCTTCCCCAAAGAACAAAGCTAAGTTGATCCCCCCCCCCCCCCCAGAAACAGCACAGGAAGAGAGGCTGGGAAGAAACAGTGCTCCCATCATTCCTCCCATTTCACCACAGCAACCTTTAATTAATGTTTGGAATTTGCAAGAAGCTTTAAGAATTTAGAAAGCAAGCAAGAACTCTTGCTTCATCATCTGTTGATCTTATTTCTGTTGATACACGTAACACATTTAAACAGGGATCTATGCTAAATTTAATTTCTTTTTCTGTACTGTAAATTTATTGTTTTTAATTTCTCACAACCATTTCAGATATTGTGTATATTTCAGCCTATAATCCATCTTCAGGTTGGGTAGGAAACTTTTTTAGTCATATAATCTTATAATCTGTAAATTATTTGAATTCCACTCCAGGTTCTTTGCAGTGACTTTTTTGTTTACTTGTAGCAGACCATCGCCATCTTGTGGTTTGCCAGGAGCATTACATGCTCCTTTTTTAAACCAAGGTCTTTTAACATCATTCAAAGTTTGCATTTGGGATATATTTGGGATAAAAATGTGTGGATTTTATCCTTATTTTAAAGTAAAATTTGATTTTGTTTGATGAGAATAACCTATTTCAAGGAATGGCTCAATTCCCCAGTCACATGTCTCTAATTCTAATTATCTAGGCACATCATGCTATAACTGGCTGATAATAGCAATAGCTATGTGGAAAGAAGAGGCACCTCTTGTTTACTGTACTTTTGGTATCATACTGATGTTTTGGATTGCCTTCTTAATTTTGTACTTTTTCACATTTTACATTTTTTTCTTGAGATTTATATATTGATTCTTCTTCCTGTAAAATATTTCCAAAATATGACTGGAGGGTATTAGACCAATATTTAAATAAATTGCAACCTTGTCATTCATTCTTGAAATATCATTGGCAATACTGTGAATTGTGCCCAGAAATATATTAGAAATATATCAGTAAACAGCACAATTGTAACTTGTCCATGAAATGTTTCTCCATGTGATCTTCCATAAAATCCACAGTTGAACAAAGAAAGCCTTGACTATCTGTACTTATCTGTTTGTAGCAATAAAATATAATTCCCAAAATTCAGATAGCAATTAATCTGTTCAACTAGATGCCAAAGATGAGAAGCCCAAAGGTTTTCATTTAGGAGATAAAACCAAGGTTTCCTATTATTTATGTATTTATAAGAACCATGGTGGTTAGAGTGTCGTATTGCAAGCTAATTCTGCCAACTGCCAAGAGTTTGATCCTCACCAGCTCAAGGTTGACTCAACATTCCATCCTTGTGAGATTGGTAAAATGAGGACCCAGATTGTTGAGGGACAATATATTAACTCTGTAAATGCTTAGAGAGGGCTGCAAAGCACTGTGAAGCTGTATATGTCTAAGTGCTATTGCTATTCAATTTCTATAGCCACCAAATTCAACCAAGGGACCCTGGGCTAACAGCTAACAATTCTAACATGATAAAACAACTAAAATAATTAAAAAATATTATAACAGTAAAAACATCCACAAAATAAATAGCATTACTCAACATGATTAATCAATCAATAAAGCTAAGGAACCGGCCCCTTAACATATTCCAGATACATTTCTAAATTTAACTCCAGGCAGAAATTTTTATGAAGCAGAGATGTACAACATGCACTCCCATCGTCTTGGACAATTGCTATTCAGTAAAATCTATCCACATATAAACATGGAGTTGGTTAGCTTCTTGATAGGCTCCTTCCAATACCTGTTGTGCAGTGTTTTTAGCAAGCAGTTCTATATTATGGCTTTTGATATATGTGTTCCCACCAGAGATCCCAAGGAGTAGGTAATCTCAATCTAATCCAAAAACAACCAGTTTTATATTGATAACCTATTATACCTGGTGCCAGGAAATCCCTAAGAATCCACAGATTTATCAAAAGTTGTAATTATTTTTTGTAATAAATCTAGACTACTGATCAGAAGGAACTCAAATTGCCAACTTATTTTGTTTATTTTGAAATGTTGTGCCTAACTAAGAATCTATGGAAAGATGCAACATTTGTGGTGTGGTTAACATTGTTCTGAAGTTTGCTTACATAATGTGCAAGTCAGAAATAGCCTGCCATAACATGTTTGTCTGTTAGTTCAGTTTGGACACGGGGTATTACATTACATTGGTGGAATCTCAAATCTGTCATATAAATCTTACTTCAGTATCACCATAAGTGTCACCATAAGTGTCTCTAAGGTGTGTGTATGTATCTGACAAAATGTGCATTGAGATGTCACAATGGAAACAAAAAACAATGGAGCTTGCACCATGACATTTCAAACATTTCATCATTTTGGCTTAACTGAAACTAACAATATCCCCAATCAATAGTAGGCTGTTCTTGTGAGCTTGGTTTTCTTATTTAACTTTCCCTCTCTAATAAACAGTTATCTGTTTTGAGGTGCTCTCTATGTAGAAAGAGAATCAGCTGACTATCTCTTGACCTACAAGGCACATCAAACTAATTATCAGGCCTGAAAACAGACATCAAAATATTCAATACAAAATTTGGTGTCCATTTTCCGCTTCTTGCCTCTGAAGTATAGTATTTTTACAAAATAGAATGACAATAGTAAAAAACTAATAGACACTGAAAAAAATAGAATAAATAGTAGAATCTGCAGAAAAGAAAGAGAAAAAAAAATAGAGAATTAGAAAAGAAGAAAAATAAGTATATAGTGAAGAAACAGAAAAAAAATATAAACGAGTAACTTCCCAATTTTATTAAAAACAATTGTAGAAACATCTGGAGGAAAACAACCCACTCATAGACCATCCAGTACTCCACCGTGGTGGGATTCAAATATTTTTATAACCGTTTTGGTGGGAATGGCTTGGTGGGCGTGCTTTGCATGTGTGCACACACTTTGCGGGCGCGCCAAATGTGCACTATGTGCAGGCGCAGAGGCATTCTAACTCACCTCCTGCAAGCCTGCATGATCCCGGTTGCTTCAGCAGCTGCTGTGCGGCACTCTTCTGTGCTGCGCAAAGCATCTGCACTTCAAATTCAGAGGATAAAGGTGAGTATGGGAGCCCAGGTGAGTGGATGGGCCCAACAGCAAAGCAGCGGAGAGAATCGGTTAGGTCTTCATTGCTCATTGCTGTTACCGGCTCAGTAGAACCACACCGAATTGGAAGAATATCACCACTGTACTTCACACAATTTTAGCAACTCATCAAGTCCTCTTAAAATACAACAAAAGTTTTCTTCCCATATCCCATCTTTTATCTATGAACACATCCATAATGCCTCATCGTTTCAGTCCTGATATCAGCAAAAGTCCATTAAGGACTATCAGAGATAACAACATATCTATTTTAACCCAGATCAAATAAACCATATTTATAGCGCCTCCTTTTACTTCTAGCAATTCTCTGCAATTATTTTTGCCTTGGCCCACATAAGTACTTGTGAAATTCTGCACATTTGGAACATGCTTTTGTCATATCATATTTGCAGAGGAGGAAAGAGAATATTTGCCTGAAGTAGCTTTCAAACTTCCTAGGAGTCAAATCAGAGGCAAAGGTTAATGTATTACTCATGAGCAACTACTGTGATTATACTTCTCTGTTTCAGTATGCATACAGGTAAGAATGATTTTAATTTGTATTGAAGGACAAAGATCCTTTTACAGATAAAATATGTTCCCTGTGAAAGCATTTACTAAACCAGGGGTCCCCAAACTTGGCAACTTTAAGATTTGTAGACTTCAACTCCCACAATTCCACATAGCTGGTTGAGGAATTGTGGGAGTTGAAGTCCACAAGTCTTAAAGTTGCCAAGTTTGGAGACCTCTGTACTAAACCCATGATATACAACAGTGTAATTTGGGCAACAAACTCTCACTGGCTGAATGTTGCCATGACATAGCTCGTCAGCTCCACATATAGGATGACTTCCTAAGCCTATTGAAAATTTTCCCTGCAAGTATGAAGGAGGCAGAAGAAGGTGCTGTTCCAAAGTATGCTACTCCATTCACCGAGGGCCATGAAAAGAACTCATTTTCCTTTATGGCATTATGACCCACAACCTGACCCCTTTTTTCTTACCTGACTGAATGGGAGTAGGTTCAGTGTCAGATCACTAGATAAGGTAGGAATAGATTAAGCAGATCCCTTGCTGGAGCCTTCATTTTCTCATCTTGAGGGACAGCTATTCAGCTCCCGCATCTCCTGTCCTTATTTTTAGAGCATACATTATTCAACTGCTTAACTGCAAAGAACTTATATTAATTTCCCCTCCCCAGGTATGCAGTATAACTCCCCCTCCCCAACACATTCTCTGTTTCATTCCTCCAGAGACTGTCATCTCGTTGGAACAGCTGCTCTATAGAAATGTTAACCCCATGAAAGTCATCTCATATCTTCATCATGCAAGAAAGTGTGGGACATAGCCTGGAAGTCCTGGGCTTTGGAAAGGATATCTATCTTTAAGACTTTTGTAGAAGGGAAAACTCCTTTCATCATTTCCCATCAGTTATACAAGATAGTAGTGTATGGTAATCAAGAAATTTAATCCACCCTGTGTGTTGTTCCTTTTCTGCTCATACTGTTCCTTCCCTGCATTTATGGCTGCCAGCTCTGACCTGCAAAAAAACCAGCCTAGCTTGTTTTTTTCTTTTTCTTTTTTTCTTTTTGCCTTTGAGAATAGCCCGATATACCTGTATAGAAATCAGCGGTGAATTGCTTAGTTTCTCCTCTCCTCAGTCAAAGTGTAAGAGATTCAAAAATGTTTAAATGATTTGGATGTCAAATGCAGAATTGTCCAGTGTTCCATCATTGCCTTTCCTGGTAATTCAAAATTAATGAAATAATTACACAGTAAGCAACTCGCAGTTCAGACCCATTCATTGATGATATGGACTGTGATCCACCAACGTTTCTGAGATAAGATAGTAATCAGTTAATCTGTTTTTTTTTGCTGCAAAAGACAAAATGACACAATATTTCTTTGGAAATCCAGATTTGGTGACTGAGATTTCAGACCCATGTTATATATGACTATGTGAACATGATTGAATGATCCACTGGAATGGGGGAAAGTGTGTGTGTGTTCAGAAAGCATGTAAAAATGAAGGTGGAGCTTTGATCAGACACAATTGTGGTTATCCCGATTCTCCATGGACATCCCTTAATATGATTTATTTCCAAATTTAGACCAGAAAGTTGGCAATCTTCTCTTTGTTCCTCCATATCTTGAGAACCTCTGTAGTCTGCTTGTTGGGCAAGAGGCACCACAATGACTGAGATTGTCCTCTAATGAACTTGAAATGATCTACTCATTGAATACTGTTGGAAAGGCAGCTGTGTGCCAAGTGGTTGCTTTGTCACTTCCTGCCCTATTCCAGCAGCCTTTGTTAAAGCCTTGGACCAGCCATCAGCAGCTTAAAACTTTTTCTTACTCCTTTCACTGGAACATTGGCTTCCTTGTGGGAGCCTGTCAAAGGCTTCCCTTTCCTTGGTTCAAGATATAAATACTTGCTTTGAGTTACAGGAATATTTCCTTCTTCCTCATGTATCCAGGTTACTCAGGTGTCACTAGTTTTTTTTTTCAGTTTCTTGCTCCAAGAACGACCTATCTTACCAGTAGCATCTCTCAAAAGGACCAAAGATTATCACTTGCTTGTTTGCTTGCTTACATTCTGAATTTTATATCTTGTTTTCTGATTTCAGCTTGGTCTATCTGGCACCCAACTGCTAAATATTCTAAGGCGAGCTTTGCAAATTTGGCACCTTTTAGCTTTGTTCCCAGAATTCTCAGCTTGGGAGAGAGATTATTCTTGGATTACAATCCTGTGCTCATTTTCCTGAAAGAAAGCATCATGTCTAAATAGTCATTTATAGGCTTGTGCTGATGTTCAAGAGAGTAAACTGAATGTTGGATTTACTTCTGGTTAAACACTGCTGTTGGCTGCAAAATTACATGGCATCCAAAATTGTCAACAACCTTACAATGAAGAGTGTTGTTTAAAAGAGAAAATATCCCTTCTAATTTAAAGCACAGCTCCACTTCCTATTTGTATTATGTTCAGTGGCATTGTCTGTTGACATAAGGCCTTCATAAGTAATGACCAACACTTTGAATTGGACTCAGAAAACTACTGGCAGCCTGTGAAGCTCCTGAAGAATATATATGACTTGGCTAAACTGTCCAAGCTGTTATTTGCTGGGCCACTGTATGTTGGATGAGCTACAATAGTCAAAGGCAGCTGCCCCAAAAATGTGTTTGCAAAATGATGAGAATGTGAATGACTGTTACCATAGCACCAACTTCAAGAAGCAGCTACATCTGGTCCATCAATTGAAGCTGCATGAATGCTCTCCTGGCCATTGACTCCACCTACTATTGTAAGAGGAGCTGCAAAATAATTTGACAGATAATCCACTTTTTCTAGTTGTAGACAGATTTGAAGTAAATAGTTTTTTCTCCATTTGTTATGGGATCAAATTAGATGACCTAAACCTGGAGAAGATAGGACAATAGAACCTTTTTTACTCTTTGCTTCATTTCTGAGTGGTTTTTTTTTTCTAAAGATAGCAGTGGTTATATTATTTTACAAGGTGGGCTGGGATTCAAGAGCATTGTTTTCAAATGTTCCCCACTGCTACCTGTGGAGTCACTCATTGAGTGAATAGTTTTAAATCTCCAGCAACAGTGCCACTAAGTACCACAAAAACTACCTATTCCCAATGGTATTCAGTGTTTTATGAAATCACTGGGAACAGTTATCAAGATATTTGGAGTACAGTGTCCTGAACATATGATGCATGATTTGTAAGAGCCGTGGTGGTGCAGTGGTTAAAATGCAGTACTGCAGGCTACTTCTGCTGACTGCCTGATGCCAGCAGTTCAACAGTTCAAATCTCACCGGCTCAAGATTGACTCACCATTCCATTCTTCTGAGGTCAGTAAAATAAGGACCAGATTGTTGGGGGCAATATGCTGACCTCACTTAGAGAGAGCTGTAAGTACTATGAAGCGGTATATAAGTCTAAGTCAGTGATGGAATTCAAAATTTTTTACTACCAGTTCTGTGGGTGTGGCTTGGTGGGCGTGGCAGGGGAAGGATACTGTACAATCTCCAGTCAGGAGTAGTATTTGCTGGTTCTCCGAAGTACTCAAAATTTCCACTACTGGTTCTCCAGAACTGGTCAGAACCTGCTGAATATCACATCTGGTCTAAGTGCTATTGCTATCATCCCAAATTAAACTTTGATACAAGAACCATTAAGGCCCTAAACAACTTCAGACCAAAAGGTATGTGTGCCTTCTGCCATATATATAGGCAATAATCAGAAAGAGAGGCCATGCCATCCAGTACTCTGAAAAGAAAGGATCTGCCTTCTTTCAATTTAGACAGATGCTGAAAAAAATTATTCACCTTGGAATGTGACATCATCAGGTAGGATTATTCCGCTACTCATGACCCATTTTATATGTTTTATATATTTGAATACATTTTGTATATGCATGTATATACGGTTCCCTTTTGTAAGAAATAACACTATGCAAAGTGAGAAAGCTGATTAAGAAAGAGTAAACCGAATAAAGTTATGACATAAGAAAAAAAAGGAAATCTAATTAAAACAAATTAATACAGACACCATTTATCTTTGTACCATTTTGTACTTACAAACTGTATTTGTTTCTCCCACGTACATACACAGCTTCATGTATTGCTTTTGTTCATTACCTTTTTATACCTCTCTTTTGAGGACCACTTATCCAGCTATTGTTTCCTTGGTCTTCCCCTTTCTTGTGATCAATCTGTTCTTCCCTCACATATTGATTTGGCAGGCGGATCCTTGCTCATTCTCTGTATATAACCAAGTCACCCCCAGGGTTCTTCTTCCTTTGTACTCATCACTCATGACAAGATTTGGACTGTCCATTTGTCCTTGACATGGTCTTGTTTTATCACATGCTTCTTAAATACCTCTTGTGGAACAAGGTTGCTTTCACAGTACTTCAGATTGTCAGCTGCATGCCAAACAAAAGACAGATATTCTGTCAACATCTTCTTTTCAGCACATGGCAAATGCCCCATAACTTCTCCTTCTCCCGGTAGAAATATCAGGATTATTTTTTGGAAAACTGCAGGCAGTTCTCTGGCAGAGGAGAGACAAGCAAAAAGCTGTATTTCAAGGAAGGGAAGGGCTAAAATTCTCTTTCAATTAAAATAGCAATCTGCAAGAAGGATTTTATTGGCAATAATCTCCCACAGAAACAGCCTGTGGGAGTGTACCTATTCAGACATCAGGCTAGAAACTGGGCTACTGTGAATTTTAGTCCTGCTTTAGGCACAAAACCAACTGGGTAACTTTGGTCACTATTCCAGTCACTATTTCAACTCTCGGAAAGAGGCAATGTAATCTTGTATAGTTTTCCTTGCCAGGAAAACTATAGGGACTAATCCAGGAAGCTTTCAGGAATCAATACTGACATGAAGGCTCAGGAAAACAAAAACAAAACATAAAAATCAACTTCCTATAAAGGTAGCATAAGTTGGAAGGATAATCTATCCTTTACAGAAATAAGAAAAAGCTAAGAATTGTGCTAAGTTTTATTTATTTTTCTGAGTGTATTTTTAAGTCTAATCTTTTGCTCTGATGATGCATGCTCAGTCCTTGTGCATTTTACAGAAATTGGAACCTCTTTCACATAAAACATTTGATATTTCAAAATTGTTTACCTTTGTATAGCCTCTTTTTAAATCACATAATAGACTTTCTTTCTCAAAAGCGTACATTTCAGAGGTAGGATTCAGCAGATTCTGTCCAGTTCTGGAGAACTGGTAGTAGAAATTCTGAGTAGTTTGAAGAATCTGCAAATACCATCTCTGACTGGAGATTTTACAGTCTCCTTCCCCTGCCACACCCACCAAGCCATGCCCACAGAACCAGTAGTAAAGATTTGAATCCCACCATTGGTACATTTCGCAATTTAGCCCAAAGGTGCTTTTCCAGGAGGCAACTGGACTTCATTTTTTCTTTGAAGACATTTCGCTTCTCATCCAAGAAGCTTCTTCAGCTCTGACAGGATAGTGGGAAATGGAAGGATTTATAACCCTTGCAGACAGCTGGTCATTTGTATCCTTTTCAAGGATCATGGAAACACTTGGAGGTTTATCTGTGTCCTCAAGGTTACCTGAGTAGTGACCCTGAAGTCAGGTGACTACTGAATACTCAGTAGTAGCAACTTCCCAAAATTTGCTCTTTGTTCCATCTTGCACAATTTTGAACAGAATTCTGCAAAAACACCTTGCAAGGCATTTTCCGTCCGGAAAAACGCGAGGAAGACCGGGTTCCAACAACAAAGTCTTTATTTTATAACACAGTTGAAAAACGGAACATTGGCTCAAGCTGCGGCAGCCTTTCATAGGTTTTTCTCTGCCGGCTTGTAGCCAATGACAGGTATTTAATATTTGCCGCCTTTGAGCAGCTATGTGGATTGGTTCCTTTTGAACCAATCCCCATTCAAGTTCTTTAGCCAATCAGAAACCTGTATTTAGGAGTCTACTATTCTTTATACAGAACACCCCTCCCCTCTTGGCTTAGTCCTACGTGGTGACGTAGTTGTGCAGGTAGGTGGGGCTTCTTTTGACTCGACTGGACTTGCGCGGTTCATTCCTGTTGAAGACTTCGATCGGTTCGGATGGGGTTGTTGTCTCTCTTGTTCTTTCCCATGGAACCGCCTGGAAGGGTGAGTCAGCCATTTTACTGCCGCCTAGATTTCTTAGGCCTGTGGTGTTGCCGCTCCCTCCTGGTCTCTCCGGGCAGGTCGAGCTGGCCTGGCTGGCCCCTTCTTCTGGACTTTCCCCATGATTGTCTTCTAACTGTAAGTCTCTTTTATGCTCTTTTTGATTGCGATTGTATTCTGTATTTAATTTTAACGGTTCTTTTTTATTTTCTCGTATTTTCCCCCCCTCTTTGGTTTGGTTTTCGTCATTTTTTAATATTTGTGGTTTTGTGTTTGTACTTCTTTCGATATTTCGGGAATGAAGTTGGTCTATGTGCCACTTCCATTCCCTGCCGTTGTCTATGGTTAGTCGGTAGGACCGGGGGCCTGTAATTTGCGTGATTGTTCCTGGTAGCCATAATGGTTCCCCAGTAAGATTTTTTGCATAGACTAGGTCACCTATTTGAAATGTCCTGAAATGGGTGGAGGAGTCGGGGGGGGGTTTCTGGTGTATAGTTTGGGTGCAATCTGTCTAATTGCGACCTCAGTTTTCTTCCCATTAGTAGTTTCGCCGGACTTTTGTTTGTTATGGTACTGGGTGTGATATGCTGGAGGGTGAGCAGGTGATTTATTTTATCTTGGACATCCCCAATGTCCATTCTTTCTAACCCTTCTTTTGTAAATCTAACCATTCTCTCTGCCCTGCCGTTCGCAGCCGGATGGGCCGGCGCGGTTAGGGCATGTCTGATACCTAGGGAGGCTAGGTATTGTTCAAATTGAATGCTCGTTAACTGTGGCCTGTTGTCGGACACTAGGACATCTGGCAGGCCATGGGTCGCAAAGAGTTTGTCCAGTTGTTTAATAAGGGTTTCAGTTGTCGTAGATGGCATAATTTTAACCTCTAGCCAATTTGAGTATGCATCTACGACAATGAGGAAAGTATGTCCCTTGGTTGGACCTGCAAAGTCGATGTGGATTCGTGACCAGGGGCCTCGTGGGGTTTTCCAGTCCCTTATGGGTGCTTGTGGCAGGGAAGGCCTATTTTTTTGGCATTTGTTACACGAATTTACCCAGTATTCGATGTCCCTATCTATACCCGGCCACCAGACATAGCTTCTAGCAAGGCTTTTCATTTTAACAATTCCAGGGTGGCCTTTGTGAAGCATATTGAGTACCCTCGTTTGTAATTTGGAGGGGATAACAACCCGCTCACCCCATAACAAACAACCCTTTTGAATTGAAAGTTCAGTTTGTCTGGTCCGGAAAGGCTTAAAGTACTCAGTTTTTTGGTTTTCCGGCCAGCCTTTACCTACCCAGTTCAGCACACGGGCAGTCAATGGGTCCTTTGCGGTGGCTCTGGTGACATCATTTGCAGATATGGGTAGATTTGGGCATGTCTCTATCTGCAAGGTGGTCATCGTTGGTGCCGGGTCTTCCTCTATAATTGGTAGCGGAGTTCTGCTCAAAGCGTCTGCATGGGAGATTTGTTTCCCAGGGCAATGTGTTAGAGTATACGAGTAGGCTGCTAGGAATTCTGACCATCTAGTCATTCACGGGGATAAAATGTTCGGTGTTGGTTTGTTTCCCGCCAAAATTCCAAGTAGCGGTTTATGGTCCGTTACAATTACAAATGTTCTTCCATATAGATATTCGTGGAAGCGTTTTACTCTGGGGACGATTGCCAGGGCTTCCCTGTCCAATTGACTATAATTTTGCTCGGCTTTAGACAGTCTTTGAATAATATGCGACGGGTGCTTCTCTTCCATCTGGCAATTTGTGACTCAGGATGGCACCGATTCCAAATGGTGAGGCGTCGCAGGTTACCGTCAATGGCAGTGTGTTGCTAAACTGGATAAGAACGGTGTTTGATGTTAATAAGTTTTTTATTCTTTGGAAAGCTTTCTTTTCTCTATACCCCCAAGTCCAAATTGTTTTCTTATCCCGTAATCGGTGTAATGGTTCCGCTATTGTTGTTTTGTGGGGTAGGAACACGTTATAAAAATGTATTAGCCCCAAAAATGCCTGCAGTTCAGTTTTATTCCTTGGTTCTGGTGCATCTTTAATAGCTCTGACTTTTTTTTCGGTAGGGTGTATACCCTCTCCGTCTATCAAATATCCCAAAAATTCGACGTGATCAGTCATTAGACAGCATTTTTCTTTCTTTACTTTAAGGCCAGATTCTCTGAATTTATTTAGGACATCTTGAAGTCTTTTCTTAAGCTGGGTTGCATCTTTGGCCGAAATTAGGACGTCGTCAAAGTATGGTACGACCCCTTTTATACCATTTAACAGGTGTTCTATGAGACTCTGGAAAATGCCTGGGGCTACGCTTACTCCAAATTGGAGTCTGTTGCATTTGAATGCCCCTTTGTGAGTCACTATTGTTTGTGCTTCAGCTGTTAAGGGGTCTACTGGGAGCTGTTGGTGAGCTTGTGCTAGGTCTAGTTTAGCGAAAACTTTTCCTCCCCCAAGAGAGTGTAATAGGTGTTGCACGACTGGCACCGGGTATGCGCTTTGTTGCAGCACGTGGTTCAGGGTAGCCTTGTAGTCGCCACAGATTCGAACCGACCCGTCTGGTTTAATCAGCGTTACAATTGGTGTTTCCCATTTAGCATGGTCGACTGGTTCTAAAATCCCTTGGTCTATTAATTTATTTAGTTGTTCCTCTATTTTTGCTTTTAGAGCAAAAGGAACTCGTCTGGCCTTTAGTCTTTTAGGGGCTACCTGGGGGTCTAGACTAAAAGAAATTGGGGTCCCCCGATACCTGCCAAGGGAGCCATCAAAAACGTCCTGGAATTCTTGGATCAGGTCTTCTTCCCAGTCGGTTGCAGCCACCCGGTCTACTCCGGTCATCCCGATGCCCAATGGTGCGAACCATTCGATGCCCAGGAGGTTTGGTCAATCTCGGTCGACTATCGTTAATGGTAGTACTATGACATGTTGTCTGTAGGCGACTCGGAAATGTCCTAGGCCTACTACAGGAATTCAGTTTCCTTGATAGTCCTTGAGGGTTAGTTTTTGTCTCTGGAGTTCCTTGATCTTGATGTCTGAGACCAGTTTTTTGATGGTGTCCCATGACACCATTGATAGGAAAGATCCAGAGTCAGCCTCCATTTCGCAGGGGTTGTCTTCAATTTTTACAATTATTTTTACCTTCTTCCCGCTTTCCGTCTGAGCGCTTCTGATAGTGAAAGTCTGGTATGCTTTCTCTCGGTTAGTGGCTTGCTTGTTTCACTGCCACTTTCTCTCGGATAGTTTTGGCTCAGTCTTTGCTGGGGAGTCGCTGCGTCTTTTTGGGCTGTAATTCTTTTTGTTCCTGCAGACTCTCTCGATATGCCCCCTTTTCTTGCATGTTCTGCAAATAGCATCGAGGAATCTGTAATTGGCTCGAGGATGGTTTCCCCCGCAGCCAGCGCATTCCCGCCGATTTCTGTTTTCGCACCCTTTCTTGTTGGCGTATAGGCGGTGGATTTGGTCGTCTTCCTCCCCCGATTCTGACGTCTCGTCGAATTCTTCGTAGTGAGTGGTGGTGGGAGATTGTTTTTTTCCTCTGGCCGGGCTTGTTTCGGTGTTGTTCGCGTTCATTTGTTTCATTTTATCCGCCGATTTTTTCACGGCTTCAGCGGCCGAGGCTTCTGCGATAGCTTCGGCTACTGATATGTTGGGTTTATTCATTAGTTTGCTCTGTATATTAGAGTCTCTTAACCCCAATATTACTCGATCCCGCATCGCTTCATCTAAGTTCAGAAACTCGCAAGCTCCCCCTATTTGTAGGAGGGCTGCCACAAAATCAGCGATGGTTTCACCTTCTTTCTGGTCTCTCCGATAAAACTCGTGCCGCTTTATTAGATTTGACACCACCGGTGCATAATGGGCCTTTAATGTTCTTTGGAGCTCTGTCCAAGTCAATTGTTTTACATCTCGGGGCTTCGCCAAAGCCTTGGCCATTTTGAAGATTGTGGGCCCACAGTGTGTCAAGAAAACAGCTCTCTTGCACTGGTCTGAGATTTCCTCCATCTCATTGCTCTCCAGGTACATCTGGAAACGGTCTACGTAGGATTCCCAATCCTCTTCATTGAGATTGAAGGGTGCGGGTGGCGCGTTGTTTCCAGCCATTGTTCTTCGTCTGGTTTTACCTGTCACCGCATGCTCAGTCTCACGTTTAGGACGATCCCATCCTCGTCGCCAGTGTTCCGTCCGGAAAAACGCGAGGTAGACCGGATTCCAACAACAAAGTCTTTATTTTATAACACAGTTGAAAAACGGAACATTGGCTCAAGCTGCGGCAGCCTTTTATAGGTTTTTCTCTGCCGGCTTGTAGCCAATGACAGGTATTTAATATTTGCTGCCTTTGAGCAGCTATGTGGATTGATTCCTTTTGAACCAATCCCCATTCAAGTTCTTTAGCCAATCAGAAACCTGTATTTAGGAGTCTACTATTCTTTATACAGAACACCGCATGTTTAACGAATCCTGCAGTGCTTTTGCATTCACTCTTAGTACCTTTTCTTTTGCCTAAGGGAACAGTAAAAATATTCCAATTATTAGGAACAGATGGGACTTCACACATATGATGAACAAGTTACATGGCTGCTCCATTAATGAACCATATCCAAACATTAGCATATCCTCAGCAACACATACAGACTCACCATGTTTGGTGTTGTCACCATATTTATAATTTCTTTTCCAATATTTTTTATTTGACACCAAGATTTATAACATTCATTTCAGTTCCCCTACACCACTATCATTCCCAAATAGACTTCTAAAATAGTGCTTCTGTATTATGTCACTTCAACACCATCTCAAATATTTCATAACTTTTATTATTAATTCTGTTCACTGGGGTACCATGTTTAGCCCTTTTTACATATTTCTAAACCATTTAATTTTTCATCATATTTGCATTTCCTCCCAGCTCCTTTAATTTGAACAATTCCTTGCTCTTTTCAGCTATATGCTTTATCAGTCTAAAACATGAAAAATAGTTACAGGAACTGGGCATGGCTAGTCTAGTGAAGAGAAGGACCAGGGGAGACATGATAGCAGTCTTCCAATATTTGAGGGGCTGCCACACGGAGAAAGGGCCCAAGCTATTTTTTAAAGCAGGAATTACCAACCTTTTGGACTTCAGGGACCACCAAACTCATAATTTTAAATCCCTCAGACCACTAATATGAATTTTGACTGACAGTGGCTTGCTGACATTGGTGGGAAAGTCAGTGCCATATTCCAGAGCTGCAGTAGTCACAGGACTAGCCCTTTGGTCATCCCAGAGCAGCTGCCCCTCCACCTGGGTGCACCGGCCTGCCATGGACTGGAGGAGCTGCTCTGGGATAACCAAAGGGCCAGTCCTGTGACTACTGCAGCTCTGGAATATGGGACTGACTTTCCCACCAACATCAGCAAGCCATCCAGCACGTATTTCCCTCCCCCACATTTGGCTTTACCTTCCAGTTCCAGCTTGCGTGGCTCTACTCAAGGTAAAATTTGCACTTGGCCAAAGAGTGGGGACCAGTGGGTCGGTGGGCCATGTGTTCCTTCACAGCCTGGATTAATTGCTTGGGGGGAGTACTTTGGGGGGGGGGGCATTTCTCTGCAGACCACCAAAATTTTCTCACGGACCACTAGTAGTCCCTGGCCCACCAGTTGGTGACCACTGTTCTAAAGTGCCTGTAGGCCAGACAAGGAATAATGGATGGAAACTGAACAAGGAGAGATTTAACCTGGAAATAAGGAGAAACTTTCTGACAGTGAGAACAATCAACCAATGGAACAGCTTGCCCTCGGAAATTGTGGGAGCGCCATCACTTGAGACTTTTAAGAAGAGATTGGACTGCCATTTGTCAGAAATGGTGTAGGGTCTCCCGCTTGGGCAGGGAGTTGAACTAGATGACCTACAAGGTCCCTTCCAATTCCGATTATCTGTTAAATGTACGTATAAGTTTATTATGTTTACTATGACTAAAGAGTCATAGTAAAAGTCTGAAATCAGAAGGCTGCAGAGGAAATATAGCAATTGAAGACAAATGTTTTAGTTGCCCAAAAGTGAACCTCAAATTTTTACGTATTCCGTTCCAGAAATTGGAATTCCCCCTTATAGTCAGGATTTATGGTAACAGTAGTCATAATATTTAAAATGTTTTTTTCCACATTATCCATCTTCCCACTGCAAAGTTACAGTGTCTTTGACATCTTTTTCCAAAGTGCAAAAAGTTGTTTGGAAGTAAAGTAGAATCAGAATCTCAATCCAATTTTTTTGTCACTAACATCAATCAGTCTTTTATAAGAATCTATATTTCCAAAATAAATTATCTATTCTGACATGCTTTCTAATTAGCCTCTATTATTGAAATTAATGATCAGTGAACTCATCTGAATAATTCCAAATTGGCAAACTAATCTGTTTTCTGAAACCAGAGTCAGAAACTGCATTCTCTCCTCAGACTCCAATTTTAATTTGGCTCTATTGTTATTCTAAAGGATGGAAGAGACCATACACAGCTCTGTCCCAACCAGGTAGAGCCCAAAAGGTTTTTTCTCTTATTCCTTGTTCAAAGGACAACTTTGGAGACTATTTCAATCTTTATTATTGATTTTGGAGAAATATTTTTGTCAACCTTCAGGTAGAACACAGACTAGTTATATAGCATAGCTGGCCTGGCTTCTAGCTTCCTTCTCTAGAATTTTTCTAGAATCTTCCACCTGAGATATGTTGGGTCACTTAGCTTAAAGAGAATATGGGACTTGCCAATCACCCCTGCCCTAGATTTGTACTCCAAACATTGAGATGTTGTCTTAGTATTCTTTTAGATAGGAAGAGACAGTAATAAATTGGAATTAAGAGCCAATATAGAAATTCAATTTATAATTACTCATCTTGCAATGCTGCTGCTAGTTACTATGAATAGGAGAAGTCCTGTTGTTATAGATTTCACTTCAGAGTTCTGTGAATACCATTATTCACATGGGTTGCCTTGAGTGATAATTTTCCAGAATTTTAAATCTGACAAGATTGGTTAAAAGTAGGTTATTTCAGTAAATTGTGCATTACCATGGAATATCTGAAATATTCCTTCTGATCTGAATGATTATAATAAAAATCAATAAAATTAAAGTATTTTTTCCATATTCTTATGTAACAGTAAGCCAGATGTTCTCAGATTGCAACAGCATGATCACACACACATACACACACACAAACACACTCCACCCTATTGTGATTAGGGTTGTGCAAGAAATTAATATGCTACTTTTAATCATTAAATATTATTCTATGTGTCACAGGGATCCTGTACATTTAAAACTATGACTGCCTTCTGCAGGCCTGAACAGACAAAGCAGGCAGCTGAGGCCTGAGGACATTTCTGCAGAATTCTCACTTTGCCTGTGCCAGCAAGGGAGGGAAACCAAAACTCAATCTTCCTTTTGCTTGGCCAGCTTGTATCTGGGCTACATAGAAAAGCAGGGTGCAAAACCCACACTGAGTTTTGATAAGCCACTTTGCCTACACAATCAGATTTTTTTTTAATGCAATCCGTTTTAAAAAAACATTTTAAAATGTCGCCTATGAACTTTGAAGGTTGGATACTAGAGGGAACCAGAAGGAATGAAATATTACAATGAAAGGAGATTGCTGAAATCTGACACTAAGACAAAATGGAGCAAAATACTGGTGCCTTGAAGGATATTTTTGAACAATGGACCCGAAAGTTAATTTTAAGAGTTGTTGCTGTTTTACATAGATTGTATTTAAAAAGGTATTATGGAAGAAGAACAAGTTTTACCAGATAAGTCTGAGACAGATTTGAAGCTGGATTTAAAAATGACAGGTTACAAAGAATGTTGTTGTTTTTTTTAAAGGAGTTACACTAGATATACAAATGAAAACAGATGTTATAACAAAAAAGATACACAAATAACACACCAAGATTGTGACCTTCCTATACTGAATTTACAAAAGAGACTTGTAAAAGCTTTGAAGAATTTTGGGTGAAGGGACAAAGAAAAGAAATCAAGTTCTATGACTTTGTTTGAAAAGTCAAAAGATTAAGATTGTTAGAAGTAAAAGGAACTAATACAAAGATATAAATAGATAGGTTGTTGTCTCTGATAACCTTAATGGATTTTTGCTAATCAGAAAGAATCCCAAGATTGTAAGGATTTCTTTATAAATAATAGATGATTTATGGGAAGAAGAGATCATTTGTTGTTTTTTAAGAGAAGGTGATATTACTAAAATTGTTTATTTTTTGTTGTGATGAAGGGGGAGGTCACTTATTTATATGTTTCTTTTCTTTTGCTCTGTTATATTCTTATTTTTTCTGTTTTCCTTTCTACTTTTCCTTTTGTACACCTTTTTGTTCTTCTTTTTTAGCTCCTATGAGTTTTTATGTCTTTATTTTAATGTTTAACAACATTACTACAAAAAAGGACATTAAGAACATTTTAGCTAGGTAATAATCACTGAATCTTAGCCATTTTCAAGGGAATATTACATTTCACACACACACAAAAGATTGCTGTTGCAAAAATAGCAACTATCAAAAAATCATAAACCAAGCACAAAAAGTCTACCTCCTTAGGTTTCATTTGATACTTTACTTTTTTTCCTGGACTGTGGGGTGGGGATGCGGGTGAAACAGGGGAAGGGCAGAGAGAAGCTGGAATCATGATACTTCAGATCAAACTCTGACTAGCTGAATATGCCTAATAGCACCTACTGTTACATTTCATAATGAAAGATTGCAAATACGAATATTGACCTGGAGATAAGTTATCTTTTTGGCAAGATTCTTTTACAACAGCTAGCACATTTAATGTTATTGCAAGTCAGCTTTTCCAGTGTTTCCCATACTACAGCAACTTTATAAGTTGGGATCTTAATGTTCTCTAAATTTGATAGTTTCCTGCAGTTCAGAGAACACCAAGAATTTAACAGTTCTACCCTGAGTATGTATAATGTCTGTTATTCAAATGTTATATGCCCACAGAAAGAGATTGATTACTTCAGGGGAAAAAAGCCACAAATGTACCCAATGTTCCAATGCAAATATTTATTTATTTATATTTATTTATTTATTTGATTTATCCATCACCTACAAGATAATAGGTATAAATATAAACATGAGTAAGAATACAGAAAATAGGTACGAATAAATGGGGACAGTAGGACAGGGACGGGAGGCACGATGGTACACTTATGCATGCCCCTTAGAATATACCAATGGAATATACCAATGTTACAAGCAAAATGTGAAATTTTGCTTCCAGGTTTGGAATTTAAAACTTTAAAAATGTGTTGACATGTATACCTTGAATGTTTGATTGGGAAAGCACCTATTTTAAAATGTAAGTTGCCAGATATAAAATAGAAGTAGTCCTTGATTTATGATCCAGTTGGGATCAAAATTTATGTTGCCAAGCAAGGCAGTTATTGAGTCAAGTCTGATGTTATAACTTTTGACATGGTTGTTAAGTATAAATCACTGCAGTTGTTAAATGAATCATGAACATTAAGTTAATTTGACTTCCCCCATTGACTTTGCTTGTAGGAAACTGGCTGGGAAGGTCACATCAGATGACCTCAGAATGTTGCAATGGTCATAAATCACTTTTTTCAGTGCTGTTATATCTTCATGAAGTGAGTGGACATAAGTCAAGAACTAACTGTACTATTATTATGGCAATTGCCAAAACAAAGAATCAACACTGAAATTTAAGACAATGTGTCTTTTTAAAAAAGTGGCGATGTGTCATTAAGTCAATACCAACTCTTAGAGGCCGATTGTTGTCAAGGACAATCTCCCCCAGTCTACTTCTTCAATGGAGCATCATACCTGCTGTGGTTGAGTAATTTCATTTTACTGCTTCTCTTTTTCCTTCCATCTTTCCAAATATTATAGAATTCTTGAGAAACCCATGCTCAAAATATAATAAGAAAACTTTGATTAATTTTATGATCCACTGGTTCATATTTTTGGCTAATCATGGTATTCTCATGAGTCTTTTCTAACACCAAAATTCAGAGCATCACTACTATTTATTCTGATTCTTACAAAGGGCAATTTTATTCCACAAAGTGTCACGGGGGAAAAGCTGTTGTCCTCATGATTCTTAAGATATTGTAGATAGAGGCACCTTATGGCATTTGAATATATTTTTCAAAATTTGCATTGCGCTTTTACCAAGTCCCAGTATGGGACCATTATTAGTCAGTTCTAAAAGACAGAAAATATCCACCACTTCAGTATCTTCACTGTCAGTTTTAAGGATAGTACCTATTGCCATTAATTTAGTCTTCTTTATAGTTCATTTCAGCTTCATCAGCATAGTCCAGGATATTTAAGTTTGTACCTCCAGTTCCAAAACTATGCCTGCCTTACAATCCACCTATCCTCAATATATAATTAGCATAGATATTGAATAAGTAAGGAAAAACTGTATAGATTCTCTGCTTTACCAGCCTGAGGCTAGTCCATTTCTATGTGTCCTATCTTGACTGTCCTGTACATGGGTTTCACATGAGGACAACGACAGTTATTAGAATATCTGTTAGTACATATTAAAAAAACAGTCACAGCAATTTCTAGAGGAATACTACTTGGAAAATATGAGAAAGAGTTCTTGTAACTGTATATCACTGCTTCAGATTCAATACAATTTTAAATAACCTCAGTGGAGATAAATTGTTTTGGAAAATCTGGGTCTGAGATACTGATTTCTGTTTCTCAGGGAGTGTCAGAGGAGAGGGGGGTGGAAAACCTGGGAATTAGGATACTAAGGAAATTAAAACTGGGAGATTGACAACCTGAATAGAGTGGCCTTGAAAGATGGGCCTCTTCCTGCATCATTAAAAGTTATGTAGGTCAGAGAATTAAGCAGGCATGCTCTTACAAATCCCGTTTCTGTGTGATTATTGATGGTACAGCATGAACCCTGTTGGTTAGCCAACTTCTTGTTCTTAGCTAAGAAAACCAATAATTCTTAATGTAGCTGGGATATTTGCTTTCATCCAGGCATTTCCTTTTCATCTTAACTGGTCACTTCTGAACTGGAATCTACTGCAAGAAATTTATTTTATGTTATTTTATGTTATTTTATGTTATTTTATTTTATTTATTTGTTTGTTAAGCGATTATAACAGGTATAAGTATAAACATAGTTATGAATACATGAAATGGATACATATAAAAAAAATAAAAGAAACAATAGGACAGGGACAGTAGGCACATTGGTGCGCTTATGCACGCTCCCTACAGACCTCTTAGGAAAGGGAGGAGGTCAACAGTAGACAGTCTATGGTTAAAGTTTTTGGGGTTTGGGGAAGGAACCACAGAGTCAGATAGAATATTCCAGACATTGACCACTCTGTTGCTGAAGTTATATTTTCTGCAATCAAGTTTGCTGCGGTTAACCTTGAGTTTGTATCTATTGTGTGCTCTTGTATTGTTATGGTTGAGGCTGAAGTATTCATTGACAGGTAGGACATTGCAATATATAATTTTATGGACTATATTTAGATCGGACTGAAGGTGGCATAGTTCTAGGTTTTCAAGGTCTAGAATTTCAAGTCTGGTGGCATGAGGTATTCTGCAATGAGTAGAGGAGTGGACAACTCTTCTTGTGAAATATTTGGGGACTTTCTCAACTGTATTAATATCAGATACATAATGTGGGTTCAGACTGATGGGCTGTATTCAAGTATTGGTCTGACAAATGTTTTGTATGCTCTAGTTTTAGTAGTGTGGTATTACCAGAGAAAAAGCTTTGTAAGATTAGGTTAACAGCTCTTAACGCCTTTTTGGCTATGTAGTTACAATGAGCTCTAGCACTTAAATCATTAGAGATGAGTACTCCAAGATCCTTGACAGAGTTTGGATCATCAACAAGATCTTGACTATTCAGCTTGTATTTTATTTTCTGATTTATTTTTTTTTGCCAATATATAGAAATTTACCAAAGATTACCTGGTTTTCTGCTCCATTCAGAACTGTGTTTACTTGTCGCTTGTCATTTTGTATGGGATTAGTTGTGTTTATCTTCTTCAGTGAAGAAAGTGAAGGAAGTAGAATGGTTTCCCAAATGCAAATCACATGCTACTCAATGGGGGGATTGTGACATAATAGGTGCCCTCAATTTTTTTTCTCCGACAAGCTGAAAATTAGCAGGTAAATCTCTTCTCTTGCTTCTGTATTAGTAGCCAGGGCTAAATTTTAAAGCGCAGGCCATAATAGCTGAGGAGAAAATGATATCCACTGATGTCTGTTCTCTCTTCCAGATGATGAAAAACATGTTTTCTCCTGATATACAGAAAATGGGCAATTCACAGTAGCTGTACTCTTGAATCTATCAGGCTGACTAATAGAATGGATTGGAATTCATCTAGAATTTCAAAAGCAAAGTAAGATACACAGAGATACCACCATGGCAACGGTTCCACTTCACAAGAAAATATATATATGAGAAAAAAATACATCTTGGCCAACAGGATATATACATATATACAACTTTAAAAGCACTACAATGACGAGGGTTAATACCTGAAGGAAGCTGAACAGCACACATGTAAGTACCCGCACAAACTTAAAA
>BLBF01000052.1:11248957-11273382 GCA_015471245.1 Laticauda colubrina | reverse complement strand
GAGGCATATACGAAATTCCCTGTACATCATGCACGGCCACATACATTGGACAGACCAATAGAAGAATAAGTACCCGCCTAGATGAACACAAAAATGCAGTAAAAAAGCTGGAACACACCTCCTCACTAGTCCAACACATGAAAACCACAGGTCACAACATCAACTTCAATGGCACTAAAACCCTAGCCACTATAGAAAACCCCAACCACAGAATCATCAGAGAAGCCATAGAGATTGAAAAAAGACCTGAAAGCATGAATAGAAGAGATGATTCCAGCAGACTGTCAGTCATTTGGAAGCCTGCACTCTCAAATAGAAAGATCTCCACACCACAAAACAGACAAACACCTGAGCACAAACAGACTCCCTCTGATGCCTCCAACTCAAACACCCCCCCACCAGGCACCCAGGTGAAACCTAGCTTCCTAATGGATAGCAGCCGTCCCTTCAGACAAAGCCAAGCTGCACTGAAAGCCTCCAACACAGGAACAGAGTGTTGCCAGCCAATCAAAGCCACAAAACAGACAGAAGAAACCAGAAACACCAATCAATCAAACTCCAAGTCCAGTGAACACAGACCTAGACTCCTAGCCAATCAGAATAGACCAGCCTCGAATTTGAAACCAGAAGCTTTGAGACCCAGATCCATACAGAAGCCTGATGATGGCAGATGAGATTCTGCTGAAACGTTGCTACAACTTTAAAAGCATTACAGTGACGTGGGATAATATCCGAAGGAAGCTGAACTGCATTCATGTAAGTACCCGCGAAAACTTAAAAACACACACACACACACACACACACACACACACACACACACACATATATATATATTCTGTTGGCCAAGATGTAATTTTTTTCTCAAGGGTTTCTGAAAATCAAAATATGCAGAACTTTGAGTAGGTATTTTTTGAGAAATTTTTCCTTCAAAATTTGTCTAAACTGAAGGACCCTCCTGAACACAGGAACTATCTTGAATTTCTCCCAAAGAATGACTTGCATTATGCTCTTCTATTAACTCTTTTTGATTAAATCTTTTTTTCAGCCAGTCAATTTAACTGAGATTTCTCTCCCTCCTATGCTGTCAACTCATCAACTAACAACTCAAAGGCAGTGACTACTGTTCAGGTCATATCTAAATCATTTGTTTTCTTAGCAAACCTTTGCTCAGATAAGGATTCCTGAGGTTGTAATTATAATCCTACTTCAGGAAGAGAGCACCTTGGTTTTACTGCTCATATCTGGCTTGTTTCCCCCAACCCCCATCAGTTGCTCATTGTTAATGTTTCCTCATTAGTTCTCCTGCACATTCATTCATTTCAAGTAAAAAATAGGAATGTTGCTGTGATGGTGGATTATTAATTTATCCTTGAGATTTATCTCTCAAAGACTGGTTAATATAGGACACTACACCCATATTCTCCAAGCTGAATGGGGAATGGATCTGGGGAGATGTAGGGACAAGGATGGGTCTGAAAGATGTACACACTTCTCACAAATCCTCCAATTGCCAGAGTGATGGGTTTTGGGTTAGACATATATTGTCAGAGAAGACAACACTGGTACTCCACATATATTTATACAATAAAATCATCAGGAATCATCTTGCAGTGACAGTTAAGATAATTCTGTATAAAGTATTACATTGTTTACAGTTTTTTCACTTGTATAAGTTCATTTGATTCCTTGTTCAAAAGTTGCAAACCAATACATTGTTCCATTCTATACCTTTCCCATGTTCTAACAAGTGATGTTAGCATATAAATATTCAAGGAATTAGTGCTACATTGTGGATGATGGTACCCCAGATTACCCATTTCAGGTGGGGGCCACATCTGGATAAGTCTAAGATATAGACATATACGGAGCCATATAAATCAATGAATTAAATAGACACTACTGTAAAAGAGACAGGACAACATTGTAAGTCAGTCTTGTGCACTGAGAAGGTTGATTAGTAACCAAAAAAAATGTCCTCTAGGGATTGACTGGATGTCTTCAGCTCAGATTTGCTAGCAATATTATTATACAACCTGATTATACATTTATAATCAGGTTGTACAATAATACTGTGGAACACAACTTATGTTCCTTTCCTCAGATTGGCTTATGTGTGCATTGGATAATAATAGCCTGGTTCAGAATGGGACTTTATTTTTCAAAGAAAAGCTGATTCTCCCCCCCCCACCACCCTAAAATCAGCCTCAGTCTAGGAGGGCCAAATATCAGGAAATGAACCAGTTTGACCAAAACAGGAGAACAAAAACAGGGAACCAGTCTGAGTTTGCCTGCCCTCTCTCAGAGGGGAAGAGTCTGGTTTCATTACCGTATTTCATAAACAAGCAAAAGAAGAATTGGAAAACCAAATTCAATCCTTATATAGAAAATTGCAAGCTCAAGTGAATAATTTCTTTTTGTGATGATCATTGCAGTTGATTCTTCTTCATTCCCTGAATTAAAATTGGCAAGAATTGCAGGGAATGAACATTAGATGTGTTAAACAGTGAAGTGTCATTCTTAACAATCAGCAATTGAGTTGTTTGCTTTCTTTTCCAAAAGCCTTTTTTAGACAAATGTCCTGAAGCAATAACCATGATGCCTATATACAAGCACATCTGGGATGGAATATATTTTCAAGTACATTTTAAAACTAACAATCTCTCAGTATCATATTTCTATCCTGAGCTAGAAATTTCTGAGCTGTAAATCATCCAAAATGTAATTATTTTAAGCTAATGACAACCCCAAATTATAAAATATGTGAGTTTTCTTTCCTTCTTTTTTTAAAATAAACTAAGTAGTTGTATGATTATGAATAAAATTATGCTTTTTCAGAATGAGGCATGCTGCATACATACAGATACATCACCTTATTGCTAAACAAAGCACATGTGTCTTACTGGACTTATACAAAAAGGGTCAGATAGCAATACTTGGCAAGATAAAGCTTCAGATAAATGTCTAATCAGGGCTTCCAAAGATTTTTTTCTTTTCAGAAGAAAAAAGGCATCGGATACCAGATAGAGACAAATTTTTAGTGGCTCAGAGCCCCTGGCATGCTGTTAATCTTTAACTAGTTTTGATGATTCTGTTGCTGTTGTAGCCCAGTGCCACTAACCACTAAATAGCAGATTTGTGTGCTTTATGTAGTGGCTCAGCTCTGCCCTCAACCAGCTAACAAAATTCCAGAAAATTTATCAATTGGCTCTTTTGAGTGGTATGGGAGGCTCTAGCACTCTGCTGCTGGGAGATGAACATAACATACATATATCGTTTTGAAGGGTAAGAGCTGAAATGGCTGAAACCAAGTTTCTTTTTCTTCTTCTTTGAAACATTAACTTTTTTTTGTAAAGCCTTAACTTGTGCTCAATTTGTATGAATGGAATAGAATAGAATAGAATAGAATAGAATAGAATAGAATAGAATAGAATAGAATAGAAATCTTTATTGACCAAGTGTGAATGGACACAAGGAATTTGTCTTGGTGCATATGCTCTCAATGTGCATAAAAGAAAAGACACATTCATCAAGAGTCAAGAATAATAAGGTACATCACTTAATAATAGCCATAGGGGACAATAAGCAATCAAATCATACAGTCAATAAAAAAACATAAGGATACAAGCAACAAGGTTACAAGTCATACAGTCACAAGTGGGAGGAGATGGGTGAAAGGAAGGATGGGAAGTTTAATAGTAATAGTAATGCAGACTTAATAGTTTGACAGTGTTGAGGGAACTTTGTTCTAAGGTCTTTGAGGAACTTGAGTTGTCTGCCTTTGCTTCATATGCTCAAAGGCATTCCGTTTCCTATGACAGAACGTCTGGAGCACCATACCTTCAGCTGCACATGAGTTGATTATGTACCATCAAGTCATTTGTGATTCTTAGTAACCACATAGATAGATTTTCTCTGTGACAATCTGTCTTTAACCTGATCTTCTGGATCTTCTAACAGTATGTATCCATTGCCACAGTCACTAAGTCCATCCACCTTGCTGTTAGTTGTCCTCTACTTCTCCTTCCTCAGCTTTCCCACCCTGCACTTTTCTCAGAGAATTGGGTCTTCACATAATGTATCCAAAGTAGGGGAAATTGAGCCCAATCATTTGTGCGTCAAGTGAAAACTTAACTCCATGTAGAACAGTGAGAAAAGCAATGACTTGTAATCCCTATTCTAACCAAAAACCATGAAATTCTTTCCAAGATCCTCTCTGACCCAAGCACCACTCAGCATCAGGGAGTAGCTTACACTGGCTCTGCATTTCACTGCAGTTGGCATACGACCTGAACTGTTAATTGCCACTGAGCAGGAGATAACACATTGGACTTTTCATGCATGACCTTTTGTGTGCAAGGGAGGGCATAAGGATTGCTTTCTTCTGATTAGCAGAAGAACCACCACCCTAGGGTGAAGTCTGCTTATTGTGGGACTTTGCACAAATAGGGAATACTGAGAATGCTGACATGAAACATATGGAACCAATTTATCCCCTTGGGTTATCTCATTTTCTTCAGTGAATTGACAAACATGTAATTGTAACTTGGCTTTCCTGAAGTCCAAGCACAGAGTGTCTGGGTTACATTGGATTGGACTGGATTGTGCAGCTGGCGGTGCACTGATGAGAGGGTGGGTTTTGATGAATAGAAAGACAGGGACACAGTACAGGCAGAGTGACTTGCCCAAAGTTGCATGTGTGTGATACTGATCCTCCCCCCAAGGAAATGAAAGTAAAGGCAATAAGGAAAAAGAGTTATCTATACTGACACTGATTAATAGGCACATTTGGAGGAGGTCAAGTAAGGATTTGCAAAAATGCAAATACATTCAAGCTTTAAATAAGATATGCTGTTTTCCCCTTTTATCCAGTGAGACTAGTTTCAAATGCTGATTTTTGAATTCAGAAAAGAGTTGGAAGTCTTCTCCTCCAGATGGCCCAAGGGGATGCTTGAGCAGAGGGTTGGATTAGCTTTTCCATAGTCATTCAAAAGATAGTATTATTTTTTTCTCTTCTACCTTTGGTTCTCTTTTGAAATAATTTATAGCAGTCATTTAAAAGTTCATTCACATATCCACTTTTTAGAAAACAGAGAATTGGGCAGAACAGCTGAGATGCTGCAAGAAATGGCGGGATAAAAATGGCCAGTTCCAGCTCCTTATACCTTTTGTCCTTGTAAGAGAATGGCACACTTGTAACAGTACATCATATGAACAACGGGCAGCCAACTTGCCTTTGTTCATTTGTGCTTTCAACATACGTGCACAAAACCTCATTTTTATATCTATGGTACCTGGCTATTTCCAAAGGAACTGGTATCACATGTGCTTTATGATACACTGCTGAGATGTATTTTAAAAAATTGGGCAGGACCTGATTCTGAAACACATCCTAAACATGTAAACTGAGGGAGAGCTAGAAGGTAGACCTCTGGAGCACAGACCATTATCTATCACTGTCCCTAAGAAAGAAATCCACAGAGTTCAACTGTGGACATTTCACAATGTTATTTGTGTTGGATTTCATTCATCTGCCACCCCTCCCCCATCCTCAATCTACATCACTTAATTACAAAATGGAACAATCAAAAATTGTGGAAGGGGGGGGGGAAGCATTGGTCAACCATGAAAAACAAATATTTCATCATATTGTGCCTTGTTTTTTCCAGTTGCTAGAAAACTAATGACAAAGGCAAATTTAAATATTTCTCTTTGTGATTGGGTGAAAGTCCCTGTCTCAATGGTGACACCCTCTATATGGAGTGAATTACATTTCTTATACTCCTGGCTGTTCTGACTCTGGATGAAATATCTGGAAAACCCAGAGTAGGGATTTTTGTGTTGGATTTTGATGAGGCAATAATGGGCAGTGGGAAAGCCCTTTTTAAATCAAGCATTTCTATACATGGTGTATTTTTATACTGTAGATGGCTTTAAAATGAGAGCAGACACTCTGATGGCCGAAAAAAGACTAGCAGCAGCTTCTGATCATAATATATATCATGTGCTATCAGAATCATAGGCATAGAGGAAGGGTTACCATATCTGACCTTTAACAATCCAAAAGTGACAGAAAAGCACATTGTTGCTGATAGACAACCCAAACATATTAACCCTACATTCCAAATGCCGGACCAATCATGGCAAGGAGTGTGCCTGGGGCTGCCATGCATACTTTCCACAATCACAATGGCTTCAAAATACATTAGAACTTTACTAACTAGGATTTCCAATCAGTGTGGTCTTCAAAAGGATATGAAGAACAGCAAAGATCATATTTGGGCTGCAAAAGTCCGTATGACCTCTGATTGGCAGGAAGGGAGGAACATTTTCTATAACTCTTTTCTGCTTTTTGATGGTCGTTGGATTCTTGCAGATCTAGTAGCTCTAATATAAACACCTTGCACATTGGTGGGACTGCACAGAGAAGAAATTAGGTTATCATAATACTATTGAGCGCATTGTTGGAAGAAATATCCATTTGGTTCAGTTCCAAGCTGGGAGAGAGGCATTGGAGACAAAATTGAGCCTGGAGGCTAATTGGAAATATGTTTTAATGATGAAGGAGAAGCACATGGGTGGTTTGGGTAGCTGACCACATGCAGTTGACAGTAAGGGGTATTTATACCTTCTCTTGGGCTTTGCACTTGAACTTCCTGTTCAAGTGCAAAGAACATGTATTCTGTTGGCTGTTGTCAGACTCCCATGGGGCCATGTACAAATCCTAGAAGTTTGTTTGATGTTTCTGAGGGGGATGCAATGAAAGGGTGTTGGGCAATTCCTATTGTGGCTGAGGGCTAATCCTAACTTTGTTGGATCTTGGGTGAAGGTATTTGCTTATGAATAGAGCTATCTATCTCTTTATGTCTTAAGTGCTGACATCTGCTGTGGCAAGGATCCCCAAACTTGGCAACTTTAAGACTTGTGGAATTCATTCAAGCAAAAAGTGGATATGTGAGTTGAAGTCCACAAGTCTTAAAGTTGCCAAGTTTGGAGACCTCTGTGTTGTGGGATATTAAGAAATGTGGGGGCTGCTTTCCAAGACCATGTTTCTCCATATCTCATCCAGAGAAATATAATATTCTGCTTTTCTAATATTTCTCAAAATATTCCATTCTTCTCAGAGAAGGGTGGGTGCTAGCGTTGTACAGCATCTTCACAAGTATGCTTCTATAGTATCAGCATTTCTGATAAGGTTGGTTCATATAAATGAGGAAGACTTTTGGCTCAGCAAAGATTAAAGAATCACTCTTAAAATGTTCTAACCAGAATTGCCATACCTCCCCCTCTGTTCTTTCTTCTCTGCTTCTCCTTTCTTGCTGAGTCATTCCATAAACAGTAAGAAACATTTCCTTTGCCTCCTGTGGCTGAGAATCCTAAAGAGGGAGGGTGGCTGTGCTTTTTAAAACTGATGGGAGGTCAAAGAAGGCTCCTCATTCATCCAGTTTTTGCAAGTCTCAGAGTATCTAGGGAAAAAGCTGCTGCTGCTGCTGACCAGAAGAAGGGGTGCGGGGAGGGGAGAAACCTCCAGGAAGCAAAGAGAGATAAACAAGTTGTTCCTTGAAACCTGATTGTCTCTCGGTGGGAACTGCACACCCTGCACACACACACACTGCTTGGGAAACTGAAGGCCTTAGGAGAGGGCCAGTGTGTTTTGACTGCACTAGAAGAAAAAGCAAAAAGAGTGTACGGTATTTGGTTAGGGGGAAGAGGAGGGTCTTCTTGCTGTTACTGGGCAGACTTGGAAGAATTTGTCAGAATGATGATAGGATGAGAGCAGGGATAGAGAAAGTCCAAGATGATACATCTCTCTGTGGGTCTGTACTGTATCGGTTAGCACCCACCCCACTCCTAGAAAAATGAAATATCCTAGGAAATATTAAAAAGGCAGAATATTTCCCTTAAAAAGAGTAGAAACTCAGAAGCAGAAACTCACCTCAGAGAGACAGAAACTCAGCTCAGAGTATTCTACATAATAAAGGCCTCTACCCATCTCACCACCTGGCCTGGGAAGATTGTATCAGCCAAAATTCAGTGAAGCCATGTGGTCCGGACAAAGCCTACAAAGTTAGTTAAGACCTCCGCCCCTGGGAGTCTGACAGCCAATGGGGTACATTTCTTGCACAGGAACAAGAAACACTAAGGTGGGTCCCAACAGAAGGTATCTAAGGGTCTCTCAGCATCTTGGCCCACCCTCCTTTTCCTTCTTTCTTCATCCAGGGCATGTGATCCTATCCACCATTAAACCATCTTTCCAAGCAGCCTCCATGTTTCCAGTGTCTTTTTCCCTACTTGGAACTGAACCCAGAAGGATAATTCTTCCCCTTGAGCCTATATGTCCAATGTTCCAGCACTAGAAGGTTTAGGTGTTTTGTTTCCCATGTCCAGAATGTAGGTACTAAACTAAGTGGAAGGTGATCCAGAGTTAAATGCAGTCTTCATCCGAATTGCCAACCCCATCCCCCTCCAAATATGGGATTTTGCCAAAGAGTGCACATAAAAGTCTTTTTCATCTCACACATCTCTTTTGGCCAGTTGAATTCAGTGCATGGTAAGTGAATGGTTAGAGGGGAAGGACACGGTCTCAGGTGGACAAAAATATAAAGAAAGCTTGTGTGTAGTCAGAGAAATAGCAGCAACAGAGTGGTAGAGATAGGAAGTAGGCAAACCAAGGAAACTCAGAAGTTTGTGCATGGAGAATGTGGTGTACAAAAATGGCAGCAGCAAGTGGATAAAAACATCAAACCGTCAGAAACAGAAAGACACAAGATGGATGGAAATGGAAGAAAAGTGCCAAAGAAGGAACAGCAAGTAGTCAAAGAAAGAGAGGGCATGGTTAGCAAGGAAGCACAGGAGGAGGAGAAGACGATGGGCCCGGTGGGTTATACCAACACACCCACAAAGGGAATGAAGAACAAAAGAAATAGTGCCCTGATTAGTGTCAGTGAGAGAAAGGTAACAAACAGGAGTAAATGAAGGGGAGATGTAATTTCCTTGAAAAATGCATTTTAAGAATGCAAATCAGTCTAATTTGCAAATTGGCTCAATTTGCATAATATATTAATCCGGCTGTCTGGAGCTGGACATGTGGAATATGGCAACTCTATCGGTATAGGTTTAGTGCAGATCTCTGGAATAAGGAAGATGGCTGTCTCACAGTAGAATAGGATCCTCCCTACTGGGAGGATAAGAGCCAGGGTGATTTCAGAGTTAGATATGGGTCAGCCTCACCCTAATGGATAAACAAGAAAAAATTCCTCTGCAGAAATGGCTTGCATGGCATCTGCTCTGGGCCTTCTTGGCTCAGCCACCATCTTTATGTGCTCTGTTTAGGTGCTGCTGTCTTCCCTGTTGAAATACGATTCAGAAGCCAGCTCAGTTACTGTAGATAGACTGAGGGACAAGTGCTATCTTGCCACACTTGGAGAAACAGTTTCGGTCAGAGGGACAGAAGATAAAGTAAAGGAGGCTGCAAAAAAGTGGAAAGTGAGAAAGTGTGTGTGTGAGGGGGAGGGAGAAGAAGAGTGGGGACTGCTTTGATTCAGACTCTATCCCAAGGCAACTTTGGATACTCAGCACCATTTTTGGTCACTACTCATCCCAAATATTATAATAATAATTTTAAAAGATCCCCACCCATCTTACAAAAGCCTCACTATTCTTCTCCAATATCCTTCCTGCTCATGCAACTGTTGCTCTTCCCAAATATTGCGGCTGCCGAAAACAATTCACTTGCACTTTCTGGACACAAGTCGGAGAGCCTCAGCAGGAGAAACAGGGTATCTGTGAGGGGGAAAAAAAGAGGAAGGGAGGGAGGGAGGGCGAATTTTTGAGGGGAAAATAAGAAATGTATCCAGAGTTTTTTACCTTTTCCATTTGCCTAGGGCAGGGGAGTCAAACAGCCCTCAATCCAGTCGAGGGCTGGATCAGTTCCCTTCCATGGGCCAGCCAAGTAGGGAGGGGAGTGTGGAGAGACAGGACATACACCTCCTGCAACACCCTGCCAGCCAAAATGGGGCGCGGGGGGAGGGAAATGCTCCCTCCATGGCCCATTTTCATCCTTCACAGCCTCCTGCAACACTCTGCCGGCTAAAAACACACCTCCTTTTGCAGGGGTGGGATTCTACCAGTTTGCGCCTATTTGTTAGAACCGGTTGTTAACAGTCTAAGCAGTTCAGAGAACCAGTTGTTAGAAAAAATTACTGGCCTAATCCTGTAAGGAAGGCAGGAAGGAAACATTCTGGTGTTGCTTACAGAAACTGCCTCTCCATTAACCCTTATTATATTCTTGGCAGGACTAGACTTCCTGTCTCTGGAACTTCTCTGGAGTTTTTTTTCCCCCTCCTTTGCTGGTACTTTGCTTGTGTGGAGTGACTCTTCAATGTTACAATGGCACTGAAAAAAGTGACTTATGAACATTTTTCATACTTATGACTTTGCAGCATCCCCACAGTCATGAGAGGCCAGGCGAGGAGATGCGTGCCTCAGTGTGTGTGATATTGAGTTGGCCATGCCCAGCCAATAACATGACCACCAAGCCATGTCCACCCAGTCACATGACCACCAAGCCACGCCCACAGAACCAATTGTTAAAAAATTTGAATCCCACCCCTGCCCTTTGGGCCAGCAGAAGTACCACAGGCCGGTCCTTTGATATTTCCAGGCCAGCCCCTTGGGCCAGATTTAAGTAACCTGCAGGATGGATCCAATCCGCAGGCCTTGAGTTTGACACCCCTGATGTAGGACTTGGAATTTTGTCATTATGTAGCTTGTGTTTGTTTAAGGATAGGTTGAACTGACTTAAAAGCCAACAGAACAACTTCAAACTGGTTTTTCATCTTCATACTTTTCACCGCAACAGAGTAGTGGAAACTGTCAATTCTCCAAAACCAAAACAGAAAAGTACTAGCTTTGGTATTGAGAGAGAAGCTGGCAAAAGAAAGACTTTGAAAATAGGCTGGATTTGGATGTGAAGAACAAGAATCCCAAAATATTTCCTCAGAGCTGCCCATGACTATGGGAGAGGCAGGTGGACAATGGTACTCACCATTGTATTCTAAGCCCGTCCCTCCCCCTCCCTCCCAGTCACATGACCCTAAATAGAGCTGCTCTTCCAGAAGCTCTTCCTGGTTTTCTAACCTTGTTTATATAAGAGATAGTAACAGCTGGGGTTTGAGACTCGAACACAGCATGATGGGGTGAACTCCGGTTATTTGCTCCAGCTCCTGCCCATCCAGCAGTTCAAAAAGCATGCAAGTAGATAAATAGGTACCACTTTAGTGGGAAGGTAACAGCATTTCATGTATCTTGGGAAATAGCCATGCTGGCCACATGACCAAGGAAGCATCTTTAGGCAACACTGGCTCCCTCAGCTTAGGAACGGAGATGAGCACCATCTCCTAGAGTCAAACATGGCTGGACAGGGGACACCTTTGCTTTACCTATATTGCTTCTGCCTGAAGTTCCCTTAGAAAACGGGTGAGCAATCTCCTCAGTCTCTGTTGTCTTTATTATGATCTTCAGAGACCCCAAAGATTAAAACCATGCATTATAGCAATGTGACTTTAAAAAATACACTAAGCCTCTAATAGGTTTAACATGTTATTTTTTAGTTCTGTAAAGCACCAAGCAACTTTTTGAAAAGTTGTCTGGAAATTCCATTCTCAATTACTTTTGTTTAAATAATTGTTTGAAGAGGGGCAATCTTAGCCACAAAAGCTTGGCTCCTCTAACTTAGACGTTTATATAGTAACTGGGCTTTGGTTAATTGATTTACAGGCTGATCTAATAAATAGAAACCAGACCCCTCTCTCTGACTGAATGTCCTGTAGATGGAATTACAGCCCTGAAAGACCATTGGCCTGAAGATGGCTGCTGCTGCCTTGCTTATATGACCCAGGAGACTGATAATTTGAGACATTTCTCACATGCCTTCAATCCCGTTGCCTGTTATATAAAGACTAAAAATTAAAATGGAACTTGGAATGGCATCCTGCTATACCATGGCCAGCACACCCAGGTTCAAGCCTATTGTTTGTCATGGTAGTTGTGAGCAGTGATTTTAAGCCATTCACATATTCTTAGCCTACCTCTCAAGGGTTGTTGTGCAAGAAAATGGAGTATGGGGTGGAGATAGAATGCTATGTTCACCACTTTAAGCTCCTAAAGGTTAAGGAAATGTACAAGTCTGCAGTCATGCAATTGATTCTTCAGTTTGACCCAGAAACTTTATATTAGATAGCTTTATATTAGATAGATAGATAGGAAATGGGATAGGGATAGTGGGGATATTCTACTGGTTCAGCCCAGTTCAGTCTAACCAGTAGCTCTGAAGATAATCTGGGAGCGAATGGGTTTGCTCTGACGATCAGCTGGGCCCACCCGCCCGGGCTCCATACTGACTTTTATTTCTTGCTTTTGAAGCTCAGCTGCATTGCCTGGCACAATGCTGCGTGTCCGATGTTGAAGACACAGGGAGAGTGCAGGATTGCAGGAGGAGGTCAATAGGAAACCTTTGTATGCGCACGTTTGCCATGCCCACCAAGCATGCCCACTGAACCAGTGGTAAAACAATTTGAATCCCACCACTGGATAGGGAGTTGCATTCATTTGGCCCAGAAAAGAAATCAAGACAGGCCTCTAGTTGTTCAAATAGATCTCAGATTGTCCTTCACATGGTGCAGTAATGGCCCCAGATGACAATATTTTAACTGCACATAGATCGACATTCACACTGCTTTTGTTTCCATTAGGCGCACGAGGCAAGTGATGAGATCCAACCTTAGAGCCCAAATCACAAACAAAGACCAGATTAAGACAACGAGAACAACAACACATGATGGCGCAGATCACAAGGGGAGAAGCTCAAGAGGGAACAAACCTAAAACACCAAGAGCACAAAAATGCATTGGCTACGTAAGTCCCATTTGCACACAGACCTTATTTGTTCAATTCTCAAAGCAAAAGAGGATAGCTTGTGCAACATTAATTAAAGTGACGTGATCTGAGAGTGGAGGAGGCATCTGCATTGTTCCATCACCATTCAAACCTTGTTACTAGCCCAGATGCATAAGATGAATATGAACTAGGCTTGAGGTTTGTAGGGAAATGGCAGCTTCCATCACCCTCTGCTGGATACTTAAACAGGTGCAGGCAACTATTTGTTACTCTCAACCCTTGAAGTTTCTTCAAGCAGCGTTTTTCAAGGTCAGCAACTTTTAAGATGTGTGGACATCTGCTTTCACAATCCCCTCAGACACAGTGAGAAGGAAATCTACACACAACACAAAGTTGCTGACCTTGAGAAACACTGTCTTAAAGGCGGTACATGGCCAAAAAATGACCCCTTAAATGCTTTAATATAAAAATATTTTCCCAACAATAGAATAAAACAAATGCAGAGCAAGGAAATGTTTGTTCTTACTTCAAGCATTCCCATTTTGTAATTCAATTTCTTTTAAACTGCCATGGAAATTTCAGAGTTTGCAAAGTGTATTTTTGTAGTTAGGGATCCAGGCCTGGGCCCAAGAAAGAACATGATTTGTCACCAAGAATTGTGTGATCTATTATTTAGTCAGTGATTTATTTGCAGAAGCATTTATTTAAACTTTTCAAAATGGGTGTGTAGGTCAAGTCAGAATGTGGAATATTTTAAGGGTGTGCAGAATGCATAATTATTATCCTGAGTAATCTATGAGATGAACAAAAAAACTAATAGGAACTAAATTTGAAGAATTCACAGTGATCTAAAATAGGGAAGGGAGTGACATAGAGACAGTGCCCACATCTTTATTGATTTATATCATGAACATATTAAATAAGAATAACAGGTCATGAAGAAATGAATCAAGCTGGAGGTCGGAATCAAGCTGGAGGTCGAAGAATAAGGAAGTGTGTGTGTGTGTGTGTGTGTGTGTGTGTGTGTGTGTGTGTGTGAGACACCATTTTATTTGTCAAAAGAAAAGTAAGGTAAGGTAAAGACTCAGAACGGGTCATTATGAAAATAAAGATACATTTTCTCCCATTTTCAGGTTAATATTCAGTTGTAATGATATAAAGACAATTTTAACGTACATGTTTAGTGTACATAGTGAATACTTTAATTCTTGGGTTAAACATTTTTATAAGTAGCACAATCCTGTGGCAAATATTAGCCAAAAAGAACTGAAGTGTGGAATCCCTGTTGCAAATAATATAAATTAAGTAGGCACATGTATTTTTCTCTAGTGTTGCCTAATTTATTCTTCTAATGGAAGTCAGAATGAGTGAGAAGCTAGAGGTTAAGGAATTCCATTCTAAATCCAGTCTGACTTTATATTTTCTTGCTTCCACAATTCAAGGGATTTAACTTCAAGTAAAAATATGTATCATTGGGGACTTAGTTGCTCAATCTTTCATTCTGAGAAGTAATTTTAATTTTTCTTGCCTTGCTACCTAATTTCAATCTTTCATGTATCACTATAAGAGCTGTAAATTGAAAGAAAAGGAGAACTGAAAAAAACTTCTTAGGAAGCTAGAACTTTAGCCCAATACCATATTTTTTACTGTCCTTTTGCGTTCATGAAACCACAGGACAATATTGTTTTGGCAATATCATCCTTAGCAAAATATAGTTCTGCTAGGTGATGTAAATGTTGTATTTCTTAAAACTTGAGCCTAATTCTGTCCTTATTTCTCATGGTATTCAAAATGATATGAAAAGGCCCTGGAGCACTCTATTGTAAAACTTTGGGTTGGCAATAGAGTCCTTAGTCTTATCATCAAATTGCAACCTAGAATAATGGCTGCACTATTTCTAATGTATTAAATTTACAATTCTGTTTCTAAAGATGCTCAGTGAAAATGGTCTAGCCAAAATTAACATGTTTAAACTTCCTTTATTTCAGTGGTAATGACTATTTAGTTGCACTCAGTGCTTAGTTCTCTCCTCTTGAAAGGAAGGTACTCTTGGCTGGATTGTACCCAGTATCAAATAATGTTCTTTTTTTAATTTCTTCACACATTTTCATTGTTAGACAAATTTGATAATCTCAGAATATTTGTAGTTAATTTCATCATATCACATGTAATTTCCCTCCTTCTAATATTGGACCCTGTACTATTAATTTCTTCATTGGCCAAAACAGTTTAATTAAATGTCCCCAAAGCCAGTATGGATGTTTAGAACGAATTACACAACAACAGGCTGCTGTTCAACTAAGACATTGTTCAATTGTGTTATGAGCACCTACAGTTTCCCAAACTCAACAACACTGATTTATCATGAGGGGAAAAATACACATTTTGATGAAAATAATAATTGCTATAAGAAACACCTGCCTATTAGGAATTACATTTTGAGTTGGGGAACCATTTGTTATTTATTAGTTTTTATGCTGTGCTTTTTCTTTAAGAACTGGAGGTAGCATAACACATATTTTTTGTCCTCTTACAACAACCCTATGCAAAAGATTGGGTTGAAAGAAAGCGACTGGCCCAAAGACAGTGAAAGAAAGAAAGCACTTCCCTGGGTGAAAGATGAAGCAGAACCTAGTTCTATTTCCCTCCCCTTTATTATGCAGTTCATTAACTATCTTAATTATAGTTGGTTTAAAGCCTTAGTTGTGCTTTGCACTCAGGTGGATGTAACGAATGCTTTTGGTCTCTACATTGGGGACTCCCAAAAGTTTTGCAGTCCTCTGTATCTCTTTCCAGAAAGTAGAACTGGAAGCGTTAAGGTATTTTGGAACTAACTGAGATTGATTCTATAATCTTATTCCTGTGCCTTATTCCTGGGGAAGAGCAGTCATTATTTATGCTGCCTTGAGTTATTCAAAAGAAACACAGGACATAAATCTAATCGTTCAATCCTTGAGTGCAGGCCTTGGAAATCCTGATCAGCTTCTATGACTTCTCGGAATTGGAAAGTGATCCATGGCTGCTGAAAAACTTGTTCAAGAGATGCGTATGTTATCTGTTGGATTTGACAGGAAGAGGCTGAAGGTGAGGCTGGCCAAAATGGAACCTGAAAATTAGTTTAAAATCTTTGACATCAATATTATTTTATTAGCCACAAAAAGAAGGAAAAAAAGGCAATGATTTCTCAAATCCCATGATCTTCTAGAACCATAAGGAGGATGAGTTGTGTAGCTTTGCATGTGTGTGTTTAAAAAGTTCTCCATTTTGCAGATGACTCAGAGTTTGATATTTCATTTGTCTGGCACCAATTTCACCTAGCACAAACATCCACTTTATCTCTTATGGATATACTCCAGTCGTCTCAGGTTCTTCCTATCCCAAGTGGAACTTAAGCTTAATATGAAAATATAATGAAAATGTGACTTTGGAGTACAAAACTAAAGGAACCAGACATCTAGGTAGGTGCAAAGGATCTAAATGCAAGAAAATTGAAAATCATTACCATTCTTAAAATCTTCTCCTTCTTCTTCTCTCCCCCTTCCTCCTCCTCCTCAGCTCATCTTTTTAAAACTCAAGATGGCAAACACACTTAATGGTCCTTCCTTCTATTTCCCACCACAACAACTCTATAAGGAGGGCTGAGCTGAGAGAGTGGGATTGGCCCAAAGCTTTCACACCTAAAGCCCCTGTCACACTGCACCAATGGATGGAAAGAGGATGTAAAACGGAGAAAAACACTTACCATCCATTGGTTAACATGATGCTTCCATTCTGTACTCACTGCCTCCGTTTTGCTTCCTCTCTATCCGTCCAACATCCATCTATTGACGTTTCATCCGCTCAGAGGGTTTTGAGCTGCTCAAAACTTTTGCGCGGAAAATGTATCCAATGCGTCCATTCTGCCTCCGCTAAGCATCCGCTAGGCATCTGTTCTGCATCCGTAACGCATCCGCTATATTCGCTAGGAATCCACTACGCATCCGCACAACTCGATCCGCTCCAGCGGTAAATGGACGCAGGGAGGAAGCGGAACGGACGCGGAACGGATGCAGAACGGATGCAGAACAGATGGAGAAAGGATGAAAGCGGATACAGCTCGCAAAGAAAACATTTAAAACAGAAAAAACGTTTGCAGAGGGGACCTATCTCGCATATTAAGGATGTCTTGAGGATGCCTAGAGCATGCAAAGGGACACATAGTGGAAAACCTATACTGCCTATAAAAAGGGGGAGCAACTCATCTGGATCTCACTTTCAGACCAGCAGCCCAGCTGTGCAGACCTCTGCAGCCTTCATCTGGCTCTTGCTCTTCCACAGCATCCAGTCATGTCCACCATGGATCGTAACAAAGTCCTCTTCGCACCATCATTCTGCAACAGTGCGAAGCCATCTACAGGCTCTGTGAACTCTACAACGGGAAGAAAAAGAGGCGGTCAAGAAGCGTCTGGGTCCAAAGATGGATCGGGAGAAGAGCAGAGTATGGACTGTACAACAAGCTGATGGTGGAGCTCAGGAACGAAGACACTCGTGCATTCCAAAACTTCATGAGGATGCCTTCAGCCATGTTTGATGAAGTTGTGCAGCGGCTGACACCCAGGTTGACCAAGGAAAACACCAACTTCCGGCCCAGCCTGGAACCTGGGCTCAAGGTGGCACTCACTCTGCGCCACCTGGCCTCAGGGACCACCTACAGGAGCATGCAGTACGGCTGGAGGGTGCCACACAACACCATCAGCATTGTGGTCAGAGAAGTGGTGCAGGCCATCATCGAAGAATACTTGGAGGAGCTCCTCCAGTGCCCCACCACTGAACAAGGCTGGAGGGAAGTTGCAGAGCAGTGGTATCAGAAGTGGAACTTCCCCCACACCGTTGGAGCCATAGATGGGAAGCACGTGGCCTGCAAAGCTCCAGCCAAGTCGGGGTCCACTTATTTCAACTACAAGGGCTTCTTCAGCATCATCCTCTTCGCCATGGTCGATGCTGACTACAAATTCATGTACATCGATGCTTCAGGCAATGGGTCAGCTTCAGATTCCCAGGTATACAACTCCAGTCACCTCAAGGAGGGGCTGGAACGCAACCTCATCGTGGGCTTCCCAGATCCAGACCCACTGCCCAACGACACGCAAGATGTGCCCTACTTCATCATGGGGGATGACACCTTCTCCCTCAGAACCTACCTCATGAAGCCCGACACCTCCAGATGCCTCACCCATGAAGAGAGGATCTTCAACTGCAGGCTGTCAAGGGCAAGGCGGGTGGTGGAGAACGCCTTTGGCATCCTGGCCAAGAGGTTCCAGGTACTTCTCACCACCATGCAGCATTGCCCAGAGACCATGAGGAGGATCGTGGAAGCTTGCTGCATCCTGCACAATCTCATGCGCACCCGCTACCCAGTCTTGCAGAACAGGCTTGTGGACCGTCAACAAGGCAATGGGGACATGGAGCCTGGGGAATGGAGGCAAGGGCGAAACCTGATAGACACTCAGAATGTGCAAGGCCCCAACACAGCTTCACGTGAAGGGAAGAAACAGCGTAACCTCCTGAAACACTGGTGCAACTCCCCAGATGGAGCGGTGGAGGGGCAAGACAGGATGATAGATGCTTAATGGATGCTTCCTTCAGCCTGTCTCATCAAACTGATGAGATTGGGCCATGTATGTTGGGTGGGCCTACAATGATCAGGGCATTTAATAAAGAGTTGTGTTTATGTTGACATGTGTGGATGATTATTACATTATTATTGATAATAAAGGGCCATAGGTGTGGCACCTGGGAGGGTGGACCATACAGTCCCACAATGCTTGCACTGGAGGTTTATCTATCCCACAGCTATTAGCCATCCCAAAGGTATCCCTGCTCATTCCACAGGTATCCCTGCCCATCCCACTGCTATCTTAACCCATCCCACAGATATCCTAACCCAACTCAAAGGTATCCCTGCCCGTCTGATAGGTATCCCTTCCCATCCCACAGCTATTACCCATCCCAAAGTTATCCCTGCCCACCCCACTGCTATCTTAACCCATCCCACAAGCATGCAAAGGCTCAAACCATTTCTAAAAGTTTCCACCAAGACTTTATTAAAAAAAGGAAATGAAGCAAGTGTGTGAATCAAAGATAGACTTTATTAACAACAAGCTGTAAAAGAAAAATGATCCAAGTCAAGTGTCCAAATAAAGTCCACAGGTAGCCAGCCAGCCAGTCTCTGGCACTCCTCTTGGTCACTCGGAGATGTGCCCAGTCTCAGGGGTGAAGGGTCCAGGTGCTGTGGAGGTGGCTGGTGCTGGAGTGCTTGTCTGAAGTGCCATTGGGGTGCCTGGCCCCAAGAGAACAACAGGTGACGGTGTGTTGAGAAAGCTCTCAGACAGCTGGCTCAGACCCGTGATGTTGAGAGCTCCTTCCTCCATGCCATGGGGTGTCAGACCCAGTACCGAGGACAGATGTACTGAGGCCGGGCTTGGCTGTGGGGTGGAGGAAGGAGCAGTGTAGTGGGGCTGTCTGGTCTGCAGCTGGGTGAGGACTGGCGTGGATGGCATCAGTGTCATGGGTGGCATCAGTGTCGTGGGTGGCATCGTTGGTGTCGGTGGCATCAGTGTCGTGAGTGGCATCGGTGGCATCATTTTTGTGGGTGGCATTGGTGGCATCAGTGGAACCGGTGGCAACGGTGCCATCCGATGACTCTGTGCCTGGACTGGGAAGGGCTGCTGCCTGTGCTTCTGGACCTCCTGGTAGCCGTAGCCCTGGTCAGTGAGGGCCTGTGGAAAGCCTTGGAATGGGAGGGACATCACCTGGGATGGAGGAGCAGACCTGGACTGGGTGGGAGCAGGTTCAGCTGCGCCTGGAGGGTTGTGAAGCAGCTTGGTGATCCGGTCCTTCACCACCTGGTACTGGGGTTCCGCCATGTCCGTGAGGGTCTGGTTCACATAGGTGAGGAAGGGCTTGCGGTTGGAGGATGAGGAGTCGGTGTGGACCAGCTGAGAGAGGAGATCCATGCTGCTCTGGATGGTGTCCCTGATCTCCAGCAGGACAGTGTGGCTCTGCCCCTCTGGTCTGCCTCTGTGCCTTTCTGTGGAGGTGGAGCTGGAGGTGGATGCAGGTAGGGTTGTGGTGGACGTGCCATCTCCTTTCTCCCACCACACCAGGGAGTCCTCCACATGCTCCACCATGGTTAGTACAGCTGTGGGGGGGTTCTCCGCCGTGGCACGCTCCACAGAAACCTGCCTGGAGACAGGAGCTGACTCTCGGCCGGAAGAGGACTGGCTCTCAGCAGGCTGCCGGAGAGAGAGGGTAGTGAGAGGGGCTGCTGGTGCACCTCGGTGGCGGACCTCACCCTCCAGGAAGCTGCACCTGGCCATGACGTAGGTTTCTCTGTCCATCAGCTTAACCGTGGCCTGGCCAGATTTCTTCAGGTGCAGCTTCCCGTACCAGGTGTGCATGTACTTCCACCAGCCGAGGAGCACCTCCGAAAGTGTAGCCCAGACTCTCCGCCTTCTCTCTCCAAGCAGCATACTTCCGCTTGGTGTCCCTGTAGAGACGGTGTCCCTTCCACCACAGATAGTCATTCTCTCTCAGCCACTCCAGCACCTCATCCTCATGTTCCTCCTCAATGGAGTATTGCCTCCTCTCCCGTCCCTGCATATGCCTCTTCCTCCCTTTGGCAGGGCCAGATGGGCCCTCATCAGAGGGGCTCCCAGGTAGTAGGGGCTGCTCCTCCACACCACCAGCAGCAGCAGCACCATCAGGATCATCATCATCATCATCATCATCATCATCATCATCATCATCATCACCACCAGCAGGATCATATTCATCATCATCAGCAGCAGCAGCAGCAGGATCATCATCATCATCATCAGCAGCAGCAGCAGCAGCAGCTGCAGGACCAGCAGGACCAGGATCAGCAGCAGCAGCACCACCAATGCCAGCAAGACCAGGAGCACGAGCAGGACCAGGAGCATGAGCAGGACGAGCAGGACGAGCAAGTCCAGGAGCACGAGCAGGGCCAGCAGGACCAGCAGGACGAGGAGCAGCTTCAGCAGGGTACGCACCAGCAGAAGCACCACTGCTAGGAGCAGCTTCAGCAGAGTAAGCACGAGCAGAAGCACCACCGCCAGGAGCAGTTCAGCAGAGTAAGCACGAACAGAAGCACCACCACCAGGAGCAGCTTCAGCAGAGTAAGCACGAACAGAAGCACCACCACCAGAAGCAGCATCATCAGCTCCTCCAGAAGCAGAAGCAGCAAAAGCCCCAGCAGAAGCAGAGTCAGGGACGGGGTGGGAGGGTGGCCCTGTCCCTCTTGCCAGGGATGGCGGCAGGTTGCTGAGGCTTTCTCTTCTTCCCCATGGTTGTGGGGTTGCTGGCTGGCAGGGAGGCTGGCAGGCACCAAGGCTGGCAGGAAGGCTGGCACCAAGGCTGGCAGGAAGGCTGGCAGGCAGCCAGGCACCAAGGCTGGCAGGAAGGCTGGCAGGCAGGCAGGCAGCAAGGCTGGCAGGCAGATTGGCTGGCAGGGAGGCTGGAAGGTAGGCTGGCAGCAAGGCTGGCAGACAGACAGACAGCAAGGCTGGCAGGGAGGCTGGCCAGGAGGCTGGGAGGCAGGCTGGGAGGCAGGCTGGCACGAAGGCTGGCAGCAAGGCTTGCAGCAAGGCTTGCAGCAAGGCTTGCAGGCAGGCATGCAGGCATGCAGGCAGGGCAGGCAAGGCACTCAATGCGTCTGGCAGCAGGTCTTTCCTCAGAATGGTGACCTGCTTCCGAGCTGCTTCCCTTTATATCTGCGGGGCTTATGCAATGCATCCCCCCCGCATGCACAATTAACGCTGTGCATCCGTTAGGCTTCCGCTGTGCATCCGCTAGGCTTCCTCTGTGCATCCGCTGTGCATCCGCTCTGCATCCGCTGTGCATCCGCTCTGCATCCGCTTCATCCGTTCCGCATCTGCTCTGCATCCGGCCGGAAGTCTTGCGGATGTGCCATCTGCTCCCATCCGCTTCCATCTGCTGGGCTTCCGTTCCGCATCCGCTTTCCATCCGCCCTGCATGCTCCCCCCGTCCGTGTTATCCGCTCCAGTTATGCAAATTTTTGCCCCTTTTGAGAGTGGATAACAATGGATGGAACATTTTGCTCGTCCGTTGTGTCCGTTTTGCATCCGTTGGGCAGTGTGACAGGGCCTTAAGGGAAGTCTAGGTTAGAATTCACAGTCTCCAAGTTTCTAGGCCAGGGTACTATCCACTACATGAAAAAACTAATTACATCTACTACAATTGTCACAATTTTCCTCAAACAATCTTGGTGACTAGGATGGTGAAATGTTGCGAATGTTTTATATTCAATACTACAATTCCCAAGAACTCATAAATGAATGTAACAAATACAATCTATAGATGTTTTCTTGAATTAGTCCTCAACTACTATCAGACACTCTATGCTTGTGTTCTGGATACTGTTTATAACAGATTTACAAATGTGTTAACAGCCTTCTGCTATTCCTGCACTATTCAAGATTCAATCGATTAATTTTTAGTGACGAAAACCAGAGCTGGGTCTTTATGGATAACAGCATTGCAGAATAAATCAAAAACAATAAAAACAGTTGTTAAAAAGCACCAGGACTTCTGCTTTCTCCAAGTTGCTGTCCACCCCCACATTTGTTGATTTTACAACTTTGAACCCCTTCAATCCTTAGCCATGTGTCTGCAGGTGATGGGAAGTATAGTATAATACATCTTGAGATGATTAGTTTGGGTGACCTAATTTTAGTACACTATCTTACTAAATACCATTTAAATTGGCCTTTGTTTTTGTTTAAAAAAGCATATTCATGCTCAGTACAAATAAACATTATTACATTATTGTTTGGGCTTTTTAAAAACACAAATCCAAGGGTCAGGAGAAATGCATATGAATTAAGAAAAAGCTAATCTAAATATTTAAATACATTCTGAATCTACTTACTCCTCTGAAAAGATTATTGTATTTATTTGTAAAATGAAAATCTGATTATACACATATATGAAATTCAACAATATGAGTCTAACACTTTGAGTAATTAAGTCACTTTAGAAAACACTCTTTGCGTTCATTCTTAAAGACTGTCTACCACTTCAATAAACACATAGTTATTGAAGTGTAATATTTAATACTGCCACATATTCTGGAATATTTGCTTACAAACACAAACCGCTTGCAACAATTAAAACCAAAACATTGCAGTCTGTTCTGTCATCTCATAATATTCTTGAAGCGAAAAATTATATATTTATGCATATTTTTCCTTATAATAAAATTCCTGAACTGCATTTTCCTGTTCAGAATGACAGCTCATAAAAAATATGTAGAACAAAACAGAATATACGACCCTTAAAATGCAAGGCAAAAAAATAATATATTTGTGAAATAATTGTGAAGGATTTATATTTATCCCAGGCAGCTCCACTAGTACAGGTTGTCCTCAACTTATGACCACAATTGAGCCCAACATTTATTTTACTAAGTGAAAGTTGTTAAATGATTTTTGCCCCATTTCATGATCTTTCTTGCCACAATTGTTGAGTAAATCACTGTAGCTGTTATGCTATAACACAGTTGTTAAGTGAATCGGGTTTCTCCATTGACTTTGCTTGCCAGAAGGTTGCAAAAGATGATCAATGATCCCAGGTACTTTATGCAACCATCATAAATATGAATGTTGCCAAGCATCTGAATTTTGATCACACAACCATGGAGATGTTACAATGGTCATAAATGTGAAAAAAGTCCCCCTTTTCAGTGCTGTTGTAAATTTAAATGGTCACTAAATGAACTTTGTAAATGGAGGGCTACCTGCATTGGCTTTGGACTTCTGATTTGGCTCACTAAATGAAGATCCTTTCAGTTGTGATTAACTCACTGGAAGATTTTGGCACCACCATTATTTATTCATGCCTTTCCTCACTGTTGATTAATTTGCCACCTAGCCCTCATTGTCTCGGTAAAAAGATTTGTCTGTATGAGAGACTTGACAGGGTGTGGTTCCATCCTATGTTCATAACAGTGTTAACCAAATGCCTTCTTGCCAAGCTAGGTTGGACATGACTAATATATCAGGCCAGTCAGTGAGCCAAGAGAGGGAAAATTCTCACATATTGGGACAATACCCATCTCTGGTCACCATCTAGCTCTCCTGATCGAGCCTTCCCAAGAAGGGCAGGTGAAATGCCACACCTTGTTGAGTGTGGCAGTTTAATCCACTCAATTTAAGCCAGAAAAATTAGTAGTTTTCAAGAGCTGGGAAGACTTAACGCAATCCTCTTTTAATTTCTGGCTTGGGACAAGATCAGGCCCATATGGTATGATCAAAGCTGAATCCTGAGCTTGTGATGCTCATACAAATTGGAAGTGAGGAAAGAAGGTCCTGCCTATTGTAATATTCACATATGACAATCTTGATCTTTTGGAGAAAGAGTGAAGAAATACTGAGCCATTTCAGGAAATTCAGAACACTTGTTGAAAGTGTTTTGTTCGGAAAACACACGAGGTAGACCGGGTTCCAACAACA
>BLBF01000052.1:11200481-11229159 GCA_015471245.1 Laticauda colubrina | reverse complement strand
AGATAGATAGATAGATAGATAGATAGATAGATAGATAGATAGATAGATAGATAGATAGATAGATAATCTTCTGATTAAGATTCCCTCCAGGTATACATGTGTATGTGTGTTTAAATAAATCAATAAATTAAAAGGTGCACAGAAACATTTAACTACCACCCTACCTACTTTTCAGCCAAACAATATCAGCAAAGAACAACTGAGTTTTCTTGGAGGGTGCCCTTTCTATATTTTATTAGCTTAGTAAGCAACATAGTCTAATTAAAGATAATCATTACATAAAAGATGGGGGAGGGGGAGAAAGGCCTAAGTACAGTTTTGGCCCAGCCTCCATCAGATAAATGGGATGGATGCACAAAGTCCTTATAATCTGCTCATTCTGGGAAAAACAACCAGCAGTGATATAGCTGGGCTCTCACTATCTGAAGGTTCAAATCCATATAACTCTCAGAATCAAACTCCCTACCTTGGACTCCCCCACGCTATCTCTAAACTACAAATTTCTTCCTCTCCTGCATGCATCACAAGAGAAGCTATATAATTCTTGTACTGTATCCCAAACTTTAAAGGTTGGGAAGAGCAGAATGATCCAGACAGAGTATGTATTCTGTCTTTAGAAGGAACTTTGAGTTCGGCAAAAGCACTAGGAAAATGCAGAATAGCTGCAATCTGAAAATATGCCATACTTGTTCCTGAATTAAGACATTTCCTGGATTATTGCTGTGTTCTGAGCCATGAGCTAATGAAATGGTCTGGACTTGCACAACATGCTATGTTACAAACAAGCCAAATTTTAAATTAGGGACAGGATATTTGTTCAAATGAAGCCCTTACATCCTCAATTGCCCTGATTATGTAGCAGTTTAATCCGCTGTATTCATGGGTAAAGCACTAAACTACATGAGAAATCTCAACATTTTACTATTTGTAAAGTAAAGGAAATCAAGTAAAATTTCACTGGTCCATTTTTAATGTTCCCTAAAATTTCAAGTGATTGGGAAGTGGCCTTTTCATGCTCCTTGTTGTCTTTTGCCCTTCTTATTGACTACCAACATGACATACCTAACTGTGATAAAAACAAACAGACAAATACGGTAATTCATGAAAAACAGCAATTATAACAATTTGTTCTGTTCAATCAACTTTTTTTGGCCCAGAATTTAGGTTGCCAGCAGATTACTTTTTAAAAAACAACATTTCAGAGTACACAGAGTTTTGTCCTCTAGCCACTCAATACTAGGAAACTTGATCCCACCACACATTGTTATATTATAGTGTCTTTGACTTATCACTAGCAAGAGAAAATACTTCCAGATCTCACTGGATATCTTGGGTACCTCAGGATAAATCCAACAACTAATTAAGATTCACAATTCCAAGAAGAGGCCATTGCTGGTTGACATCTTTATGAATATATCTGGTAAAGGGTGAGGTGAGATGGAAGCAGAAGGCAAATCAGATAGATTGGTGTCTCTAAGATGGATAATTTTACAAGGGGTGGGTAGGACATGTTCTGTAATTTTGGGTCACAGGCAGCCTACAGCTGAATTTTTTCTCAATAATTATTCCAAATATTAAAATTCAAATGAATTTCTCATGCCTTCAGACTGATGTCAAAAATTCTCTTTGAATGTCCAGTGTAGGACAACCTTTTTTCCCTCAGGCAGATGATGATAAAGGGGAGGGGAAAAGGATGACCCCTTAGGGGGAAAAAATGGGAAAAAGAAAGGCAAGAAGCTATCTGCTTTAGGCTCCGGTCCATTGGCTGCCTCAGCTTTGCTTCACTCTTGGTGTACAAATCTCAAAATCCAGGCATCATGTGTAGAACAGATGGCCTTTTACTGCAGGTTTGAGGTAACGGCCTTGATTCCTGTCAAAATGTGTGCCTCTTTCCTCTACCCAAGGTGAAGAGCAATTTTTGAATCATTTAGTAATTAAATTGCATCTGATTTCTATGCATACTGTATTCTTATATCAGCAGGCTTGCTTTCTTTTCATTTGTTAGTATTTCTGATCATTGCTAGGACAAAGTCACCATCTGCTGTCTAGTTCTGGAACTGACTTCAATATGTGCCTGATTTATCTCATTGTTTAAAGGAAGCTGAAGAAAATTGTCAAAACTGATATAATTTATGCAATCTTAAAATGATGAGCTGGAATGTTTTGTTCTGGTAAACCAGTGGAAGGTTGATTTAAATAATATGAAATTAGTTTATTATTTTAAAATGAGATATATTAGAAAAATATTGCCATCCTTATACAGGATACTTTAGGGAATGATCAATAATAATGCATTGATGGATTTAGGAACTGAAACATACTATACATTCATATATTTTGAACTTGGTTTCTGTCTTTTGGACTGAAATGAACAGAATTCTTAATATGACTCTAATCATTTCTATGTATTAAAAATAAAAAAGTTCTCTGCTACATCCAGACCAGGTTGAAGACATCAAGAGCTGTGGATATTTCAGATCCAGGGATTGGCTCATATCAAACAATACAAGAAGATATACACAGGTAGTCCTTACAACTACAATTGGTACATGATTTTCCATTTTTAAGCAATGAGCATGTTTAATGAGTCATGTCTAATTTTATGACCTTTTTGCAGTGGTTAAAATCTGTAAATCATTTCAGGTAACTAGTTAAGTGAATTGTGATTGTCAAGCATATCTGACTTCTCCCATTGACTTTGCTTGTCAGAAGCTGGTTGAGAAGGTCATGCATTGTGATCACATGACTTAAGCCCATGTCACACTGGCCAATGGATGCAAAAAGGACACAGCGGACGAGCAAAATGTTCCATTCGTTGTTATCCGCTCTCAAAAGGGGCAAAAATTTGCATAACCGGAGCGGATAACACGGACGCAGGGAGGACGCAGGGTGGATGCAAAGCGGATGCGGAACGGAAGCCCAGCGGATGGAAGCGGATGAAAGCGGATGCTGCATCCGCTAGGCTTCCGGGGGGCCTCAGCAAAGCGGACGCGGAACGGATACAGCGAATGCACAGCAGAGCGGATGCACAGCGGATGAAGCGGATGCAGAGTGGATGAAGCAGATGCACAGCAGAAGCCTAAGGGATGCACAGCGGAAGCCTAACAGATGTCGAGCGTTAATTGCGCATGCGGGGGAGATGCATTGCGTAAGCCCCCCGGATATAAAGGGAAGCAGCTCGCACGTGGCCAGCATTCCGAGGAAAGACCTGCTGCTGGACACTTCGAGTTCCTTGCCTGCCCTGTCTGCATGCCTGCCTGCCAGCCTTGCTGCCAGCCTGCCTTCCAGCCAGCCTTGGTGCCTGCCTGCCTGCCTTCCTGCCAGGCTTCCTGCCAACCTACCTGCCAGGCTTACTGCCAGGCTTCCCGCCAGGCTTCCTGCCAGGCTTCCTGCCAGCCTACCTGCCAGCCTTGGTGCCTGCCTGCCACCCTTCGTGCCTGGCTTCCTGCCAGTCTTCCTGCCAGCCTTGGTGCCTGCCAGCCTCCCTGCCAGCCAGCAACCCCACAACCATGGGGAGGAAGCGAAAGCCTCAGCAACCTGCCGCCATCCCTGGCAAGAGAGACAGGGCCACCTTCCCGCCCCCTGTCCCTGACTCTGCTTCTGCTGGGGCTTCTGCTGCTTCTGCTTCTGGAGGAGCTGCTGCTGCTGCTTCTGATGGTGGTGCTTCTGCTGGTGCTTACTCTGTTGAAGCTGCTCCTGGACTTGCTCATCCTGCTCGTGCTCCTGGTCTTCCTCATCCTGCTCGTGTTCCTGGTCCTGCTCGTGCTCCTGGACTTGCTGGCCCTGCTGGTACTTACTCTACTGCTGCTGATCCTGCTGGTCCTGCTGCTGCTGATCCTGCTGGTGCTGCCGCTGCTGCTGCTGCTAATGATGATGATCCTGCTGCTGCTGCTGCTGCTGATGATGATGATATGATCCTGCTGGTGAGGATGATGATGATGATGATGATGATGATCCTGCTGCTGCTGGTGTGGAGGAGCAGCCCCTACTACCTGGGAGCCCCTCTGATGAGGGCCCATCTGGTCCTGCCAAAGGGAGGAAGAGGCGTATGTGGCAACAGGAGAGGAGGCAATACCATATTGAGGAGGCGCACGAGGATGAGGTGCTGGAGTGGCTGAGAGAGAACGACTATCTGCGGAAGGGACACCGGCTGTACAGGGACACCAAAAGGAAGCAGGCTGCTTGGAGAGAGAGGGTGGAGAGTATGGGTTACACTTCGGAGGTGCTCCTCGGCTGGTGGAAGCACATGCACACCTGGTACGGGAAGCTGCACCTGAAGAAATCTGACCAGGCCATTGTGAAGCTGACAGACAGAGAGACCTACGTCATGGCCAGGTGCAGCTTCCTGGAGGGTGAGGTCTGCCACCGAGATGCACCAGCAGCCCCTCTCACGACCCTCTCTCTCCGGCAGCCTGCTGAGAGCCAGTCCTCTTCCAGCCGAGTCAGTCCCTGTCTCCAGGCAGGTTTCTGTGGAGCGTGCCACGGCAGAGAACCCGTGGACAGGTGTGGTAAGCGTGATGGAGTGCGTAGAGGACTCCCTGGAGAAAGGAGACATCGAGTCCACCACAGTCCTAGCCGCATCCACCACCACCCAGCTCTGCCTCCGCAGAAAGGCAGAGAGCCGGACAGCAGGAGGGGCAGAGCCATACTGTCCTGCTGGAGATCAGGGACACCATCCGCACCAGCATAGATCTCCTCTCTCAGCTGGTCCACACCTACTCCTACTCCTCCAACCGCAAGCCCTTCCTCACCTATGTTAACCAGAACCTCAAGGAAATGGCGGATCCACAGTACCAGCTGGTGAAGGACCGGATCACCAAGCTGCTTCACAACCTTCCAGACCCAGAGGAACCTGCTCCCACCCAGTCCAGGTCTGCTCCTCCACCCCAGGTGATGTCCCTCCCATTCCAAGGCTTCCCACAGGCCCTCACCTACCAGGGCTACGGCTACCAGGAGGTTCAGCAGCATAGGCAACAGCCCTTCCCAGTCCAGGCACAGAGTCATTGGGCGACACTGTTGCCACCGGTTCCACTGATGCCACTGATGCCACCCACAATGATGCTACTGACGACAGTGATGCCACCCACGCCAATGATGCCACACACGACAGTCCTCACCCAGCTGCAGACCAGACAGCCCCACTACACTGCTCCTTCCTCCACCCCACAGCCAAGCCCGGCCTCAGTACATCTGTCATCAGTACTGGGTCTGACACCCCATGGCATGGAGGAAGGACCTCTCAGCATCACGGGGCTGAGCCAGCTGTCCGACACCTTCCTCAACACACCGTCCCCTGTTGTCCTTTCGGGGCCAGGCACTCCAGCACCACCCACCACCACAGTACCTGGACCCTTCACCCCTGAGACTGGGCACACCTCCGAGTGACCGATAAGAGTGCCAGAGACCGGGTAGCTGGCTACCTGTGGACTTTATTTGGACACTTGACTTGGGTCATTTTTCTGTTACAGCTTATTGTTCAATAAAGTTTATCTTTGATTCACACACTTGCTTCATTTCTTTTTTTCAATAGTCTTGGTGGAAACTTTTAGAAATGGTTTAAGCCTTTGAATGCTTGTGGGATGGGTTAAGATAGCAGTGGGGTGGGCAGGGATACCTGTGGAATGAGCAGGGATACCTTTGGGATGGCTAATAGCTGTGGGATAGATAAACCTCCAGTGCAAGCATAGTGGGACTGTATGGTCTACCCTCCCAGGTGCCACACCAATGGCCCTTTTTTATCAATAACAATGTAAGCATTGATCCACACATGTCAACACAAACACAACTCTTTGTTAAACGCCCTGTTCATTGTAGGCCCACCCAACATACATGGCCCAATCTCATCCGTGTGATGAGACAGGCTCAAGGAAGCATCCATTAAGCATCTACCAACCTGTCTTGCCACTCCACTACTCCAGCTGGGGAGTTGCACCAGTGTTTCAGGAGGTTGCGCTGCTTCTTCCCTTCCTGTGAGGTTCTGTTGGGGCCTTGCACATCCTGAGTGTCGATCAGGTTTCACCCTTGCCTCCATTCCCCAGGGTCCATGTCCCCATTGCCTTCTTGACGGTCCACAAGCCTGTTCTGCAAGACTGGGTAGCATGAGATTGTGCAGGATGCAGCAAGCTTCCATGATCCTCCTCATGGTCTCTGGGTGATGCTGCATGGTGGTGAGAAGTACCTGGAACCTGTTGGCCAGGATGCCAAAGGTGTTCTCCACCACCCGCCTTGCCCTGGACAGCCTATAGGTGAAGATCCTCTCTTCATGGGTGAGGAGTCTGGAGGTGTAGGGCTTCATGAGGTAGGTTCTGAGGGAGAAGGCGTCATCCCTCACGATGAAGTAGGGCACATCTTGCGTGTCGTTGGGCAGGGGGTCTGGATCTGGGAAGCCCACGATGAGGTTGCCTTCCAGCCCCTCCTTGAGGTGACTGGCGTTGTATACCTGGGCATCTGAAGATGAGCCGTAGCCTGAAGCATTGATGTACATGAACTTGTAGTCAGCATCGACCGTGGCGAAGTGGACGATGCTGAAGCGCTTGTAGTTGAAATAAGTGGACCCCGACTTGGCTGGAGCTTTGCAGGCCACGTGCTTGCCATCTATGGCTCCAACGGTGTGGGGGAAGTTCCACCTCTGATACCACTGCTCTGCAACTTTCTTCCATCCTTCTTCAGTGGAGGGGCACCGGAGGAGCGCCTCCTTGTATTCTTCGATGATGGCCTGCACCACTTCTCTGACCACAATGCTGATGGTGTTGTGTGGCACCCTCCAGCCGTACTGCAAGCTTTTGTAGGTGGTCCCTGAGGCCAGGTGGCGCAGAGTGAGTGCCACCTTGAGCCCAGGTTCCAGGCTGGGCCAGAAGTTGGTGTTTGCCTTGGTCAACCTGGGTGTCAGCCGCTGCACAACTTCATCAAACATGGCTGGAGGCATCCTCATGAAGTTATGGAATGCACGAGTTTCTTCGTTCCTGAGCTCCACCATCAGCTTGTTGTAAAGTGCATACTCTGCTCTTCTCCCGATCCATTTTCGGACCCAGACGCTTCTTGGCCGCCTCTTTTTCTTCCCGTAGTAGAGTTCACAGAGCCTGTAGATGGCTTCGCACTGTTGCAGAAGGATGGCGGCTGCCAAAAGGACTGTGTTACGATCCACGGTGGACATGACTGGATGCTGTGGAAGAGGAAGAGTCAGATGAAGGCTGCAGAGGTCTGCACAGGTGGGCTGCTGGTCTCAAAGTGAGATGCAGACGAGTTGCTCCCCCTTTTTATAGGCAGTATAGGTGTCCCTTTGCATCCTCTAGGCATCCTCTAGACATCCTTAATATGCGAGATAGGTCCCCTCTGTGAACGTTTTTTCCATTTTAAATGCTTTGTTTCCGTGCTGCATCCGTTCTGCATCCGTTCCGAGTCCGTTCCACTTCCTCCCTGCGTCCGAGCGGATGCGAGTTGCACGGATGTGCAGCGGATGCCTAGCGGATATAGCGGATGCATAACGGATGCGTAATGGATGTGTAGCGGATGCAGAACGAACTGTTTACATTTTCCGCGCAAAAGTTTTGGGCAACCCAAAACTTTTGAAGCGGATGAAACGTCAATAAACGGATGCTGGACGGATAGAGAGGAAGCAAAACGGAGACAGTGAGTACATCACGTTTTCGAACTGATGGCAAGCTTTTTTGTCCGTTTTACATCCTCTTTGTATCTGTTGGTTCAGTGTGACATGGGCTTTAGGGAAGCTTCAACCCTCCTAAATACATTTCAGTTGCTAAGTGTCTGAATTTTGATCATGTGACTATGGGGATGTTGTGATGGTCATAAGGACAAGGACTGGTTGCAAGCCACTTTTTTCAATGATGTAACCTTGAATGTAACCTTGAATTTGGGACATGGTGGCTCAGTGGCTAAGTTGCTGAGCTGGTCGATCAGAAAGGTCGGCAGGTCGGTAGTTCGAATCCCTCGCACCATGTAATAAAATGAACTCCCATTACTTGTCCCAGCTTCTGCCAACCTAGCAGTTCGAAAGCATGTAAAAATACAAGTAGAAAAATAGGGACCACTTTGGTGGGAAGGTAACAGCGTTCCATGTGCCTTCGGCATTGTCATGCCAGCCACATGACCATGGAGACGTGCTGGCTCTTCAGCTTTGTAACGGAGATGAGCACCGCCCCCTAGAGCCAGAAACAATTGGCATATATGTGCAAGGGGAACCTTTACTTTTAACCTTGTATGGATACTAACAAAGGGCTGTAAATTCAAAGACTACCTAAACACCTGATTTGCAGCAATGATTGTTCATGTGTTGAATTTGAATTGTTTTTTTTTTTTCCTGACAAAGGGGAATGAAGTCATTTTTCAGTCATATAGTCAGTTTTTTGAACCGCTTTGAAATTTTCCAGGTATTTTTTTAAAAATGTTACTGTTGCTACTACTGCTGATTTTGAGGATACATGATGCTGTTAATGGAGTTGTATTATTGTTAGTTTGATATAATAGAATTAGCAAGTAAGTAAAACAAAGGGCTGGAAGGGCTGGTAATGTAAATACATTAAAACAAAGGGCTGGTAATGTAAATACATTATCAATTCTCTTGCTAATTATTCTAGCACTAGGGGTAAGTGTTCCAAAGGGCAGCTGAAGTGGGAGAGGGGAAAGGATTACAAGATTTGCTTTTACATGGTTCCCTCTTGAGTCGAGTTTTGGAAATGTTTGGAGTTGCATCCTTTGTAAAGCTAAAGAAAGCTGAAGCAAAGCTGTAAGTCAGGAGCCTTCAAGCTTGACTGCTTCAAGACTTGTGGACTTCAATTCCCAGAATTCCTCCTCCAGTCATGTCAGGTCAGGAATTCTGGGAGTTAAAGTCCACAAATCTTAAAAACTTGCCAAGTTTGAAGAGCCTTGCTGTAAGCAGTCATGACTTGATATTTCACTGGCAACTTCAGTTGCTAGTCCCAATTGTGGTCACTAAATGAGGACTGCCTGCACTATTCCCCCAAATGGATAATTTTGTGAAAAAAACAGGTTATATTGGAAGCCCATTATCCTAATTATAGTGCTGTTATGGAAACACAGGTGCAGAGTTAAAGTTCTATATTTTGATGACAACAAACTTCTGACCTGAAAAAAAAGCTAAGTAATATTACTTTGAAGGAAAATTACTTTGAAGGAAGGTCATTAGGAAATACCAGGGTTGTAAGAAAAGAAAAAAAACCCTAATGATGTTCTTAAGAGTAGTGGTGGGGTATCTATGAAACCAACAGAAATTTATCACTTAATTGCCTCTATCAGCAGAATCTATTACACAAGTGTTGAAGTGAACATCCAAAGAGGTGCAAGGAGGGTGGTTCCAATGGAACCCAGGAGCAACATCAGAGCTCTCTGTCCAGAAGAGCAGTATCAGGAACACCTAAGATGCTGTGCAGCACCCTCAAACTCCCAGGCCTCTGCTGGAGGATCCAAGATTGAGGAAGATACAAACCATCCCCAGGAGAACAGAATTTTATATGAAGAGTCAGTATTCCTACTTGCCATCCTCCAAGCTGTTTCTATCCTGAATTGGAATGGATTAAGTTTTCTACCAAATCCTTTCACAGATGGGACCACGAAGAGATGAGGTCATTCCAAAGGTATTCTCATATGTTGGGGGTAGAAAGATGGAATATATTCCATTGGGTGGAATATTGTCCATAAAAGTTTGCCATTGGCTATTTGCTTGTTTCTCTTTCTCTTCTCTGGTAATCAACCATTTTTTTACTTTTATTTTATTTTAGCTTATGCCCAATTCAACAGTGTGTTGATTAGGAATTGGGTAAAAGGGTTCAGAATGCCATCACTTAATAAATTTCAAATATGAAGTGAATACGTCCAGATTTGTATGGATGGAGATATTGAGTTACATATATTGAGTTACATATACATAGATATTGAGTAAAATATTGAGTTGCAATGTGGGCTAGGTTAAATCAGTTACCAGTCTAAATTGTGGGGCTGCTCCATCATTCTGAAGCATGATTCCCATCAATCTCCATTCCAGCAGTTACCATACATGGAATGTGGGATGTAAGTGAAATGCTACTATTCTTTGCATTAAACAATGTCTAGGATTGTGGAGATCTAGATTCAAGGTCCTTGGAATCTCACTTCATCTTCATCTTTCCCTGGGCTGAATAGAAATATAAGAAAAATATACTGTACAATAAAGATCCAATTTTAATGACAATTTATTATATAAATCTGGCACTTTTAACTTCATTCCACTAGGCAATTCCCCTTAGCTGAACCAAAGATGAGATTAAGATGCACATCAGAAGTAACATTAGGGTTAGAATCTCCAGGATTCCACAATTTCAAGTCATATCACAAAGACAAGCAAGATCACTAAAGAAACACCAATGTAAATTTGCAAATTCTATATATAAGCAAATGTTAGTTTAAAAAGTGGTTTGGATAATGTATAAAAAAAACCAGGTCCTGGCTGTAAAACAATGCAAACATTCAACAAGTTAAAGAGAGTAAGGAAAAGAGTAAACAAACTTTTCATTCATTTAAATTTATCAAAAATTGCTCATGAAAGATCATTGTCCTCTGAAGCCTTCAGGCTCATCATTCTATTGGCATATGCCAATGCCTGAAGCATCAAGTGATTATCTTTATGTTCTCTCACGTTAACAGATGCCACAAGCAAAACCTGTTTCCCCGTTCACTGTCTCTTGAGGTGTGGCACTCTCAAATGACCGATACATTTGGTTGAAAATCATGAAAAGGTAAGAGACCAAGATGGTATAAAAGGCTAGGTATGATGGTGTAACCATGTCATGAAGTGTGTGTGTGTATACAGTATATGTATGGGGGGTACAGAATAGATATTACATCAGATTACTGATGGAGGATACAATTATCATTAATTTGATAAGAACAGCTCCGATTACGCAGAGAAAACCATGACATTGAACCAAAAAACAAAAACCCAAACCCAGATCTATAATGTACCACTTTACAATATAGATCTTCCTTATATTACTGGCTAGATTTTCTAAAATAGGGAAATGTTTTGTCAGCTGCAGTCTGAAGCGATATCAAAATCAGTTTGAAAGCTATCTTTTTCTTCTATTTCATTAAAGTAAAAGGCACTTCTTGGAGGGAGGATCACAACTACTCTTTTGAGTGGTACATCAAAGTTTTATAGTCAGGGAGGAAAAAAAACTAGATTGTATGCAACTTGCATACAAAGGTGGGATTCTTTGTGCAGTTGGAATGTGAATGGATTGCTTATACAGCGTAAAATAAAAGTCTAATACCAGAGGCATCACGTTATATTTGGATGACTTTATGGATCTGTTCATGCCTCTTCAGAGTTCCTGAGTCTGTAAAGGACGCACCACAGTAGGAACAAGAATAGGGCTTTTCTCCAGTATGGATACGTTGATGACGCTGTAATGAACCTAAACGTGTAAATGTGTTGTTACATCTTTCACAGGAAAATGGACGCTCTCCAGTATGTGTCAGATTATGCCTTTTTAATCTTGCCAATTGGACAAAGGCCATGCCACATTCTTTGCATTTGTATGGTTTTTCTTGTCGATGTATTACTTTGTGTTTGGAAAGCAAGTTAGGTTTGCGGAAAACTTTGTGACATACTGGACAGATACATGATTTTGAACTTTCTTTTCCAAGATTGCTGGCAGCAGATTCCAATTGTTTAGGATACCCTTTATTATCCTGATTTTGCTTCGCTGTGCACCATTGATTCCTTATGTTTGCATTTCCCAAAACAACACTGGAGCGCTCTATCTTGTGAAAACTGTGCAGATGTCTCCAAACATCAGCGGTGCGAATGAAACCTTTGTTACATATTGGACACTTGTGGGGTCTTTCTTCAGTATGGGTTAATTTGTGCATTCGCAAATTAGCTGCACGAAAAAACTCCTTGCCACAAAGGGAGCAGGGATATGAATTCCTAGCCACTTGTACCTTATGTTCTTGTAGCCTGGAGAGATCTTGGAAAGATTGATGACATTTCTGATAATGAGAAGGCAAAGTTTTTCCCAAGTGAGGTGATATATTCTCCTCTTCATTTGAGTCAACAAGAATAATAAAATTTTCCTCTTCTCGTTGTCCATGAAGATCCTTAGAAATGTCAAAACACTGATATTCCACATCTTTCCCTTGAGAAGCTGCATTATAAATTAATCTAGCAGGAACATATACCCCAGGTGTACATGGATTTTGCTGTTGCCAATAAGTTAAGGTTTTGGGAAATCCTTTTGAAGATATTTCCTGTTGCCCACACAGTAGTTTTGCAGAGAAATCCGCATGACAGGAAAATGTAACAGGACTTACGTTTGGATAGAAAGGTGTCAGGCTGTCTTCCTTCACTTTGAGCCCAAGATTGGTTTTATGACCCACCCAATCAGAAATGCTATTGAATTCACTTGATTGATCTCCCCTGGAATTACAGTCATCGCTTTCAAGTACACAGTTTAGTTGTATCTCCATTATGGGATCTTGGCAGCTTTTGTTTGCAATCTTCGCAATGTCACTGTTATCCCTATGAAGACAATAGAAATGGATTTATTAGTAGAAACTCCAATTCATATTGTCAAAGGATGGCATTATAATAAAGATTCCATAGTCAATTGAATAGTAAATAGTAAATTTCTACATCATACATCTCACCTAATTTAAGACTCTGGGTGGTTTACAATTTTTAAGAAAACCTATACAGTATGGTCATCTCTAACTTGCTAAGAACTTTCTGATCCAGCATTCTGTACTGTATACAGCTCTTTGATATTAATTGCAAAATTTATGATATGTTCCAATTGTTTTTCCTTCCCAAATGTTATTTGTGTCTTGAAATTATTTTCCAATGTTTTAGAAAGAGGACTAACTTGTGAGATAATGACCAAGCCATAAGACCACTTTTGTAGGGTTATCTGTTGGGGTTTGCAGGGTGTGTTGTGCTGCACATTTTCGGTACTTTCTCAAGTTGAGTAGTCATATTCTTTGTGTGGGTCAAGAATAGAACATCAGGCTAATGCAGTTCTGCATAGAAAACCTTATCATTGTAGTATAGAACCTTTTAGCCAACACCTCCTCTACCCATACTTCCACTGATACTTTACAGGGCTGAATCAAACCAATTCATGGTTTTTCCCCCAAGAATTTTGACTGTTGTTTGAGATGCAGCATATTTGCACCATAAATCCTTATGACCCATTTGACAAAACTATAATACGCACAATCCCATAGAAACAGTGAACATGTAAACATTACTTTTCGCCATTGGAGGAGGCAAATGTGAAATGCAGTGTTAGTGAATAGAATCACAGTTCATGTAAATTTATAGGCAGCAAGAAGTAACACCCTACTGAAAAATCCAAACAGATCTAGTACTAGTTGGCATTTTGACAAGCAATATAGATTTAGTTAGTAGTCCTGTAAAGTCATAAGTAAAAATCTATGAGTTGACTTCAACAGCCAATGATCTCTTGAACCAATCCATGCAGTGTTTTTCTAACAATGCTATAGAGCAGTGTTTCTCAACCTCGACAATTTAAAAATGTGTAGACTTTAACTCCCAGAATTCCCCAGTCAAGAATGCTGCTTTCTGGTTGGGGGATTCTGGGAGTTGAAGTCCACACATTTTTAAGTTGCTAAGGTTGAAAAGGTAGGATGCCGCTTCCCGTTTTAAGTAAATTTTTCATCTTCCCAACCTAGCTATCAGCTTTAGGATTTCCTGCTAATCTCCCATTCAAGTACTAACTAGTTCAAGCCTTTCAGCTTCTAAGACCAGACAAATTCTAAATATGGCAAGTACATTGTGTCTATTGTAGTGTATTATATCTGCACTGATATAAACAGAGGCAAACTGTGAAATATAGAAGCAGAGCTGGAAACTATTTGGCTAATTAAATTCATGCATTAGTGCAGGATTCCAAATCAAACATAAGTTTATCTAGTTTTCATTATTAATTGGTTCTACTGACAATGTACTTTTAAAAGTTTTCCCTCCCTAACATTCAGTTGGACTGTTACTTTCTCAAACATTATTTTGTATACCAATGCATGCAATTAGGTCTTATCTGAACTCTTTCTGCATCAGGGAGGAGACTGGTAATAGTCAAGCCTCAGAACTTTCCTGAATTGACAAGGTGAAAGTGGAAGAAATTAAATAATCTAAAATCCCAGAAAAGGACAACTGTAATGCTTTTAACCATGCTGTGCTAGATTTGATTCTGAATTGAAAGACTCACAGGCCACCATTTTTCATACATTCCTGTTTGCAATTCATTACCTTTCTCTGAATAGCTTCAGGAGATAAAAAGCTGAATTGTTTCAACTTTTAAGCACACCCATTAGCTTAGCAATTCAGAATAAGTATTGCATTCTGGAAATGCAATCCTTTTAACATTGGAGAGAGAAAACAAGATATCCTAAACTCATCATGCTCATTCTCACCTTATATCACTGCATTGTTGTGCAGAACAGATACAGCGTAAGCTAAAAATGCTCCTTGATACTTGTAGGACTGCAGTACTTATTAATCTTCATTATTAATTCCTTTTATTACATTCCTTCCAAGGCTAGTTACCAAACTTCCAGAAATAAGCTTGGCAATTTGAATTGGCATGATTCTAGTGACTCGTCCGACTAAGATGTAAGTCAAGATGATTTTTCACAGTTGCCCTCAATTTCATGTAAGCATTTAATTGATGCAGCTAAGTAAAGCCCAGCTAAAAGCTTCAAATGATCATGAGGTGATTCAGCAGTTATTCCTCACAGTGGTAGAACTTTAATGGTATTAAAGCTAGTGGAGAGAATAGTGTGAATTTATGTAAAAAAGGCCTTACATTTTATACATTGTATGAGTCAAGTGCCATTTCCCAAACCTCCATACACAGAGAGAATAGTTGCATACAATCCATCCATCCTTCTGTGGAACAATCTCCAGGGTGTTTTCTCCTTCAGCCTTATTAACTTCTGTACATCAATGTAATGATTACTATGATAATAAAATAAGTCTCCCCATTCTACTTCATCTCATCCTGTGGCTACATTTGTGTGTACCACACACTCAGTCTGTGAAGAAGTCTGTCATTTTAAAATACAGCACCTTTTAAAAAAGAAATGAAAAAAAATGTTCTAAGACTTTTGTACATCCATGCCAGGAAGAGCTTCCCTGTCATGTTTCTAGATTTTTCGCAAAAAAAAGAGGAATTCTCCTTTTTTTCACATCCATATAGGTTTGATCATCTTTTTATTATCCCTGTCTTTTTTTTTTTTCTTTTTTCCTCTCTCTCTTTTGGCTGGGGCAATTGTTTTCAAAGATAAGGGTGGCTTCTCCAAACATCACACCAACCAGGGCTCAAAGTGTGGACATTTGGAAACCCGGTGCTTCAATACATTTTTACAAGGCAATGATGGGGGGAAAAGAGGCCACTGCATAGGGACGCACTTCTACAAGCAGGGCGAGACTTAGAAGTCCCTTACTATCGACAGGAAAGGAACTGCCCTTGACTCAACCCAACAGAGAAATGATAAGAGGGAGGACCTTCCAGCGGCTTTAAACAAGCATTCCAAGGCTACGAAAATAGGATAGTTGCTGGACTTCATACGCTCGTGAGGAATTGGAAATTGCAGCTGCAGCTCTTTTCACCAGAAAGAAAAATCGGAAGCCAGCCCCCCCCCCCCCGCCTTCCCCTCTTTATCCGACTACCGGGGGTCCCCAAACTTGGCAACTTGTAGACTTCAAACTTGTGGATTTCATAGAGAGTTCTGTGGAGAATTCTGGGAGTTGAAGTCCACAAGTCTTAAAGTTGCCAAGTTTGGAGACCTCTGGGCCAGCCCATTCCCACGTCTCCCTCACAGCACTTCGCGCCTATCGAGGCAACTTGCGGGCAATTTCTCCCTCCCTCCCTCCCTCCCATAAGCTTTGCCCTTCTTCCAACCTCGGGCTTTCCTCCCAGACCAAAGCAGCTTCCCCGCCCCCCCAGCGAGCCGAGCCAGACCAAACCCCACCGTCGACCTCCGACACTCACCGGTCCCTTTGCCTTCCCCCCATTTTATCCAAACCGCAGCGCGCAGAGATCAGCCAATGGCGCCGAAGCGATCCGCGCGTTTACCGGCCGCCTCAAAACTCCCGCTGTTGCGAGGGCCCCTGGGGAGAGGTGGGCGTCCCCTTCTCCCTCAAGAACCGTCCCTCCGCCATGTTTCGCTGCGAGCTCGCCCGTTTTATTCGCCAAGCCTTAAATGGGACGCAAAAAGCCGGTCATGCTAGCCCCTCCTTCTGGTTTTCATGCCTTCATAGGGTACACCTGGCTTCGAGCAACGCTCATCTATCTGCTCATGCCCATGTGGAGCCCTTTTTGGGGGGCTGCGAGAACTGAATTTCAAGGTATGTAGCCTTGCTGCAAGATAAAAACATCGCTGCCATCAAAATATACGTGAATAATAAGTAAGTCAAGAGGCGTTGAGGAAAATTGGGCGCAAAATAAAATATTTCGTCACAGGATCCCAATAGTTTCCCTCCGGACGTGATTTGATTTGGTTTTATTTGGTTTGTCAATTGCTTCCAAGATAATAGGTACAAGTCAAAACATAGTTATAAACACATGGATACATATAAGAAAAATAAAAAGAAACAACAGGACAGGGACGTATTTTCTTGGGCAAAAATACAAAGATAATCCTGAAAAAGAGGCAAGTCTAAAAGAGGTTGGGTAAAAAATAATTAACATTTATACTTTTGCTTTACAAAGGAAAATTCAAGGGCAAATACCTAGAAAATAAATCTAAAGCAGTGGTCCCCAACCTTTTCTGTACACGCAGAAACACTTTTTCAAGGACCGGCAAAATCAATTCTTCCCCAATAGTAAAGGGCTTCTTGACTATTTCTTTACTCAAAACATATTTTTACATATATTTTAATCACGATTATTCATTCTTTGTGGCCCGGTACAAAATGATCCACGGACCGGTACTGGTCCAGGGCCCAGTGGTTGGGGACCCCTGATCTAAAGGATAGCTGTCCTTTGTAAGTCACTGTACTTTAAAGGCTAAGGAGACCTTTTCACTCTGATTAGAAACCACGAGATTGAAATAAATAAAGCCAGGTTAGGTTCAAAATGTCTGTCCAGAATGTGTTGGAATAAGCGGCCTTAGAAACCTTAAAAAAAGTTTCTGAATACAGTTTGCCTGATGTTTTTGAGCTGTTTGTCTCTCATTGTGGCTTGAAGCTCTACCTTTCTAGAGGTACTGGTGGGCTTATGAAACTCTTGTTGCCCCCAAAAGTTTATAATTGAAACATGGATTTCAGAATGGAGCGCTGGATCTGTTGAACTTTCCAAACATTTTTCCCCTTTTCACATAAGTGTTATTTGCAGGTAAAATACACAAGATATCGAAAATAAATCCAGTGTTGGAAGCTATTTAAACCCTACCTTTTTGAAGCATTCCTTGCCCCAACATATGAGGGTTCAAATTGGATGAAATAGCTTCTCCAATCTGGTAATTTCTAGATATGCTGGACTACGATTTTAAAATTTCTAACCAGGATGGGTGATAAGCAGTCCAATCTCAGAACTTGCCTACTCTGGGGAGCTTAGAGGTCTTGGTGTCCAATCCCTTTTTCAATGCAAGGGTCCAGCCAGAAGCATCCTCAACAAATGTCTACTTAGCTTCACTTGCTCTCCTATCGGAGAGACCACCCCTTCTCTGTTTTAATACTGTGATCTTGTAGGAAGTTAGCATCCACCCCTCTCCTAGAAAATTGAAATAGCCTAGGAAATATTAAAAAGGCAGAATATTTCCTCTAAAAAGAGTAGAAACTCAGAAGCAGAAACTCACCCCCACCTTTGTTAATGGGTGGGCCATTAAGGCCTGGGCCAGAATATTTTACATAACAAGGATCTCCAGGTAAAGCTATAGCAATTGCTCAAAAGCCCTTTCAGTTCATCATCCAGAAAGGCTCAACCTAGCCTGGCCCCACCCCATCTATTCTCTGCCTGGAAAGCAGATTAGTGGGGTGGGGAGGGATTGGGGATTTTGCAGTAACCTTCCCCCAGGAGTGGGGAGGGAAGGGGATTTTGCAGTATCCTTTCCCTGCCATGCCCACCAAGCCATGCCCACAGAACCAGTAGTAAAAATTTTTGAATTCTACCACTGGACAGAACAATATTAGCTGCAATAGGGGATGATCTTCATAGGCACTTGAATGAAGGTAACCTCTGAATTGCATTTAGTATCATTGGCCATGGTATCCTACAAAGATAGGGGATCCGGACACTATTCTACAATAGTTTCATATGATTGCATATCTCCAGTTAGTAGTTAAGAGGGAAAGGTGCTCATGTTTGCGGTTGTTTCCAATGCAGAATATAATGTGGTCTCTCTTGTGTTTCTCAAAATCTATACAAAACTTATCTACTGAGAAAAGTGGCTCTGGTCACATGATGACTCACTCAATGACTGCATTGCTTCTGGACCCAATTGTGGTCATAAATCAAGGACTACCAGTATTCCAGTATTTTGGACAAGAGTCACCAAAGTATTCATTTGGGAATAAAGTGGTGAGCAAGGTTGAATGGTTTCTCTTGTCACATTGAAGAGTCTGAATGTGAAGCCTAACATTTAAAGCAGGATCTCGCAGCCTTTTCTGTTTCTATGGAGATAGCAGATAACACTGAACTTTTGCTTTTTGAGAATCTCTTGAGGTTCCACATCTTTCTGTGTTCATTGTACATTTGTTGAATTCAGCCACTCTGCTGTTGCACGAGGGCATCCTGAAAAAGGGGAATGAAATTTCAAAGCAGGGAAAGGTTTAATTTTGGAGAGAACACAAGTGCCAAGGTCCAAAAATTAGTGTAGTGTTGTATTTTTGAGTTCAGATAAAATTAAAATCTCTGTTGGTCGTTTAATCAAGCCAGCATTTGTATAAAAATACAAACGGGGGGGGGGATATACAAGAACTGAAGAAGGAACAAAGTTATCTTTAAAAACAAAAATGAAACAATTTGCATCCATCAGCCTTTGCTATAAAAATGGTCTGGGGGGAGAAAATGTAAGGGGCAGCCTTTTTACCTTCCACTTGCAATAGATCTGGAAGAATTAGCCCTTCCCAATCTGGTGTTTTATCCATAGACAAATTAAAACTATGTTTACAAGCAGATCTTTATTTTCTACAAGGTATCTTTCAATCAGAGCTTTACTGCTGCTGACATCAAGGACAGGCCTATATAATGCTTGTAGCAGAAATTCAAAATGTTTGCCACTGCTTTTTTTTTCTGTACTGTGTTTTCAACCGCCAGTTCTCGCTCTCAAACCTGGAATTTCAAAAGTAGTCTCCCATCCAAGGATTAACCAAGACTAACCTTGCTTAGCTTTTTCAAATCCACCCAATTTATAGAGGTGCTGGGGTCTAGCTACATTTTACCTGGATCAGTCTATATATCAAGGGGTTGTCAAATTTACATCATCATGGCATCGTCACGTGACGTCTTTTTTTCCCCTTCTCTAAACCAGGCGTGGACGTGGCCAGTGCACGATGCATCTGGCCTCGCGGGCTGGGAGTTATACACCCCTGGTCTATATTGTGGCTTTGGCAGTGATAGAGGGGGATTATTCTTAGAGGGTGATTTTTTAATTTACTTCCCAGTCTAGTTTACAGCTCTCAGATTTCTGGTGTCTTCCATTCAAATACTAACTGGGTTCAATCCTTTTTTGTTTCTAGAATCAGCCAAAGTGAATTGCCTCCAGCTAACTCAATTTGAAATGTATTTGACTATGCCATCTCGGAAATAATATGGAAACAACTTGACATTATTTCAATTCTAGCTTTTTAAAAACTTTCCAATCTACTTTATATCAGCCTTGGGATTTCCTGGGTTTCCCATTCATCCCTTCTTAGCTTTTTTTTAGATCAATCATTAAATATTATCTTTGTTAGGAATCTGTTATTGTTACATATCATAACAATCTTCTCCCATAATCCCCTGCCAACTTGGTGAAGACAAGTGTGAGCCTACACTTCTGGAAAATATGTACTCAGGAAAAGCTTTTGATCTGTTTCTTATCCTTAGTTTTTTGCTTCTTAGTATTCTGCCATAAGTGTAGAATCTAGCCCCCCCCCCCCCAATTGATGTGTTGATCCACTGGTTGCAACAGGAATTGACCTATCAGCTTGTTGTTTGAGCCTGACATAATTTCCTTAATTGGGTTATTAATGCAAAACTGCTAATTTGAACTAGAGCAGAGCAAACAAGGCGTTCTCCAACCTTGCAGAGAAGGGAAGATAAATTACATGCCTTCAGATGTGGTGAGGTGCAATTGCCTTCTGCTAAAAAACTCAGCTTTTCAAAGCAATTCATCTGGATATATGTGGGAGTGAACAGAACAGGGAAAGTAGGAAAGAGAGTGGCTATCATGTTAATACCACCTGTATGGAAATCTGTAATGGTAAAAGATGGGATGGAATAGAGAAGATGTTTTAAGAACACAAATGTGTCTGCTCATGAATATGCAAATAAATATGATATACAGTGCTGCAATTATGGGTGCTAAAAGTTAAGCCATGGTTGTTCCTGCTGGTAATGGAGATGCAGATGAGAGAAAGTCAGGCAAGAGAAAATATGGCAGTTTTGGGATAAAAATGCACTAATGAGGTGTTCCCATTCTCCGGATGGCTCAGAAGCAGCATTTGACAGCTCTTCTGCAGGCTTCGCTGCTAAATTAGGCATGGTCAGTGTTTGAATGGGAGACCGCAGGGCAGATTGGAGAATTGAAAGAAGGCAACATCAAATCTCTTCCGAATTCTAGTCCAGGAATAAACCTTGAAAGATATATACCCAATGGTTTGTGCATGTTCAATCTCCACTCTGTTACCTTATAAAATAATTGATCTCTGTAGATGCTTTTTCTTGGGAAAATCTCATAAATTGCCAGCAGAAGATTTTGTTCAGGTAACTTTATTCAGTGGGGTAGTACAACTGAACAGTATCCACAGTTGATTGTTCCAGTGTACTCTAAAGTGGAAAGCAACAAGTTTGCTGTTATTTTAAAAATGCAGTGGATGGATTTTGATAGGCTGAGTACTTTGGCTCAAAAACATAGGAAATGAAAACTGAGTCATACATTCTTGTAAAAGAAAAAGTGAACTCTACAATAACATACATTGGCTGGCATCTTAAAACATTTAGCATTTCCTATTTTTGCGTTAATGATTAAGCTCAGGTGTCATTTCCATTTTTTTCACTCAAGCTAGAAAATATTCTGCCATCAGTTTATCCAATTCTATTAATACCACAACTGACATCTCCCATCTTACTCGTAGGTCTGTTCAATTTATGCAGCTAAGCCAAATGTAGCCCACTCGCTAACAAGCTGCAATGGTATTATAAGAGCTCAAGAAAACAGTGCAATTGATGAACATCTGGCAATCCATAACACATGTTTGGTGGGCTTTATTCTGCCACCTCTAAGCAGAACCATAAGACTCATTTCCATAGGTACTTTGCCAGCTTTTCCTTCAAGAGCCAGGATCAAATCACATTGGCATAAGTTGGGTTGCTTCACAGCATGCCCTGAACATGCATCTGAAATAGGGCTCTGTTGTGCTGCCGTCTGCTCTACGACTCAACATTATACAATTTTTGGTTCCCTAGCTAAGTTCTGACTTACGACTCCTTAGCTAGCTAAGGTAAATTCCCGAGCTAAGATTTTAATCCCATCCAGCAAGTGTTTTTAGTCATGGGAAAGGGAGCCATCAAGTACTATTCAGAGTATCTCTGGGCAGTGTATGTATGTCTTAAGTGCTTTGTTCATCTTTTTCTTTTGCTAAAGAATTGATCTATCAAGATTCTGGGCTAATAATGGCAGCCAAGAGTTGGAATTTTCCATCATCCATTGGTACTAGTGAGGATTTCTGCAGACCCAAGTACAGCTCTTGGGGTAGGTGCTTTTAAAGAACTGAGAAAGAGGTTTTAGTTTTGAAGTAAAGACTCAATATGTTGATAGATCAATATTTATTTTCACATGTAGTGAACAAAGTAGTGATGGCAGTTGGGTTTTAAGTGTACCTTGCAGCCAAAGTAATATTCCATAATAAGTACAGAAAGGTATGCCTGTCCCATATGGAAAGAGGAAAAAAGTAAGAGCCTCCCATTTGTCTAGACCAAGAGGGTCAAACTCATATCATCACGGCATCATCACGTGATGTAGGGTGACTTTTTTTCCCCTTCACTAAACTGGACGTGGGTGTGGCCAGCACATGATACATCTGGCCTGTGGGCCGCGAGTTTGGCACCCCTGGTCTAGACACATTTTTTGCTTAGGCTGTTTCCTTTAAGGGTCATTTAGGCCTTAGGAAGGAAGGGAGATAGAAAGTCAAGAAGGAACAAGGAAGGTGAGGAAGAGAAAGCAGGGGACAATGAAATGGATGACTGTGAGGAGAACCAAATGACTCTGGTTGTGTCTCTGATAGTTCCACCCTGACAGTTATGATCATACCCTTCCCAACAGAGCAGGATTTATTTGTTAAATTTATATGCCACCCACCTCACTGTCAAGTGATTCTGGGGAACTTACAACAGGATATGGCTTTTGAGGTCAAAGTATGCTTCCCCATCTAAGCATCTATCCCCTGCCCTCTCACTGGTGCCTTCCAGCCAAAAGAGTGAGCCAGCTACTCTTTTTCTGGCAGGAGGATTTTCTAGGGGATTGAAGAAAACTAGCCTGTGGGGCTGAAGAAACCATGATATAACTAACCATGGGTGATGCATCATGCCAACCAAGCAAATGTTTTTTCTTTGAGTCATTTCTGTGTGGGTAGAGCGCCCTTAAGGAGGAAATAGGGGATGTCTTTTCTCATTAATCTCTACCTGCAGCGAATTAAACTATGCCATTACCATCTTATTCCAGTGCATGGAGGCTGCAAGGGTTTGGATAGGGAACAACAGGATCAACACTTGAACCCTGCAATGCTGAGTGGCTTTGGTTTTGGGGGCCTGATGTTTCTAGGACTAGGCTATCTTTGATCCTGGATGGGAGCACACTATCCCAGACACCTCAGTGTGCAACTTTGGTGCACTGCCTGACTCACTACTCCTGGTTGTTAGGCAGGTAGCAGTTGCAGCTAGAAAGGCCTTTGCCTAGCTTTTTATTTGCCAGTCACACCCAGTCCTAAATCATCAGGCACTGCTTACAGTCACTCATGCTCTAGTCACCTCCAGATTGGACTAGTGCAGTGCAGTGTAGAGCACTGTGCTCTACACAGGGCTGCACTTGAAGACTATCTGGAAGCTTCAGCTAATACAAGATGCAGCAGCACAGACAGCACATATTACATTTTTGTTCTGTGGGGCCTCATTGGTTTCAGTTTGCTTTCAGGTGCAAGTCATGGTGCTTTTTTTAACTGTTAAAGCCCTTCACGTCATGGGACTGACCTATCTGAAGTATCATATCTCTCCCCCCCCCCCCTTATATTAGCCTGCATCTTGCAGAGAAAGCATGCTGTGGGAAACATCTGTTAGGAATCTACATTTTGTGGTTCCCAGAAAATGTGCCTTCTCTATTGTTTCCCTTTTCTTTTTTTAATGTACAAAACCAAAATACAACACAGGGCCCTTAGCATTAAATATTAACTTAAGATAGAAACTTTGAGCATATAAGAAATAATTTAATGTAAAAAAGTATATTTCCAAGTGCTCTCCCATATGGCTCGCTGATACTTTTAAATATTGGTTTATATGCTGCCTTTTTGTAGAAGAAGAAAATCCAACCCTGCCCTAGAAAACATCTTCAAATAGTACTATATTATCTGCATTTTTGTACCATGCTGACAATCCATATGGCTTTGTTCTTGTTCAATTATATGAAGACAAACCACTCCTTATTGTTCCCCCAAATGGACCATTCAGCAGTTGTTCTTGCCATAAATTTGGCAGGTCTATTTGTACTTTTGATCCTGGAACCCTTTTCTCAAACACTTTCCCTCTCTCTAGAAAAAAATAAGAAGAATATAACAGAACTTGCCAGTGGTTTGCTTCTTCTCTACATCCTCCCTTCCATCTGTTTGAGAATTAGTACGTATGAAGGGGGACATGGTGGCTCAGTGGATAAGATGCTGAGCTTGTTGATCAGAAAGTTTGGTGGTTCAAATCCCTGGAGTGAGCTACCATTACTTGTCCCAGTTTCTGCCAACCTAGCAGTTCAAAAGCATGTAAAAATGCAAGTAGAAAAATAGGGACCACATTGCTGGGAAGGTAGCAGTGTTCTGTGCACCTTCAGTGTTTAGTCATGACCATGGAGAGATCTTTGGACAGCACTGGCTCTTCAACTTTGTCATGGAGATCAGAACTGCCCCCTAGAACCGGAAACTACTAGCACATATGTGCGAGGGGAACCTATACCTTTACTTCATAGTATAGTTTACTTTATTGTCATTGCACCTCATACAACAAAATCAAACACCATCTTCATTGCACATCATGACCATGACCATGAAAATAAACACAAACACACATCCTTCACTCTCCACACATTGAACCAAAAACCACTGACACCACACCAATACCGCACTATACAGCAGAATTCAAAAGAGCTACTGCCCTGGGAGAGAAGCTGTTTTTCAGCCTATTTGTTCTTGGTTTTAATATTCTGTAATAATTCAAAAAAAAGGGTGCTCAGGATGAGATGGATCTTTGAGAATGTTTTGAACTTTCTTAAGGCAGCGGGAGTTATAAAGCTTTTCCAAAAGAGGGGAGAGGGCAACCAATGATCTTCTGGGCACATATTACATTATGTGTTACATTATGATGTAATGATCAAGAAGTTCAACAAAAGCCAAGGAGGTCTGATTTCAGAACCCTCCTTAAGTAAGGAAAAATGTAGCATGTCTTCCAACCAATCCAAGCATATTGTCAATGAGGCATAAGCAGGGGTGGGATTCTACCAGTTTGCACCTATTTGCTAGAACCAGTTGTTAACATTCTGAACAATTCGGAGAACCGGTCGTTAGAAGAAATTACTGGGCTAATCCTGTAAGGAAGGCAGGAAGGAAACATTCTGATATTGCTTACAGAAACTGCCTCTCCATTAACTCTTATTACATTCTTGACAGGACTAGACTTCCTGTCTCAGGAACATCTCTGGAGTTTTTTTCCCCTCCTTTGCTGGTACTTTGCTTGTGTGGAGTGACCATTTAAAACTACAATGGCACTGAAAAAAGTGACTTATGACCATTTTTCACACTTACGACTGTTGCAGCATCCCCACTGTCGAGAGGCCGGGTGAGGAGATGCATGCCTTCATGTGAGTGATATTGAATTGGCCATGCCCAGCCAATAACATGACCACCAAGCCACGCCCACCAACTAAGCCACGCCCACAGAACCAGTTGTTAAAAATATTGGAATCCCATCCCTGGGCCGAAACCAGCTGGCTGGCGGTGCTCTCAAAAGTTCTTGGCTGGGATTTGGGGTCAGTGAGACTCTGGAAGGACTTGCGTATTCATAACATGACTCAAAATTTGAATGGGTTAGTTTTTCTGGAAAAAAAAAAAATCCTGTCCTTTTTTGCCATCACAAGAAAGCCCAGCCATTTGGAATTGAACAGTTTGCAGGAGCGGTGTGCAACATTTTGAATTCATAGACCCCCCCCCAAAAAAAGGGGGGGTGCATTAGAGCACATGGGGGCGCTCATGTAGCACTGGTAACTCCTGACAACAGCTGCCAGCTGCACCATCCTGAAAGAGATGCTTCTGGTTTAAGGAGTTGCAGAACTTACAGTTGACAAAAGTGCTGAAATCCCTGCTTCCATGTAACTATTTAAGGTGCACCCTTTTGTCCCAGCCTTCCCATCCATCCCCCACCCCAGGATTTCAGGCAAGATCTTGTTTTCATGCTGAGTCCATGTTGAGAATAAGGAAGAGAACGTCAATAGGATCATCAACACATATCAAGGCAGAAGGAGGGGCGAATGAATATACATGATTTGATGGGAATGTATTTACATGGTGTTGCTGTTCCTGCATTTGTAAATGAGCTTTTGATTCTGTGTTCCACTAATACAGCCTGCCTCTCTCCCTCTTTCTGTCTCACATGATGCTTTGCGATTGAAATTTAGTCATGCACACTCTTCAGAGCATCAGAGTACAAGTAATCATTTATCACAGAGAATAGCTTTCTTGTTTCTAATTCTGTTCCTCTTCACAATTAATTAAGCAGGATTTTTCTAAATATTTGCAGGGTGGGGAAACCTCACAGCATAATTAAGTAGATTCAACAGTTCAGGTATGGTTTGGAAGCTGTCAGCAAGATCACATTCCAGTCCTGGCTGACATAAACTCCCAACCAGCAACTTTGTGCATCCCACTGCTAAGCACTGAATAAAAAGCAGTCCTGTCTCTGCCCACCAATACTAGGGCAGTAGAGTCACCTTGGAAGACAGGAGAAGCTATCATGTATTTTAGCCAGGCACTGATAGTCTCTCTAGCAACCTGTCACCTGTTTCATGCAGCTCTACAAGGCAACTGGAGATTCTAATGGTGTCTTCCTTAAACTTCACCCTTTTCGATATGTTGGATTTTAACTTGTGCAATGCCCCACCCAGCCTACCATTGATGGTGCAATCATGTTTTGTGAATAGAATCTACCCTGATCCCATTAGAATCCAAGCAGAGGAAATTAGATCACTTGAAAAGGTCTTGTCTTTAAACAAGACCACAGGGACAAATCTCATCTGAGATGCTTTCTGGTGGCATACCATAAGTCGTCTTTTTCCACTCCATGGTTCTATATGGTCTCCTGACTAAAAAGAAATAAATAAACATGCACTCTCTCGTATAACATTTCATGCAGAAGTGAATTGCCTTCCCGTTTTTTTTATTTCTCATTATTTTTAACTTTAAGATTTCCACAGAAATGTGGAAGGAAGGGAAAGGCATACCAAGCTAGAGAAGCTAACAGCCAGAGTCCTCCAGTCAAACTTAACTTATCCCATTTCTGTTGCAATATGCTCTGACTAATGGATGGCTAACACTTACCTACCCTACCTGTGACACACTAAAAAAAAAAAAAAGGAGAGCAGCAAATCCAGAAGAGAAAATCAATCGCCTACTTTATAATGAATGGCACACTTACTAATCAAGACAACACCATCTGGCAGTAAATTGATTAGATGCCATGGAGGCAAAATAAGAATTGGTAATAATGACAGAAAATTATATGCTAGCACTATTTAGTGCTGACTGAAAAATGAATGGGTACTTCTTTAGGCAGGGTGTGTGAGAGAATGAAGGACTTGAATGTATTTAGGCATGAGAACTGATGACAGACATGACAACATTGTTCAAATATGTGACCAGGAATCATACAGAAGAAAACCATGTTGTCCCAGAAGACAAAATATACCATAGAACAGTGGTGTCAAGCTCATGGAGTCACAACGGCGTCGTGTATTGGAACTTTTCCCCCAAGTTTGATAGCCCTGCTATAGAATAATGGCAGATTAAATGGCAGAAAGGCAGATTTTAATCGAGTGTAGGAGAAACAGGAGAAACAGTTCAACAAGGACAATAACTAAAGGAATCGGTGGCCTCCTTCCTTTCAAGATAGCAGAGGTTCAAGCAAAGGTGGCATAGAGTTAAAGGGAAGTGTTTTATTTGGAAATCTGCCTTAAGCAATGGATAGGGCCTTTTCTGGAGACCCCAGAAAAGAGATATGATGAAAACTTTTTTTTTTTTTTGCTTTTGGGGGAAAGATTGGGGTGCACAATGTTGATGACTTTCAGTTGAGCTGCAATTAGAGATTTATAGATCAGCTTCTAGCCGAGTTCCCTGTGGGGCAGAGGTGTTGCGAGTTGCAGTCCAAACTATTCAGGGAGCAGCAGAGTTTGGATAAGACTTCTATAGGTATCAGTCTAGCACAACGCTCTCCAAACTTGGCAACTTTAAGACTTGTGGACTTCAACTCCCAGAATTCTCGGACAAGTCTTCCACAAGTCTTAAAGTTGCCAAGTTTGAGGACCCCTGGTCTAGCAGATAGATATATTGGATTATGTTAAGCACCCATCATTATCACACTGTTACAGCCACTGTCAAGCAAAAAGCCCATGATTCTAGTTAAGTATTGTCCCCATTCTAAAACACTAACTCAGTTCAACACCACTGAATAGCAAAAATCCTTTCCTGAAAAGATACTTTTTGGACCAATCTAAATCTTCAGTGAAAAACATTTTTTTTCCATGTCAGTAGGCCTACTGAGCTAGTAAGTAGTAGGGGGTCGTGTGCACAAAATCACAATGGGGTTCATTTCTGCATACATACATACATACATATATACAGAATATATATTGCTGAAACGTTGCTACAACTTTAAAAGCACAACTACAATGACATGAGATAATACCCACGAAAACTTAAAAACACACACACACACACACACACACACACACACACACACACACACACACACATATATATATATATATATATATATATATATATATATATATATATGAGCTGTTTAGCTTCCTTCGGGTATTATCCCACGTTTATATATATATATATACATACATACATACATACATACATACATACATACATACATATATATATATATATGGATCTTTGGTTATTCGGGTTTTCTCCCGCATAGAATTGGAAGTATCTAGGCAACGTTTCGATGAAGTCTCATTCATC